>OY284413.1:175438055-176165239 GCA_958301585.1 Merodon equestris
TTTCAATTAACTTTCTTCCATCTTCGTTCGGTTCCTTTCATGCGATAAATTCTTTATGAAAACGGGACATCGAGACCGAATGAAGGCAAATACGAATGAGAAAAACAACTTAAGGCTCGGGCATACCAAAACCCTAAAGTAAAACAAAGTGAGAGAGGAGCCGACAAACTTTTCATTCACAAAAAAATTTAACGAAAAGAAAAAGTCCTAGATACCCTGTCAGCACGTCGATACAGTATATACTCGTATACACAAATCACCTTTCCCCATCGCTCGAGGGTGGCATTTTATCTCTCTGACGTCGCCGGATGGCGCTAACCTTGACGGAGGAATGTCGTCAAAACAAACGTGTACCCACATCCCAGAAACGTACGAAATGTCCGCACATGGCACTTGGTGTGGAAATGTGAGTGACACTTAAGCTAAGCAAATCCAAGAGTAATAAGGGCGAACCAAACTAGAGCTAGAGCTAGAGCTCGGTGCCCGTAAGTTGTGTCCCTTGTTATGTCTATGTTATGACCCTATCGAGTTCTTAAATATAGCAAATGCCAAGTTGGGATACCGTTTAAAGTCAGATTTAGTACGTACGAGGAATGAGACGACTTTTTAGATCCAACAAGAATTTATCTCACATACCAACATACTCGTACATTCACGTGTACGTAGTCGACTCTAAATAGACGCTTTTCCAAATAGAGGATAGATGATGGTAACTGTGCAAATAATAGACAATAATATATGCTATTCTGGGTTGACCTTTTTGCCGCTTCCATTTGTATCTTCTTATGGCAATAGTATGATTTTTTTGGGGGGAAAAGACTATCGATCCGAAGGCAATCGAAATTGGATCGCCCTTGGAAATGGTCCTGCCCGTGGTATCTCATTTAAGACTAGGATGAAATCATGTCTTCTCTTCTACGAGATACTATAAATGTGTTGGATTCTGGTTTGGAATTCAAAATGATTTATTTCGCTTGAAGTGTCATGTTGGGCTGTGTTTTGGGGCCGAAATGTTTAACTTTAGTTAAAAGCGTTCGATAAGGAATATGAAATCGTGATTTTCTTTTTGTGTACTTTGCTATGTAAGCTTCAAGGCAGATGGTTCGGTTTTCGGGACGATTTACTATGTCGGAAGTTTGTTTTTGACAGAAGGTCTTTGCGAGAGGATTTAATTCGGCATTTGTAATTCGAAGGTGTTCCTTTGGAATGGAGGCTTACTACAAAAGTCATATGGGCATAATGATCTGATTAGGAAATGGGCTTTAACGCCTTCAATGTTAATTTATTTCTACATGTGAAAAGGCTAATCTTTTTTTAATATAGGGAAGGTCCACGGTACTAATAGTTTCTACATTATTTCGTGGCAATTGCTGTATCACTATCAGAAAATTCGCTGAAAATTTAGGGATATTAAAAATGCTGCAAAATTTGTTATTGAATTATAACAAGAAAAGAATATAACGTTGCAGACCTACTGAAATATATAACGAAGATCCAATTTTATCAATAAAGTCAATCTTACTGAGTTTTTTTTTAATTTGACTGCATCATGAGCCCGTACCCCAAGGCCAAGGAACCAATTAACATTACTTCTGGGTTTTTCAATAAGGTTATAACAATTTTGTATTTAAATTAATCGGCCTACGGCATCCTCCAAATATAAGAGTATAGATGTTGGATTTAAATAAGGAGTTCGGTCTCTTTCGCACGACCATCGCGAACGCACTTGCAGTGATCGATTCTTTAGAGCCAGTTTTCCTCCATCTTTCTACAAGTTTCGGTCGATATGTTAGTAAAATTGCGTTTTATATTGTGAGTCCTCTAGCATTGGTGGCTTGTTGGCATAAATCAACGACTTAACGCAACCCGACGAAATCCTATGGTGCCAAGTACCATAAGTGAGGTGCCAATTCGACTGAACCATTTCTCGGGATTACACGATTACCAAACTTCCCCTTCAATAGACAAATTGTCTGACCAGCTGTGAGGCATCTGGCACCACCTTGTTGGAATCACATGTCTCTGATCTGTAATCATAGCCCTGCCAATCATAGCCCAATGGCAATCATCGATATAAAAATATCGGTTCAAATGCTCCACCATCATGGAATCCACTGCAGTGAATGGACTAGAGTCTTTTGAAGAACATGTAGGCTAGATACTATAAAATTAAGCATATTTAGCTTAATAACAAGGCAATTGAGTCATTCTTCGATGAAATTTAGGCTTTCCTTCAAACAAACCGCGGAACCCAATCGGAGAAGTGTCGGCGACCCACTCTATCAAAAGACTTTAGCTCTTGAGTCAATTTGATCTTGTAAGGGCGCCGGTAACGGTCTTTATACAAAATTCAATGTGGACTGAGAAATTCTCAATTTCTGTGAACGGCGTGAAATCATTGATTTGGCTTATTTTGAAATAGGGCACATACTGCAGCGATATTTTTGGTACATCGCCCGGTACGTTGTTTCAGTGGCACAGGAACATATAGTAGTGCACATGTTGCCCGGAATTGATCCCCTATTGCTCACATAGCCCATCTGGTAAGAGCTCTATTTCCGAAAATTGGAGTAGGCACCCTTTAAGTTCAGAATTTCTGTAATAACTTTTAAAAATTTCCAAACGTCGCTCGATCGCGAAACTCATCATGACTGACTAAAAGCTTTAAACTTTTGTAATATCATACGAGTATGTTTATTAGAAGGGAGCGCCGTGGCGCAGTGGGTAGTGTGCCGCTGACGCAAGATGAGCGAGTTCGGATCCCGATAACACCAACGCCATCGAATGATTATTTCGCGGCTTCCCTCCTCGGCGGGGTAGTGGCAAAACCCCCCGTTGTACGCTTGCCATGAAAAAGCTTCTCGGCTCTCGCCGTTCGTAATCGAAGCTTGGCTTTGGCTCCACATGAGCTCTAACGCCATCTCAGGTGTCTGTCTGGCAGTACAATGGACCAGTATTTGTGTCTGAGTGCTCCAACAGATAGCAGAAGCCCTCAACAAAAACAAAAAAAAAATGTTTATTGGAAAACTCTGAATCTATTGAAAGCTATCCATCGTTTGTGCCTCGTTCAAATGCCCACCTCGGCTTTTTACGGTGGCTCGGATTTTAGTCTTCTATGAATTTTTCACATACATATATCTGGCTGAATTTGAACGATGGAGTGTGTTTCGTTCACTTTAAGGGCATCGGTCGATTATGGTTTATTCGCATGGACCTTCAACTTCAGGAAACTCCACAATGAAAAGTCTAGGGGGATCAAATCGCATGACTTTCGTAGCCAATTAACGTCACCTTTGCGAGAGATAACCTTACCCAGAGGCGGATTTAACTTGATGCCGCCCTAGGCAAAGGGAGTAATGCCGCCTCTTCCACACCACCCCCTTCCCCACATGCCAATAAATAATTCGATAAAAATATAAACATTTTTAAGGAAGAAGAATGCAAAAAATATAAATTTTCAAAAACTTTTTTAATATTTAAAATTAATTTTTTCTACATTTCATTATAGCAAATTTTTCAATCAAACTATCAAAATCTATAGCCTCCGTTATTTCATTCTCTATATGTAAGAGTGACAGTGCATTTAATCTTTCTTGGGACATCGAAGTTCTCAAATGATTTTCTATGCGTTGGAACACCGAAAATGATCTTTCTCCAGAGCAATTCGTGACAGCAGTACAAACGCACATTCGAAGTGCTATTTCAATATTCGGATAGATTGTTTGAAAATAGTTTTTTCTAATCCATTTCAATAAAAAACCTGGTGTTTTCTCTGTACTCAATTTAGACTTTTTATCGTGATTTGTTTCAATATCTAAGGTATTAAAATGAATACACTCTTTTATTAAGTTTTCTTCCAAATCTTCGGGGTATAATTTGATTAAAAATTTAGCTTTTTCTTTAATTTCATCAAAACTTAAATTCTTGATATTGGAAATCCATTGAAATTTTTCGGCATAAATTTTATAAGATTTCAAACGTTTTTTCAGCTCACTTGACAAACTGTCTAATATCACGTAAAAAACATTAACTCGAAAATTTTCTCTTGCTTCAAACTTGTATTCTTGCGTCGATGACTCGTCAAATTGCTTTGTTCTTTTTTTCTCGCGTTTCAAATTACGTTCATACGTTTTAATTTCAGAAATTTTTAAAGCCTGATTCTTAAAGTTATCAAAATTATCTTCATTTCTAATTTCTTGAACAAGCTTAATCAAGCTATCATATGAATTTACAACCGAAATAATGTCAATATCTTCACCTTGAAGGTGTTTACTTACAGCATTGATTCTTTGTAGTAAAAATTCCCAAAAAATAGTCATGAAAGCTGTTTCTAAGCGCTCTAATTGAGTTTGAAGGCCTTTTGCTTGATATTTTACTAAAAGCTTTCATCGTTTTTTATTATTTCAAGAGCTTCATATACCGGGACCCACAACTGTAGTAAACTTTCGCAGGAATCATGACGAGCAGACCATCTAGTTTCAGACAGAGTTTTTATAGTTTTTCTTTTGGTCGTGCATTCAGAATGTTTCTCTTCTTCTTCTTTTTTAAATATGTCACATTGATTTTTAAGTATTTGCCATCTTTTAGTCGATAAAGAAAATAAATTATGCAGCTCTTGAAAAATATTGAAAAATTTACAACTTTCTTCGCAAATTTCTGCTGCACATACCCCAACCAAATTTAACGAATGAACCGAACAAGCTACGTATTCAGCATAAGAGCAAGATTCTTTGATTTTCGCTTGAACTCCATTGTAAATTCCCGACATATTACTCGCATTATCGTATAATTGACCCCGACAATATTTTATGTCAATATTTGCGTCTTTTAAATTAGCAATAATAGCACTGGCGATATCTGTACCTTTGTGACCGACATTATTTAAAAACTTCAAAAATCTTTCTGTAGGTCCATCATCCTTTACATAACGTAAAACCAGCGTAAGTTGATCTATATGTGATAAATCAGGAGTGGAGTCAACGATTATCGAAAAATATTTTGATTCTCTTACTTCGTTATGAATTACTTCGGTAACTTGATTCGCCATTAATTTTATAAATTCATCGCAAATTGTGGATGATAAATAGCTTGTATGGCCACTTCCTGGATTGCCGTAACGAGAAATGTGTTTAGCTAAAAAAAGATCGTATTCAGCTAAAAGTTCAAGTGACATAATGTAATTTCCACTCTGAATACATCCATATTTTTCTGTGTGGCCTCTGAAAGAAAGTCCTCGAGATGATAATTTTTTTTATTACACTTACGACCCTTTTAAGAACATTTTTCCAATAATTTATTTCATTGTCCAATGAATCAGTTAATCTTTTTTTTACGGAATTGATAGAATTTTCTCTCATTTTTAATGCCAATAAGCAGTTTTTGTGACTGTCACTATTTTCGTGTTGCTCTATTCTAATTGAGTTTTTCCAATCATCAAAACCTTCTCGAGATCCAAACATAGTACCTCCACAAAATGCTAAACATGGTCCACAGTAAATTTTGCCTGTGCTTGGCGAATAAACAATCCAATCTCTTGTTTTTTGTTCACCGTTGTGCAGTTTTCGAATAAGAAAATTTTTTGAAAAATAACGAGCGTGTGAATCATAAAGTCGTTTGCTTTTCGTCAAGTCCTCGTCCGTATTTGGTTTAAATCCATGCTTTGTAAGTGATTTCTAGTCGCATCATTTATTTCCCAATAAAAAGGATCATCATTGAACTGAGTAATTAAATCAGTGCACTGAAATATATATGATTGTTAATTTATATTTTTATCTGTTTTTCAATATTTATGGTTTTATTAAACACTACAATTTTGCTAAATTTCTCAAACATTTATTTACATAGATTTTTAGTGGAGCAGCCAGAGATTTGCAGAAAAAGTAATTGTAACTGCGTGTTTTAAAATTTATTCTGAATGAGTAAAGTGTACCGAACAAAATGAGGTACAATTAAACACAAAGCGTCCGTGGCAAATTGGCAAAAAAAATTGGGTAATGTTTTTAAAAACGGTCTCTGGCTGCTCCACTATTTGTTACTTTCGAAAAAAACTCGTAAAATACTTACAATATTAGATAGAGAATTACTTGTAGGCGACTCGTTTGAAAATTCTCTGTTTCGATGTTCGATAATTTCTTCATTTGCATCTATTGTATTTTCTTTTGAAGTTTCACTTATTTCATTTTCACCTTTTTCTTCCAGAGAGTTAACCGAATCGTGTTCAACAAGTGGCTGAGACGATTTAAAAAAATTATCTAATTTTTTAGTTTTTGAAATAACTTCTTCTTGTTTCTCAGCTTTCTCTCTTGCCCGTTTTTTATATTCAAAGCCACTTAATCGTTTCCTACCATCACTCATTTTTTAATCGCAATAATTACAACCTGAATTAAAATTTACTATAAATACTACTTTCCAGATGACTCGGAATTGAATAAAAACTTAGTACGTTAAGAGCACGAATCCCAATAATTCCTACAGATCTCCCGTTCAAGTTTAAAAGGCTACAATTTCCTCTTAAGCTTAGTTTTGCTATGACCATTAACAAAGTGCAAGGTCAAACATTAAAGGTGGCTGGGGTGAACTTAGAAAAGCCGCGCTTTTCCCATGGACAATTGTATGTAGCATGTTCGCGTGTCCAATGCCCAGAATCTTTACATTATATCCCCAAATGGAAAGACATATAATATTGTCTACAGTAACGTATTAAAATAACATTCTGTTCCGAGTTCTCTTCTGTGTTCTAAATCAGGAAAGGGGAGCCGTGTTACCCCGAATTTAACGCGAGCGAAGCCGCGGGCAAAAGCTAGTATTATATACAAATTGAAAAAATATTTGTAAAAATGAAAAGCGGTTTTTAAATATAATTATTACATGTATTTTATTCATTTTATTTATTTATTATTTGCACAAAAAAAAAATTTTAATTTGAAAATTTGCCGCCCTCCTGAAGCTGCCGATCTAGGCAATTGCCTTGTCTGCCTATATATGTATAAATCCGCCTCTGACCTTACCCTTAAATCGTTCATGCAGAATGTCAATCGTGGCATCAGCTATCTGACGCATAGCCCCATCCTGCTGAAACCACATGTCGTCCAGGTCCATATGGTTCAAAATGAGAAATGAGAAATTAGTTGTCATCATGGTTAACGCAGTCATTCATCTAACAATGCGCCTAGTCGCCAAAGGCGTTTTTTTTTGGTCAAAATTGGGGTCCTCCTCCAAACGCTCCGAAGCGAAAAAACGACTTCTTTTATGGTCACGAACTTTGAGCTTCTAGGTCAGTTGGATCCTGTACGGGTGTAGGCCGAGGCTTAAAGGCCGAACTCTTGGGTACGGCGAGGAATCGACTGATTCGGGTTCTCACTGTACACGAAATTCTCGGCCGACCTTGCATTCCTTTGATGAACGAATGTTGGCGGATTAATTATCGAACCGGTTGTCTCAAATTTAGCCATCAAACGTTGAAGAATCGACTGTGAAGGGCCACCTCGTCCACCGTAGATTGGTCACAACGGGCGCAACATTTGTTCTAATGAATACTCATTTTGTAATAAAGTTTAATTATTTGGAGGTGCTGTTCAAACAAGAAATATGACAGAAAGTCACAAAAACAACACTGTGTGGCGGACACAGGCTGCCAACATCTGTCAATTCAAAAAGCCATTATAAGCTATGATTATATCTCTGAAATATCCTCCAGCTCAGCCCACAAATTATAATTCTTTTGATGACATATTCAATCAAAAATTTGACATCATTCTAGATATGGCCTTGAAAGAAAAATTCGAATGGTGCTGAACTCTGCGATCTTGGCGACTAATTAAATCCTCCACTTCGAGAGACCATGCCCTGTAATCACGCAATAAAAATATTGCTTCATCAGCTGAGCTGCATGTGGCACCGTCCTGCTGAAAATAAATATTTTCCGCATCCATAACACTAAGTTCATGCAAACAAGCCAGTCAACATCGGTCGATTACGTAGTCCATTCATAGAAGCGGAGGCAACATCATAATTTTCGACATCTGAAAAACCCTAGATGTTTGTGGCAAAAACCGTGGCTTTTTTTATTAATTTGCTTCACTTAATCAGCGAAGGCACTCGACCTTATAGGCATGTAGGGCGAATTTTTTGCTAAGCAAGGCGACTGCGGATAAGGCTAGTTCCTGTGATGATCTCGAAATCTGCAAAACAGGTTTTTCATAAATACTCAGCTATGGCGATGATATTTTCAGCTTAAATAGACTTACGAATACGAAGCCTCTTGGAAAGTCTATACCATTTACCTGTCTACGGTGTTCAAACTTAATGACTTTATTCACTACAGCTGCGTGAGATGAAATTAGATGATGATCAAAACAGTAATAACTTTTCGTAACATAAAGTAATGTTCCTTGAATGTTCAAAAAATGCCTGTGATTTGAAATGACACTTCTTATTGGACAATCTTTCCATTGCCCAAAACAACAGGGCCGTCTGTGATTTTTCTTTTATTCCTAAAAATAAAGATAGCTTAAACCGTGTCGGCGAAAAAATTGATTGCTCTTGGTATCGAAAACGTGACTTGTTGTTCAGAGCATTCATCGATTTCAGAACTCCGTTTCAACATATTGGTCTTGATAGTCTTGTTTCACAGGGGATATTTACAATATTCATTTGCTCGGCAGCTACTCGGATTATCCATTGAGTCACTGATAGTACGTGGTTCAAATCCGCCAACCGAAAAGTCATTGAAATTGTAAACTCGTTCGCGGTGTTTCTTCACAACGGGGTGTTGACAGAGCCTGTATGAGTACACTCGTCTAACAAAAGCTTCTCGAAAATCGCGCTTTCTTCTTCTGAAAAGGCAAACATACGCAACATAGATGATTGAGGTATGCTTCGGCTCTTATAGTTCATATGTGAAAGGCTTATCCTCAGGAACCCTATCCTAGCAGATCTGACAACCATAACTTTTGGATAACTTCTTATCCAAAGAGGTTATTGCGCTTAAAAATCATAAAAATAGAATTGGTTAGGTCTCTCTTAAAGGCACCTTTCATTGGAGTTTATGGACTGCCTTCACCAAACTCCGCAAAATAAATTTATTTCAATTAAGAATCTATCATAACTTAAGTTCAGAACTTCGTATGACAGTAATCAAAATTAGCATAAATGTTAAGCCGATCAGTGCATGGGATGGATAAATTTTAAGTCCAAAACAGTCATACACTCCTAAATAAAAAGAGGCGTGAAAATCTCGATTAATAATCGATTTTTTTTTTTACTATCGCACCTGCTTCGGATGGATTCAAGCTGAGCTGATGGCATTATAGCTTCATCAGCAAGAGGTGTAATTTAAAATCAATAGAAGAATTAGTAAGTAAAAGTCAATTTTATGAATAGTTTCATAATTTTAATTTAAATCAAAAGCGATGTTCCTGAGATTAGTAATGCAATAGAATAGAACTGCAAAATATTCGCTCCTGGTCTGCCTAAGGGCTGTTATCCTTTTCTCCTTCCGCGTTTTTAGCAAGGATATCCCAAAGCACAAAGTAAAATGTTCGAATTCGAAAACTATTTCTTCGAGCCTTATTGAAATGTTCGTTAAATCAATTAAAGGAATTATCAAGCCTCTACAGACAGCATTTCAAACCAGCTGCAGTTGGAGTACCTCTTCATCGGTGACTTAGCTATGTGTGTTTTCCTCGGTGCTGCAATCAAACAGTCTTCCATTTCACTGCCTCAACCTGGCTAGGGGTTGGATCTTGCCGAATAAAACTGACAATGAAATGGATTAAAATAAAAATAAAATGGAAATGAATTTCATCCGCTTAATTGATCAAGGGCTTCTCCAATTTTCGCGTCCATCAGAATGACACGGACTTTGTTCTCCTTGTTCTCCTATTTTCTTCTTAGACAAAAATAAACTTACGATTTTTAAATCCCGATAAATGAAGTTTTGGACTATCTTACAGTAGTCGTTGTCAAGACTGGTATTCCCCCCAAGACGTCATGAATGTGTTCTCTTTTTTTTAAGCAATCTTTCTTTTATTTATTGCTTTTACATGTAGACTACAACGGTGTTAGACGTTCTCATAAGCTGGAAAGAAGATGTATGTAAGGTGTGTTTTTTTTAAAGATTTAGTTCTTAAACTGGCAGTACAGTTTCTACAGATTGTCAATTTCACAGCTTAAAGTTCACTTATAGTTAGCATGTTTTGCCATTTAGCGATAGATAGACTAACGACAGAAATACTTATGCAAATTGTGCAAACTTATGTTGAAAACCATCGTTCGGTTCGCGAACTTATCGTGTGCTTCGTCCATTTTTCGGTCGAGCAAATCGTCCATCTGAGCAAGTTATTCGGAACCTTTTTTTCGCACCACGAACACTCTATTGGATAACACGCTTCTCCAAAGACGACAAACAGTTTTGGAGTGGAAAAAACACAGAAGCCTTTGGCGAGTAGTCCTTACCACCATTAAAACTCACTGTTGAGTATACTTTATGGACTGGTGGAATCATCGGTCCATATTTCTTTAAGGAAGATGCCGGCCAGAATGTTACCTCAATGGAGCGCTATGGAAACATGATGTCTGACTTCTTCTTTCCTCAGTTGAATGGCACCGACGTGACAGAGCTTTGGTTTCAACAAGATGGCTCAACATGCCACACGACGTGCGACACCATCAGTTTATTGCCGGAAACATTTGCTGAGTGCATAATATCACGTAATGGGCCTGTGAACGGGCTTCCTCGATCATGTGATCTCACACCTTTAGATGACTTTCTTTGGGTCTAGTCTATGGGTATAAACCAGAGATATTGGACAATTTGGAATTCAACATTCTCCGCGTTGATGCTGATGTACGGCTCCAGTTGCTCGATGAAATTGTGAATATTTACTTCACGACTGCTCTTCATTCAAGCTAGCCTTTGCGCAAAATCATACTTGAGCACTAATGGCATAAAATTGTCCATTAAATAGAGTTAACATAATAGACATTTACATTAGCTTCAGGTCTTTTCCTTCGTATTAAATTTGTATACCTCTAAAAAACACACCCTTTATGTCCATCTAAAATGTTCCTTTATTTTCTGCGCATTGAACACGATTTCTTCCGACTATATTATACAGATAAGTTGGTGTCTATACGTTGACATATCTCTTCGACCGTTAAATCACATATCGATCGTTCATATGCATGTTCGGGGACTTTTTCGTCTCGCACATCTCGAGAATAAATAATGATATCGGCTTCGCACCAATGTCATTCGGTTTATAATTAAATAGTAAATATTTGATTAAGTTTTCAAAGGAATTCAACTATCGATTTGTTTGTTGTAAAGCCCTTTAGAGTTAGAATCTGCAGTTTTTGGAATGTGTCTCTCCATTTTATTTGTTTCGCAGTTTTGAATCTAAAATTGAAATATGAGCTCAAAACACTTTGCGTTACTAAGAACTGATTAATTTTTGTTGAAGTTTATAAAGTTGTCAACTTTAGCAACTTGGAAATTGGGTAGACTAGTTCCAAAAACTTTTTTTTCATATATTTTCGACATCCTAGTCCCGTCTACGGCTACTGAGTGGACCTCTCGATCGTCTTGGTCCAGACCAAAGAATCATTTTGAATGACAAGCGAATTTAGGCTCTGTAGAAGTAATTTCACACAATCTTAGCATCGACTGCAACTCTGTTATTATGTAGGTGTCTATGTTCTTCGCTGCATGCCGTCGTGCCAGTTTAATAGGCTTGGCAAACCCTTTGGTTAAACTTCTAAAGTTCCTTCTTGCAATTACATCTTTTTATGCCCTTGATTGCTTCTTACGTTCGTTGTTTAGTAACAGCTTTCATTCTGCGGTGCAACCAAGCCTTGTAGGCCTACTGTATTGCTAGGTTTTGAGCCTACACAGGTTTCACGGTATAGAGGTACATACATAGGTAGTGGCGTTATGTGCGGTGTCAATAGTCGGACTGAGATGGTAACTTATTCTTGATCCACTCTACCCCAGCCTTAACTCTACGAGCTTCATAACAAATATTCTTAAATTGGATTTTAGAATAGAACTACAAATGTCTTACAGTTCTGCGAATCCATTCCCAAATTTAGAATAACAGGTACTTTCGAAGATGGCGTCAGAAGCTCACATGAAATGCAGCTTCTGACGCTATACACCGTATTCCGCTTTACGATATGCAAATTATATTATAAGGGTCTGTGGGAGCTTTCGGCTTCGGACGGTCCGCTCCTTCGTGTATAGCATTGCATATTTACGAGATTCTCTGTCCAAACCTACCGAAGACAGGCATTTGCTTCATCGCTCTGTATCTCAAAACAAAATTCATTTATGTACATATCTCGAAGAATGTATAATCACGAACGTGCAGTAAAGTTCCATAAGAAGGAATTTTTAAAGCACTGTCGTGAATAAACTCAAACTGGTGGCAATCAAAGGGCAAGAGTGAAGGCATTTTATGCTCTTATACATATATTCATCTTTCGACTTAAAATATTTCTATTTCCCCTTTGCAAGTCGATGAATTGTAGCGAGGTCACATGCCACACTCTCCGCGTTGAAGCAATCCAACTTCAAAGAGTTTGTTTGCTGTAAAAGGATACAAGAAAACAAATCGCTATAAAAGGAAAACATTTTCGAATGCTCACTAAAGACCCGACTCAGCATCGAGATATGCAACTGCGTCACTCCTGGCCTCACCGAACCAATTCCCAGTCGAATTCTTCTACAGCACATACCCACATATGTATATGCATATCACCCCTTTCATCACACTCCAACCGAGTATTTCACTTTTACTAAATCACTTGTTTGCTTTTTCCTACGCCCACCACTACCTCCCTCTTCGTCTCGCTGTCGCATTTGCACGTATCCTTGTAAATGAAGGATTTCATCTGACGCCGAGCCTGAATAATGTGCTGGCATTTTGCTCAGCTCCAGTCCATCTCTTGCATTCACTGCGCTGCTGTTTTGTGTTCTTTCAACACTTAGTCGTACTATGGTTTTGTATCCTTTTCAGGGTGCCAGTTAGTTTATTGGCAAGAGCTGAAACGTTGCAGAGTCAGCCTCAGTCAGTATCGGGACACCGGTCGCCTAAGTAAATGTGATGGATTTCCATGCTGCCTGGTTTTCTTTCATTTTTTTTTTTTGCTTCGTTAATTCAATGTTGAGCTTAGCTACACATTTTGTGACTTATCTGTTCGCACTGTTTGCTTAGAGAGTCCCGTCTCACCGGTGGAGATGAGAGAAAATTGTTTTCTATTATGATTAATGAGGTTCAATTTCGCTGATATACCAATCCGTGGATTACGACCTAAGGTCTGTCAAAATCATTGTCTTGCGTTCCTCCATCCAAACTGTCATATGATCCTTATACCTAACGACTGCGAGTTAGCGTTGAGTCGTGCGATGGAAATAGCAGGATAAATATGCCATTGAAGACGAATTGCGAAAAAAATGATTTTCAGTTTCGACTCAAATGCGATTTCGTGCGTGTGAAACGTGTGCTCGAACGTGCGTATTGACAGTCGAACGGATTACGTTGCGACCCAAGCATTTGGGTCGCGTTTATAAATGTGGACGTGCGGAGTTATAATCCACTTTATCTGTACGAACGACATCGCATAGTATTCTAAAAAGTGATTCACAGATACTTACCAAGTAATACGATGTAATTTCGAAACTGAATATAGGTTATTTGTTTGAATGAATCCCGTCCAGATGGGGCCATCGAGGGTGGAGGCTGATTTATATCAAGGAATTTACTGCCTGGGGCACGCAATGTCACGATTCACGACAGCCAGTACATAAAATGCGCATCAATATTGATGGAGGTTTTCTTTTCAAGAAAACATCGAGAATTTGATGAGGAGAAACAAAATTTGGGAATAATTTCGGTCAAATGTCATGGAAGTTCTGATCGCTACGCGACACCCTTATCAAACTGAACCAACTGTAGAGGAAGAGCGACGTAAAAACTGAGTTTCAATTGCCTTGAAAAGTAAGAGCACTTTCTGTTAATCAATGAGAATGGGGAAGCTGTGGAACTTTAAACGTTCACTGTTGATTAGGATGGAAGTTTCATTTAAAAAGTTGAGCTAGGGACCCTTGTTGAACTTTACAACTTAAAAAGTTTATCAATTTCTTGGTGGTATGGTAAGTCATGAATGAAAGAAAATTTTAATATTTCGGGAATTTCTAATTATTCATCATTTAAAAGGCTGAACATTGGAATTTCGGTGAGAAAGGCACTATACTACTGGACCTAATTGGTTCTTCTGGTTCCATCATTTAGCTACTATACAAGGCCATCCAACAAGGGGTGTCATTTTTAATTTATCGCAAGTCGTAACATGGAAAGACAGTCAACATCATTCGATAACGATATTCCTGCCTGGTTCACTATTTTTTTTGGGTTTTCGGAGTCAGACGAATGTAAAAAATCATCATCACTTGAAATAATTTTGTGTAAAAACTCATGATTTTGTTCATTCATTTCTAGCTTGGCTTTTTTATGCTTTTAGCTCATTTTTATTGTTCTTAGTCCATTCTTATTTACTAGGCAATTAAACCTTCAATAACTTAATTGCAACGCCTTTTGGATTAAACTTATCTATTCTATTTTCGTATACTCCTGTGCAGGGACGGGTTAAGAATATCCCTGCAGCGATACCTCTCGCTTGTCGTAAAAGGCGACTAAACAAAGGTAAACAAAAATCACATCTAGGCAATTTAGAAAACACCAAGGTGAGTCTAGGGACACATATACCACCATTAAACTGCCTCACAAGTGTGCATGCAAATCAGTGGGTTGACACGCCTGGAGATCACCGGTGTTGTAAGAGTAAGATCAAACGAAAAAAAAAAATAAAAATTTGGAGCATGCCCGTGTCAAAAAAAGGAGGGGAAGAAAGAAAACGGTCAAACCGTAGCATTATGGAACAGAACGCTAAAAGGAAAAGCACTACCCCGCCAGGCACTACTAATGGTCGTGATCCTGGGACGAGCAGCAATGCTCGGGTCAGAGCTATAGGATTTCCGGGGGATAGCAAAGTATTGCAACGGCGTAAGCCACACTTAAGAGTCGCGAGTTGGAACGTTGGAAGCATGAGTGGTCGCAGCTATGAGCTTGAAGTAATGATGGTTAGAAGGCGAGTAGACATCCTGTGCGTACAAGAGACGAAATGGCGAAACACCGGTAATCGGGCACGTTTCTTGGACGTTAAAACAAAAGCCTACAAGATGTTTTACTATGGATTGGAACAAGGAAAAAACGGAATCGCCATCATCCTTGCGGCAGAGCTACTTGGCAACGTCTTAACCATTCCAAAGTCCAGTGACCGTTTGATGGCTCTCAAATTGGTGATGCATGGTGAGGTGTGGAACATCGTAAGCGCATATGACCCTCAAGTAGGATGCGAACAAAAAGAATAAGATGCATTCTGGCTAGATTTCCAAAACCTTGTCAAAATCATCCCAAAGGAAGAGCTTTTGTTTGTTGGGGGAGATTTAAACGGACATGTCGGGAAGACAAGCGAAGACTACCACGGAGGGCTGGGATACGGCACCAGGAACTGTTCAGGTGAAGATATCCTGAACATGTGCAAGTCGTACGGTCTTATAGCCGGCACCTGATCACTTATAGCAGCGGCGGAAACGAAACTCAAATAGACTATCATTTGGTATCCAGTTTCATGAAGCAACGAGTTAAAGATTGCAAAGTGATCCTGCGAGACGCGATCGCCCCTCAACACCGTCTTCTCCTGACTGAATTTTTTATTGAGGCGAGTAAGAAGTCAAAGCAGTAAACGAAGGTGTCTGAGAGAATCAAGTGGTATAAGCTAGATAAAAGAAAAGGCGAAGCTTTTATTACCAACATGAAAAACTTCCTCTTTTCCATTATCGATGAGGTCGGTGGTGAGGAGTGCAGAGCACAAGACATGTGGGATTCCCTACAACAATCAGGCCTGGAGAAAGCTAAATTACTGCTCGGAACATATAAAGGCCCCTGCCAACACGCAAGAGAAACCTGGTGGTGGACGGACGAAGTCAAAGCAGTGATACACGAAAAGAAAATGGCTTTCCAAGCTTGGTCAAAGTACTCTTCTACTAATAGAGAGAAAAAAGCTCGCCGTGAAAAGGTATACAGATATTGCAAAGGTATCGCGAAGAAAAAGTGCGCCGAATTCAAAGCGAAAAGCATGGAAGGCGTCTATCAGGAGTTGGAAGAAATATCGTCTTCCGCGTCTGACAGGAACGAGGCTACCCAGGAGCTTCGACAAAGCAATTTGAACAAAGGAGCAAATATCCCTAAGATAGCCGCCCAGAGAAGAAGAAATGCTCAGGAGATTCGTTTCCCAAAGTTTATTAACAATGCTGAAGGCCAACTCCTTGTGGAAGACGGAAAAATTCTCTACAGATGGCGACAGTATTGCGAGGAACTTCTGAACGAACAGTTTCCCAGAGTGTACTTTCCATTAGCCGCCCCGAATCATGCCGAAATATCCGACATCACAGTCGAAGAAGTTCGGTACGCGGTTAAAAACTCCAAGAAAAGAAAAGCTGTTGGGCCGGACGGGATGCCCCCTGAGTTCTGGAAAAAGATGGGAGACATCGGGTCTAGATGGCTCATGGTTCTTATCTCCAAACTTATGAGAGGCGACACTATGCCTAATCAATGGAGGGAAAGCTATCTTCTTCCTTTGCACAATGGAAAGGGTTATACGCGAAATTGTGATAACTACCGTTCTGGCAAGCTGATGTCGCACACCATGAAGATCGTTGAACGGGTATTAGATAGCCGACTGCGGAAAATAATATGACTATCTGATGACCAGTGCGGGTTTGTCTCGGGTAAATCAACGACAGATGCAATCCAAAGTATAAGGATCATGATGGAAAAGCATCGAGATTCTTCAAAGGACTTGCATATGGTATTGGTTGATTTCGAAAAGGCCTTTGACCGGCAACCAAGAGATCTTTTATGGGTAGCGCTAAGAAAAAAAGGAGTTCCAGAAACCTACGTGCGAGTGATCATGAACATGTACAAGAGAGCAACGACAAGAGTAAGATGCACCACAGGAGTCACCGAAGAGTTCGCAAGCAAAGTCGGTGTACACCAAGGGAGCGTCCTCAGTCCACTGCTCTTTATAGCAGTCCTTGATTGCTTGCTTGAAGAAAAAGTGACGGACCCCAATGTGCACCAGCTATTCTTTGCTGACGGTGGAGCCATTATAAGTGATGATCAGGCGTCCCTACAACGAGCACTTGATGTGTGGGTGGACATTTTTGAGGGACACGGGTATCGTATAAGTTCAAAGAAGACAGAGTATCTGTGCTGCCCGTTCTCTGACCCTCATCAGCCTATTCAAGATATTTACTTGAATGGGAGAGTGCTTCCCAAGTGTGAAAAGTTTAAATATCTGGGATCTATGATTAATAAAGAAACAACTTGTGATGACGACATCAACCATCGCGTAAGCATAGGGTGGATGAAGTGGCGGGAAAACTCCGCCATCTTCTGTGATCGAAAAATGCCCCCTAAGCTGAAAGGAAGGCTCTACACTTCAGTTGTACGTCCGGCGCTCACATACGGTTCACAATGCTGGACAATGCACAAAAAGTATGAGAGCAAAGATGCTTCGCATGACAGCGGGAGTAACAAAGCGTGACAGAATTACAAGTTCAAAGATCCGAGGAAGCCTCCACGTAAAAGAAACCATCACAAGAAATATAGAGTGCGACCGACTCAGTTGGTATTGCCATGTTCAAAAGAGAAATCCTCTGAACCCCGTCCAAAAGGCGTTATCAATCAACGTTCCAATTTCAACGCGCAAAAAGGGCAGGCCGAAAAACAATTGGTGCAAAAACACCAGCATTTGATTGGCCTCAGCGATGAAGTAATCCCAAACCGGGAAGCCTGCCGCTACTTTCTGAAGTCAAACCGGCGGACCCCACAAGCGGACTAGTAGGAATGCAGTTAAGTGGGAAGGTTATGGTCCTACACTTCTGACCATAACGACGCCGGAAAAAAAAGGAAAAGAAGAAGATTCTGTTTTCGTATAACTACATTTCAAAATAGCTAAAGCTTAAATTACCCTAAGCTGTTTAATTCTAGTCATAAATATAATCAAGTTGGCTAACACTCGTGTCTCCATCAAGGCTAACAGGCCTCAGTCAGTTCTGAGGCTGATTTAAGAATGATTACTCGCACAGCTTCCAAAAGATCCCTTAGCTAACCCTAATATAAATTACGAACTTAGAAGTGAGGAGGAATTCACCAGAGTAATGGGAAGCGTTTTCACCCTACAGCCATCAATAACACTGGTCGACAGTGGTTTCGTTGTCCTTGATATAATAATAATTTTGAGTAAATTTATTGGCTTTGTTTTTTTTTTAAATCCCCATTTTCATATTACACTATAAATAGCAGAAAAAAAAGAAAAAAAAATAGCGAAAATAATGCTATACTTCAGACACACATCTTTTATAAGATTTCCTTTTGTAATTTTTTTTCGGAAAATCTCTCCGTAATAACAAGCAGTAGTCTGCTATCACGTGACGATCCCACCTACCCTGATACCTTTCCTCCATTACTTTAGGGATACTAGGCGAAACTGGCGCAAATTTACCATCTATGGACAACAAGGGCAGCCATTGGCGACACGAAATGTAGTGAGATATCTTGGAATTTGGCTTGATCAATATTTATATTTCAATAGACACATAGATGTCGTTCTTGACAAAGCCAAGAAGGCTTTTGCTCTTACGAGAAGATTGTTTCAAAGCAGTCTACTTAACGCTAGGGTAAAAGCTACACGGCTCTCATAAAGCCAATTGTCGCCTATGGCTGTCCTGTGTGGTTCAATGTGGCTCCATTTGATATGGAAAAGCTACGCTTATACGAAAAGCAATGTCTTCGATGTTGCCTGGGCTTATATCGAACACCAGAGTCACAGTATGTCAAATACTATCCTAACAAGGTTCTGTACGATAAGGCTGGGTTGATTAGAATTGATAACTATCTTATTAAATTGATTTGGGGTCATATTGCAAGAGGAATTATGAGCGATAACAGCCTGATCTTTGGGGCTTATTACCCCAACCAGTTATACCACGAGAAGACAAAACTGTCTGGCTTTATTCCACCCAAAGCATTTATCTATTTAGATACTAAGGGCTACATACAGGATGATAATGGTATCCCTCTGATATACCACTTCCGACGCCATGCGGGGGACAGGCGACTCTTATACGACCCGGATGTCGTCGCTCGGTCTGAGTTCTTTCGGTACAGCACCCCGGCTTCAATTCGGGATAAAGAAGACGCGATCAGACAAAAAAGTTTGTTCTGGTGGTTGCATTCACAATCCACTCATGGAAGTGAAATCAATCCATAGGCGGCACGTATATAATAGCGCCAACAACGACCCTTACCTTAAAAGGGTGCAATTAAAGGGATGAACACATGTTCGATGCGACTTACACACTGGACATGTGTTCATCTCATTAATTATAGTTTAAGAATATTTTAGGCTTAGCTTAAGTTTATTTATGTATTTATCTAGTTAAGGTAGGTTAAGTTTAAAGTTAAGAAATGAATTATAGTATCTAAGTTTTTTTACTAATATTTTCTTAGAAATAAGTCATATGTAAGCTAGACAGCAATAAATGAAAATGAAGTCGAAAGACGTTAAAATTAACATTCAGATAAGCTTAGAGTGCTCGTTAAGAGCCAATAAGAAAATGAAGTATAATGTTAAATTAGATTTAAGCATTTTGCCTAGTAAGTAAGATTATGAATAATGGAATAAAATGCGATTAGAAAGAAAAGAAAAAGAAACTTTATGGTCTTGGTGGAAGTATTCTCCGTGCTCCCAACTTTAATTTTCTAGACTATCATGAAATCTATCCATGTGGCTGTGGAGAAAGTGCAGCTTTATGCTCATATTTGCTCCTAAAATCTTGAAGCTCTCCAACATCTTGTGCACAATTTCTCTATAGTTAAGTGCCTTATGGTTATCTAAAAAATTTTCTACAACCAGCACAAAACCCCTCCCATCTTCACTTTCAGAATTAATCACCATTTTTATGAAGTTCGTGTCTTTTATTAATGTCCGAATTTGAGGGCCATCGAATATTCCAGCTTACAACTTCTCTATACTTAACTTAGGAAATATTTGACAAATATACTTAAAGCATTCTCCGTTGTTGTCCAGCGCTTTGACGAACTGTTTCATCATACCTATGAGGAAGTATGATTTTTTCTCTACTTAACAAAGGCTCATTTAATACCACACTTTCTATTCGCAGTGAATGTTCTTTTTTCTACTGCACCACGTATGCCCCAGGGGTATTTCGTGTATCCACTTTGCTGACCAAGTTAAAAGTTTATCATTTTCAAGTCAACACAAATCGGCCATTGATGATCTAATATTCTGATATTCTTCTTTGAGTTTTGTTGAATGGACAATTGGGATTGATGCAAACTGATTTCCAATATGCAATAGACTTCAGTAGACCCATATCTGGAAGTAACTGAGCAATATTATTACAGTAGACACGTTCTTCACTTTGACTGAAGAAACGTAAAATTGCACTTTCTCTTGTTCTGTGTGCTGTAATTGTTACATTTGGTTCTAATAAATTGTTTCCTTCTAGTCTTGAAGCAAGAAGTTCTGATGCTTGTTTTAATAGATTTAAGTATCGTACTAAATCACTGAGCTCATTTTGAGAAAACAACTGTGGTGCTGCTGTCTCACCTTCATATTCACTTCCACTAGTAAATTGGATTGAATGCTGTGAGTTTGGTAACACCATAGATTCTGAGGGCATACGATCTTCTTTTGAAACATAGATGGGCCGAGGAATAAAGCTTATTACCAACTCTATTATTTTTAATATTATGAATACATCAATGTCATAAAAACTAGAGCCAATTCAGTACTTTCATAAAAATATTCGTAAACTACGAGTATGTACTTGAAATTATAGAAATCCGCTGAGACATCCAGTGCAAAAAAAAAAAAATTTTGTTGAGCTGTGTAATCGGCAAGATCCCAATCTGCCATTGTGGTACTTTAACGGATCAGCTTATGAGCGCCTAGCATTATGGAGAAATGGTTTTGGGGGAATCGGAGTGTGCTCTCGTGGTATCTATTATTGGTAAGCCCCAGAGATCAGGTTATGTTCCTTTGCGATGTGCTTTTGGGTCATTGTAATAAGTAAATTATCGATTCAGTTTAAGCCTGCTACGGCATAGAGTACCTTATTATGATAATATAGGGTTTCCCAAAAAGGACTTGACAACTTTTTTTTTAAATAAAACGCAAACCATTTGAGATATTTCAAAAACCTTATTATCGGCTTGAAGTACAATCAAAACATTTATGATTCAAACTCGACTTCGTTCATATGGCCACCGCGAGCACGTTTGCAGTGGTCGATTTATTGGACCCAATTTTCGATGACTCGGCCACACATTTCGGTCGAAACGGCCGCTATTTCGCGTTCAATGTTGGCTCTGAGCTCTTCCAACGTCGTCGGCTTGTTGGCATAAACCAATGACTGAACGTAGTCCTAAAGAAAATAGTCTAGAGGCGTTAAATCGCGCGAACGAGGCGGCCAATCGACTGGCCCATTTCTTGAGATAACACGCTCATCAAACTTGCTCTTCAATAAATCGATTGTAACGTGTGCTGTGTGGCTTGTGGCACCATCCTGTTGAAACCACATGTCGTCCAAGTCCATATCTTCCAATTCGGGCCAAAAATAATCGGTAATCATGGCGCGATAAGGCTGGCCATTCACAGTAACGTGACGATCGTTATCGTCGACGAAAAAATATGGCCCAATAACGCCGCCGGCATGCCGCCATAACAGTTATTTTTTGTGGATGAAGTGGTGATTCATGAAGCACATGTGGATTTTCACCTGACCAATAACGCATATTTTGCTTATTGACGAACCCATCGAGCCAAAAATGAGCTTCGTCACTGAAGATGATTTTGTGATGAAATTCATCATCTTGGCGCATCTTCTCCAGAGCCCAATCGGAGAACGTACGTCGCTTCAAATGGTCCATCGGCTTCAATTCTTGAGTCAGCTTGATCTTGTATGAACGTAAACCAAGATCCTTACGCAAAATACGCCATAATGTGGTCTGAGCGATGCCCAATTCTTGAGAACGCCGTGGAATTGACTGATTTGGATCGCTTGCTACGGACGCCTGAACGGCAGCGATATTTTCGACACTTCGACCAACCCGTTGTCTCACTGACACGGCAACATCACACAACGAATATGTAGACTCAAATTTTTGCACTGAGCTTGTTATTGCCTGTCTACTAGGGCGAGAATTACGACCGAAAATTGGAGTTAACGCTCTTAAAGTTGCGGTCACCGACTCCGAATTTCGGTAGAAAATTTTTATAATTTACAGATGTTGCTCGTTCTTGTACTATACCATGATGAAAATGTCGAGCTTACTGAATAAATTGACAATGACAGTTCAATAATTAGTGAGCTTTCAAGTCCCCATTGGAAAACCCTTTACTTAATGAACTGGGGCGCTCGTTCTGTACATTCTAAAACCGACCCTGAGGCACTGCCTGTCGAATACAGGAATATTTTCATTTCAAGATGGCCCTACATTAAACCACACCGGACAACCATACGCGATGATGGGCCTTATTGGGACTACGTAGCTTATAATTCGTACCCTACGGTTAAGTTGACTGTTGTGAAAGCCAAATACCGAGACTTTCTTAGCTCTAACAAGACAAGCGTTCTATATGTCTATTGAAATATGGATACTGGTCAAGCCTAATACTAAGTTATTTAACCACGTCTCTCACCGCTAATGTTTGTCCATGTTGCTCAATGATTGTGAATGGCATCTTTGAGGCCATTACAATATAGTTCTAAACAGTATCGCTTCCGGCTGATGTTTCCATCAGCCCGTAAAGCACACCAAACAGTGAGTTTTAATGGTTGTAAGGGTGTCTCGATAAAGGCTTCTGGGTTTTCTCCCCTTCAAATTCGGTAATTTTGCTTGTTTACATATCCATTTAACCAAAAATGTGCCTCATCGGAAAACAAAATTATGGGTCGAAAATAAGGATTCACCGAGCCTACAACGCGTATAATGATAATGATCACGCGGTTTTAACTTTTGCACAAGCTGGATTTTATAAGCTTTCAAGATGGGCATAGCTCCAATTGATGTTCATCATGGCGAATCGAATCATTCGGACTATTCGTTAGTCTATTCGTTATAAAATGGCAAAACGTTTTAACCACAAATCAACTTTCAAATGTCGAATTGACGAAGCAATGCTGCCAGCTTAAAAATCAAACCTCTAAAAAAGCACTCTTTAGAATAGGCCTTTTAACAATATGGAGTCCAAAGCCTTTTCAAAGACGGCCAGACAAGTTTCCGCATATTAGTTGCCTCAATCATAATGAATGTGTGAGAATATCGATTGCTTTAATTGGCAAGTGTCTTAAAACGACGACTTTTTTTTTTAAGCGAGTCCTGGACGCACAGGGGTTCTTCCCTTCCCACAAACAACCCGGACGAAATTCAGGCATTAACGACAATGCGACTTGCAAGGTTTTCATCATTGAAAACGGTGAAACCATTATTCTCAGCTCTCTAATTCTCTGTATCTGCACGAAGCTGTGAATGGTTCAAAGGCCGCATTTTGAAGGTTGTGAGTGGTGATCAGGGCTATTCATAGGTTTAAAAAAGCCCCGATTTAATTGACTTCTTCCTGTGGATCCTCGACCACAGAAAATTCGATACTCCCTGGACTAATGTCCACGTGCCGTAGTTTCCCTGTATTGTCTGTCATCCGGGCGACTCAGATATAAGGGATGTCGTTATGAGCTTTTTTTCTGAATACTTTATATATTTGCCCTGAGAGAGTACTACGATGCCTGTATCTACGTACGTTCGTACATATGTTCGTGAGTTTTTCTTCGTCTAGTATAATTTGAGAACGATTAATTATACCGATTTCGGGACAATTTAATTTGACATGTTTAGGGAAAGGTTGGATTTTAGAAGACTTCTAATTGGCGACTTGATTTTTATGATGAAAACAAGAAATTGGATGATGGTAGTTTAGATTGCAGTCGCATCCACTTATCCTGATGCATGATAGTTTACGACATATAAAAAGAAAGTACCCGGACTAGCTGAATCTATACGCCCCTAAAACTATCCTAAAGTGATGTCCTAAAATGCCTAAATTGCATCATCTCATGCTAATAGGAAACGAGAGCTGTAGCCTTACGGTATAAATGAAAGAATATTTTCCTGCCATCTTCATTTAAAAATATATTCTATATATCTGATAAAAGTAAGGTACTGCTTTGCTCCGTTTGAGGCTAAAAACGAAGATTAATATTGTAAACTTAAAGAAGTTTTGAAAGTCTATGTCATCTCGCCGTTGTAATAAGCACACTGTGCTGTATACTGGGACTATTAGCTTGCGTGTATCTGATAATATCGCAGAATATTAGAAGCGCATACGATAAAATAAGGATCAGTAACGTCTTGGCGGCCTCTGGAATCTATGCCCAGGCCTATGGGGATGATGTTGCCATTCTCTCTGTCGGCTCATGTTTAACGACTATCTGTCTACGGGCGGTGCTAAATGTGATCGATTAATCCTCTTCAGACTCAATACTGGCTAGTGCTAAAAGGCGCTCCTATCCCGATATCTAAAGAAGGTAAGTACCTGGTCATCTTAAACAGCAAGCTTCTGTGGTCAAAGCATGAGTTTAAAACGATTAAAGGGCTGTCACCTTTTTGGCAATGCAAAGGTGTTTTTGGCAAAACATGGGATTTATCGCCGAAAAAGGTCCCCTGGATCTACACGGCAATGATAAGACCGATAATCTCATATGCATCGGTTGTCTGGTGGAACAGGCTAACACGCAGACATGTCGTGGCCTCTTTCACCAAACTTCAAAGAGCGGCCTATCTCAGTAGCACGGGGGCTTTCCCCAGCATACTGGAAGCTACTCTCGATGCTATGATGAATCTTCCACCCCTTGGCATATATATCAGCGGGTGCGTACTGAAAGCCATGTCTCGCCCCAAGAGAAATGGTCTTTGGTACAACTCGCATTGGAGTGACAGGGTACTTGCGCGAGAAACGTCATCATTTTCACAGATGGCTCCAGGACTGGGCGAGGGTACGGCGTTGGAGTTTTCTTTGAGAGCGAAAATCGACTGCACTTCTCGTTAGGAAAATATGCGTCTGTCTTTGAGATTTGAGTCTGAGACTTACGCAATCCTAATGGCCATGCACTATGTTGTGAGGCACAAGTGGAAGGGAAAAGGCATATGCGTCTGGAGTGACAGCCAAGCTGCACTCAAAGCTGTGTCCAACTTTCTATCCAGCTCAACATTAGTACATGAACCCGAGATCTTTTTGAACAAAGTCGGAAGACTAAATTCACTAAAGCTTGTATAAGTCCCAGGTCACTCTGGGATCCCAGGAAATGAGATCTCCGATGAACTCGCTAGAAGGGGCTCAGAGGAGAGTTTCTCAGGACCTGAACCCTCCTTAGCAGAAAACTTCCAACAAAAAAAAAGTGGCAGTTTCCAGAAAAGCATAGTATACGCAATACGCCGTAAACTCTTACTATTAAATTGGTGATGTTGTTCTGTTCTTGGTTGAGTGCAGTAGCATTTACCTCTAGCTGATATATATAAATTTACCTTACATTAGACACTGTAAGGTCTAATAATGTTACAGCGAAAACAGTAAGGGCCCCAGGATGGATTCTTGTGCTACTCCCATTTCGATTTTGAAGAAGATTTCAATATTATGATATCGTTAACAAAGACTGGCTGCGATCTGCGATTGTTGAAATAATTTTGAATTGTTTTTTTTTTTAAGGACTTCATGTGGAACAGTACCAAACACAATCCGCATCAATGCTGAATTCGGTAACATTAGCTTGATTTGCGCCCACGCTCCGACTGAAGACAGAGATGACAACAGCAAAGATCTCCTAGAAAGAACATACGACCAATGTCCCAGCTACGACACGAAGATCGTTCTTGGAGATTTTAATGAACAGCTGGGAAAAGAAGAAATCTTTGCTAGAGTCATTGGAAAACACAGCCTGCACGACAACACATCCGGGAATGGACTCAGGCTCGTGGACTTCGCCTCGGGGCGGAACCTCTCTGTAGTGAGTACGCGGTTCCCACACCTCAACATCCATAAAGGGACCTGGCGGTCCCCTGATCAATCAACCGTCGACCAGATTGATCACATTGCGATTGACGTCAGACACTCCTCCAGTATTCTCGATGTCCGAACGTTCCGAGGAGCCAACATTGACTCGGATCATTACCTTGTTGTAGCCAAGGTAAGAACACGGATATCAAAACAACAAGGGAGTCAAGAAAGAACACCACGGTTTGACGTCAGAAAGCTACAAAATGATCGCTAGGAACTTTGCCGACCGAGTTTCCCAAAAACTTTCTGAAAGTTCGACATCGCCTGCACTGACCATAGAAGAAGACTGGAAACGTTGTCAAAAAGCCATCAAGGAAGCTGTCACTGATGTGCTGGGTTTTACAACACCACCCATAAAAAACACATGGTTTGACGACGAGTGCAGACAGGCCCATGCAGCCAAACAAGACGCCTACAACGCAATGCTGCATCGAACAACGAGAGCTGTTCGTGGGCTCTACGAACAGAAGAGGAGGGAAGAGAACCGGCTTCTCAAAAAGAAAAAGAAAGAGCATGAGAAGCGCGCGGTCGAAGAGATGGAAAGGTGCTACAGCAGGAATGAAGTTCGAAAGTTTTACCAGAAAGTAAAGCAATTATCCAGTGGATATAAATTTCGGACTGAAGCCTGTCGGTATGAAAATGGACAACTGGTAGTAGAATCACAGTCGATGTTGAGAATTTGGAACGATCATTTCTGTAGACTGTTAAACGGCGACGAGGACCCAAATACCGCTGTCAGGCAGAATGTCCCACTCAATTTGGACGACGATACACAAGAATTCCGTCCCTCCCGACTTTGACGAAGTCAAGATAGCAATATCGAGACTTAAGTCAAACAAAGCTGCTGGAGCGGACGGATTGTCCGCGGAACTGTTTAAAACAGCTGGGGATGATCTGGTAGGGAGGATGCACCAGCTCATTTGTAAGATATGGTTGGAGGAAAGCATGCCCAATGAGTGGAATCTCAGTGTCGTTTGCCCGATCCACAAGAAAGGAGACCCCTTTGACTGCACCAACTACAGAGGAATAAGTCTCCTTAACATCGCCTACAAGATCTTCTCTGCCGTTCGTCAACAACCTGATAGGTCCATATCAGTGTGGTTTCAGGACAGGGAGGTCCACAATAGACCAAATCTTCACACTGGGGCAGATCCTGGAAAAGACCCAAGAGATGCAGATCGACACTCACCACCTATTTGTCGACTTCAAGGCCGCATATGACAGCGTGCATAGAGACGAGCTATACATATGTACAAAGCCATGTCTAGTTTTGACATCCCTACCAAACTCGTCAGATTGTAGGATGACGATGGAGAACTCTCGACCTTGATGGAGGTCGACAACGAACTTACCGAGACCTTTAATGTCAAAAAAGGTTTGAGGCAAGGCGACGTGCTGTCATGTGACTTCTTCAACTTAATACTCGAGAAGATCGTGCGAAACTCACAAGTCACCACCAGAGGCACGATCTTCCAGAAGTCCGTTCAACTGCTGGCTTACGCGGATGATTTGTACATGTTGTCATCAAGAAAGGACAAACAACATCGACGTCTCGGACAGAGCATCACAATGGGCAGCATGAGCTTCGAGGTAGTCAAGGACTTCGTCTAACTCGGCTCTGCAATAAATAGGGACAACAACATCAGTACCGATATCAAACGCAGAATCAATCTTGCTAACCGCTGTTTCTTTGGGCTCAAGAGGCAATTGAGTAATAGAGCCCTCTCTCGAAAGACCAATTTGGCTTTATACAATACCTTAATCATCCCAGTCCTGCTTTATGGTGCAGAAGCATGGACGCTGTAGAAAGCGGATGAGGAAGCTCTTGGTCTTTTCGAGAGAAAAGTTCTGCGTGCGATCTTTGGTCCTGTTTGCGTTGATGGCATCTGGAGGAGAAGATTCAATCACGAACTATATGGGCTGTACGGCGGCATGTGCCTGGTTCAGCGTCTACGGATACAACGCTTAAGATGGCTAGGCCATGTGGAGCATATGGACAACACAGCTCAGGCCCGAAGAGTTTTTGTATCCGAGCCATTGGGACAACGCAATAGAGGACGTCCTGGTGTGCGTAACTGGAGAAGGCTGGCTGGAAACGCTTGTTGGTTGAGGCCCAAGCCCACACCGGGCGCCACTGAAAAAAGAAGAAGAAGTATCAAACACTTCGAATCGAATACTGTTTTTTATTAATTTCAAAAGGCGGTGGCCTTGGTTTAAAGACGAGTTCAATCATATGCTCGAAGATTTTTGAAAACCTTATCACTGATCATCACTGACTTTGTCTGAGGGAGTTGTGACTTAGGCGAATTTCTTATTTATATTTTCGACATTGATGTTTTCTGCAATATAGTAATCTATAGCGGGCACTCAAATATCGACTGTCTGTGTTTTGCATGTATGAGATTAAGTCTTCCCAACTAAACAGATTTAACCGCCCCTGTCCCCTTGGAAGCACTTTGACATGCCCGATTAACCCCATACCTTATCCACTCGACCTACAAAATGAAGCAAAGTTCATCTCCCATACGAAGCATCATGTTTCAAGTGACAAAATATGATGAAAATCGCTTCTCTCCGAGTCGGAGAACGACTAACTGCTGGAGCATATCAACGCCTCCGCCAACAGGCATTGAGATTTCAACAAAAACTTTTCTCTACTAATCTTATCTACTACTTGAAATCAGAAAATCGATACTTCTCTATCCTCCCATCTGCCAAACAATAGGAAAAAAAGAAACAAAAAAGGACGGAGGAGGACATCAAAATCGGAACGCTTCATCATAGTTCTGAGATGAGGGACACGCTCCACAACCGGATGAATGTAGGTGTATATATGGACCAACAAAATAATACTTCTGAGTTACTCTAGATAATGGAAATGGGAATCATATCATGAAGACAATGAACACAACAAAGGATGAGATGAGACGCGTTTGCCTTGTCATTACAACAAAAACAAAACGAAAGGGAGAGTAGTCGAAGACACAGGAAAAAAAAGGGTAAATGAAATCTACAAAAACGAATTGTGCGCGACACTCCTGGATGCCAACCTAGGAAGGAAGGAAGAACGTTTGTGCGGCGAGGGTAGCTTGTATTATCGGTGAGTGGGTGTGTTTTGCTAGCAGTTTGATCCTCAGGGATATCGCATGAGGGGGAGTGTAAGAAAGAAGCTGAAATGAAAGTTATTTGTAGAAAGGTAGGCAGATGAATCCTTCAAACGGATATCCTAATCTTGACTGTAATTATCGCATCTCGCCATCTCATTGGGTTTCCTTTCCACCGCCTTAATTCGTCGCTTCATCGTCCTTATCTACTGTTGGTTTGCTACCAGCCTATCGTGTATATCCAGATACAAAGGCTAATGAAGTCTGCCGAAAGGATGAAATGGGAACATAACAAATTAAGAAATTGTTGTGAAAGTGTTGCTAATGTCCGTCGTAATTTTGAATCCCTTTTTTCATGCCATTCCTAACGAACGTGAAAGAAATCAGTAACGTCTATGCCTATGGAATGGGGCCGTGATAGTAGTTAGAGTACAAACACTAGGGGAACCGAAAGGACATTCAAAGTGATTTCATATTTAATTTGCACTTAGGTAGGAACATACATTTAGTTTTAGTGGCACCATTGCAGCATGGCTTGGTGTAGATGATGCGAGTATGAAAGGGGAGACAGTAGATAATGCAAGGATACCAGATGAGCGTTTCCTGTGGCCTTGCTTTCGTGTATTGCCATGCGAATTAAAATGATGGAAGGAACGACAAGTAAATGGTTTCCTTACATTTTCCTTTCAGTCTTCTTCAATTATTGTTGTCGCTGTTCCACTTTTTCTTCTCCTTGTTGTCTTTTGTTCGTTCAGTTTGTCCACTAGGGAAATCAACGCTCAAGGACTTTATGATTTTTCTTTATTTTTCCTACCACACTATGATAAAGCGAATGAGAACGGGGAACGGAAGAATGCACGCTAGCCCCATTAGTGGGCGGCAGAGCCATGAGAAGAGGAGGGGCTGTGATAATGTTTATGTTTCATTTTTCCAAATAACCGAGTGGCTTCTTAAATGGGTTGCTAAATATTTGCAGCAAATCTTGCTAATTTTTTTTATTCTCATCCTTTTCCTTGGCTTTATTTGTTTTGTGTCCTTTTTAGTTTATTTAGTTTTTTTTCGTTTTTGCTTTGTATGCAGGCTTTAGTTGTCCAGGATCAAATGTCGGTTTTATTTGTATAACAGTCGTAAACTGTGCTTCGAATCTGGGGCATGCATTTTTCTCTGTTTATTAGGACTCGTGCGGGTGCGGAGACGAGCTTGTTGGTTGATATTAAATATTTATTTCACTGTTTTCCCCTAACTGCTAGAGCAATTAAAAACATTTTCTCCCAAAGTACAGAATAACATCGGGTATATGTATTTTAAAAGATTTCCTGGTGAAAAAAGTTTTTATTTAAATAAAATGGATGCAAAATAATTCATTCGTCAAAGTATTGTCAATCGCTAACTTTTCGAAATCATTCTGGTAATTCACGGCCCAAAAAAATGTCTCACCTTTTGAGCCCAAGAACGAATTGATCCAATTTTTGACTGAACTGAAGCATATTCAAGAAAGGGGTTTCTGCCTTTGCATAGGGCTTCGTATGGCGCAAGATCTGGACTATATGACGGCTGGGGCAAAACTCTCCATCCGATAACAAATAACTTCTAGCGGGTAGCCCAACATGTGGTCGAGCATTGTCATGATGGAAAAACAATTTGTCGTGACTAGTCTCCCATTGCGGCATTTTTTTTTTCTTTATCGCCAGTTGTTGTCGGCAAAGGGTCCATCGATTGCTTGACCACTTCTAAGCAGCTCAGAATTGACACTTTTAATTCCACATAATACACAATACATGTTGAAAAGGTACAGCATGGACATTTGGCTTTGTAGTCGATTTGGCCGGTTGGCCGGGCTTGACATATGATTTTCTGCGCTTGGGATTATCATAATGGCTGCACTTTTCGTCGTCAGAAATAATGCGATTCAAAAATGACTTTTTTATATATATGAATCAGCATTTCGGATATGCCTTTCGATGTCTCACGGCTTTTAAATCATTCGTAATGCCTTCAACCTTCCAATTCTTCATCTTCAATGGAATTGGAACCGATGGCTTTCAGCAGCGCTTTTTTTTTAATTAGAGAATTATAGTAGAACTTTCCGCAAATGTCGACATATTCATGGAAAATTCATGGATCAAAAACAAGATGGGATCAGCTCTCCGAGAGTCAAGCTACAATTCCAGTTCTTCAACCTTAAAATGTGCAAACTTTTATCTGGATCTGTCCAGAAGGACAGACAGGAAAGCCTTTGCATAATTCTTCCTTACCCCAGCTTTGCAAGGTAGAGGGCTAAAAATATATTGAATATAGCCTGGCAAATGGATACATACGAGGGTGGTCCGAAAAGTACTTAGTCTACAAAAGAAAAACAAAAATTTTGGAGAAATGGCGATTTATTTTTCAATATAGTCTCAATACACTTGACCCAGCGATGTTCCAACTTCTTTACACCGTCTGAAAAATACGCTTTCTCGAGGTCTTCAAAGTAGGCCTCCGTGGCGGCGATGACCTCCTCGACTAAAATTTCTGCCCGGCGAGTGAATTTTTCAAGTTTGGAAACAAAAAGAAGTCGCACGGGGCCAAATCTGGAGAATACGGTGGATGGGGCAGCACTTCGTAGCCCAATTCAACCAATTTGGCCGTGGCGATGGCGGAGGTGTGAGCCGGTGCGTTATAATGGTGGAAGAGCACTTTTTTTTCGCCAAGTGGAGCCGTTTTTTCTTCGATTCGGCGTCGAATGGGGCCAATAATTTGGCATAGTACAGCCCTGTGACCGTTTTGCCTTTCTCCAGGTAGTCGATGTGGATCACACCTTGTGAATCCCAGAAAACGGTGGCCATCGCCTTTCGGGCCAATGCCACAGTGTCGCCTTCTTCGGTCCGTGGTCTCTGGTGTGTACCAGTGGATCCATGTTTCGTCGACTGTCACGAAGCGACGCAGAAACTCCTTCGGATTGCGCTAAAACAGCGTTAAACACTGCTCTGAAGTGGTCTCACGGTTGCGCTTGTTGTCCGGAGTGAGCAAACGCGGCACCCATCGCGCCGCATGCCCAAAATTTCATGCAGGATATGACCCACGGGATCTTTTGAAATGCCTACTGTCTCGCTACCTCGCGCACCTTCAATCGGCGGTCTGCCAATACGAGATCGTGGATTTTTGTCACGTTATCCTCCGTGGTAGCCGTTTTCGGATCACCTGGACGTGACTCATCAAAAACCGACGTGCGACTACGTTGAAACTCGTTAAACCAATTTATGATGGTCGCAAACGCTCTTTGATTTCGCTGCGCGATTTCCCTTCCAAAAACAAGAATCGAATCACCGACCGATATTGCTCTTTTTCCATTTTTCTAAAATCCGCGGACACTCCCACTTCCACACGCGGTCAAAACAAAACTACGAGTCCAACAGTAGCCGTCTACTAGAATGTACTACACGTTGCTCTTGCGATACTGGCACCATCTGGCCGTGAGGCTAAGTACTTATCGGACCACCCTCGTAAATCGTAGCTGACGTCGAGATCATCTTCTTCATTTAAAATACTTTCTAGGGCTTCCTCAAGCTTTCGATAGGCATTTGCAAAATTAAATATTCACCTCACTATTGTTAACTCCAAAACGAAGACTGTTGAAAATAAAGCCCATTGGACCCATTTGGGGACATAGAATTAAAATGTCTTCTCTTTTGGTCAATTTTTAGAAAATACGTGATATACAGGGTGCCCCACGATCAGTGTGCCAAAAAGCTAGAGCGTGTAGGTCTGGTGAAGACAAGAAAAAAATCGTACAGGAGGGGGGGGGGGTCTATTCTCCCCCGTTTAGCTGGGAGGGGCAATTTTCTAAAAAATAGACTTAATTTGGAAAAAAAATTATTAAAAATCAACAGTTACATTCCAAAATGCCGTGATATACTTTTTTGTAAAGCCAGAAACTTCTTCTTTCATCTTGTTTTTAAACAAAGCTGTTTTAAGGAATAGTTTTTGAGACCTACACGCTCTAGCTTTTTGGCTCACTGCTCGTGGGACACCCTGTATAACTATGTTAATTGATGTACTAAATAAAACTACCGATTTCAATTACCTTGTACCGTTTATCACAAACAGTGAAAATATGCAGGTACTAAAAAAGATTGCCCCGAATGGGAACACCGGACATAAATTAGTTAACCCTGTAACTGAACAGGTTTTTAGTTCAATTATGTTCAATTGTGTACACCAAGGGAGCGTCCTCAGCCCACTGCTTTTTATAGCAGTCCTTGATTGCTTGCTTGAAGGAAAAGTGACGGACCCCAATGTGCACCAGCTATTCTTTGCTGACGATGGGGCCATTATAAGTGATGATCAGGCGTCCCTACAACGAGCACTTGCTGTGTGGGTGGACATTTTTGAGGGACACGGGTATCGTATTAGTTCAAAGAAGACAGAGTATCTGTGCTGCCCGTTCTCTGACCCTCATCAGCCTATTCCAGACATTTACTTGAATGGAAGAGTGCTTCCCAAGTGTGAAAAGTTTAAATATCTGGGATCTATGATTAATAGAGAAGCAACTTGTGATGACGACATCAAACATCGCGTAAGCGTAGGGTGGATGAAGTGGCGGGAAAACTCCGCCATCTTCTGTGATCGAAAAATGACCCCTAAGCTGAAAGGAAGGCTCTACACTTCAGTTGTACGTCCGGCGCTCACATACGGTTCACAATGCTGGACAATGCACAAAAAGTATGAGAGCAAATTAACGGCAACTGAGATGAAGATGCTTCGCATGACAGCGGGAGTAACAAAGCGTGACAGAATTACAAGTTCAAAGATCCGAGGAAGCCTCCACGTAAAAGAAACCATCACAAGAAATATAGAGCGCGACCGACTCAGTTGGTATTGCCATGTTCAAAGGAGAGATCCTTTGAAATCCGTCCAAAAGGCGTTATCAATCAACATTCCAATTTCAACACGCAAAAAAGGCAGGCCGAAAAACAATTGGTGCAAACAAATGCAAAAACACCAGCATTTGATTGGCCTCAGCGATGAAGTAATCCCAAACCGGGAAGCCTGCCGCTACTTTCTGAGGTCAAACCGGCGGACCCCACAAGCGGACCAGTAGGAATGCAGTTAAGTGGGAAGGTTATGGTCCTACACTTCTGACCATAACGACGCCGGGATAAAAAGGAAAAGAAGAAGAAGAAGAAGTTAAGCTAGTCCGAATATTTTTTTGTCTAAAGTAAGCTAGATATAAGAATATGAAAGTAAAAATAGATTAAAAAATGAAAGAAATCCACCACGAAACACAATTTCGCTAACCTGTCTCTTGCCTCGTGTCATCGGCCTCAAAGGTCATCACATTCGAAACCGTACCACGGTGCTTCCAATAGAATATTAAAAAAAATCGATAGCTATCAGGCTGAAGAACCCTTTCCTTAGTACTTACCATATTTTTTAATTGAAAATTATACCCTTCCCTAGGGAACAGGGCGTCCCTTTCGTAGGTGGGCTGAATACAATATTCTTCTTAAGCTTTCTTACAACCTTATTTTATTTCTGTAGCCAAACAATAAACAGTTTTTTTTTCTCTATACCCCTAACGAAGGGAAAACACCCTCATTTATTGTAAAACGCTTCAAGGCATTTGAAACCACAGCTCCCAAAGATGATTACGTATGTGAAATCAACCAAAAATCGAATAGAGGTCATCCGCTTCATTTTTTACTTAAACGTCTAACTTCAAAACCATACACATCCGACCATTCTCGCATTTGCAATTCGAATTCCAATTTTTCGATAACAAATCAGCCCCCAAACCTAAATCATTCCTTATCAATACAGTTCTCAGCCAGTAACCCCCAATCGCATCATAACCAATTCCACAGAGAAAACCCTAAAGATACATCTATCTTCCTGTTTCAGCTTTGTTTTCAAAATAAATTTCTTACTTATGCACAACACGCACACATGGTCAAGGGTTGCCGATAACGCGCACGCAAAACTCAAAGTTATTCATACTTTCAACCTCAACGGCTACAACAGAATAAAGGGAAGGGGAGTGGATAAAACCATAAAAACCCGCATACAGATTTCCAATTCAAGAAATACATATTCAAAACCGCAAAACCACTGGGAGCTAAACTACTCCATGGAATTCTCGTTCCTTTGAATCCCTTCGAGGGTTTCTCTTGATACTACTGCTACCTACTTACGGATAAGCCCCTGTATGGTTGCATATACATATATTTTGAACAGACAAACAAAAATAGGGAAAGTTCTTAATAAGGGACCCCAGCACCTTAGATATGTAAAAGAATTGTTTGCAGTACGCGCGATGGATATAGACAACGAAGGAAAGTAAATGAAAGTTATTTGAAGGATATAAGATATATCTACATACATACGTACGTAATCTAATTTTTTACGTACCACCTAACACCCGCATCTAAAGGCCTAAATGGCCTTGAACTTTGCATTCACAGAATTACCCTTAAAGCGGAGTCACTGAGCTGAAATCGAATTTAGAGCAAATTTCCTCTCACGCTCCACGCGATGCATACCTAAATCCATTTACTTTATCGTCATATATCCGTCACGTCACGCTTTCTGTTTCTATTTTTACTCCTCATCCAACTGATAACAATCGATACATTGCCTGATTCGTTTTCAAATCCAAATATCGCAAACATGTCACTGGCAAGGATACGATAATAGTTCAAAATTTACTTGTCACGTCAGAAAAAAACAAAATTAACTCGTCGACAATGTGCACGTAGAAAACAATTTAATCATAGGTGACAGGCATCCATGACGTACTACATACATACGAGCTGAGAGACGTAGTCAAACATTACAATACGATTTATAGGCGACATCCTGGGAGGAAATCTTCAAATTTTTCCATTTGGTTGAGTAATTTGATGTGAAAAATAGGATTAAGGCGTGAGTTTGACTTTTAATGGCCTCTGGAGGCTGGAGACGGATCTACGATATACGAGTATTTGAGTCGTTGCTTGTCCTGTGGTAAGGAATTGCCTTATTGCGTTCTCATTTTCGGATGGATATTGTCATCGTGCGATAAAGTTTTGCGTCGAAATTTGTTTTGTTCATTGAAATTGGAATATACGAGTATACTCGTAGAAAGGCACAAGTTTCATTGGGAGTATGATTCTCAAACTGCTGGGTCTTAAGGGATACGTACATACATATAATCTTTTTTGAGCAATGACTGACGAATTTTTGTGCCGAAAATAATTAAGAACTAATGCAACTTAGCTTCATATTTGTCAGTCTTGTTTATCTTTACTGAAATAAGGTTAAAAAGGTTGCATGACAGGGGTTTGCCTTAACTAGTTCACTGTGATTCCACACAGAGACGACGTTGGCAGGAGCCAAAATAAAATTGAGGGAAAAAAAAAAACTTTTTTTTCTAAAATAGGACAGCACTCCTTGATTACTTGTGTCAATAATTGCTACAATTCTGTCCGGATACTTTCAAAATTCAGCCTCATAAGCTATTGTAGACCATGACTTTATAAAACAAGTATTTCCGACGGTTTGTTCCAAGTCTTGATTCTTTTACACAGCTTGGTCAGTATTTGATGTAATCTATGGCTCATCTTCCGCCAAGCTATGGCCCTCTATGATATTTGTCCGTTTAAGTACTAAAGTCGTATATTCTCCATTTGCTTGACCAGTTCTACTTTTGGTCATTCATTTTTCAAGTACAAGGCCAAAGATTGTGATCCAGCACAAGGCCATCAATGTGTCTTACTGTCCTTCACGCCCACTAGTCTTCCAAGAATATAAGCTTCACCTAACTATTATTCTATTTGAAATTTATTGTATAGTGCCCGATTTTTTGTTGGACATATTGTCACATTTCAGGGTACCTAGAGCTTGACTCGAATGATTTTAGATCATTGACGCTGTGAGCTTCTGTTATGGATCTTTTTTTCGTCTTGTGTATCTCTACAACAAATAATGGTATCGATATCGAACCAATTTTGTTCGATCCATTACCGCAGAATAATTACTGAATAAGGTTTGCAAAGCGTTTGAAACTTATAAACTGTTTTTCGTTTTATAGACCAGTTGCACTAGTTATGTTAAATGAATGTAGCCCGAATGTAGCCTCCCCGTGGGGCTAATTAATTGATTAACAATTAAAAGGTATTTTGTGGAACTAGTGGTAACGAACGGTGAAATATTGTAAATGATAAAAAGCCTGGGGGCTTTTTCACCCCTAAAGAATAAAAATCACCAGGCTTTTCGAGTTTTGCAGAATTGGAAAGTACAATGGCGCTACAGTTTGGTGTGGACCTGGGATTAAACCATCAAGTCCTTCCAACTTACGCGATCTTTAACCGATGATAAACATTTGTCGACACTGAAGGGTGTTGTAGCAATATCTGAAATAAATCTATTTTTCTTTTCTTTTTCTGGTATTTTTTATTCAAACCCTGTTTGCATCAGTTAACAAGACTTTTCAATTAAAATTAATAGAAACATAAAATTTTTATAAACAGTGGTGGTATTTTTATTTTGTTCTTGGCTTCAACCTTTTAAACCTCTTTAGCCCTCTCAGCATATTTAATCGGCACAATCTTTAACCAATTATATAAGGTGCGGCACTCCAGTTTCAACGTGGCACCTCCCTCACGGTTGAAATCGAACACCTCTCGGGCCGTAGCAGTCATATACCCTAATTGAAGATGGTATCGGTTAAGTAGGCAAGGCCACTGTTGATGGCCATTTAGTTCCTTTTTACTCCATTTTCAATTGTTTCGTAAAATTTCGGGCGACACGTTTTCGTGCTCATGTTGCAGTCGGTGACTTTTTTTTGATATACCCATGACTTATAAAACCTCAACGACAGGAGTAGTAAAATCGGTCGATCTTGCCGACCAAGGCAAATCATCATTTTTCATTTTACTTCTACTCCTCGTTGATCAAGGTTGTGTATCGCTCAGCAGTCCCATAAACTGCGAAAAACATTAGACCCAATGAGACCTCCGACAGAAATAAATTGCTCTTCGAATTCATTTCTCAATTCGCATGCTGTTCAGCATGTAGCGGCGTCTTGTCTGAATCATACGTCGACCAGGTTCAGTTCGTTTTTTGTTTTTTCTGTTAAAAATAATTTTCAAATCCTACGCGACAACACGTCATCTTTCAACAAATACGGGCCAATGACACCGCCGGAGCCTAAACCACACCAAACAATAGTTTTTCCGAGTGCATTGGCAGCTCGGACCAGCATCGAACCAAATATGGAAGTTTTGTTTATTAACTAACCCACTTAACCAAAAATTAGCTTCGTGGCTGAAGACAATTTTTCGATAAAAAAGTGGATCTTCCTCCTCGAAAGTCGTTCGGCTTCAGTTCTTGTACGAGCTCTATCTTGTAAGGTTTTAGAGAAAGATTATTGTTTAAAATATTTCCCGTTATCGAATAATACAATGACAATCGCTGCGAACGGCGACAACTTGACAAATCAAGATCTTTATTGACACTGGCTGATACAGCAGTAATATCAAAGGTGACTTGATGTCCAAAGCGTGAAATTCTTCAAAGTGAAATTCTTCACTATGGCTTGAGTGGCTTGCTAAGTTGGTTAACCACCTTACAATGATCAAAAAAGCGTGAAAAAAAATCAAATTCAATTAATTAAAAGCGTTGTCTTTTTATGATAAAATGGCAATACAAATTGAGCACGTCTGATTTCTGATTTCTGATTCCTGACATATCATATGTTAACTGTTAGAAATAGAACACTGAAAACCCAAACTGCAAGAAAATTACCCTTCACAAAATTCGTTAGTTTACTTATCCGTTTAAATCGAAATGGGCCTCATCGCTGATAAACATCGACCAAAATTCGTCAAGTCAAGCATTGTTCAGAACGTTGGCCTGCAGGCATTATCTGGTGGAATTTCGGCCCTTTGAAAAGGAAAATCTTCAAATCTTTCACTGCTGCTGAAACGAACATGTAATGTGGGGGTGGTCGTGGTGTAATATTAATCATCATCGACTGTTAAGCCGAAGTTCTGCAGTTCAAGTACGCCCAGTCAAGAACAATTCCCATATGGAAACACTGTGCAACAGCATCAGAGATTATCAAAAAGTGCTGACGAAGGCATAACACTCGCAGCATAAGATCACTTCAAAATTCATATTCTGTGTGTGCATTTCCAATATAACACCTTAATGACATGGAAACAAAATAGCTACTGTGAACTATAACCAACGCAAGTTCAGTCGAATCTCTCAAATCCTATCTAGGACAACCACCCTCGGAGAGTAGTGGACGAATATCTTCGACAAACCATCTGCACCCCGTCCAGGTCAAGCACTATAAGAGGGTACACTCTTGAACCTGCACGAATTATAAAAAAAAAAAAAAAAAAAAAAAACTGTGTGGCATGTCGTTTGGTCGACGCTGACGGCTCACCTGGAATGTCTCATCAGAACGATCGGAACGAGTATTACGAGTCTTGGCCCCTCTTCTGTCAAATGCTATCCCGGTCTCCTTGAGGCAAACGGGTAAACTCCTTAGTGTTCAACCAGTTGGCATAGGATGGTTCGAAAACCTGTGTCGAAATACACCATTCCATTTCGTAAAAAAACTAGTCAAAAATGTTCCGCAATTTTGAGGAGTATTGCTTTCCATGGCTTATCAACGTGCTTTATGCATCTGGATTTTACATTTTGACTACCTACGCAAACAGGATCAAATATTGCACTCCAACTTCCAACTTCTAAGCCACAGAGGGCGACCGAGGTGATTAAAGTTTTGTAAATAGTTTCCTTGGTTTCTCGAGAGAGGACTGATTTTATTATTTATTAATTTTAATTAATTTCTTAATTTATTTATTTATTTGATAGTTACTTAGACTAACAGATGTGAGGAAATGTGTACGTTCTTGTACAGTTATAAATAAGCTTGAAACTAACGATTTAATTCATTACCATTTAAATGCATGCCAAAAATATTACTGACTTGGTTGAAAACTATAGCTGCGCGCGTTAGGGGCTCGTTTGTGCCAAAGCTAGTCCTATGACGATCTACGTAGAAAATATGTGTAGTCTCAACGGTCTTATAGAAACGTAAAACCTTACTTTAGATAAAAGAAAATGGCACCTTATGTGATAGCACTCTGGCCTTTAGCGAATTTGAGCCAGGGAGTAAACATCTTGCTTTACAATTATTACATTTTATTAGATACATTATTACAATATGAATCTTGTGACACGTTCGATTTTCTCTGAATCAGTACAGAGATTTGTTTTCCAAATGACAACAGTGTACTCAAGATTAGGTCTAACAAGGGAAGTGTGTAGTGACAGAAGCGAAGACAGTTCAGAAAACCCTTTAGTATTCCTCTTGCTGTAACCCGTTGTCGAATAGGCAGAGCACTGTTTATATTCGTTTTATATGAGAATATGGTATCCACTATCACATCTAAATCTTCAACTTGGGTAACACGAGGGAAAGGTGAAGGGCAATTATAAAAGAGGACTTAGAAAATGAAATAAGGGCACATTTGCTTATATTTAACCTTAAAGCGGTGATGTTGCACCATTCCAAAATACTATTTAGATCTAATTGCAATATCATGAATAATTGAAGGGTTGTAAGTCTAAAGGGTCTAAGTGCCAAAAAATCAAAAGTAAATATTTTTAAAAAAATACAATCTAAGTGCCAAGCCTAATAATATCCAAATGAATCCAAGTGTCTTTTTCTTTTAAAATTTTACCCACACACAAATAAAGTTGTGGTAGGTGCTAACGAACTTTCTCTCAAAAGGATCTGTGCCTGTGTGCGTTCAGGGCGAATTAGCGGGTGGTGGTGGCTGTTAGGATGGGTTTATGTTTGTTAACAGTTAGTTGACTAAATTACACGGTACGAAATGGACACTACAGCATCGAGTGATCAAAACATTCAGAGAAAACGTAACCCAGAAATTTTTTTTTTATTATGTATTTTTTCGTATATCTCTTAATAATAAAATTGGCACTTTAGACTTACAACCCTTCAATTTAACATCGTTGACAAACAATAAGCATTGTCCATTTATGACCACTTGGACGATATCATGAATGAAAATAACAAAAAGAAGTGGGCACAAGTGGCTACCTTGCGGAACACCGGAACTGCACGTTATCTCTTTGGAAACGGAATTGCCGATTTTTACCCGTTGGGTTCTGTCCAGGAGAAAAGATGACAACCAGCGAAGAAATGCGGAGTGGAAGCCAAAAGATTCAAGTTTGCATATTAGCCGAGCATGGTTTACTGAATCAAAAGCTTTACTGAAATTAGTATAGATGGCATCGATTTGGCTCCTTCTTTCCGTTTGATTAAGGACCAACGAAAATAACGTCTTATTAATGGTAGCAGACCGGCTAGAGAAGAATCCATGTTGTTCATCTGGCAGATATTCTTAAACAAAAAATTCGATTTTGGTTTTTATGATACTTTGAAATAATTTGGGAATTGTAGAAAGCGTACATATTCCTCCGTAATTTTCAACATTGCTTTTATTTCCAGACCTATGAAGAATAACAAAAAAAGATTTTTTTCCAAACGTCAAGAAATAGACCTTCAGGAAGAAAACTATTGAAAACATAGAGAAATGAAATAGAAAGAGGTTCACTGCATTTATTGAGTAAGATGGGGAGAATACTATCTGAACCACTAGAAGTAAGTTTTAATGGTTGAAGAGCGAGTAAAATGTCATTATGTGTTAGACTCAAACAGAAACGAAAAATGTGTTAGTACGGTCATGATTGGTATATACAGATTCAAGGAAGGAAGGAATTCAGGAGTGGACCCAATACTGTTAGATTCAATGCTTCCAAAATGCATCGATTTTGGAATCCCTGCCGATTCCCTTTTTGAATTAATGAAGTGGCAGTACGCTTTACTATTCGATTTAATATTACGTTGGATAGACATGAACAAAGTTTTCATATTTACATACTAAGTCTAAATTTGGCATTTGATCAAATTAGTTTGTCCTATTAAAAAAATTATTGAGGTACATACATAATTAGCTTTGGAAAAATTCAAATATTTCAAATTATGGTTACCATTAACTTTCAGATAATAGAATAAGGATAAGTCAATAAAAACTTGTTTATGATTAATTGAATCATTTAAAAGCGATGAAGGAACATGCGTTGTATTCGAATCTACATATTTCATCACAATATAATAAAAATTAGTCCTAAAATTGTAGAAAGCTAGTTAACCTTAGGATTAGTTTGTTTAAAATTTAAAGAATTTAAGAAATCAAGCAATAAGTATTCATGAGCATGGGAAATATTACCTGAGGACAGGTAATTTAAGTTATTCGACTTACGTCAAATAATATTACTTACATTAAAATCTCCATAATTGGCTAAATTATCGATTTGATTACAGAAATTATTACTAAATTCAATATTGGGAATATGTCTCTCAAAAATTTCAAGCATACTTCTGGGCGGAACAAAGCTTGATTTGTTCTTCAAACGGCCAGAAATCTGGGTAGACCATATCGTACGTACCGGCTGGAAGTGCTAGTTTTTATCAACTTTTGGCAGCGAAAAGTGGAATCTGGCAAAGTTAATTTATCAGCAACGAATGGTCATATGTTCTCCTCGCATACATTTGTATTGAAGTGGGAGAGATGAAGAAAATCTAACTTTGGAACGGCGCGGCGTCCAAAGCCGTTGGAGAAGCCTCCGTAGTTGAACTAAACATACGTTGCGGATGCTAAGCATTACGGTCTGGTTTAACAATTTTGTTAATACTTAATTTATTATTTAATTCGCTTTCCGCATAAGCAACACCTCTGTTATTGAACCCAAAGAATGACGTTTGGCAAGAGTTATTCTGCTTCTGATCTTGGCGCTGGTGTCGCTTCCGCTTGTTACTGGTGAGTCAAGGTTTGCGAAAGCCTTTAATACTTCAAAGTCATAGTTGCTGAAGGTGATGTTCTGCCAATATATCGCTGCTGGGCACCTTTCTTTGATGTATTTGGTCAGAACCAACTTATCTATTTCTGCTTCACTTCTATCAAACGCGTCGTTAAACATACTCTTTTCAGAAATGACTTTTGAAAGCTAAACTCACGCCTTGTAAGGCAATATTATATGGAAATTGAAATAACTTTTTATGTGATGTTCAGCTCATTGCTTGCTATGGGTTGCATTGTGTTATGTCACTGTCAATTTTAGCTTGACTGAGTAGTGAATAAAGGAAATTATGGAATTCATTAATGATTATCAACCTTTCGAGTGTTTATGAAATTTTAATAGTACAATTTGCAATTTAGTTCTGCGTTTCTTTTCTTCATTCCTTATTCTCTTCGCTAATGCGAGAATACAATGAAGCACCTTGCTCTGCGGCATTTCTACTATTGAAATAGTAAGCTTTGAAATCCCCAGGCTAAATCTAATTGCATTTTATCTCGCTCTCTTTCCATGAAAAGTGTCTGATGAAATATAATAATAATATTTTACTATCTCGTGAAGACCCCGGGTAAAACTCCTTTAGCCAATATATATGTATATGTAAATTTGTTCAAAAAGTACCCTACTATAGTAGCGCTGTAGTTGCCTGATTTGCTCTGTTATGTTGATAAACTGTAATTTGTAGCCAAACATTGGTAGCCAAACCGTATGTTTAATTTACTGTCAGCTATCAGCGGTGAAAGAGATTACATGTGGCTTGGATCAATCAAACATATGATACCTTCACAATTAAAGGCTTCTACAGTATAAACTTGTTACTTCTAAAGTGTATTACGTTCTCGAATTGTTAGAAACGAACACCTTAGAAACAAATTAAGATATCAACTTCGGACACTTATTCTTTTCTCATTAATTTTAAGGGCACAAAATACATATAGTCGAGAGTACAGTGGTCTCTCTAATTTGCAAGGGTGCCATGTGGGTAGCTGGTACTCTGAATAGATCAACCCCTCTAATAATTCCTATTTTATATATGTAATCTACAAATTAATCTTTAATCGTGAATTTATTTTTTTCTGACACATTCGAAACAAGTTTACGAAATAAGCTTTTAAATGAAAAAGAATTTTTGGAATAAACCGAGGGATGTAAATCGCTATATAGAAATTCAGCGAAAAAATACTCCCTTAAGATAAATGTTGATGAACGGCTGGTGCGATTCCTACAGTACTTTATCCCCTATCTTTCCTGTTTTCTGCTCTCTTCCTTATGTTTTGTAGCGACCATCCACCTAAGGGTATTTCTCCGATAAATTCACGAAAAAGTTTGTTGCCAGAGATATAGAACTGTGGGATGAAATAGAATACATAAAGTTCATGTTAATGGTCACGATATTGGCCTTACCATTAATATAATTTTATGCCATTAGCATTTATGTAAATATGAGATCGTACTGAGATATAATCGAATATAAAATGTGAGTAGTGCAGGGTAAGTTTGCCATAAATTCACACAATTTCGACGTATCGTTCTGACACATTCCTATTTGTAATAAAATGGCAAGCTAGGCTGGATATTAATCAGCCCTTGCATGTTAATTTATCCACTGTTGCAAAACAGTGCCCATTCGAAAAACTGTTTTCTGAAAAAAACACGCGATTCACGGTCATGTAGTGGAGTGTACCTCCGGTAGAGTAAGCAATCACACATAATGTTACACAAACTACTATTATTCCACAAAGTGAATAACGCATTAAATGCACAATTTTAACTTAGTTCAATATGAGTAAATCAGCTGCGAAGAATGTACAATTTTTCAAATTAATTCGTAGTTTCTTTTGTGTACGAGGGTGGTCCGATAAGTACTTAGCCTCACCGCCAGATGGCACCAGTATCGCAAGAGCAACTTACTGTCGTACATTCTAGTAGACGGCTACTGTCGAAATTTAAGCCGGATCGGACTCGTAGTTTTGTTTTGACCGCGTGTGGAAGCCGGAGTGTCCGCGGATTTTAGAAAAATGGAAAAAGAGCAATATCGGTCGGTGATTCGATTCTTGTTATTGGAAAGGAAATCGGGCAGCGAAATCAAAGAGCGTTTGGATGCTGTGTACGGTGATTCTTCTCCTTCGATGGCGACCATCATAAATTGGTTTAACGAGTTTCAACGTGGTCGCACGCCGGTTTTTGATGAGTCACGTCCAGGTGCCCCGAAAACGGCTACCACGGAGGATAACGTGACAAAAATCCACGATCTCGTATTGGCAGACCGCACGAGATAGCTGAGACAGTAGGCATTTCAAAAGATCGCGTGGGTCACATCCTGTATGAAATTTTGGGCATGAGAAAGCTGTCGGCGCGATTGGTGCCGCGTTTGCTCACTCCGGACAACAACCGCAACCGTGAGACCACTTCAGAGCAGTGTTTGACGCTGTTTAAGCGCAATCCGAATGAGTTTCGGCATCGTTTCGTGACAGTCGACGAAACATGGATCCACTGGTACACACCAGAGACCAAGGAACGTCGAGAAAACTCATTTTTCAGACGGCTTAAAGAAGTTGGAGCATCAAGTCAAGTCAAGTGTATCCACCTAAGGGAGACTATATTGAAAAATAAATCGCCATTTCTCCAAAATTTTTGTTTTTCTCTTGTAAGCTAAGTACTTATCGGACCACCCTCGTATTTTGTATCCAGGACGATGACATTTCTGACTAAAAATAAATCACATGCACTTAACTTTTGGAGAAGGCTGTAAGTGCCATCAACAAAAAGTTTGATAACATTATAGCAGTGGTGACTAATATTGTTCTTTGTGGGGCCCAGGAAAAACCTGAAGCATTTGAACTGTTTAACGCCCCTAATAAATGGTCCCTGGAAGAAAGGGAGGAGAATGTATATGTACTAATTCTAATAAAAAGGCCACTGCTGTAAATAAAGGGTGTTTCTTCAAGATGTACTAATTTTAATTTTTGAACTTTATTTATTTATTGGTCTTCAGTCGAGAGAATACATGGCTGGATCTTGTATATTCGAGACACACAATTTTCGACCTTAGTTTTGACATTAAGACCTTAGAGATCAATTTACGGGTGTAACTCGCGAAATTATGCATTTATTGAATATTTCATTGAGTAAGACAAATATTCAGTTCCCTGACTGGCACCATCCATAATTCGTGGCACCATCGTGTTGGAACCACATTTCATTGATGTTCATGCCAATCAATCGGAGAACTAAAAAAAAACATTATGATCATGTGGATCATGCGTTATTCTATTATTCCATATTCTACAATTTGCTTGTTGACATACCCATTGAGCTGAAAACTGAAAACAATTTTTGGAGAACCCTATAAATTTGGCGCATAGAACTTTATTTTTGGAGCAAAATTCCTAAAATTTGGTAAAGTTATTCAAGAGTGTATGTCGCCACGATTAAATTCCAAAAATTACAGTGACAGTTTGGAATCGGAAAATTGGTTTGACAGATATAACTTTCTAAAGTAATTATGGGCTAGAGAAAACTCTTCAGAAGCTTAAATAACATGGTTTTCTAGCAGGTTGGGTACAAAAAAATTCCAAAAGAGGTTTGGCGTTCGGTATATAAAAATTGGAAACTTAACCTAGGACAAATGTATATGGTATCGGCTGAGAAATTCCTGCTGGAAGAAAAATGGGAAAGCATATGATACATTAACCCTCTGATCATAGGTCGGTATAAGTTGAAGCTTGTTTTATAGATATTTATAGCAAGAGGTAACAAACCTTCTTTATTCAATAATTTAAATACCTCTAAATGTAACTCATTCAGTCTATGGACCAGAATATTAGTCGCTTGATTAAACTTTTCTTCAAAAAAAATTTGCTTTTATTGCTTATTGCTGCAATAAGAGGTCAGATTCTGGTCACAAGCATATTGTGTTTTGTAAATTTTTTGAAACTACAAGTACGAGTATTTTGGACAAAATATGTAAAGCTTTGATTCTTTAATAAAAACGAAGTGCATTCAATTTGAGAGCAGCTTGGGAAAACTTATGTCGTGTCAGTATTTTAGCGGATGTAAAGACTACTCTGATGATATACTTTTTAGCACTCTTTGTATTCTTAGAAGGACTATATCTCTACAAACATGATGTCGCGCTCCAAGGGCCCTAGCACCTCAATTTCAGGAGGTCGGTTTCAAGCTAAAAGAGAGAATTCGTTCAGTATTATCAATGCTTTTGGTAGCAGGAATGGACTTTGTAAGTGGTACCTCTGGTTGTTAAGACCTCTGCAAGATAATACTTACCGAACGCCAATGGTAGACTAGGGTAAGTTATGGTAGATTAGGATAGCTTTGGGTGGCTTAGAGTACAAATAAGTTAGGTCCGTTTTGAAAATATGGCTCTGGTTGTTTTAAGGTGACAGCAGAGCTCGGTAGTTTCGGAGAGATTAGACATCTACCATTTAGCTTATATCACTTTGAGAGGGCCATGGCGCTGTGGGTCGGCGATGAGCGATAATATCAACGCCATCGAATGTTTATTTTGTGGCTCCTCTTCTAGGCGGCTCAGCGGAGTACTGGCAACACCCCCGTCGTACACTTGCCTTGAAAAAGATTTAATATTCGATTTAAATTCATGGGAAGCAAACAATTCGGTTCCTCATGAAATCAAACCGAGAGATATTAAAAGGCGATTTTTTCACTTACGAGCAGCTGATTACAAGGCAAACAAAAACCGGATTGTGTTTAGGGATCAGAAATGCATATTCTACGACAAAAAAAAAAATTCTACGCTAAGCGTAGTGAATCATAACTATCGACCTCAACGTCAATTTCAAAGCAAAAAAAAATTTGAATGACATATGCAGCACGATTTGCCACGTCACCGGCTTACTTCTTTTCCAGAAATCAAAGATTGGCCTGTAACGCCAGCGCCAACATCGGAATCCATCTTGGAGCCACCTGTGTACCACCTGAGGTCTTTACACATTTAGCAAGGGATCGCCGCCATCCCAAGCTGTGCGGTTTGGGATCGGTATCTTAAACATCTTGCCAAAAGTGAGCGTGTGTGGCAATGCGTTCGAAGCTGTCATATCCAGCTCAGGAACATGTGACCCAATGGTCATGGATGATGGATGGTCTGTTTCAGAGCGAAGGAGTCTGATTGCACTGCGTATTGCAGGCCCTCAGTACCTTAGTTGCCTTTGTAACTTTGTTTTTAATATAGGAGTTCTAGTTCAGTTTACCATCAAGGTCAATACCTAAATACTTGACTTCTTTTGAAAAACTCATGTTTGTACCAATTAGGGAGACGGAGCAAGGTTGCACTTTTCTCTTTGTAAAAGGGGCAAAGATTTTGTTATTTGGCTTTATCGATAGACCCTCTCTGCGACACCAGTAAGAGGTAGATTGGAGCGCAAGTTGGTTGTGATTACATATATTCTGAAGGAGAAGAGAAATTTCTTTAGAAACCTGAAACAATATGGGATTGGTTCGCCGGGAGCCAAGCTACAATTCCAGGTTTTCTGCCATGAATTTTGCAAACTTTTATCTGGATAGGAACCACAATAGCTAGGGTACTACAACCGGTCACTATGAGCTCAGAATCATGTAATCTATAACACAGACAAGTTTTAGACTGTCACTCGGCATGTTTGGTTTGATATATGCATTCAGACGGACAGGCGGACAGACAGGAAAGCCTTTGCTTAATTATTTTCTACCCCAGCTTTGCAAGGTAGAAGACTAAAATTACAGTGAATTCGAAGACAAAAGAGAAATTGGAAAAAAAGAAAATAGACAATAGGCTACTTTCAAAAGAGTTTTGACAAATTAGGTGTGCTTAGCCTTTGGATCTTTCAGCACGAGAATAATTTTATTTAGCATGAATGGTTGGGCTAGGAAACTTTTGGTCACCTTCCCCAATCATCACACCTAAGCCCGAATGATATTTACGGAATCATTGGGGCTGGCAAATTCGTAAAAGGATTATCAGGGGCAAAAACCAATGAGAAAAGGTTCAAACTGAAGAATGGTCCCAAATATCTTCCGATATTGCTACTTAGTCTTAAAAAAGGTTATAAGGTCTTATGACGAAGAAAAATGAAATACCGAGTTTTATATCTTAGATATAAGTATGCTTGCTTAGCAGCTGACCATATAGCCATTGCCATTTAGCCAATTTGGCTAGCGCAGTTTGAAACAGTATTCTAATAAGCCTCGAAGGCAATTGCTTAATGTAAATATATAAATCGTAACCACACCTTAATTCAGTCAACTATCATTTAGACATTGTTCCCAAGTAATGTATTACCTTTCCCTCTGGATAATTATCCCATACAAGAGAGGCATAGCTTGTCTCTCAGTTTGAATATACTTATTTTTGATATTTAAATTTCGAAGTTTTCCTATTTTGGATAGAACATCAATCTTATCTCATTCCTGCACTGCAATCTTTTCATGTAATCTTCTCTAGAAACATCATTCTAAGAAACTGAAATATTTTACATGGTCAATCAATCAATATGATTAAAGGCCACGTCAAAGTCAGAAGCAAATCTACTAAAAGCCATATGCCTCACACATATGCTTCCATATTCTTACTCAACCTCCCTCAGGACATATCTATTGTTCCTGGAACATACTCGTATGTTCTTAGTTATAGTTGTCGGTTTTTTCATCTCTTGACCTCATTCTCTAATGATTTTCAATATTTCGAGTCCCGAATTCCTCTTAGATTAGAAATACTTGCCTAAGGATAAAAGGGATAGTAGTCCATTTATTACGATACCACAAACTTTTACTTGTTACTATACTGTGGCTATTCATACTCCCTTTCTCTCTCTCTAGCCAGAAGACATTTGTCATGGTATGCAATTTCATACAAAAGGACGAATGGTACTGACCCGGACTGTGGTTGATGAGACACTAACCAGATGAGGAAAGAAGTCAGCATTTGCAGTAACATTTCAGTTATTGAAATTTTGATTATATTAGGAATGCTGATGGGCGATTTGGTTTTGATTATGGTTATTGGAAATTGCCCTTAAGGCTATTATCGGTTTAAATGCCGGTGGCGTATGTGTTTCATTTTCATGCAAAATTATTGACCGAAAGTTAATAGGGTGAGATGGAATGTCATTCAAAAAAGAAGCTTCCATTATGAGCGGGTTGGAATGGGATCCCACTAGTAGCGGGTTCTTTGACCAAGTATCAAGGTAAGGTGCTAGATACAGTATCACCGCACATAGACAAACAGAACATTTTTAGTATCTCTGATGTATGGCTTGATCGAACATTTCTAATATGTTTGAAATAGCAAAGTCGCTTCCTTGAGCCTTTTTTTTTAATACATTATGCATGCAAAATGTTTATTGAATGTTCTTAAGCGTTCATTGTTAAGGCATAGCATATACCGACGATATGGAGAGAGATAGAAACAATGATTGACACTGATGTCCCTACAAGTAACAACGTAGTGAGGTGGGTCGTTGTGCAGTGGTAATCATCACCGACTTTTGAGCGGAAGATCTGTAGTTCAAGTCTGTCCTTAGCTAAGACATATTCCTATTCGGAAAAATTGTGCAACAATATTAGTTGTAAATGAGATATGATAAAAAAGATGAGGGCAAAGGCATAACACTCACAATTCATACTCTGTGTGTGCATTTCCAATACAACACCATAATGGCACGGAAACAAAAAAAGTTACTGTGACCTACAACCAACGCGACAAATTCAGTCAAATCTCTCGAATCATATCTAGGACAACCACCCCCGGAGAGTAGTGAACGAACATCTTCGACACAAAGCAGCACCCCGTCCAGGTTGTGTCATAAGCACCATAAGAGCGTGACTCTTGAAGAAAAAAACAAAAAAAAAAACTTGATACAAGGGCCCCAGGTGATATTAACTGCTTCGGTGGCTTCATCTCTGCATCTCTTCATCTTCCTGTGTTTGTCCAGGTTTGTTTGCCTACGGTATGCCACTAAACCAGCGCGCCATGAGCGAGACCCACTCAGACTCACTTTTACGGAAAATTTTACTGCAGGCAGCTGCAATACTGGCTTTCCTTACAAGGTATATTTAGTTTAGGCTCGAGGCTGGAATAATGCGTCCTAGTGGCAAAAAGCATTAATTCGGTATTTTCGGGCTATCATTAGACCGAGATTCAAGTTTATACTTTAGTCAAAACCCTCTTCGTGATTTCACTTATGATAGAGGGCAACAACCCTGATACTAATGTAACCAACTTTCCAACTTGGCTAGAAATTAGTTGATATCAATGAGGTATAAAATGGTATCCCTTAAAGCAGTTAGGCATTTTTGATGAATTGCTAAAAACACCTCCATATCCCATAATATATATTTAGAGTATTATCTACGAGACCACGACCTCATAAAGCGCTTTTTCCCTGGATTTATCCTTGATTTTTCATTTCATTTCCAACTTAAAACTAGTACAAACTTTTGATTTGAGGAATGAATAATAGCTATCATTCTTTAACTTAAAGTTAGTGTTGAATGATACGATTATGAATTAAATTTACACAAATTAAAAACTGTTGTGGGGTGATAATCAGCAATATAATAATAACAATTCATTAAGTTAAGCAAATTAATAAATATTTCAAAGATAGTTTAACAGATACATATATAAAGAAGAGTAAAAAAATTCACCTAAAAGAAAAATTGAGAGAGAATAACAGGGAAATGATACATTCCTTATAATTACATAATTTTGATACAAATTTCAATAATAATTATCAATAGAATTTAAGTCAATTGTGAAAAGCCAGTCTTTTACTTTTTTCAAGAACGAGTTTAAGTTTCGAGTTATTCGGATAGACTGAGGTAATTTATTAAATGACTTAGGTGCTGCAACAGTATAAAAGTTGGAAAAATGAGTTTTGTGAGCAGTGGGTTCATAGACTAGGTGCATGTTATTAATTCTTAGATTACATATATAACTGAGAGTTTCTGCTAGGGATATTTCCACTTTGTTTAAAAAATTCTTTCAGTACTTTAAAAATATAAAGATGTCTCATAGGTAGAATTCGCAATTCCTTGTATAAGGGCCAACTTTCAGTATAACGATTTTTATTGCAAATAAGTCGAATAAGATGTTTCTGCGCTATCAATAAAGGTCTAAAAGTATTTGCATACGAACCACCCCAGCTAGATAACCCGTATTGTAGCTTAGAGTGCGCAAGACCATAATATATTGATGTTATTGTAGTAACTTTTTAGAGCAGAAAGGTTTTAAAAGATACATTTTACGCGTTGTGAGCATCAAATGATTTTTTTATGTTGCGACAATGGTCCTTCCAGTTTAAGTTAGAATCAATTGTAACACCTAAGTATTTAAAATTTTCCACTGAATCAATTTTGAAACAAGAATCGGAACAAGAATTTGCATTTTGAAAATTGGGTTTATCACAATCATGAATTGGAAAGCTAAATTGCTTACAACTCGAAGTATGAAAAAATAAATTATAATTACAAACTCGATGACCGGATGTTTTGAAAGCCATGAATTTAGTTTTTTTACTTATTATTAATTTATGGTTAGAAAACCAAGTTCTTAGAACCTCGAGGTCCGCTTCAATTTGTAAAACGCAATTAAGATCCGAATTTGACTCATAGGTAAATGATACATCATCTGCAAATGCCGTCGAGGGGCCATTCAATCTGAGGTTAAAAATTGAGTTTATATATACTAAGAAAAACAGAGGACCGAGAACAGAAGCCTGTGGTACTCCATTTTTTAGAAAGCGAGCTTCACTGTGTATTCCGTTTACAATAACTTTTTGAGTTCTACCATTTAAGTATGATTTCATCCATTGAAAAATTACACCTCTAAATCCCGCATTATACAGCTTACCTAAGACGTATAATGAAAGTAATTTTTTTCTTAGGAACTCCTGAATGTACAGATCTAACCCGCGCTCTAGCGTCTGAAGCAGAAAGAATAATATACTGGAAATGCGTACATCCTTACCTAATTTTTATTTTTTTCCAACCTTGAGAATAAAGACTAAACAAACCTTTCTTGGGACTTTGAAGTGATGGCATTTTTGTAAATTTGAATCCAGTCCTTGTACAGGCAGGACCTTGTACCAGTTCTCAATGTTTTTCTCGTGAAAAATAATACTTTATTTAAAGTACGTTATAAAAAAAATATTTGACTTGAAGTATTGCTCATTTCCAGGTACAACTTTTGTTCACCTTTATAGCAGCATAGAATTTTCTATCTTTTTAGGCGATCTACAAATGGAACGATATTTTAGTTTCGTCAAAAATTCGTTATTCCTGTTCTCATAGGCCATACGTAATCGATGGGAACAGGTGGTAGTTGGATGAAGGCTTTCGGGAAAACACGGTGGTTGGGGTTGGTCTTCCCGTTTAAATGTTTCCAAATTTTGCTAAGCCTTGACCGCTGGGCCTATTTCCCGTACAAATTTATAATTAACTCCACATTGCTGATCCCACCCAATTCCAGAGCAGAAACATCGATGTTGATTTGACGATGTTGATTTGTGGTCAGGCTTACCCCAAGATCTTTTACGCCTAGGGTTATCGCATAATGACATTTATGAAGCAAACACATGTACAATATTAATCTTGCTAGTTTCACGTTAGGGTCAAGTTTCTCTTAGTAGCATGATTGTCTAGTAAAATTGTATTTTCAAAATGGAATGAAGACACTTCAAAGAAACACCGAAGTTCACTGTTTCGTTGATATCAAGCATTGTAAACGTAAGATATGAATCAATCCAATATTAATATCGTCTTAAAAGATTAAAAGAGCGACTGAAAACTATTGTACATAGTGGAAAGGGGAAGTGGAAGATCAAACACACTTGTGTGCAGTTTAGGGTAATCCAACAAAGGGTGTCGTTTTCAATTTTGCACTATTATTGAATTAGTAACACCCCACTGTCTTTGCGACTAGTTTTGATGAGTAAACAAGATCGGCTCGCCGGGAGCCAAGCTTCAATTTCGGGTCTTCTACCTTGAATTTGCAAACTTTTCCCTGAATCTGTCCAGGCGAACAGACAGGAAAGCGACTAAAACGTATACGCATTTTTGTTTCATTTTTCACTGTCATTCACTTCACTTTCAGTGTGGTTTAGTTTGCACAGACGGACAGACAGGAAAGCCTTTGCAAAGTAGAAGACTAAAACGAGAATTCTATTATTCGAGTTTGCTGCAGATATTTATTTCGACATCACACTAAATAGTGAAAATTCAAAATAAGCAAGCGAAAATATTACAAAATTGTACAGTGAATTAAGTCAATAAATTTGATCGTATCGCACAGGTTAAGATGCGATGACTCGAATGCTTGCTCGTTTGGCAAACTCAAATGTGATGAAAATGTGGACGGCAAGCTGGGAGTATTTGCTTGAAGCCCACTTATGTCTTTGTAAATATTATTACAGGAAGTTGGGACCATTTCAAACCTATTTGCACAACTTACAAATCAACAAAATATTCGCATATTAAAATCACGTGCTCCATACATATCGGCTCACATTTTGAACAGCAATTCTGTCTTCGTTTATCTATCTTTCTACTTTATGTACATTTGCCACAGCTGTCATATCATGGTGTAAAGTTGACAACACAACAACATAACTCTACATGAGTCGGGAACCAGTTCTGTTCCTATTTTGAAAATCTCAGGTCGCTTGTCTTGTTTTTTTATCGAACGTCAAATTTCTGTTTGTTATTAGTAGAACCAACGATTGTGATGTGATTAGTGAAACCAATGTCAAACGGTTTATTACTCAGTTGGTAAAACCCTAACTGTTTTTTTTTTGCATATATTTCCAGTTTAGAAATGTAAAATGTCGGCTCATCTACAAGAGCTTGAATTTTTATGATAGACGTAACTAGTTTGTTGGGATCTCGGAGACCAATCAATATCGCCTCAATATCTTCCAGGCATGTCGCGCCGCCAAAAGTGAAATAAGCCTTTTTGACCACATAATGGGCCAACATCCACCGATATCGATCGCCATTCACTGTATAGCCAACTTTGAAGAAATACGGTGTAATGATGGTTTTAGCGTATACACCGGCCCAAACAGTAACTTTTTCATCATACAGCGGCTCTTCGTGAATAATGTGAGGATTTTCGGTACCCCAGAACTGACAGTTTTGTTTATTAACTGAGACTGATGACTGATCGGTCATCAAAATTTGCAGAGAGCCTATAATGTGCCCCATCATTCATCAAAATTTGCTGCCAGAACTCCGGCTCAGCAATAACCATTGTAACAACATTTTGTGTGTATGCCAAGCGCCGTGGCTCATCTTGTGGCAAAATTCTTTGAGTTATCTGCATTAAAGATAAAAATAAGTGAAGATCATCCTTTAAAATTCTCCGCAAAGTGGTCCCACTAATGCCTAACTGCTGCGAACGGCATCGATATGACAAACTTGGGTTTTCTTGAACACTGGCCCTTACAGACTGAATAGATGAGTTTGAACACCGCGGACGTGGCCTAGGTTGCTCACGAGGGATTGCCACAGAACCAAATTGAAAAAAATTCGAGGCCGAACAACGAATTGTATCTTTTTTGGGTCTAAAGAAAAGCGACTATCCTTTGCGAGAAACCTTCGCAAGAACAATGCTAGCACGTTTTCGAACAGCACGAACACTTGGCAACATATTGTTTAGTGATGAAGCACATTTTCATATCGACGGCTGCGTAAATATACAGAACTTGCGTTACTGGTGCCCAAACAATTCTAGGGATTGCCATCAAAAAAGCTTACAAACGATGGTATGGTGTCATTTCTGCCCGAGGGACAATTGGCTCTTATTTTTTTGACCAATTATAAGCAGTCATTACTGAAGTGTATTGTCGAATGATGGACGAGCTTATGTTGCCACAATTACAACTGTTCCCCGGGCAACAATAGAACGCTATTTCAGCAAGAGGGTGAAAGTTTTCCACTGGACACTCTTCACTATCGTAGTATTCTCAGATGCCTAGGACAGGTTTGTACCATCATTGGATTTATAAAAAGGTCTACGTACCTCAGATGAGTCTTCCAAATGACCCAATATGCCCTCAGAGCTGTACTTATTAGGTCGTCACATATGAAATTGCCGACTTACCGGTCATTCCTAAAGTAACCGTTGTGGGTTAAAGTTGTGTAGAGGAATTGAAAATAATTTTTTAAAGAAAAAATTGCAATCTTTTTAACAGTAAAAATTAATTTACGCTATAAGCTCAGTGAATTAACTTTTTTCCTTAGATAGAAAATGCTTTCACTAACAAATTTAAGGGCAAATTTATCGGCAACAAAAAAAAACATGAACGCAGCCGAAGCGACTAGAGAAGTTGACGGCCCTTTGGGTTTGGGCACGTGTAGTGAGAGAACGTGGGAGATTTTTCGCTCGAAAATTTGCCAAGGGATAACCCAGACAACGTCTTTAATAATGAAAAACTTGAAGCAGCTGTTGAAGAAAATCCAACTACTACTCTTCTTAGCCTTGCTGTAAGGTTCAAAGTGTCAACTGGAACCATAAGTCGCCACTTTTCCGCCATCAGAAAATAATAAAAAATTGGAAAGACGGGTGCTCCACGTCCTAACACCAGCCAATATACCATGTTTGGAGGTTACAGTATCTTTGACCAACAGGCACCGTATGGATTCTTCTTGCATCGCATCGTCACCTGCGACGAAAAGTGGATCCTATACGATAATCAGAAGAGGTCGGGAGAATGGGTAGACGTGGGTGGACTTGGCAAAGCAGACTTACACCCCAAAAAGCTAATGGCAACAGTATGGTGGACGAGTGAGGGAGTTGTCCATTATTCCTTTCTCATACGCGGAGAAATAATCACGACCGAGTCATACTGTAGAGAAATCGTCATAATGCATAACAAATTGCTTCGAAAACAGCCGTCACTGGTAAATAAGCATTGTCCCTTACTGCTACATGACAACGCAAGACCACATACCGCACAGTCGACGCTCCTGAAGCTGGCGGAGTTGGGTTATGAAGTTTTACCTCATACGCCTTACTTACCAGGCTTATTCCCGACCGATTACCACCTTTTCCGAAGTTTGGGCAATCATCTCCAAAATAAACAATTCTTAAACCCAGAAGCCATAAAACAGGAATTTAAGGACGTCTTAGCCCGAAAGGATAAGGGTTTTTCCAAAAGAGGCATTTTAGCTTTCGTGGAACGTTGGAAAAATGTCACAAACCCTTTACACCGAAAACCGATATATACGAGTATACGACGCTTGTGGTGGTTGAATTTAATTGAAAAACTTAAGGTGTGTCACATGAAGACACTATTACTGCAACCATTAAGATTCTCTGATCTACGATTTGAGTGCTGCCTTCAAAAATGTCCAGACTTCTCTAGATGGGATTTTCTGGAAGTATTTCTTTGTTATGGTTTTATTACTTGTCATTTTAAATCTTTCTGGGCAAGGCTTGGACAGACAATCAGTATATATTCCATAGTTTTGTTAGCTTGCCTACATCGCTTATAGAGATCTGTGCTGCTAAGACCCATTTTATAAAGGTGGTGGTTGCATGCCCTGTGTCCTGTTAATGCCTCACATAGAACTCTTAGGTCGGCTTTATTAAGCTCTATAGCTTATTTGGCTTATTTCATGAACGTTCTTGAGTGCCTCCCGTGTGTTCTTGGACTAATTTTGTTTTTGAATAATTTATGTAGAAGTAGGTTTATGTCCGAATTGTCGAGTAAAAGTCATCTGAACACCTTTCTTGGCTTGTATGTCAGCCTTTTCATTGGCCTCATGATTTTTAAGACCTGGTACCCAGATCAGTTTTAGTCTGCTATTTTCTGCCAAGTTGTTTTGTATTTTCTGTCATTACCAGACAGCATCAGAATTGAAAAAGCCTTAAGAACTGCTTGGCTGTCTGAGAATATACATAGATAAACGAATGTTAGTCTCCTATCGCTGATGCTGTGTGCTGCTTCATTGATTGCAATTAGCTCAACCTGAAATATTGTTGACTCATTGCAGAGGGGAATGTGTAGGCTGCATCTTGGTCCTATTACACCAGCCCCTACCTTGTTTCCAGATTTCGGGCCACCTGTATACTATTTCTGGACTCCATCATTCATCCAAGGGAGGCTGTTGTTACATTCTTCTCTGCTTGGTATGAGCACTTCGTAGTATATTTGAAAATTAAACTCAAGGCACATCAAGTCACTCACTCGGTCTAGCTCCCAAGAATCTTTTAAGAATTTCTATATGTCCGACAAGCTCTGCGTTTATAGGTTCTCTGTAAAGTTAAGGTTTGTTTTGCAGCTTCAGCTGTATGGCAGTGTGTACCTGTAGGATGTTAAGTATTGCTTCCATCCCTGCAGTCGGAGTCGTGGTGGTTGCAAATAATAAATTCATCTACACTCGAGGCTCTGATCGTGTTTTAACTAAGAGCTTGTTGAGATTTCAGGACAAATGTCTTAGAGTGGTCAATAAGTCAACCATGTGTTTGCCTAGAGCACCACTGGTTTAATAATTTGCAAGCTTGTTACTAAAATAGAATTTTGCAAGAACTTTGTTACATGGCCTTTTTGAAGAGTGAGACGCAATGGACCACTAGGACTATTATAATCCTTTAGAAATATTCAATTCTCTCTTTCCCCTGTAATCAGCCAACCTAATAAGTACCAGATAGGTCAGTCTACATAATACTTGACCTCTGCCAGTGACGTTGCTTTTGTTACTTCGTTTGGTAACGAAAAATCGCTGTAGTAAAGTTGGTCCTTCTTCTTGCCCCTGACCTTACGATAACTAATACGTTGTCAAGACAATCCTAACATTAATTTTAGTTTCCATAGCAGCACCTCTCTTCGTCGTGCAACTATTTACAAACGAGTTTGGCAACATTTTCAACTCTACACACGGAATCCCCCCAATCCTGCATCATTGTGTCGGACAGCTAATTCTAAAAATTAATTACTTTTAGCTGCTCCCAAAGGACATGCAGTGCACATAACATAATGAACATTACGAACAGAAACACCCATGGAGCGAAATGCAGTCATTTTGATATTCACCAGTCCACTAGCCATGCCCATACCACCCATTGTGTAGTTTAGTACTTTATATCCATCCAAATTTCCCGTCGGTCCTCGAGCTATATGCTGCTTGCTATTTAGCTACTACCTATCTGCTTGTGACTTGGTTTATCCAATTACTACCCACGGAAGCCGGGATGTACGTTGAATAAAAGTTATTGCATTTTTTGTTTCGCATCTAGTACCTCCAAGTGATTATTAATTAAATTCTTTTATCTAATGTATGTTCGTCCTGCCAGTGCCCGCGCAGAAAGGAGGGGCTACACCTTAAAACAGCACTAGTATTTTACTGCATAATCATGATGAGAATTTCCCTGTACTCATTTGTTTTCTGTCGTTTTTCTTTTATTTTCCCTGCAAGGCGGCATTATCCTTTTTATATGATATCCTCTGTTGTAATTTACTACGTAAGGATAAGGATAGGATTTGGGGTAAGAAAGAGGGCAAACGAGAGGGGTCGATAAGGAGCTAAGGGAAATAGAAAAATTGCAGTTCCGCAGTTGATAATGAGAGTGGAGGCTCATAGTCAGGAGGGGAAGGCACAACAAGTATTCCACTGTATCGTTATATGCGAGAATTTAATTAAAATCCACTCGCATTGGCGTGCCATGCAGGCCGGGGATAAATGTTGCAAGAACGGCAGTGCAATTGGATCGTAGGTATAAAGAAGGATCTGCCCTACAGTGCACTCTTGGACGGCTACGAGTATATTATAGCTTGTTCCATTAAGGCTACGTATTGGGGGATGCGAAACAAAAATAAACCGTCGAAAAAAAAATTGCCGTAAGCACTTGCTTAAATAAAATACCCTCAAAAGGCGGAATGGAGCTCAAAAAAATTGACGGGCATACCCCCGCACATCCATCAATGCGGTTGCTTCTCCCGGGTTAGGTTTTCTTTTTTTTTTCGAGGCCTCCATGTGGTTCCCTGCGAAAATAATCCGCGAAGAAAATTAAATTTTCGCGCGAAACGAGATTTTTTTGCCGCAATATTTGTCAACATCAACGGGGAGTGCTCTGCCACGCTGAAAAGTGATTCATCTGCGTCCTTAGACAAATTCCTCTGTCATCAAAGTCAAGGCGAAATGAAGGTGAAATGAGCTGTTACTTGTTTTCGTTTTTGTCAGGCCCCATTTTTTATTTCGCACCCCTCAATCCCACGTGCCAGCATCCCCATTATTATGAGCATTATGACGACAGGCTTTGCGGAAATATCAGCAGACGTTATCCGGCATACCGCAGTTCGGATGTATTTGGTTACTTAGAAACATACGTACCTACCTATATAATTTCTTCTTGGGGACTGGTGGAGATGGAGTAATTTACATTGAGGACGCTTCAATGGAATATTTTTTTTTGCTCCTGTTACCAGATGAGTCCTTTTATTTATTTTTGTTTCCATTCCGTTGTATCGTCACTTTTCGTATTCATACATACGATACGATGCATTGTGTATGAAGTTGTGTTCCAAGGATGCGCCACGATGGATTCGTATTTGGTTTTTTTTTCCATCTATTAAGCCATCGAAAGGAAAAGACAAACTCGTCCTTCTCAGGGCGGTTTTTTTCTCCCTTTCTTCGATTCCTTTCTCCATTCTGGTTTTCCTTTCTCTCGCTCATCAAATTGCTCGAGTACTTCTGTCAGGACGTACGAGAATAATTGTGGCTGAGAAATAATTTATTCAAAACATGTTTTCAATTACATTCCTCGTTTTGCATTTTTTTGTTTTTGTTTTCAAGGAACTTAGCTTTTACTGGGTGCGAGGGTATTTATCAGAGTCTGAAATCGGTTATTAAAAATTCTTATGGGTTTTAGGTGGAGCATTGGAATGCAGATAAAGGACTAACCCAAATCGTTCGTGATCTTTAATATTTATTTGAAACAATGAAAAGCTTATTTGAAATTCTGTTATAAAAATTGAATGTGTTGGCTTCTTACTTTAATTTTTGTTTTCAAATTTTGGTATCCCTTTGGTAATTCCTAAATTATTTTTTGATTTTAAATTATTTTTTCTGCCCCTATAAGGCTTTATTAAGACTTAGTAGCAATTTTGCAGAAGGGTCCGACGAGAAACTAGTGTCAAATAGAATACCTTCGCAGCTTGAATTTTAGTTTCAACATCCTTTCTGAAAGCCGCTATTTTTGGTCGAAATTTAACAGTTTAGGAACAAATTCGCTGCTGCACCATTCACGGCCAAAGCAACTAAAAAACATTCATATCGTGACCCAATTGAAACACCAATATTTCTACTGATTTCCTCACTTGAGATTCAGCGATATTTCAAAATCATCTTCTTCACTTATTCGACGCTTGATGCGAGTCATATCCAGCGTCTACAATCATCGTACCGATCGTACCAGAAAAACAGGTTGTTAATCGCTGAAGCACTCACAATCAACAGTATATTCATGCCGCCAAAGGTCTTTTTTACGAGTATATACCGACTCTTCGTGTAAATAAGGCTGGCTCAAGACAGTTTAGTTCAAACGTGGATATCGAGTGGATATATTAATTTATAGTGAACTAGTCGTCTTAACTATGCATCCAAGTGTTTATGTTGTAAGAATAGATTCTTTAACATGCCGCGAAATTGTGAAAATCATCCAAGAAAATTGTGTTATGTGTGTTATGAACTAACTTTGAGATCTCAGAGAAGGAATATTACCCCCTTAATAAAAAAGCATATGAACTTTATTTCGGGTGTAAAATCTGTGATCAGAAAAATCTTGGGCCCCTCATGTTTCCTTGTGTAACATTACTTAGTGTTCAGGCATGTTTCACAGAGCGATAAGCTTCTAAGAGTCAAAAAACTGTGGCGATGAATCTTTGCAAGGTATTGCAGAAGAAGAAGACATTGAAATCCAGATTTTGGTGGAACGTCTACAAAAATTCATAGAATCAATTAGGCTGAACTGAATGATCTAGTTGGTGATCTAAACTTGTCAGGCAGAATTTTTGACATCTAGATTAAAAAATTGGAATCTCTTTGCGGAATGGACAACAATTTGAGTGAGTTATGTGACCACCATGATCCTACGGAATGTGGATCTAAGCTGAGTTTAAAAGCCGTTCCTTCGATTCCCCTTGCCTATGCAGCCCATATGAACGAGACAACAATATCAGCGGTGTTGAAGGTTATCGCACTTTTTTTAGGTCTCCAACTAGGATATACTCAATTTAGTTATTTTCTGTGTGAGTGGGATAGCAGAGATCGAACAAAATTATTTTGTCAAGAATCAGTGGCCTAAAAGAACTTTGATATCTGGACAACAAAAATGTAATTTCTCAACCACTTGTAGATCCTGACCACGTATATTTTCCCCCTTGGCACACCAAACTTGGTTGAATGAAAAATTTGTTAAAACGATGATCCAGGTTTCCTGTGTCTTAAGAATAAATTTCCTAGAAATAGTGAGGCCAAAGTTAATGAAGGTATATTTATAGGCCAATAAATAAGGGAACGTATGAATGGCCAAATCTTTCACGTCAGCTTGAATGAGTTTGAAAAATCTGCATATAATTCTGGAAAATGTACAGCTCTGTCTCTAAAAGTACATTTTTTGGATTTGTACCTGGCCTTTCCCAAAATCTGAATAAGCGATGAACACCAACAAATTTCAGCAATAGAAACACGTTATCTGCGAAAATGGAACGCAAATATGCTTGCAGACTATTGATGTACACTTAGAAGGGATGCTCCTCATGCAAAATATAGTAGAAAATCGTTAACTAATCGTTTAGATTAGTACATGTAAGTGAATTCAATAAAACTTACTTTACTAAGTATGAAGATTTTCATTTTGTATCACAAAAAGAACCTTACCCGTCACAAACAAATGGTATGGAAATTTGAAATCCGGACAAGCAGTACCCTAAGAGACAGCCATTCAAATCAATTTAACATAGACAAAGTTAAATTTTGTCTTCCAGTGATATCGATCAACACACTCGCATAACATTTCAAAATAACGATGTATCAAAATATCAAATATAAAGGGTGGTTAAACGAAAACTCACGATGATAATTGTAAATAAAACAAAAAGTTTTCAGAGAATTATCTTAATATTTTTTATTATGATAGAAGGATCTATGACAATTATGTGTGAAATAAAATATCGGCCAAATGCTCGCCACGGCTTCGGTGGCATACCTCTATCCGATGGTCCATATTTTCAATGACTCTGAAACATAATTGAGATCCAATGTCGTTAATGTGCCGAATTATCTCATCCTTTAGCTCTTGAATTGTTCTTGGCTTATTGACGTACACTTTTTCTTTTAAATATCCCCACAGAAAGAGGTCCAACGGTGTCAAATCACATGATCGTGGCGGTCAATTAATTTCTCGCGCAAGAGAGCCATTGTTTCGTTGGCTGTGTGGCAAGTGGCACCATCCTGTTGGAAGCACATATCGTCCAGGTCCATATCCTCAATTTCTGGCCACAAGAAGTCCGTTATCATCTCGTTATAGCGAACACCATTCACGGTAACTGCCTGGCCGACCTCATTTTCGAAGAAGTACGGCCCGATGATGGGGCCAGCCCATAAACCGCATCAAACAGTCACTCTTGTGGATGCATCGGCTTTTCAACAATCACTCGTGGATTCTCATTTGCCCAAATGCGGCAATTCTGCTTGTTAACGAATCCACTGAGGTGAAAGTGTGCCTCGTCGCTGAAGATGATTTTCTGTGTAAAGTCACCATTCACTTCTGTCTGATCAACCAAACATTCGGCGTATTGACGACGCTTGAAATGGTCAGTAGGCTTCAGCTCTTGAGTAAATTGAACCTTGTAGGCGTGTAAATTTAAATCTTTATACAAAATTCGCATCAGTGATGTTCAATTGTTGGGCACCACGACGAGTCGAGGTTGACGGCTCTTCTGCCACACTATCGCGAACAACAGCAATCTTTTCCGCAGAACGAACTGGGCGAGCATGCACAGGTGTGTTCACATTTCCTACAGACCCGGTTTGCACCCGCCGGAGGGTCGGGCTTTGGGGTGCACATCAATTGTGCCCTGAATACTCCTCTGGCGGAAAACAATAGCAGAACTGTGACTAATTAATGGCTATCCCATGAATGGATAGTCTATTGATTATTGTGGCTCACATTTAGCTATTTAGCTGTTTAGCTTTTGCTATTCAGCTATTTAGCTAAATTTCCTTCTCTTCCTATCATTTCTAAGGCTCTCAGTTGGGGGTAGGGTAACCCAACTGGGAGTAACGTCTCGACCGGAGGCCTAATTCTGGAACCACGGGAGACAGGGGCCCCCGAGACACTAATGTCAGATAAAGTAATGACAGTCCAGGCCTGTCTTGTGGTAGGCCCCCTTGTGGGACTATCGTGGGGGCTGTGGTTATCCCAATATGCAGGAAGTTGCTTGCAACAGAAATATAAGCTGAGTTGCTTGCAACAGGGCGCCGAGACCCTTAGATCGGTATGAGGTTTAGGTAGGCCTCGCCCCTCACCAAGAGGGAAGTCATGGTCCTACACATGGCTTCGAAATGGTACTTAGTAGCAAATAAGGACGTTGGTTGTCGTCCCAAAAACCAACCCCTTGTGGGAAGGCCCACCGTGGAATTAAGCCGACAAGGCAGGTGTCCACATAAAACAAACAGAGACAGACCCGGTTTGCTGAAATTTGGGCACAATTCTACCGATTATGGATACATTTGGTCGATTATGCTGACCAAAAAAATTACGAAGTGCACGAAATGCATTTTGATTTGAACGCCCATTTTCGTAAAAGACTTCAACAATCTTAACGCGCTGTTCAATTGTGTACCTCTCCATGGTTGTATTTGTCAAACACTGAAACAAAGAAATGTCATATTAAGTTGAGCAAAAAAAACTTGACGTTAAGGTGTGACTCACAATTAACATCGTGCATTATGGTTGGACCACCCTATATATCAAAATGTTATACATATAATATACCGCTTTTGGACTGCGTACATCAATTGCCTTCTCATAGCTATTAATTATTATTGTTATTATTAACAGTCACTTGGAATATTTGACAGAGCCTCCCTGTCATGAATGAGTTCCTTCTAAGTCTCACGGTTCTATTCCATCCCTTCTCGGTCTATCCGTTTATCGTCTTCCTATATATGACGCGGCCTTCCTGGAGGTCTTTTTACTTACTCCACTCATTATACGTTTGGCTGTTTATCCACTGTCCATTCGTTGCCCATCTTATTTTAATTACTCAAAACATTGCTTGCGGCATCCGGTTCCTCAAGTTCGTGATTGTGCAGATAAATTTCTTCATTCGTCTCTTTCTTCGTCCTGTTTCGCCCAGTTATTACAAATTAAATCAATTATGGTAATTTGAACGTCGAAAAGGTTAGTGATATAAAGACCCTAACTCTCGTTCCTCCGGCTGATCAGCTGAAAATACCGCCGCAATACTTGCAAGTGGGACTGAAAACCCTGTTGCCTCGTTTTCGAGACGATCGCATATTTTAGGGCTATCCTCAACCACCTTGTAATGCAGTTTGCATAAAGATCTCGGCATCCATGACATTTATTCCCACTTGTTTTGCTTTCTATTCACAAGAAGCAAGATTTGCGTTGAGATTTTGGAATACTTTTTTTGTCCGAAGTGAAACGTTTGCAACTTATCCAATCACTGAAAGATGTGAACTGGCTTTTTTAAGTCTGAAACTGGTAGGCTTATATGAAGATCAAAACTTAACCAAACTATACATTGATCCACAAGTCACCTTAACTACCTATTAAACGCAAAATTTAAAATGACGTCGTTTATTGGATGATTATTTGTGAATTTATGTTTTTAAGGAAGTAATATCAATTAAGCCAAACTCACTTCTGATAGCCTTTGGTGTAGACTTTGACATATCGGCCATCAACTTAAATATTCTGTCAGCTATTGCTCTTGACATTTGTTTTCCCGGTTATCAAGACAGCTCGTGTACGACCCCAGCTTGGAATAAAAAAATTGTAACTTGGAGCGTAGCGTCTTTTTAAGTATTGTACAGTGTTGGTCATTCCTTTTTTCCCGTTGTTGGGGCAGGATACGAATACCATAAAAATGCAATCAACCAATCGACCGATTTTTGCCATTCTTCCAAGAAGTAAGCTTATAATTAAAGGTCTCCTTGTTGCGCCATCTGCAGGGGAATAAGTCTCCTTAACATCACATACAAGATCTTTTCTGCCTTATCGTGTGAATGCCTGGAGACATTTTTCGATAACATGATCGGCTCTTTTCAATGTGGCTTCAGGTCAGGTAAGCCCACAATAGACCAAATATTCACACTGCTGCAGATTTTGAAGAAGACCCAAGAACTCTAAATCGACACCCATCACCTTTTCGTTGATTTTGAAACCGCGTATGACAGTATGCATAGAGACGAGCTATACGGAGCTATGTCTAGTTTTAGCAACCTTGCCAAACTCGTTCGGCTGTGAAGGTTGACAATGAAGAATTTTCGTGGCTCCATTAAGGTCGGTGACGAGCTAGGCGAGACCTTTGATTTTTAAAAAGAATTTAGTCAAAGTGACAAACTCTCATGCAACTGTTTCATTATCGTGCAATCAAGTCTGCGCAATTGTTTTCGTACGTGATTGGAAGGACACAGTAAGACGTCAATGAGGCTTTTGTAAGCATTGAGGCGGCAGCGGCTAAGATGGGTTTTAAGGTCAGTGAGGGTTAATCCAAATTTATACTGTCATCAAACAGACGCACAACACCCACGTCGTGGCCCAAACGTCACTCTTGGCAGCTATAATTTCGAAGTGGTCAAGGACTTCGTCTGCTTTGACTCACTTATGACCAGGAACAGCACAATAACACCAGCGCTGAGGTAAAACGCAGAATTACGCTTGCCAACAGCGCCTTCTTCAGATTCAAGAGGCTCTAATCCTCTAAGGTGCAGAGGCTTGGACTTTAAAGAAAGCGAATGAGGAGGCCTTTGATCGTTTCGAGCGAAAATTTCTGCGTTTAATCTATGGTCCCGTTTGTAAAGGATGTTTTGTTTAGAGGTTCGGTTTTTAGCCTGGCAATCGTCCTGAGCAAGTATACTCTAGTGGATTACAGGCATTCTCAAAGACGACAAACAGTGTGAAGAGAAGAAATTATTGCCGTTATGGAGCGCAGTATTGAGGAGAATCCGAATGAGTCGATTCAACATCGTGCACAGCAATTGGAGCTTTTCCCATCCACTTTGTGTACAATTTTACGGAAAGATTTTGTCTTAAAAGCTTATAAGATCCAGCTTGTGCAAGAGTTGAAACCGCCTAACCATTACACACGTCGTACGTCCTTACAACCTTTAAAACTCACTGTTTGGTGTGCTTTATGGCCTGGTGGAATCATCGGCCCATATTTCTTTTAGCACGATGCCAGCCAGAATGGAAGGCCCTATCGAAACATGATTTCAGACTTCTTCATTTCTCAGTCGAACGGTATTGATGTGACAGAGCTTTGATGGCGCAACATGCCTTACGGCGCGCGACACCATGAATTTATTGCGGGAGACATTTGCCGTGCACATAATTTGAACCTGTAAGCTGGCCTTCACGATCCTGTGATCTCACATCTTTAGATAACTTTCTTCGGGAGTATGTGAAGCGAGTGGTCTATGCCCATAAACCAGAGACGTTGGACGATTCGGAAGTCAACATTCGCCGTGTTATCGCTGATATACGGCCCCAGTTGCTCTATAAAGTTTTGGAAAATTGGACCTCACGATTGCGCTTCATTCGAGCTAGCTGTGGCCCGTATATGCTCGAAGTTAAACTTAAGTGCTAATGTCATTAAAGTATTTATTTTATATTTAATTTATATACCTCTATAAAAACACCCCTTATGTACATATGTATCAGTTATAGGACTCATTTTTGACATTTGCTAAAACTAGTTGGAAGCTCGTTCAAAATCGTCGGAAGTACGAGTTTTTACCTTCCTGGCCATACTCGTTCCAGGATCTTGAGATATCATAGCGCCATTTCTGTTTTCGTGGTGTATTGGGTTGGGGTCTTGTAGACAATGTCATTCCAGAAACTGGAAATAACCCCCAGCTTGTGGAGATGATTTATGTTCAGCTTCTTTATGTCATTTCCAACCTTTCGTTGCGGGTACTGGTGCGCTCTATATATTATATATTGTCTTATAAATCATCCTCTGTGTCAAGTTGAGCAATTTGCGATGCCTTATCCCAAGCCAAATTGATATATCTCCAATGAGCTTCAAGCAAGCCAAGCTAGTATAGATGTATAACTGCTGTCAAAAGTCTTTCCCGCACTTCCTTCGTGATCACTTCAATGTTGTAACACCATTTAAGGTTGTAATCTAATGATTCCTAGTATTTGTAGACCAACACGTTTACTATCAGTTTGTCAGTTTGTTGCATTTGTCTTTATCTTGCGGCTGCAAATGACGACCGACTCATTTGAAGACATCTTGGATCGTGCATTTTCAGGAAAAAAAATTAATTTAGAGATATATTCGGTGGACGTATACGCTTAGCCTTGGTTTTTTATAGCGATTATAATATTAACAAAAAAAGTTACTGTGAACTACAACCAACGTGACAAATTCAGTCGAATCTTTCGAATCTTATCTAAGACAACCACCGCCGGAGTGTAAACAACGAACATCTTCGATGAACCTAGGCGACCCCTATAAAAAAAAAAAACTGCTCCACGCAGTTGGTGCACTTCGTTGCAGTTGCGGTTGGTTGACATATTTGATGCAGGTGAGCGGCCCCAGTTTTAACCCTTGCAGCACTCCATTATTAACACTTTCTTCATCACTTTCCTGGTCCTCGATTTGTACTTTGAAGTGTCTGAAGAACAAAATCCGATAACTACGTATTCAGAATGAAGTTTCACTTGTTTTTCTAATGGTTATAGCCAAAAAATAAAGCAAACACACTAAACGCCTTACAGAGTTCCACAAATAATTATCTCCCTCCTCATAAATTTACTTAAATTTTCCGAGTGCCTACTCTTTAATTTCGACTACCCATAATGTTATCCATTAACTGAAATTGGGTTATAAGTTCGCCACACCCACTAATAGCAACAACAAGAAAGGAACCGAAAACAGGATTTTAACCGCCCCCGTTCACAAGCCCGACCCGCAACCAAAACCATCTTTTTCGAAATTAAAAGCAAATTGAAAAGGGAAAGAAAGAAAGTCATTAAGGGGTCACGGGTTCCAAGAGCAGCACAGATTTAATTAAGAAAAAATTCATTCAAAGGAACCATACAGCATCCGGTCCCTTAATCATAAAGCAATATGTTGGTCCGTGACACTCGCCCAAAAATTGGTCCCTACGCAGCTCGAAACCTAAAAATCAAAAAAGTAAAAAGAATCAAGTGTCGACCTTTTTCCTGGCCATCCCAATGAGCATGAACCAAAAAAAAAAGGTCCTCACGCGCACGTAATTATATTTTGAACAAGAATGAAAGGATTCTTGCTATAATTTTTTTCCCCCCATTTATTCCTATACTTCAGATATAAATTAAATTTATTATTTTTAATAAGGTTAGACAGAATGAAAGGGTTCGTTCGTCATGGACATGAACATGCCTAGTCAGACGGACGCAATGCGGCATACGATGGTGAAGGGTGCTCGGAATGTTAATAGCTTGCGACCGTTCTCAGTGGTCGACATTGAACTTCTGTGTAAAAGCAGTTCAAATTAAATATTGAAGCGATCCTATTTTGATGAAGGAGCGGTCAAGATGTTTGAGATTTTTTTCCAATTTCTTTTTACAATATGTACTTTGCTGTTATGAAGGAGCTTCGGTTAACGGTCTATCAGGGTTGAAATATCATGTTTATTATGTCGAAAACTGATTTTTTTGTAATCAAAATGAATATAAAAGAAAAAAATGCGTTTTTATAGGTATTCTATAGATGTTTGTGACTTCACCGACTGGAAGACCGCTTTGACTTAATCTGTGCAATTGAGGTCAGAGTTGGACCATTGAAGGTTTTTTTTCGGGATATTGAGGAAATGGAATTGTAGAGAGGAAAATTAAGTCGCACAGTGGAAGTTGATGCAAATAAAAGCGTTTATGGGCAGTATTAGGGCTAGAGTGTGCGGTAATTGGCTTTTCCGATAGTTCCAAAGACGTAAAGAATTTTTGCTTGAAAGGATATGATGGAGAAATGAGCTTAATTGCTTGGATGTTATTGCTCGTTACGATGGCGTCCCTGGAAAGGGATAGCCACAAAGTCCACTCGTAAAAGAATGGATTGTCCACAAAACTACCGTCCAACTTGAAATATCTCTTTAAAGCCCCATAATATCAATCGGTTTTACTCGTCAATTGTCGTATAGATGATAACTTTTACAGTCATTCGAGAGAAATAAGCATCATAGACATATGCTTGCCATTAGAAAGTTGTAAAATGTGCATTGCTGTTCGGCGGTAGATAGCATAGATTACCAGATAAGTTCAACCTTAAATTTGCGTATATTTTTAGAAGTTTGACAAGATATCTGACTCTAAGTGGGATTGTGTAGAAAGAATTTGGGAAGAATTTCAAACTCGTTTGGGTGTTGCAAAGCTTGAAATAGTTCAGCAAAACGGGCAAATCGGTATGGATAAGGCAATGATAATAAAATGATCTTCAGCAAGAAGCTCAATGTACGACATTTTTCACCATTTCCCATTTGATAGTACGTAATGCCAGCGCTTCTTCCAATCTGCAAAATACTTCTACAAAGTGGCAAAATAAATCATCCAATTTTGTTTTGAATTACTTTTTTTACTAAATAAAAAAAATATTTTGAGTAATGGAAATCTTTACTTGAACCTTAATAATTATTTCTGTTAACCGGAAAATATGATGTCCGTCAAGTGGCTGCAAAATTTCCGGTGTCACTTGTTCGCATTCCTGTCGAATATTCTCCTTGAGGACTGCGATTGTCTATGGCTGTTTGGCATAAGGCCGGGACTTCAAGTAGTTCCAACGAAAGAATTCTGGGATAGTTAAATCGGGCGATCTGGCTGACCATGCCAAAGAAAGGAAATTACAAAATCGTCTTTTTCATTGTTGAGATTAAGGTTAGCTTGAAAGTAATTCACACGCGGCAGACGGTTAGCAGGCATTAACTGATGCACTGTTTGCACTTTGTGCGGTAACATGTGTAAATCTTTCACTAATATTCGCTGTAGGGTCCATCTGGTGATGCCCAATTGCGTGACCCGTCGTCTGGTTGTTGTTTCTTCGTTCTCAGCGACATCGCCAACCACAGCCGCGATATTCTCATCCGAACGACCAGTCCGGTGGCGGCCACGACCTGCTTGGTTTTCTATGGTTCCAGTTTGTTCGCGTCGACTAGATAAGCGTCGGAATATTTGCCAAGTTGGCGCGACATGTTTAGGAAATCGACGTCGAAATTTGCGCTGCGCTAACACCAGCGACCTATTATTGGTAAAAAAAATCGACACAATTATTCCACGCTCTTGCGAAGTTTAGCGCTCCAATGCTTGCCTGTTTGTATATTGCAGCTATCTAGTTTACAAACGTCAAATCAGATTGACGTACGACGCCATTGGCAAAAATTATAACATCTTCCGATTGGGTGATTAATTTTGCGGAATCTTTTTGAACTATCAATGTTGCATTCCCTCAGATATAACGAAGCCACTGGTAAGGGTACGGAGAAGTTTTGCTCTGTTCTTCTTCTTCTTCTTCTTCTTTTCCTTTTTCCGGCGTTGTTATGGTCAGAAGTGTAGGACCATAACCTTCCCACTTAACTGCATTCCTACTGGTCCGCTTGTGGGGTCTGCCGGTTTGACCTCAGAAAGTAGCGGCAGGCTTCCCGGTTTGGGATTACTTCATCGCTGAGGCCAATCAAATGCTGGTGTTTTTGCATTTGTTTGCACCAATTGTTTTTCGGCCTGCCGTTTTTTTTTTTTTTTTGTGACACGGGCATGCTCCAGATTTTTTTGTTTAATCTTACTCTTACAACACCGGTGATCTCCAGTCGTGTCAGCCCACTGATTTGCATGTATACTTGTGGGGCAGTTTAATGGTGGTATATGTGTCCCTAGGCTCACCTTGGTGTTGTCTAAATTGCCTAGATGTGATTTTTGTTTACCTTTGTTTTAGTCGCCTTTTACGACAAGCGAGAGGTATCGCTGCAGGGATATTCTTAACCCGTCCCTGCACGGAACAGAAGTTTTACTCTGTTCCAGTCTCAAAAAGAAGGTTTGTATCCTAAACTTAAGGAAGGTTAAAAAGTCCATACTAAGCTGGGTTTTAACGAATGACGAGATGTGATCTCTTCGCCGTGCTCTGTTTATGAAGCTCATTGTGCTGTTGAGCTCAATTGTTCGCTGGCGTGAGCTGTGACTATCGAGATCGTTTAACGTCTTAATGAGGATTGATTTAGTGCAACCTGGGAAAAAATTTCCAGATTGGCGTAGTCTAGGCAAGACGTTGAAAGCTCTACCTATGAAGTTGCTGATATGATCCCCTCCGCGTAAGCTGTTGATTAAAGAGAACTCCAAGATTCCTCCGAACATCGCGACTTTGTTTCAATTAAGATTGTGCTCCATAATTATACATCTTACCCGCACAACCTATTGAATCCTGTCAACTCGCCATTAATACAATTAACTAAATATGTTAATTGACTTAAGAGACGCTCAGGGTGAAATCCTTCTTTTCAGTGACTTCAGCCTTACTCATTTTAAATTGGCTCAGTCGATCAATCGTTTTATATTGCCCCCCCTCCTTCACTCCTTTTCTTACGTATTTCTGTTACAGAACAATCCTCCTACAGTTGTGGCCTTTCACGATTTCCACAAAGCAAAATTTCACAAAATCAATCAATAGCTTAAAAAAGTCCTTCTTAATTTTGATAGCCTAACCGTAAATGATGCATGTCCATTTTTTGCGGAGAAATATTTAATTCTATCTCTCTTTACGTTCCCATTTCTCAACGCAAAACTTTGTCCACCTCCCCACTCTGGTTTAATTGTCGGTTCCGTTCTCTAAAAAACAAAAGAAATAAGCAGTGGACAATCTTCCACCTTACTCAATCCCCTAATGACTTTTCTAACTACATAGGCACCTATCTCCACTTTACCGCCCTTCCCAACTACTTCTATCAACGCTATTTAACTGAAACGCAAGACAATCTTATAAGTGACCCTAAGTCTTTTTTTAAATTTGTTGGCTACAAAAAATAAAAACTGATGGCTACCCGACCTCACATTCTTTCTATGATCAAACGATCCCAATATTATCGTCTACTTTTTCGCCACCTTTTTTAAACAATCTTTCGCCAACGACTCCTCTGTTCCGGACTCCGCTTACTTCGATTGATTACCGACTTTCTCCTTTGGATAATTTCTTCCTCGTACAGTCGATCCCTGTGTCATGAAAAACAAATCAATTCAACTTAATGAGGAATTCACTCCTGGACTTGTTTCCTTGTCATATTTCTAAAAAAAATGCTCCACAGCCCTCTTATGGGATTATGGGAAACCACATTTATAACCCTTGAACACAAAAAAGGCCCGAAAAACTACATTAACAACTATCGTCCCATTGCCAAACTGTCACATATACCCAAACTTTTTGCTGCAAATCTGCCCAAGCCTTTAATCTCCCCTAGAAAACACGGTTTCCTCAAATACAGATCTACAACCACAAACTTTGTTGAATCTGTGTCCCTTTCCTCCTCGGCCTTAGAGAATGGCAAGGAAGTTGACATTGTTTCAACCGATTTCAGTAAAACTTTTGATAAGATCTCCCACAATTTAATACTTTTCAAATTGTCCTCCCTTGGCTTCGATCTCTTTTTTTTGAAGTGAATATCTTTATACTTATTCTATTACAGTGTTCGTTTCAGCTCTGCCTTTTCTAACTCGTTTTTAGCTTCCTCCAGCGACCCCCAAGGCAGCCACTTAGGTTCACTTCTTTTTGTTCGAACCATTATTATTGATCCCACATCGCACTATATGTCGATGATACCAAGTTCTTCAAGACCATTTCCTCCAGTCATGACTCTTCATTTATTCAACCAGATTTTAATAGAGAGCATCCAAGGTTCGATCTTTACCACCCTATCAAGACCGTCTTAACCTAATCAACATGACCACGGTGGAAAAAAGAAGAATTGTATCTGACATTCTTTTCATCCATCGACTCCTTTCAGATACCATTGGCTGCGCGACACCTCTAGTACTCTGTCTCTATCAACACTAACCTCGCAGTGTACGAAATCCCCGTACCGCCTATGGCTCCAGTGAATCAATTTGTCGTATGCTGGGAAGATTTCAACCTCAGCACTCCGTGCCTAAAAATCCGTCTTCTTAGTTATTAAATTAGATTAAGTTACTTTGAATTAAGCTCAAAAAATGGGGTGTTTGCCCCCAGGAAAATTAAAATTAAATAGCTGATGCTGCTTCCGTTGGCTTGGGTTGAAAGTAACGTAAATTTAGGATAATATGGCCTATGACAATGGCTCGGTTCTTGGTGGAATTGAGCATATGTTTGTTTTTATATGGCCATCGTGAAACGGCCTAGAGATCCTCAAACGCACAATAGTATCTACCTTCAGGCAAAATGGGTAGTTGGTATATAATCGGACGTCGTTTGCGTTCTTATGTACCTTGCAGTGTTTGGGAATGGTTTTGAGAAAGGTGTAAATATTATTATTAGAATATACAGCTTGGTTGTAATCTCCAAAGTGATTTCTAATAAGTTTTAGCGCTGAGGAATCCAAATTGAAGTAATGTTTGAGCTTTTGCGGCAGTATTGAATGACTTAGAAAAGTCTGATAGTACCGACCTATCACATGGTCTTTATCAATTTAACTGTGAAACACTTCAACGGTCTCTAGTAGTGCGGAGATGCAGCTACGTTGTAGCCTACGGCTATGTTACCTACGGTTACATGTATTAAAATAGTCAACCATTTTGGACACTTAGTTTGTTATTCACAGGCATAAAGATTAGACGTGTTACAATTTGTTGGTTTGGAAAAAAAATGGATCACAGAATCTGTATTAAATTTTATGTCAAAAATAAAAAAATAAATCTAATGTCTTTGAAATGTTGACTGTGACATTAGGCGAGTTTACCCTGATAAAAAAAAAACCTTTTGCCCGCCCCTGGTTGAAGCAGTGAAGAGAACTGTTGTGGAGAATCGGTTGGCTCATGCCATTGAATTTATTCAAATATATGCCGAACTTGATTCCTTACGACTTCTTAAAACTGAAAAGACCCATGAAAGCACTAAGATTGATCCTGATTGATTAAATAATTGGAGCGATACTGTATGGCAGGAATCGATATCTCCGAGGAGAAAAAATAAGTCACCTTATTTTTTGAACAAACTTTATTTAATACATTGCAAACAGGCTTTAACTCAACAACAAAAAACAGCACAAATCGCAAAATTCCAGTTGCTTTCTGAATAAATCTCTAGTTTATCAATTTTGTAACTCGCCAGAATATGGGCCTTAGTAGAGTCCCCTCTCGAAAAACCAAGGTGGCAATATATAAATCACTGATCATTCCGGTCTTCCTTTACGGTGCGAAGGCCTGGACCTTAACGAAAACGGATGCCCTTGGTCACTTCGAGAGGAAAATTCTGCCGGAGAATGAAGGAGCGACATCGGCCTAGTACTACGTCTCCGGCTTCAACGTCTAAGATGGCTAGGCCATGTAGAGCCAGTGGACACCGAAGGGCGTCCGATTCCAACTCTGGAGGACGACGGAGCAGAGGACGACCGAATCTAAAATGGCGCACACAGGAGGAAGGGGACCTTAACCAACTGGGAGTGCGGCATTGGAAACAACTGGCAAAGGATCGTGCCAGCCTGAGACCCTTGTTGGTTGAGGCTCAGTTTCACACCCGACTGTAGCGCCATCTACGAAGAAGAAGAAGGCAGTAAAAATCAAAGCAATTACAGATTTTAATGGAAATAGAATGAATCCAAGATCACAAAGGTCGAGGAAGAAAACTGATGAACTCACAAGACGTGGCTTGACAGTTTTTGTGGTAAGGTCTACAAAAACAACCTAAGTCTTCGGGTCATTCAACACAGCCTAAAAATGGTCTAGGAAAACAAACTTGATTTCGATAAATCGCCAGAACCAACTGATAGACATGCGACAAAAAATGAAATGATACTCAACGCAACTGTTCCGATAAGGATAAACTTAACAATCTAAATAAGCCGTTCTCGAGTGATCTATATCACAACACCTTATGTCAATCAGACTCATCTCCTCCATTTTAGCATTGCAAGCTTCAATTGCAAAATGCTTTGCTCATCAGATTGCTGTTCTCTTTTTTATAATTCGTGCAGATTCACACGTACACCCTCTTATGGTGTTTGTCACACAACCTGGACGGGGTGCAGATAGTTTGTGTCGAAGATGTTCGTTCACTACTCTCCGGGGGTGGTTGTCCTAGATAGGATTTTTTGTAAGATTCGACTGAATTTGTCGCATTGTTTGATTGGATTGATTTGATGTTGTTGCACCTTTTTTTTTCGAATAGGAAAAACAGACCTTCGGCTACCCAGTTGGTGATGATTACCATTGCACCACGACCACCCCTTGCTGTTGTAAAGTCGATGAGTTGGTCTGAAGTGTATGCTTTAACGCTTAAGCTTACATGGTGGGCTGGTGAATATTCAATTTATAGCGGTATTGTATTGAGTTTTTTAGGTGAACAAGCCGTTATACAATATATGTCACTATTAATTCACGCCGTTCAGAATAGTTACGTGGTAAGCTTAAGCCTTTATTAACAACTTACCATCTTCATTAAATTTGGGATTTTTCTACGGCGGCCTAAAACACATCACTCTATAAGTGATGACTCATGTAACAATTTTTAAGCAAACTTTCTTCATTTAGACAACCTCCTTCGAAAGTGATATATTTATTTCAACGCTTCCCTAACATTTCGGTGACATTTTTGTGCAACGATTTATCTTTGGCCTCAAAACATCCTTTCGGTCACGTCTTAATTGGAACCAAATCCCTATTCCTGGAGCATTCTTTTTAGGTATTCAAAGAGGTAATATAATAGTCGCTGAGAGCTTGTATTCTCAGATACGGTGGATGGACAAGCACTTCGCAGTGCAATTCGTACAGTTTTGCCTGCGATCGACTTGTGACACGGTGCATTGTCTTAGTGAAAGATCACTTTTGTTTCTTAATTAATCTTCCTTTAAACGCATCAGTAACGCCACATAGCCATATTCACTATTGGTGGCTCTTCCTTTTTCAAGGTGATCGATGAATAAAATACCGTTCGTATTCCTAAATCCGGAGGCCAAGACCTTACAACCTGACATTTGCGTTTTTTGGTTAAGTTTGACGTTTGTCATCCCTTGCTGGCCAGTTAGATGACTGCGGATTTAAATCGGAGCCATGTTCTATCCATCATTATATACTCCTGATGAAACACTTATGCAAACTGATGAATATGGTATACTGCCTTCCGTTATCTGATATCTGAAGCAACCTCTTATATTTTTTGGAGCCATTGCCGATTTTGGGCAGCCAAAGGCCAACAGCTTCAGTAAAACCACCGTAGCTAGTAGCTGGTGAAAAAAAAAGCGAGTCGAAATTTTTCGAAAAAAGATTATTTACTCCTTAAAATCTCTTTCAAACCAGGGTTTTTACCATTCCTGGCAGCACTGATATGCGATTTTTGGTATAGCCTTGAGCTTGTAGTGAAGATCTTGTACCACTTATAAACATTTTTTTTGCTCAGAGTAGACTCGCCAAATGTCACAGTAACGTTGTGGCCTACAAATGTCAGTACGTTGTGGCCTACAAATGTCAGTACGTTGTGGCCTACAAATGTCAGTACGTTGTGGCCTACAAATGTCACATTTAACATTTCGAGTACGTTGTAGCCCACAAAATTGAATACAGATTCGTTGATCCTTTTATTTTCATAGAAAATAAATCGTCAAGCACCCCGAAATAGGAGTTACCTTTATGTCTGTCAAAAACAAACTAAAAATCCAAAAATGGCTGACAATGTCAACAGAAATTAAATCGAAAATCAAATGCACTTAGATTGCGAAATTCAAAAAGTCAACTTATTTTTTGAACAAACTCGTAAATCGTCTAAGGGTTGGTATTTCGCTAAAATTGATATGGAGCTCGATAGTGGCGCAATCTATTTATCATATTACAAGCTTTTTGCGTCATGTCTAATTTTTTTTGTCCGTAAAACTATCGACTCCTGAGCTAAGTTAAAGTCTTGCTTTTCGCATTCAATAGGAAGTATTCTACGCCTGAGGTACGTCGAATGATTATAGAAATTTATGGAATGCCTCGCGGCCATGCATCAACTTCGATGGTCAAGTTGGATCAAAGTTCATGCTGTGTATTTGACAGGACCATCGGTGTGATATTGTATGAGATGTTGTAACCAGGTGAAATCATTGTTTTTGAGCCCAGCAGTGTTAGAAAAACTGCCATAATACGGGCAGTGACTTATGGCCTGGCTGGGCAACCCTTCCAATCTTTCGAAGAAGCCGTTGCTATATTCCAATAAGGAACTAGGATAATGATCTTAATTTCAAACTCTCAACAAATGGATAATGGATAATTACGTGATTTTTATCCTTGTTACCACCGTCTACCTGAGTATACTATTCGATTTTTGCTGACAAGCGATAATCTCAACTGTCATATTCAGTAAATGAAATCCTGAGCGACTTACCATCAAATCTATTACCCTTGCGAGTACTTTAATTATCCCACATTCGGATTAAACTTCGGCAAACAGGAGTAAGGACATCTGTCAAAATCAACGCAGAAAGGCAAACACAATCAGCAACCAATTCTATTTGTATTTGTAACCAGATCCGAAGTAAACAGATGTGGAGCAACTTGACCTTCGCACCAAACAGGATACCATACAATATGCGTAACTTCATCATGTAAACCTTATACGTGCAGATAATGATAAGCCCCCATCAGCCTAGTGTTCATGGTGTTCATTGTCCTTCGTGCTACCTACTCAGTTTCACATAAGCCGATGAAACCGCGCTCACAATATCGGCACGAGAGCATGAAATATCCGTATTTGCTGAAGGATTATGTACTTTGCATTATCCTGGTGAGTGGCGATTGACACGTCGATATGAGATGAATAGAAGCACAAGGAATCGAGAGTGGATATCGCCAACAAATGCCTAAAGCTGAATGATCCCAAAAATCTATTGATAATCTTATCTTGAGACCTGACACTTTCATTTTACCGCAAATTGCTTTTTCTTAAGGCAGGCTTGTACTAAAATCCAGTGGTTGTTCGGAAGACCCATGGATCGACATTCGGATTTAAGCCCCAAGACATCCATTCCACTACAATTCACATGTCCTTTTCCAGTTGTTCATTATAATGACGCCTCGCCCTAAGCACCCCTACTGTCAATGGAGGGAGGACATATTCCTCGACTTTATTCCCATTCGCTGAAATCAATTAAATAACAAAGTACGAGAACGAGCACGAGGGGCTGCCGGCGTTTTCTGTGCGACATGTTCCAAGAATGTTTTCTTTTCGATTTTCATACAAACGAGCATCCCCCGAGGAGCGGCACCACAAATCGGCTACATAGTGTTCTTCGGAGTCAATTGAAATTCGAACACAAAACATATCCCCAGCACCTTGTGTTCGAGGAATACAAATACCAAATGCATGGGGAGTACAGCCGTAATGATGTCGCCTGCTAGGACGAACATACATACATACGAGTATGTACATATTTAGCGTAGATATTATCAATTGTCACTCGACAGCGAGATACTCGCATGGGAAAATAGAATTTCAATTGCTTCAACAGAAAAAAAGAAGAAAAATTGTATCTCGATAAAGCATTGGGGCCGCTGCTTTGTAATGCGAGAGACAGTAACGATTGTGAGGTTTTGGTAATTTCAAGAACAACATTTCTTTATTTTTGTGGATTTAATTTTACTTTATTTTATCTAATATTCTAATCAACACCATGAGGTTATACTTTTGCTGCATTTTCGAAGAGCTTGAAAGACTTTGATGTCTAAAGCCAAAAATTTAATTTGCACGACTCTTAATACTGTTTTAATAACTATGTATCGTAAATGTGATTAACTATTCTTATTTCTTCTTTTTGCTTTCAGGTAAGTGACTCATCCCTTGTACACTATAGGAACTAAGTAAGTTACACACGATGATACTTACTTAATATTGTTGAACCACAATATCAAGTTTTAACTGCGTCTTTGATCTTATCATATCGACTCACTTGCCTCATTTTTTCAACCCAATCTAAAATAGCAAAATATCATCGTCATCATCCATAGAACAATGCTGTATACTCGATTACCAGCTATACATTAAGAGTTATCCAACAAGAGGTGTCATTTTTATAAAAAATGTTTGTGTAGTCCTTTATTTTATTCTAGAATAAAGTTGGTACAAAAATGCAATATCTACCTCTGCTCAACTTTTAAATTCTCACGTTTTCTCATAATTGGAGCTGAACAATAACGCACAAAAGCTTCGATAGTACCTTAAGTATTTTTTTGCTTAAATCTTAGCTGAAACATTGACGTGGATTTTATCTTGGACATAGCCTCTAAATTATTAATCTTATGGGGTTAAGTCGCAAGATCTCAGCGGCCAAGTCCATTTCAAGAAATCCCACGTAATCGACATTTTTCATTATTTTCATAAACTGTGTGGCATGTGGTCGTCGTCCTGCTGAAAGTAAAAATCACACAGACAAACGCCGTCAGTTAACATCTAACAGTTACGCAATTTCTTCAGTGAAACGTCAGTGAACGTCACCGCCAGCCCAAAAACTGCATCAATATTGTAATTCGATGCGGATGAAGAGGTTGTTCCACTATTTATAGACACCATCCCAGACTCAGAGAAATAAGCCTTATCACCCAGAATAATGTTGTGGCGCAAAATTAATCATCCAATTTTGTTTTTGAATCACTTTTTTACTAAATAAAAAAAAATTATATTAAGTGATAGAAATCTTTACTTGGATCTTTACAACTTTTAGTGGAAAATATGCTTTCCATCAAGTGGCTGCCGCAAGTGTTGGTGCACATTTGCACCCGTTTTATCGCATTTTCCATGACTCTCCGCAGGATTCCCGGTGATGGCTGTTCGCATTCCTGTCGAATATTCTCCTTAAGCACTGCGATTGTCTGAGGCTTATTGGCATACGCCCGTGACTTCCAGTAGCCTCGAAGAAAGAAGTCTGTGATAGTTAAATCGGGCGATCTTGCTGGCCATACCCAATCGCCAAAACGGGAGATTATGCGACCAGGAAATGCTTCCTTCGAGATATCCATTGTGGCTCGTGCTGTCTCTGTGGTTGCACCGTCTTGTTGAAGGCACATGTTCACGAAGCCCCGCTCATTTAATTCCCGCTTTAAGAAGTCGTGTATCATGGCCTTTGGCGTTCACCAGCAACAGTGAGCGTATTGCCAATGGCATCCTCAAAAAAGTACGGCCCAATCACTACTGAATGCGGCGTTCATGGCCGCATCAAAAAGTAGCTTTGACTGGATATTATGGCTTTTATTACATCACATGGCTTGAAAGTAATTCACACGCGACTGACGGTCAGCAGGCATTAACTGATGCACTGTTTGAACTTTGTACGGGAACATGTATGTCTTTCACTAAAATTCGTGTAGGGTCCGCCTGGTGACGCTAAATTTTCTGGCCCGTCGTCTTGTTGATGTTCCTTCATTCTCAGCGGCATCGGCAGCCACAGCCCTGTTATTCTCGGAGGAACTACTAGTCAGGTGCCGGCCACACATTGCATGGTCTCCAGTGGTTCCAGTCTGTTCGAATCGAGCAGCTAAGCGCCGGAATGTTTGCCCAGTTGAAGCGACAGTGCGCTAACACTACCGGCCAAAAAAATCGAAATTCCACTCTTTTCTGTCTGTTTTTTGTCTTTTATCTGTTTGTATACTGCAGCTATTTAGTCCACAAATGTCGAATATGATTGACGTACGACGCCATTTATTAAAATTATAACATCTTCCGGCAGGGTGATTAATCTTGGGCCACCCTGTATAAGGATATAAGCCAAAATACTTGCGCAAAATATGATGCGTTGCGGTGGCGTCTCGTCTCGAAATGGATACAGCAGGGTTTTTAATCATACTCACAGCTATGGCGCCAATATTTTCTGCTGACCTTTCGGAACGAACATAAATTGCAGATTCCACATCAGACCATTAAATTCATGTTTTTCGCTTTAGCTTTGCGAGAAAGTGCTTAATGATCACTAAAAGCAAAACGAAATTTAGAAAACAGTTTCCTAATATTATCCAAGTTTAAATAGTGACTTATCACTACTTTAACTTTTAATAACCTTCCAGTTCTTATTCATTGAAACTCATCACAATGATATTTAAATGTTGTCAATATCGCGAAATTTAAAATCAGATCACTTGTTGGATGACGCTTTATGATTTTGGATCATATCGCATCGATTTTGATGGTTCCATTATTGCTGGAGAAGAACTTGGATCCGATGTTGGTACTTGTCACGAACCCATACAATTATATGTTTATGATGCGGCGACATCATTTTTACGGATTGTTTAACTCGTTAGAATCATATTGGAAATCATAGTGTCTTTGTTTAGCTTGAATGATTTTACAACCGCATAAGTAATTTTTATCATATGGTCAGAATCGACTATACTCTCTCCCTGTCTCTCATTCTGTCTGGAAATCTTTTTTACTTTTCGATAAAGTTTTTGATTCTACGATGAAGTTGGACTATGCTTTCCCTTCCTAGCAGTTTCTGAAAGGTGGCATTGTGGAATTAAGCTAATCAAATTTGCCATTGGTATTCTAGGATTTTTAAGCCTTTGGACACTGAGTTTATAGGATTTTACTCAACCCAATTCCACCGTGATTAAGGTATCCACATAAGTCTTCAGGTTACAACCAAGCAACATAATAATAATATTGTCCGTTTTTATTGGTTTGGTTTTCTATAAAATTGCCGATTTCTATTTCTATAATAATATATAGAAATAGTATTTCATTTTTATTACTAATTTCTTTTGCTAGGATTTATTTCTACAAACCCTTTTTCAGGCTTTGCGTTAACGACCTATGCCTGCTGATAACGACGTTTATGACAATTTTTTTCATAGTTTTTGTTCTTACGATACCGATTCTTCTGGCAGTGTTCTTACGACTTTTTAAATTTGGTGTATTTGGAGTATAATGCTGAGATAATACTAGTATTTATGAATTTCATCTGCTACACGTATAAGGGTGCAAAAATAGACAAGCTTCAATTATTTGCATAAAATGGAAAATTGGTAAATACATACTTTATAAAAATCCTCACCAATCTGCTAAAAAATGTGTTTCAAATCGATCAAGTTGAAAAGCATTTCAGCATTTTCCCCTCGAGACTTCCAAGGGCCTCATCTTTCGCTTTCAATAAAATTCAAGCCTCTAGATCGAAGGGAAGTACCGGAATGAGATGCTATAAAAAGTTGTCTTGATTTTTTGAAAAAGAGCTCTTCTTTATGATTGTCTTTTGAGCCCAAAAAAGCAATTATTCAGTTTTGCCCTCCGATGCGAATAGATATCCTCAGAGCAATCGCTTCATTGATCTTTCTCACATTGTTCTTCCAATCACTCCAATATCATCGTATCCAGGGAACCCCCTTTTCGAGAGTGATGTTAAAGAAATCACATGAGAAAGTCTCAATCCTTTTTTTACAATAGACGTAAAAGTTGGTTGCATAGCCAAGCCAGGTCAGTAGCTATGACTCGTCTACATAGACACTGTCAAATGCAGTTCTTCTCCAAAATCCGCGATGGTACGAATTTCATGACCTGAGCCCACGTTCATAAGAACTTACTTACATGTGGAATAGATGAATTTCTGTTTTTACTTGTCTAGCGCTCATAGTTGGTACTGCCTTACGGCGGCATTTGGACTTATTGACAATCTGCAGATCTGGGCTTTCCATATTCTCACACGTCGAGTTTGGAGCGGGTTATAAAGGCTGTTATTTGCTCTCATTTCTTTTTTTTTTGTTGATGCGCCAAACGTATGTGGAATCTTCATAGATACCAGTGGCCCGTACCACTGGCATGCACGATTCACAGACCCTACCCACTTCCTTCGAATCTTTAACTACGTACTAAACCACACCCTGCACTCTTCTGCCACTCTCCCGGCAGGACTGCCGCTAGGTATTACTTCGATTGATGCTACTCCTGAGCTTGCAAGTTTCCTCCTGCTTCTACTGCTCTTGTTGCCCCTGCTGTTTTTCTTGCAGCTTCCACTCTCCTCAGCTCTATCAGCATATTGCACATTACACATTCTTGGTTAGTGCGCAGATAATCAGCCAGTACTCCTCCGACTCAACTATTCGCTGTATTATATTTTCTAGTCCTTGTAGAGTACCACTCCAATCTGCGAAGCGTCTACATTCGAAGATCACGTGCCTCACGTCTTCCTCTTGGTTTTGACAGTCTGGACAAAGAGGAGAAATATCGTGTCCGAGTCGATACAGGTATTTATTGTAGCCACCGTGGCCAGAGAGAAACTGCGTGAGATGGTAATTGCAGTTTCCTTGTGTTCGATTTAATCATATATCGATTGATAGAATCAAGGTATGAGTCCATATTCCCTTTGTGGTGTTATCTCATCGAGATTACGATTGAGGCATCGAGTGCGACTTATCTTCCTCCTTGATTTTCCTCACCTCCCTGCTGGCTTTGACGGTTTTCTCCGACAGATCTTTTTCATCTCCTCGCCTCGGCGAGAATGTCAATAGGGATCATCCCAGCAATGACAAAGGCAACTTCGTCCGAAATTGTCCCGGTAGCCTTTCCTTCCTCTTGAGCGCTTCTGCCCAGAATGGTGTATCATACAGCTTGACTGAGCTCACCACTCTACTTACCCGAATCCTCTTTGCATGTCCCAACCCACCAACATTTGGCAGTATTCTGGAGAGTGCCATTTGCAGTGTAGATGCTTTTTTGCTACCATAATCTGCGTGTGATTTGAACCGCAGTCTGTTGTCAATATTCTGGTTGCCGACTCGAATATCGATGTATTCTATGGTTTGCTTGTCATAAGGACGGCCTCCGTCTCATGGTATGCCAGTTGAAGGTCTGCAGATTCAAGACGCTGCTTTATCTGGGCGACTGCAGCGTTTATGGCTGCCTCAACTTCGAGTGTATGCTTTGCAACATCCATGATAACTATGTCTTGCACAAATCCAATGATGTTAGTTCCTTGGGGAAACCTTAGTCGCAGAACTCCGTCATACATTAGGTTCCAAAGGAGAGGGCCCAGCACCTATTTCTGAGGAACCCCGAGGAAGATGTCATAATATTTGATCCCTTCCTCCGTGACATACCTCAATTTTCTATTTTTAGGTAATGGGACACTGTTCTTAGCAGGTAGTAAGGTGTTTCAATCCTTGCTAGCGACCTTCTAATCAGACCTTCTAGCTAGCATTTTTTGATCCTCGCCTCTACGAGTGTCCTGCTATGGCTTCACATGCAATATCGCCTACTTTTTGAATTGCATCGACAGTAGAGCGTGCCTTTCTGAATCCATACTGCTGGTTTGAGAGAGCTCTCTTCTCCTCTGCTACAGTCAATAGCCTGTCGTATATTACTCGCTCTAGAATTTTTTCCCACTATATCGAGCAGGCATATCGTGCGGTATAACGATGGTACTCGGGGTGTTTTTTTTTCCCTTGGGTAACAGTACAAAATTCTGCAACTTCCACGGTTTTGGAAACACTCCTTCATCTAAGCATTTCTGCATAACTCCTATGAAGATTTCAGGACTTGCCCTCAATGCTTTGTCCGGAAATCCGTCGGGTCCAGGCGCCTTTTTGTTTTCTACTTTATCGAGAGCTCTTTGCAGTCCGTTCAGGGTGATGGCTGTCATTTAATAAATTCAGTAGGGTTGACCATGTGACGGATGTCGTTCAATCATCCACAATTTAAGTAAGGGAGTCGCTAACAATGCATTTTATCAAACGTATTACTAAAATTGAGGCCCATGCAATGCATAAAAGTCACTATGCGGTCTCGATTATGGATAGGCGGCATCATTGGCTTATACAATTTCCAAAACGAGGCTTGAGAAGCAGTCACACTGAATGGAGAGCACCATATTAGTCGGCTGTTTCTTTCTAAAATTGGATGAATTGAGTCTGAACGATCTCTGCTTGAATGAGATGATGCCACCGCTTATACAAGGCTTCCAATAATTGATTTATTGCATGCGGTTGAAGATTCTATTATTTGGATAGAGTAGAAATTGATTGCTCTCTGGGGTCATGTGATTTGACACCTTTGGCATGACAGAGCCTTAAACACAACATCTAAACTGAAATTGCGATTATTATCCTTTAAGAACTCAGCTATGATTTCGACTTTCATGGTTCCCCGTGACAGAAGCCGTTATTCATAACCGAAGTTCATTATCCAAAAAGGACATTTTTTCCATAAGAGATATTGGCTTACCCTGTCGTTGACTATGAGACTAGAAAATTCACTACAACTTCTAAAAACTCGGCCCTATTCAATGTGACTACTAAACTCAGCTCCGACTCTGGTTTAGCAAGCTTTTAGTATAATATTTTACACTAGACCTTTTAGGATAGACTTATATACGTGAGAATTACGTCATCGAGTTTAAAACATCCCTTTAACCTTTAACCAACATATTCGCAGTAATTTTCGATATCGTTCTATAATCAAAGCTTACCGTCTATACACAATTTCCTCAAGTCGTGTATTACTTGAATGTTCATACCTCCTGGGCTTAATAAAACCACAGCACCTTAACACGACTTCATATTCACTGAAATACATACATATCTATAAAATGAAAGCCAATCTACGAGTATCAACGCTCTTGAACATTTTCCTTTAAGGACTATGGAACAAAAAAGTATTTATGAAAACGGTGACTCATAAATATGCATACGATCAGATATTGCACGTCTGAGGACCTGACCTGACAAGATAAATATTTTATGAGACATGTGTCCATGTGACATGAACAACCAACTCTACCATGCACAGTTGACACTTGCACTGACAAACAAAAACTTTAACTTGAAAATACAAAATTTCCTATGAAGCGTCAACATACCCAACACAAACCAAACGGGCAGACTGAAGACGATATTCTGCACCTCGTTATAGAGAGAACTTGACAGGAGTTCATGGAATGTCTGTCAATCATTGATATCGTAATATTTTCGGCAAAGTTGTGTGCCAACTCGAACGATGTTCGCCCGAACTGAACGCGTTCCCCAACCTTCACTCAATCCTTTTTTCCTTTTTTTTTGCTTCTGGAGGCGCTTATACATATAAGAGAAATATGGTCTCGATGAAGATGTGCGTTCGCATCTTAGAGGATAGACTAAAATGGATCTTGAGTATTTGATAGCAAACAAATGCTGCAATCTTATTGACATGGGATAACAAGATAGCGATAAAAATCGTGCGTGTACGGGTAAATGTATGTAATATATCCCATCCGGGATCTAGTATGTAGGATTTCGCGACAGATTGGATCCTGGATCGGATAGTGATTGACGCGCATTATCCTTGTAACGTACTCAAAACATATTTGTTATGCACAAGTGTTTTTTTTTTTTGTTTTTTTTTAGAATGGAATACTAAGCGTGCTTGGCATATCCACGACTCCGTGTCACTCGAAATGTGTAGTGGCTGCTCCTGGTGCCTTTGATGTTATTCAATTGCGATTACGCGAACGAGTATGGAAGGCTTTCGCCACTCTCTGTTTGAACCCTCGTACTATGCCTTTGAGTTAATATATTTAAGGATTCCCTCGAAGGCATGGTGTACGAGTATAGGTTGCGAAACCAAGGTTCTGCACTAAAGGTGCAAAGAGCGACTTAAGTGATTTATGTACATATGTATGGAGGTGCTTTAATGTTATTTCGTTACGTTAGCTTACCATCCCTACTAGCTCATCGTGCGTGACATGAAATTGAGTTGACCTCGAATATTCAATCAATGCGAATTGAATATATGTATGTATGTATGTGCACAAATTACCGATGGTGACAATATTTTCGAGGAAAAAAACTCCTCACCCTATCGGGTTAAAAGAGGCATTAATGGGGGCTGGATATAAGGTGCTCTCCCTTGGTTTTTAGAATTAATGAAATATTTTAAATCCGTGCATAACCTGAAAGGGCAGTATATGAGGCATGAAATCATAAATCATAAATAACGGTTCCTACAATGGCAGATGACAACGCTTTCCCAATCCCGCTCTTGAGCTGTCGGGTGAGTAATGGTTCTCGAATGGGAGAGTGAAAGTGCGAAATTCCGTTGAATGTCACGTTGTGGTCTTATAACGAGCTGCTAACGAGTAAGAATTTAATCTGATGGATTGTGAGCGGCTGTAACCAATTATGAAAACGACTTTGGGGTGAATTGGCGGCAGTGTATGAGATTTACAATGAATTGAGTTTCTAGGCGGTCGAGTGGTGTGGTTTTGTGTTGAAGACGTAATTTGAATGATGATTCTCTTGTTCGTATTCCTGTTTAAAATTTTACATTTTACTGCACGTCTCACGGGTGGAATGCTGCTCATTCGGAATCCTTATTTAACTGGAGGTGAAAGCAAAAATCTCAAACTTACTTTGTCGATATTTCTTGATTATTTTACAGGTAAATCTACTTGAATAAATTAGCTTCTAAACGCGCCAATCTAGCCAGTCGCGGCTAGATCAAGTATGCAGTGGTTTCCTGTCAAGTGGGTTGATTCAAACTCAAAACGCAGCGATTGAACAGCGGTACGTCATTAAATGCTTGACTGTGATAGTGGCACTAGTCCCGCTCTAGACAGTTATCGATTTCAAGCAACTGGTCCACTACCAGCTTGTACTCAGAGGCATTTCTAAGAAGACTAGGTCAACTGGGTGAGTCCAGTCCTCACCGAAAAGCAGCCATTTCTGTTCCAGAGTGACCACATACCTAACGCAAAACGACGTGGGGATGGTTATCTAGCCCCTAACAGCCCCGATTTTTTTCTATTCCTATAGGATACCACCATGAGACCCTAAATGGTCTCAAATAAACTTACGCGCAAACCTTAAAAAACATCAGAGTCGGAGAAAAGCCGGTAACAAAAACTTATCGTCGCTCAAGGTACATATGTACTTCGAAGAAATGTAAGGTTTTGTAGCAAAATCTCCATTTTTTTATTTCGCAAATAACAGGATTTACTTATTTCTCTCTTTAAACTCTTTAGCCTTTTCAGCCTTTTCATTCATCCCCAGCTGATTGTGGTCCCTTTCCACCTGTGTGTGTCACCTTAGGCGTATACGTCCTCTGCTGCATCATCCATGAACAGTCAAGTCTATAGGTACTTATTTTTTATGGTACAGAGGCCTTAGATCCTAACTAGGCTGATACTGTTGTACATCCCACAGAGTTTGTGACTGCAACTTTTCATACTTTTTATGTTCCGCTGTTCTGTTCCATTTCTTCCGGGTCCGTCTTTATACAAGGTGGCACAAAATTAATCATCCAATTTTGTTTTGGAATTAATTGTTTACTAAATAAAAAAAGTGATTTTGGACGATGGAAATCTTTATTTGGAGACTTACTTTTCTTTCTGCTAAGTGGAAAAGGTGATATTCGCATTTTTCATGACTTTCCGCAAGATTTCCGGTGATAGTTGTTCGCATTCCTGTCAAATATTCTGGACTGCGATTATCCGAGGCTTGTAGTAGTCCCTTGTAGTAGTAGGCTTCAAGTAGTCCCAAAGAAAGAAGTATGGGATGTTTAAACCGGACGATCTTGCTGGCCATGCCAAATCGTCAAAATGGGAGATTACGCGACCAGGAAACGCTTCTTTCACGATATCCATTGTGGGTCGTGTTGTGTATGCGGTTGCATCGTCTTGTTGAAACTATTGTACATGTTCACTAAGTTCCGCTCTTCCCATTCCGGCAGTAAGAAGTCGTTTATCATGGCCCTGTAGTGTTTGCCAGTAACAATGATCGTATTGCCGATGGCGTCCTTAGAAAATACGGCCCAATCACTCCTCTCGCATGAACGCCGCACCACACAGTGGCTTTGAGTGGATGTAATGGCTCTTCGTGCATCACATGCGGATTTTCAGTGTCCCAGAAACGAAGATTTTGCTTATTGACGAAGTCGCTTAAGTGGAAATGCGCCTCGTCGCTCGTGATGATTTTCGATACAAAATCGTCCTCTTCGTTGTTGAGATTAAGGATAGCTTGACAGTATTTCACACGCGACTGACGGTCAGCAGGCACAAACTGATTCACTGTTCGCACTTTGTACGGGAACATCTGTAAGTCTTTCACTAAAACTCGCTGTCGGGTCGTGGCCCATCGTCTGATTGATTTTTCTTAGTTCTCAGAGACATCGACGATATTATCGTCCGAACGATCAGTCGCGGCCAAACCCTGCATGCTTGCTTGCAGTCTATTCGAATCAAGCAGCTAAGCGCCGAAATATTTCTCCAGTTGGCGCGACACGATTAGGAAATTCACGCTGCGCTAACACCCCCGACCGATTATTGGGCAGAATTATTCCACGCTCTTGCGGATTATAGCGTTCCATTGCTTGTCTGTTTGTATACGGCAGCTCTCTAGTTCACAAACATCAAATGTGATTGCGGTACGACGCCATTTGTAACATCTTCCGATGGGGTGATTAATTTTGCGCTACCTTGTATTTGCCTCCCAACTATGGGCTTCCTGTCGGACTCGTTATTCTGTTGATTGTTCGTCCACTGTCCCTTTGTTCTACGTATCCTGCCCATCTAATTCCTCTCATTTTATTATTCGGACCAGGCTATGGGCTGAGTAAACAATTCTTGATTGTGGAGTTTTCTCCATTCGCCTGTTTCTCCATCCTGTTTTCTTCCACAAATTGATCTCGTTTTCAAAGACCCGAAATCTCACAATAGTTTCCTCCTTTTTAGTTAGAGACCGAGTTTCGCATCCGTAAAGTGTTACTGGCATTCTTAGAGATTTAATTCTTATCATACGAATACACTCCTGTTTAATCAAATGGAGCGCCAACGGCCTGTTCAGCCGCTTTCCATAACGACCAATCTTCAGTGCTGTAGAGTATCTTATTAAGAGTTTTTTTTTCAGTGCTCTTGTATTATCCATTCTTTTGAAGGTTAGTTTCAAAAAACCACACAACAATTTGTCGCTCTGTCTAAGTCCAACTCGACGACGAGCATAACAGGAATATCAAAAATGGCATGACTTTATTAGTCTTAGGTACCTCTGTCATATGTAGCTTTAAGGTCGGCAAAAGTAGTGTGTGCCGACCTAAAATTCGTGGGTCTTCTCCAAGATCGGCAGTAATATGAACATTTGGTCTATCATGGATTTTCTTGGCCACACTAATAGGAACGCGTCACATTGCAAAGATTAGTCTCTCTGCTCCAACAGCTTTATTTAATTTAAATTCCGGTTTAAACATAGAATTTTCTCTCCATTCTCCATAGTTCGCTAAGTCTGCACGAGTTGTTTTTTTTCATATTCTCAGCATCAACTCTGACTCCCTACAATTGTCCATGTTCATCCCTGCAGTCTTGAGTTCTTTCCTGCATTTTCCCATTTCCTCTTTTTTTTCGGAAACGAACCCTAATCTCTTCTTTTCTGTTCGTAGAGCTAAGGCGTAGGCCCTTGTCGACAGTCATCACCAAACCACAAGTTTCATGTAGATAGAAGCTTCTTTGATGACGCTTTGACAACCTCTCCATTGCTGCTCTATGGCTTCTACAGATTGCGTCGGGTTTTGAGAGAGCTTGACGGAGTCATGGTCGGTAAAATTCCTGGCAGTATCGTCCAACTGAGGCTTTCCGACGTAACTTGTTGCTGCTCTTATTCGGCTACGTTGATTCCGTCAAATCCGGAACTGCACCTTGGCTGTAACAAAGTAATGAGCAGAATCGTTTTTGGCTTCTCGGAAGTTTTAGACATCCAAGATATTGTAAGATGGTCTAGCTCTAAATGCAAAATGATCAATTTGTCAGTTGATCGCAGTCCGTAAGGTCTATGTTATGACGGATGTTAAGACGTGGAAATCGTGTGCTGGCTACGTAGTGTGTTAGATTGAATGTTTTCTGGCTTACATAATTGCCGAACTTTCCCTTGATAAATTCCAATAAATAAATTGTTTAACCAGTTATGTGGCATGTGGCAATGGAAAGGTTACCATTGCAAATTCCGACCAAAAAAAGCCTTTCAACATGGCCCAAAAGCGAACTCCACTGACCCTAATATGTCGATCATTTTCATGTATAAAAAAAATAGGGTCCAATCACTCCTACGGCATAAACTGCACACCAATCGGTTACTTTTTGTGAATGTAATGTAGTCTTCTGAAGGACATGTGGTTTTATTGCTGTCCAACAACGTTCTTGACAAGTCCATTAGTAAAAAATTAGCTTAATGGTAGAAGATGGTATTCATGATTTTCATAAAGCTCTTACAGAGCCCAATCGAAGAAATTTCAACCCTTCATATCGATAGGCTTATTTTGTAGAGATGAAGACCAAAATACATATTTACCCAAAATTCACCACAGTATGAACGCCTCGGCCGGCTTGTTGTCCACCAGAAGAGTAGCAATCAATAGCGAGTATTTTGGCTAGAATTTAACAGCACGCACAGCCTATATGGTTAGTTATAACTCAGTTGTGACCACAGACTCAGAAGTTCGGAAGTACTTTTTAAAAATTATCAAACGCTTCCCGTTCCAGAGCTTCACTATGATAAAGCCTCCGTTGACATTTTGACACTGAGGAATTATAAAAAAAGTGTTAAAAAATTGTTAGGTCTATTTTGAAAAATCTTTTACTAGATTTCACATTTTTCCTCCCGCTTTTTGTCCGGTAAATCAAATTGTCTGCCTTAAAGCAGTTAAGTGCTTTTTCCAATTACTTCTAGTCTAGTCTGCATGTTAAGTAGCCTACGTCCCAGATAAAAAATGTCGCGAATTTTAAAATTACATTTCCCGTCTTTTAACTTTTTACGAAAAAAAACTTAATGGCACCAGTCAGGTTTCAGCACATTCTCGCAGGACTTTTCTCACTTATTTATCATTTCACGATAAAATTTTAGTGGTCTTAAAGTAGATATTAGTAGAAATGAAATGGACTGGTGGGTCCGACATTCTTGACGGCAGATTAGTCTTTTTGGAATGAAAGATACTTTCGTCACACACCACCTTTATACCTATTTAGAATAAATTTCGTTGGTTTCTAACAAAAAACCATCGAAAGATGCATTGACGTGACGTAACATACCAGCTATGCAGGATAGCTTTCATTGATTCTGCTGAACTTTCAGCGGTTGATTCACACTCAACACTTGTGGCTTCATGAATTCTTATCTCTCACTTTGACATGTCGCCCGCTTGGTCTTTCATATTGCGGAAGAATACCTACTGTTTTCAAGCTTGAGGGCTTGAAAGTCGATGACATGATGAAGTCTCATTTAACTCAGGTGAATTTCCGCCAAGGCAAAATTGATATGAAGCACCTACATACCCTCTCTAGTAGCAGCATTTTGAATTTATATTATTCCCATTAAACTATCAACGAATCACACATACCTGTTCAACTCGATAGCGTTTCGTTGAACGCTCATCGCGCATTCTAATGAGCTGGCATTTATCCAGGTAACTCCAACGCTCGTATAAATCCCTTCAAACGTGCTTCCATCCACAACCTTCCACCAGATTATGAGACTTACGACCATAAAGAATCACAAACAATAACTCAACGTGAAGGATAAGAAAACAGCTTCTCAAGAAATGAATTTGGTATTCTTAGATCCTCCAACTCGACTTGGGGCGTATGGAAAACCATAGAGGATTTCCTCCTTCATGATAGAACTGAGCGAACAACTCTCCCGAGCCACGGATAAATTTCGAAAATTTAATTCGTTCCGCAAATTGAACCCGAAGGAGTTCAAGTCTACAAGGACATCTTTAATATCAAACTTCTAGTTTCCTTGTATGTTTTTATTTAGATACATTCCATCATACTTATGCGAATGATGCAACCGTCCTTAACAAAAGTTTCCTTTGCCCCCTCCTTACTTGGGCAAATTTCTATTTTCGTTTGTTCAATAAGTGCCAGAATGTGGGTACATCTACGTGAGAAGGAGGAGCTCTTGAAGCATGGACGTATTTACAGTTGTCATATGTCTTTCACGTTCGTCGCCAATGAAAGGTGGGTGTATCTGTAGAAGAAACAATTTCGATTCTTTTTCCTAAATTGGATCAACAAACAGAACAGATTTGAAATGTACGAAAAATTGGACGAAATGCATTTTTCCAACAGAAGGATAGGATACCGTAGCGAAGACTGTGAGGGAAAGGATTGTACATGGGGTCTTTGTGTCAGCATCGCTCGGATGAAAGTACATCGATAACATTTGCTTGAGAGCCCGGAACTTTGCGGAACGATTACAGATGGTTGATGGTACGAACGGTGCATGGTAATAAATTTAGTTGGAAGCGTAATTTGTTCGCTGACAGATTGGTGCAGCGGTTCGGATAGGGATAAGGACTATTTGAAAAGGATTTTGCGAGAGTGTGTTTCTCCTAATGGCCTTTGTTATCGGTTGTATTCAAAGTTTGGTTTATTTATTTACCTTAGGAATCGGTGTTGGAGAAGATTTCACTTAGGATTTGGCTCTTAACAAATGAGCCTCGAATAAAGGACTTTTCCCGAGGTTTGTCAATTGAGTCTTGAACCAAATCTAGTATTTTAATTGTACACTATAGAAACCAAAGTCCGCTAAGAGGATAGTGCACTAATTTACAGCCTTGGTGTGGCAAATAATGCCAACAGTTGGGCTATCGATTTCTATAAAACCAAGGGCAACAGGTCACCCTTAGTAAGCGCAACTCCCATATTTCCGCACTATCCTTCCCGATCCAATTAAGAAAATGGAATAGCTTCTTTCAGTGACCGAAAAGGCTTAAACACTATCTTTAAAATCACATAAGTAGTTATGCGGGTATACCCTTTTGTACGGAAACCCATACACAAAATATTCCCAATCCGATTTAAGGCTGATTGGATTTCTGTTACTGTCTTAAGAAAAGTAACTAAATTACACAACACAAACACAATTTAATAACTTACATCTTACGGAAGGATATTTACGATTGGCCCTAAATATAGGTTTGTTGTAAAAGGGGTATGGCTTAATTATTGCTCTGCTATCGATAAAAAAAAGTGTATTGGTTTCAGACGCTAATGTCACGGGGTTTTGGTCTCGCAACAGCCTATCTTGGCATGTTTGTCTTTCAGTGGAGTATTGACAGAATTTACTTTGGTATACTTGTCTAAGAAAAGCTTCTGGAAATTTGCCCAGTTGCCTACGGGAAGACTCTATGTATGTGAGAAGCTTCGGCTCTTGTGTGTATGGGCTGTATCGAAATCGGTAACCGAGTTGTTTGTTTTCATTTTCGTTTGGTTGAATTCTCTCGAGCTGATGTTAATTGACCATTCGTGCGAATCATCGAATCTTAGTTAGGATTTCTCATCACGAATTCTGAGTCAAAGCAAGCTGTATACATCAGAATGACTCCTGTCAATTCCAGTTGCATGGTTAAATGATGTTTTAAAGAAACCCGGGTTCTTTAGTAAGAAGGTCTATTGTTCATCAGTAAGCTCCCATTATTAGCATACTATCAAGCTCAGAAAATCCTAACAATTACATAAGCTCCTAGTAAGCGCTACGTATAGAGGCACACAGAGCTTTTTTTAGCTTTGTTTCACGAATTAGCAACAATCTTTCGAACATCAATCAATTTGAAATCTAACCTCTGACTAATTCGGCTTGCCAAATGCTTGCGAAATGTGTGCATTAATTTTTTAAAACTGAGGCTCAGACAGCAATAGCTACCGTAGAGTACAAATGCTAGGCGCATCCACGTTATGAAGGATTTTGCAGAAAGATTCTAGCTTTGAAGATTGAAAAATCTAGCAAGAACTAAAATTGCCTGACGAAACCTTTGCTCCCGACTTCAAAAAAAAAAGACTGTATTGGAACCGTTAACATTTAACTATCATTGCGAGGATTTTGGGTAAGTACTTCAACAATTGTCAACCGATTTTCATATGTCATAGCATTTTGGAAACGTTCATTCAGTACAATTTGAACCATGAATAGCTTCACACCAAAAGAACGCGCGGAAATAGGTTCAATGTTCATTAAAAATGAACGCTCGATTGTGTTAATATCGTGGTCGTGTTGCCCCGAAAAAAGATACAATTCGTCGTTGGGCCTCGAGTTTTTTTCAATTTGGTTCTGTGGCAAGCCCTCGTGAGCAACCTAGGCCACGTCCGCGGTGTTCAAACTCACCTATTCAGTCTGTGTTGAGGCCAGTGTTCTAGAAGACCCAGGTTTGTCATATCGGCGCCGTTCGCAGCAGTTAGGCATGATGAGACCACTTTGCGGAGAATTTTAAAGGAAGATCTTCACTTATTTTTATCTTTTTTTTGATTTGATTTGACGCCCCCAACTTATTAACTAGGTGGCGGGGGGGAGACGATTAAGGAGAGTGAGAAGGATTGTGGTATAGGGCAATTCTAAGGCTGAACTTATTAAGGTGAAGGTCGAAAAGATTGGTGTTAGCTTTGCGAAGCATTCTGGACATTGGTTCATGGTAGCCATAATTTGTGCGGTGAGTGCTTATACGGAAAAGGGGTGTGGACCGAAGGTTACGCGGGTTGGTGTTAATGGGAATCATGTGCAATAATGAAGGGCTGTCAATGTTACCACTGAGAAGGTCATGAATAAATAGAATGTCTGCAACATCACGTCGTTCTTTAAGGGGTTGGAGGTTGATTAATTTTAAGCGATCCGTATAAGGTGGTAAATTAAGGGGGTCGGCCCAAGGAAGGCCACGAAGAGCAAAACGGATAAACCTGCGTTGAATGGCTTCAATACGCGTAGTATGGGATTCATAAGAAGGGGACCAGACTTGGCTAGCATATTCGAGAAGGGGCCTAACGAAAGTGATGTATAATGATTTTGTAACGTAAGGATTCGAGAATTTTTTGGACCAGCGTTTCACGAAACCTAGGGCAGAGTTAGCACATTTGATAATCTTGTCGATATGGAGGCGAAAGTTGAGTTCACGGTCACAAATAACCCCTAGGTCAATCAAGAAGTTGACAGGGGGAACGGTTTCATTACGAATAATGTAGGTTCTGGGTGGTGAGGAAGAGCGCTTGCGGGAGTGAGTGATGGTTTGGCATTTACTGATATTGAGCTCGAGATGGTTTTTTTGACACCAAGTAGTGAACCTGTTAAGGTCCAATTGGAGAGAGCAGGAGTCGACAGGGGAAGATATGTGTTTAAATATTTTCATATCATCAGCATATATGGAGAGCTGAGACTTCAGAATAACGCTGTCGACATCATTAATGGTTAGAATAAATATCAGTGGGCCGAGACGACTACCTTGCGGGACACCGGAGGTAGCGTTAATTGGATCAGAAATAGAAGATCTGAAGATAACGTTATATTGACGATCTTCAAGATAAGATTTGATCCATGAAATAAAACCGGGAGAGAAACCGAGGGCATCGATATCGGTGGATGTTGGCCCATTATGTGGTCCCAGAAATGCGTAAAAAAGGCTTATTTTACTTTTGGTTTCAACCAGACGGTGCAACATGCCATACTGCGGACAAAACAATGAACCTTCCGGCGATCTCGGAGGCCAATCAATATCGCGATTTTTTGACACCAATCTTACAGACTTTTTTCTTTACGGATACTTGAAAAGCAAGCCAACGGCCCGAAGACAAATAGAACAGCTCGAAATTGTCATGTAGAATGGGCGAAAACGAGACCATTTTTGCATCGGCAATAAAGGCGGTCATTTAAGTATGTATGTACATCCTATGAGGTTATTAAATATAGATTAATACACACTCAACGAAAACCGGTAAAAATATGGCAGAATCATTTCTAACTCCTTTTGGTCAATATAGTGAGACTTACTCGTAATTATATCTTAAAGTTAATGTAGTTATTCTTAAAGATAAGGGAAGGTGGAGAGGAGGGGAAAAGGAATGGAAGATTTTAGTTCAAGTTTGAAAAGTATTTTAAGATTGCGTCCGTAAAGTTTAAAGTGTTATTTAATCTTTTAATGCATAGGTATTGGTTAGCTATTCCAAAGTCTTATACCATGAACCAAAAATAGTCGAGAAGAATTAAGATATTTGAAACTAGGAGGTATCAGATTCAATGTTCTTGCCGACTGAGCAAAACGAATTTTCTCGAAAAGATATGCTATTATTGGCACAATAAGACTGAGTACAAGTTTCAGATGATGTGAAGATATAGTTTACGAAGACATCTATAAATCCTGCCAATCACCACATTTGCGTAGTTATATCATGAGAGATTATCATTGATTACAAATCCTAGGCTAGTAGCAGATTCAACTATGTCCAATTTACTGTTTCCCAAGCAAATGATAGGTGAAGTATCAAGCTGAAATTTTTTGTTTGCAATAGGTAAAATTCTGGATTTGGTTGAGTTAATTAGCAAATTATTCAGTGCAGCAAGCAAATGAATGAGCTCGTCAGTTTTATACATAGAAGAGGCGAACTAGGTTTAGCTGGACGTCATCCGCATAGAGGTGTATTGACGCATACGACGCATAGACAGACATATGAGTGGCAAATCATTTATAGAAGTGCAAAATGAGATGGGCCCTAGAATAGAACCCTGAGGAACGCCTTGTGTGACAATTTTGAATGCCGAAAAAGTGTCAGCGTTGACAACTCCTTGCATCCTGTTGGTAAGAAAACTTTTTATAAGTTTTAGAGCCCTCTCCTTGAATCCAGCAGAGAATGTCATGATTGACATTGTCGAACGCAAGTCAAGAACAAAAATCAAGCAGGCAGAGATGAGGATGAGTCAGAAACCCTTATCAAAGTCACGTCTTATTTCTTCTATTACGTTGACCATTGCAGAAGAACAACTATGGCCTTTCCTGAAGCCAGGTTGGAAAGGACTTAGAAATGCATTACAGTACAGGTGGTTTTGAATCTGCTTAGCTAGGATTTACTGAGATTGAATTTGTTTTTTTCGCTATTGGGATGACCTTGGCAATTTTCCAGGGTTGTGGAAATGTTGATGTCGCGATAGAGTGATTAAAGACATGTGTAAGATATGGGATAATTAAGGGCAAAATGAGTTTGGAAAATCGTATTTTTATTCTATCTTTACCTGCAGAATTAGAATTAATAGTTGCAACACACTCACTGACATCACTTTCCGTTACAATTACAAAGTCGGTACACCTAGGACCTGATGGTTCAGCTGGAGATGTATAATCAAAGTGATTGTCAGCAACTAAATTACCCAAGAAGTGATCATTCAGTTCATCAGGGTCAAAAGCACATTTTATACTGTTATTACTTCCAATAGGAATGCAGTTAAGTGGGAAGGTTATGGTCCTACACTTCTGACCATAACGACGCCGGGATAAAAAGGAAAAGAAGAAGAATTACTTTCAGTAATCCCAATCTTGCGCACGTTTTCCCATATACCTTCTTATCTGGCATTGATGCATTAAGCTTCGAAGCAAAAGAGTTTCTTTTAGAGTTGCGAATAACTGAAGTTGCTATATTGCGTGAAACTCAATAATCCAATCCAGAAAGCAATCCAGTTTGATTCGCAGGGATGTCGCTTCCATTTGGAATGCATTTTATTACGAATTTTGCATACGGTTCATGACTTCAGAAGTGTACCAAGACCAATTTATGTTTCGAATAGCTACAGTTGTTGTCGCAACAGATTCATCGTATAGAAAATTTACAAAATTGGTAGAGACGTGTAGTTTTTCGTTTGCATCAGAGCTCAGCCAACAATCATGCCAAGACAGAGCATGAAAAAAACTTCCTGCAGACCTAGAAAGTCAATCGATATCAAGTCTTCGTATTCGAAAAATAAAGGGTTGGTTTGAATTTAATGTCATATGTACTCGTACATACAGAAGAGTAAGTCATGATGCGAAATAAAGGAAAGCTGGTCAAAAAGAAGTGGAGCTGAATAATTAGATATTATGATAAGGCCTAACACACTTGAGATATTGTTTTTGGAAAGTGTGTAGGATTGGAATTGTTGACACCGACCAATTATCACCGGAAATCTTGCGGCAAGTCATAGAAGATGTAACAAAATGGGTACAAAGGTATATCAGCAACAGCGGCAGTCACTTGACTCATATCATCTTCTTCACTTAACAAAAAAAATGTAAAGGTCCAGTTAAAGATTTTCATCACTCAAAATCATTTTTGTTATTAAGTATTGTAAAAAAGCAATTCTACAACAAAATTGGATGATTATTTTGCGCCACCTTGTATTTCTGTTGTTCGAGTTCGGTTGTGATATTTTGCCTCGTCCGTTTTACTTCCCCCATATGTCACCCATTGCAATAATCAGTCATTTCCATTTTACAAAACTTCTTTTGTGCCTTGGGAGGCTTCAAAAACCACTCGGCAGCTTCTTTGCCGAAAGAGGCAGGACTAGTACGACAGCAAAATTGTGACAAATAATGATGCATACATACATTACAGATTAAAAGTTCTTTTAAATAAATACAAACAGTAGCAACTGGATTACTGCTTGTGAGGAAGCCCCAAGGGACACAGAAACTTTCTTCCTAAGCTCCTTGGAGATTTTCTTTTCAGAAACATTTTCGGTGTCGACTGAATTTTCAAGGCAATCAAGCGATAGTCGTTACGAAAAAATACTGTTTTCTGATTTTGAGGAAAATTTTTGATTTCTAATCTTGTGTGACCATTCAATTTGATTCTCGTTGTTTTTAAGAGTCTGTAATACGCAAAACTCAGAAAGCCTGGTCGTCGAGTGGCTGATTGGCTGCCGGGCGTATCCGTAACAACTGAGTGGAATTTTCTAAATTTAAAACATTTTTCGAGTGCCCAAGGAAAAAGAATTTGTGACACCATCTCACATTCATACAAGGTTTTGTAAAAGTTCCTCTTCATTACGTCGTTCAATTTAAAGTTTCCGATTGTACGTCAAACTGAAGGTTAACCCCTAACTGAAAACTTCCCACAAACTTCAGAAATGAAATCTCACATGCCCCCAACTCATCAGTAATTACAGCCAAAGTTCACATGTCCTTGGGGTCTATCAGCCAAAGCAGTCCGACTAAAAATAACTAAGTTTTCACCTATCCCCACGACCTGTCACTTTCAGCAGTTCCCGACCTCAGTTTAAACATAAATTTCAGTTCAAATTACCGCTCCGCATTCAGCGGTTTCTGTAACGCCTGCAGTCCCCCACCATTCACTGCCAAGTCCCCTTCAATTCCAGCCACCATTATCACAATCAACTTTCAAAATAATAGTAGTTGAACCTCAACATCAAACCTGGTGTATACTATGCATCCAGCCCTCGGCATCCAACCGATTCACTCAATGTGAATACAAGCAACAAGGATATATTCTAACAACTTGCAAATTCGGCAGAAACAACTGCTGCAAATGCAAACAAGCCACGCCAACAGGAACAGCTTCCTTTTATAAATTAGCACGCTCTTCCCCTTCCCTTTCCCGTTCCCCTACCTCTGCATGTCCGTTTCCTTGTTGCTGTTGTTGTTGCCTCACCACAAATTGAAACAAACTTTCGTTCAGTTAATTGATGCGATTAAAACTTCTCCCCAACTCAACAAGGGGTGTTCTGTTCGACACTCCGTCGTAGGTATGGATACCCGTATGTGCGTGCAGAGCCGACAACTCTTCCCGACCGCAACGAAATTGCTATGATTAAAATGTTGCACTGCCAAAGGCACTAAATTCAGATACAGTATGAGTGGCTCTTGGATCACTGCCGAAAAAGATATAATTCCTGCAAAAGTGTTGATTGTACGGAGCAAGTGCGCCACATACCGGAAATCGCACCCGACTAGCGGTGAGAAATGTCTATTTGGTCGTTGAGTCGTATGCCAAAAACCACAACTCTTCGTGCTTACTCTCGCACTGCTGGCGGTTGCAATTTTGGAAGGGCGACGATTCGGTAGCTGTGATCCCCTTTTCTAATCAACACACGTGTCGCAACCAGCGAATGTGGATCTTAATTGGTGTTCAGTAAGCAAGAGCTCAATTGCGCGAGTCATATGCTGTGCCATAGATGGGGTTAATTACTTGCTGTCTCTTGAATCACTGCGCCATTAATTGGCCTAATGCGCCATGAGCAGTCAACTAGAGCATGTCATATGTGGAACCCATTAGTCCTCCCTCTGGTTTCGCACTCCTCTGTACTTATCAGAACACAAACGATTATTGGACGTTTATCCATTTGGCCGACGCAACTACCGTCAGCACTTGAATGCCTGGTTTATGAAGGCAGACGCCATTAAACAAGTGGCATAAATCTATCCGGACTTAACCTTGACGGAAGTAAAGAAAATATGCTCCTATGAGTGTAAGGGATATTATTGTCCATTGTCCATTGATTGATGTGGCAATAAAGTCCGTCATTGATCATCGCGAATTCCCAGAATGAGACGTTCAATTAGCCCTGCTAGTCCAGCCATCAACCGACCCCAAACCTATAAATCTAAGTTATTGTTTACAGAATTATGTCGCATGAAAGTGTCTGTAATTAATACGTGCCGCGATAATGGTCTTAAACGTTTTCCGAAGACAATCTAGTCTACACGTAGTTGAAGCGGCTACCCCAGTCAACCCCACGGGAAATTACCCCATTTGGAAAAGCTTTTAAAACACAAGTGCTCTTACTTGAACAACGCAATTCAAAGCAATCCTTGCCGTCCTTCGTCCTTATTTGCTCGTCCCATTAGTGTTTGCCCATTTCCCAGCCGCCACACTATCATTTCATCGAATCTCCCCTCATTATCGTTACTCTAATATGCTAATACTATGAAGTAAATAAATTCATAAATAATTCAGACACGCCGTCGAGCATGGCCTGCACGGATTATTCGTGCTCCATATGGGAGACGTTTCCTCGCAATGGGTCATAGCTTTAGAGTTGTTTCGTTGGGTATGTAAATGCCGAAACACGACCATATGTCGCCCGTTTGTCCAAATAGCTTGGGGCCGAATGATGGGCACACGCCTGGACCGGAAACAGCTAGACAAATGGCATTGTGCCGCTCATTTTCCTGCAGGCAATTCCTTTTTGGGATAGAGTAGATACGTCTAAATGGGAACCAGAGGTTTTAACTTTCTTTTCGTCTCCTCGTCGTCGCTGTTTATTTTGATTTCAAATGTTTTAGGACCTGACTACAATATCCCAGAGGATTCGTCGTTCCATTCCAAAGGAGAGAAGATGTGGAAAATTGAGCCATGAAATATGCCAATGGCAGCATATGACGTCTGCAGAAATATTGCTAATACGTCCTTGAATTGTTTGGATTTTGTTTTTCCTTCCTCTCGTAGCTAATGAACTCTGGAAGCAGATGAAGCGTATGATGAATTGGCAACCTTGGATGGGCATTTCGAATTGAATTCAAATTGAAGTTTGTGAAAGTTGCAAACGCGTAATCAATCACTGACCTGGAAATTGACATTTAACATTTATTTGCTGCGAGAACACTTGACGCCGCCCACAAATATATGGAGTTTTTCGTTTTTTCTTGAGGAAGTTCTTTTTTTTTTTTTTTCTTGTTCTCCTGATGAACTGGATTCAGCTGTCACTCGTGCCAATGTAGTGAACTCAATTAAGGACGTGGGGTAGTACAATGCCAACATCCTCAATGGCATTGAAGGTCTTCGGTGATGATGCTCACCCTGGAAAAAGTCAAATCATTGGGATCTTTTCGTGACCAAGCTATACTTAAGGATACGGAGCGGACTTAATCGAGGCAAGACATCCGATTTCTGGATACCCTGATTGAGTTCAAGGAATTTACTTTTTAATTACATGGCAGTGCGAGGCAGATTGTGTCCAAAATCATACTATGATGTCCAAAACCTTAATAAAGTTGAGTACTGATCATACAGGATTCTCATTCTCTGAGAATGATAAGCTTTTTAATGTGACACTAATACAGGGTGATTCAAAAACATTCGTTCAGTGTTTCTATTTCAGTAATTTCAATTGCTTTTTGGGCCTTTAAATCTTTATGCATTTTTGTTTGGAAAATGATATCGGTCAAGTGAGCGCCCCTATTGTTGGCGAGAACTTCGGACGATGCACTATGGTTGAATATTCTCTTTGAGTATTTGGGACGGTGGTGGTTCTGATAGACATGTAACTTCAAAAAATATAAAGTCAAATTGGATAATCCTGCGGAGCACTCGAAACGAAACGTGGCATCCTTCCTTCGGAAACGCATTCTTGGAAGAGACTATTGTCGCCCAAGTTTTGAGAGTGTTGCACCTTCCTGTTAGAATCAGACATCGTCGTGTCCCTGTTTATCACTTTTTGGTAAGAAAAACTTTTTGATCATGGTCTCACTCTCCAAGCACAATTACCATGGAGTGATTTTGAAATAGCGTTTCGTAAATTATGCGTCTATTCTCAGGACGTCAGAAGCACACTTTTGTTCGTTCAGATGGAAATGGGCCCAAAAATTTGACCAAAACCATGCGCTTCAAGCTTAGATACAATTGACGAGCTGCAGGTAATAGCTGATGCACTGTCTGCACTTTGAACGTGTAAAGACGAACCGCGTGGCATGCCGTTTGGTCGAGTAGTCAACTCATCTATGACATCTCCAGCCACGGCAATGATGTTCTCAACAAAATGAGCACAACGAAGACTTCCGGTACCCTTTCTGTCTCATATTGTTCCAGTCCCTTCGAAGCAAACCTTTTATTTTGAACAGTTGGCGTTGAACCGCTAGAATCACTGGCAAATTTTTCCTTAAACCAATATTCAAAAGTATTCTGCAATCATTCGTAAATATCAAAAAAACTTTGACAGTTCAACATGCGGTACCATTAGCATCTTTCTCAATATCCAACCAAAACAAACAGTGGCTGCAGCTCCACTTATTGCTTCTTCCGTTCTTGAGGTCCTGTTTCGTTAGTTCCACTTCGTAAAAGTCTGATAGTGTAGCAGAAATTAACCTCTACGAGCTACCTCTTAGCAATAAAAACGCTTTGTTATGGCGAAGGATATACTTATGTGGGATTATCCAATTTGTGGTTCTGAAAGTAAATTTACTTAAAGCACAATTTTTTGTTTCGACTTCGACCTAGTTTTTACTTCATTATAATAACTGAGTCTTACCATTATGAATAAAGGACCGCAAATCAAACTTCATTTACGAGAATTCTTACAGCTCTCGATTCAAGTAGGGTTATTTTCTATAACTTTTCGGTACATATCGGGCGACAACTCGGCCACAATTTGACAAATATTTGAGTAAATATCGAATTGTGTGCATAAGCACCTTCTTCTGCATAGCCTCTCAAAGACAAATCTAGGCAACAAATCACACGATCTTGGTAGCCAATCCATATCACCGAAACACGAAATAATTCCTTCAGAAATTGCAATATTGAAATAAAGCCAATACGGATCATGTTGTGTATGATGTGGTACCGTTTTATTAAAACCACATGTTTTCCACGTCCCTATTTTTAATTTGAAGCCAAAGAAATTTGGTTGATATTTGATCATACGCTGAGAGCTCGACATAAAATCTATGGGTTGTGACCTTTTTTAATAATTTATATTATATAGATTATAAAGGATGTTTTCCCTAGAAGTTTGGTTTGTAAACTGGCACATTGTTTCTACATATTGTCAATTTGACAGGTGAGAATTGATTTGCGGTTAGCACATCTTGCCATTTAACGATGAATATATTAACTCCAGAACAACGCATTATTATTTTTTTTATTATTTTATCTTTATCTTTATTTCATCGATAATGTATGATATAATTCAAAAATCAAAATAAGCAATAAAAGGACGTATTTTCGAATGAAATAGTTCGGAGCATTCTGTTGTCAGAAGGACAAGAGGCGAATGCACCATTAATAACAATAGAATATAATCATAATATAACTGATGATGGGGAATTCAGATAGAGTGAAAAGAGATGAATTACAAAATTAAGTACAAAGTTCACAAAGTTAAGAAAAACATAACAGAAAAAAAAGTGTGTTGTTACAATAGTGGGTTAATTAGATGTTCAATAGTATCATATTTAAAAGATAAAAGCCATAGTCGAACATGTTTTAAAAAAAATGATAGATTCTTTTCGCATCTGAGTCTCTCTGGAAGCTTGTTAAATAAACGACAAGCAGTAACTAAATAAAATTTAGAGAAGATTGTGATATTTACAGTGGGTACATTTACAAAATGTAAGTTATTGACGCGTAGATTATAGCTGCCGTATAGTCTGGCAGCAGTGTAACCTGATCTCTGAAAGAAAATTTTAAGAACCTTATAGAAATACAGATGTCGCAAAGGAAGTATTTTAAGATTTCTGAATAGCTCAAAGGTAGAAGTCCTGCGATTTACTTTATGTATGATACGTATTGCATGTTTCTGTTTTAAGAGCAAAGGTTGAATTTTAACAAAGTGCGTACCACCCCAACATGAAATTCCATACTGAAGTTTTGATTTAAACAAACCATTATACACTAAAGTAAGTACTGTGGAATTGCAGTAGAGGCCAAGGTGATACATCTGCCTGACGACCGCATTTAGATACTGCTTCAGATAGGATGTGTGATATATCCAACTCAGTTTGTGGTCCAAAATTACACCCAAATACTTAAAATTGATTACACGTTCTATAGTGAAACAATCAACTGAACAACATGCAAGTCTATTAAAAGTGACAAAACACAGATTATTGTTAACATTGTTGAGAGGAAATCTTAAACAGCAAGGTGAATGGTATTGCAAGTCCATATCAACGAAAGTTTTACCGGTGACATTAAATAGCATAAACTTAGTCTTGTCGCTGATAGACAGTTTGTGTGAACTGAACCATCTACGAAGAATTTCAAGGTCAGAATTAACATCTGCATACAAATCAAGGAGGTTGTTACTGGAATAAGAAAGTGCGGTGTCATCAGCAAATGCAGTAATTTTGCCTTTTAGGGGTTGAACAAACAGGGAGTTGACATAAATTAAAAACAATATAGGGCCTAGAACAGATCCTTGGGGGACGCCTATATTTGTGTAGCACGTTGAGCTCAGATAAGAGCCAATTTTAACTTTTTGTCTACGATTGCTTAAATAAGATGCAAGCCAAGAATATGCGGAACCTCTAAAACCTATATTATATAACTTATTGAGCAGAAGCTCATGGTCGACCGTATCAAATGCTTTTGTAATGTCGATAAATAACGCGGCAGGAATTTTATATTCATTAACACTGGTGTAGATTTCACCACAAAGTTTAAGCAAAGCATCTTCCGTTGATTTACCGCGTCTGAAACCGAATTGAAAATTACTGAAGTAATTAGATTTATCCAAAAACGACAAAATTCTTCTTTTAAAACCTCGTTCGAAAATTTTAGAAAAAACTGACAACAGTGAAATAGGTCGGTAATTATTTACCACAGTAGTCTCACCTTTTTTGTGTAATGGAATAACTATTGCCAACTTAAGAGAATCAGGGAAAATACCTACTTGATAACTAAAGTTGAAAATGTGGCATAGTATATCGGAAACAAGGAAGGATATATTTTTTAGGATTCTACTTGAAATACAATCATGGGAAGAAGAATTAGACGTTTTAAGGGACAAAATTAATTTATGTATCTCCAAGGCGGTAAAGTGTTCAAACAAAAAACTCCTGGATTGTATTGATTCACGTATAATTGTATTATCGTGTTGGCACGAGGACAAGACTGAAGAATAAGGAACAGATGCGGGTAAATTTGTGAAAAAATTGTTAAAAATGTTAGCAATTTCTAAAGGATCAGCATGCAACTTGTGCCAACTTATTTTAAAAACCATGGTTCAGTTCGCCAAATTGATTGTGCCAAGCGTCCATTTTGCGGTTGACATAATAATGCATCTGAGCAAATTATTCAGAATGTTAATGTAAGCCCTAGTGGATAATACGCATCCCCAAAGGCAGCAAACAGGGCGAAAAGAAAAAGATAAGATTGCCACTATGGAGCGCAATGTTGAAGAGAATCCGAGTGAGTCGATTCGTCTCACTGCACAGCAATTGGAGCTATGCCCACACACTTTGTGAAAGTTTTTATGGAAAGATCTTGGCTTAAAAGCTTATAAGATTCAGCTTGTGCAAGAATTGAAACCGCATCACCATTATACGCGTCGAAGGTTCGGTGAATGGGTCGGAAACATGAGTCAGCTCGATCCTCATTTTTAACGCATAATTTTGTTCTCCGATGAGGCCTATTTATAGTTTAATTGATATATGAACAAGAAAAATTGCCGAGTTTGTAGTGGAGAAAACCCGGAAGCCTTAAAAGCCACTAAAACTCTCTGTTTGGTTCCGTCTGGTGGAATCATCGGCCCATATTTCTTTGCTGGCCAAAATGTTACCGTCAATGGACAGCGCTATAGAAACATGATTGCTGACTTCTTCGTTCCTCAGTTGAATGGTATTGACGTGCCAGAACTTTAGTTTCAACAAGATGGCATAATGGATCTGTAAACTGGCCTTCACGATTCAGTGATCTCACACCTTTAAATTGCTTTCTTTAGGGGTATGTGAAGTCAATAGTGTATGCCGGTAAGCCAAAGATGTTGGACGATTTGGAAGCCAACATTCGCCGTGTTATTGTTGATATACCGCCCCAGTTGCTCCATCCGTCCATATTCTGCTTGGAATGCGCGAGAACAGCCTATTATAGAATTTTTATTTTTATAGTAAGTTTTTACAACTTTAGCACATCCAGTTTTTGTTACACAATCTAGATTGTAAAATGGTAGCTCTTAGACTAAACACATACATATATATGTACTCGGATCCAGTTTGATTTGGCTCATGTGATCGAAACTAGGTTGTCAAATCCAGGACACGAATTGGATGACCTTACACTATTGCGATCAGAACTTTAACTCTAACTTGGAAAAACCTCTACGTTCCTAGTGGGTCATGCGGCCAGTAAATTGTCTCTGCCATTTTCGGGTTTTTCGTTTTTTTTTTTTTGTTATTTTGAGTTTTATTTCGGAAAAAAAGGTTTTTGGAAGCAACACATCATTCAATAAGTTGGTTGGATGACTACTAAAACAACTTTTAGGCAAAATTCGACATTATTCATCAGGACAGTCTCCTTCAAAAGTGATACATTCATTCTAAAGCATCTCTAATATTTCGATGCCTTCTTCCGAAAACGATGTATGTATGTATCTTTGACCAACATGAAAATAACCATCAAATTCAGCAATCACTTCTTCATTGAAACCAATTCCCCACTGACCAAACGGGCCAATGCCGGCCAGATCCAGAGAATACAGTGGATGGGAAACCAATTCAAAGTACAATTCTTAAATGTTGCCATTGTTACGCTCGACTTGTGACACGCTGCATTGTTTCGGGGAAAGAGCACTACTTTCTTCTTTTATCGTTTCTTCGCAACTCTTTTCCTACAAATGCATCAATAATCTCATATATGAGTAATGTTGCTTTTCATGGTTCTTCCTTGTTCAAGGTAGCCGATGAATAAAATACCGTTGACGTCTCAAAACACAAAGGCTTTTTGGTTACTTTTGACGGTTATTATCGTCTTCTGCTTAATCAGCTGAATACCAGTCTGATCTTGGGGTGTGATATTGTGTCTATGTCTATTTCTGGGTCCATGTTTCATCGCCATACACTTGCCAGAAAAAGTCTGCGTTCAGTTGCCTATCAACTGATAAAACCATTTATAAATCATAAACGAACAGATATTTTCAATTTTTTGTTTATTTATTTATCAAGCACATTTTGAAAGGATTTCATTTAAAAATCTGAACTCTTTGCTTTTATGGTATTTAATATAACGGAGGTTTTGTGAAACAATATAGAAAAAACGAGTAGAAAAAGTCTGCGTTCACTTTTAAAAAACTTTTTTTTTCTTTAAATATGTCACATATTAAAAAAAAAAAGGTAACTAGTTGGATAACCTCTTCTATTAAGAACTTCTCGGAGTCTTTTCGGCATAGAATTACCCAACTTCTTCCGCACTAATTTTCTCCCTTTCCTCTGAGAACACAGTTTTCAGCACTTCCTTACTGGTTAATGTGCGTTGTTGAATTCTTCTCTGTTATGTATTCCATGAAAGCACATATTTTGAGTTAAGAATATAAAAAGAGATAGTACTCTCTTACTGTAATACTAGGCTAGGATCAGTATACGAAAATAAAGTTAGTCTCTCATTGAACACCATACCGATCGTTTCGCACATATCAATTGGCGACGAGGAAAAAAAAAATGTTAACATATGTCCGACCCAGAAAGCGGTACTTCATTGATTTCAGTTAAAATCAAGAGCGAAAGTCACATGGCTCAAAACGTAGTTCATTTTATCGGCTCGATCGAATTTTTTAATCCATCCGAGGATGAATTTGATATTGTATTGTATTGTATTGTATTTGTATTTGTTATTCATTTTCACAATTTACAAAATTATGTTAGATAGCTTAAATCTAGTACAAATTAAAATTCTATAGTACAAAATTCAGTAACAAGTAAAATATATAACAGTTATTAAAATGAAAATGAAAGATACATTCTGTAGTTAGGGAACTAGTGACGAATGTAGTATATAAACAATTCAGAGTAAAAATATTTCGGTTACGGAGAGATGTTAAGACGTAGTGGACAAAGAAAGCAAATTTTAAAGTACATCAAAAACCAGGAAAATAAATAAGTTTAAACTGTGCGACTAGTAAGGAAGTTTATTTCATTTAAGTCAAAGTTAAAAAGCCAAAGTTTAACCTTTCTACAGTAAATAAAAACTCTATTGATACATCTAATATCAGACGGCAACATATTGTACAATCTCGGGGCAATTGTTGAGTAGAAGTTTGAATAATGATGAGTTTTGAAGGAGGGAACTACGGCTAATTGCATACTACAACTACGAAGGGAAGGATAGGTCGGGCGTCTGTTAATAGTGTAGCCACTCCTCACGAAAAATGTTTTAAGGACTTTGTAAAAGTACAGATGTTTAAGAGGGAGTATCTTAGATTTGACGAAAAGCACAAAACTACTTTCGAATCGACTTTTTCTCCATATTAATCTGAGTATGTGTTTTTGCACAACAAGTAAGGGTTGAACTTTATTCAAATGAGTACCACCCCAACAAATTATACCATACTGTAGTTTTGATTGTACTAATCCAAAGTATATAGTTTCCAACAACTTCTGTGAACAGAAAAGCCTCAGTGGATACATAACCCTTGTAGTTTTAAGTAAATATTTTTTCAGATTAGCAGTTTGAGCATACCAGTTCAATTTGCTATCTATTTCAAGTCCAAGATATTTAAAAAGTTCCGTTTTTTCTATATGAAAGCATTGAGGCGAACATCTTTGGTTGGAGTTATATAAGGAGAAGTCAGAGCTTGCGTTGCATGTATTTGGACTAAATAGTAAGTGCTGGCAACCAGCACTATGAAAAACCAAAGAAGGATAGTTAACAGAGTTACTCGACAGATTAAAGAAGATAATTCTAGTTTTATCACTTATCACCAATTTGTGCATAAGAAACCAATGCCTAAGTTGTTCTAAATCATGGTTTATATCGGCAATTAAGTCTAAAGAAGAGCTTGCAGAATAAGAGCATGCTATGTCATCAGCAAACCCTGTACGATGGCCTCTAAAAGTTATATTGAAAATTGAGTTTATGTACACCAAAAATAAGATGGGGCCGAGTACTGAACCCTGTGGAATGCCAGTTTTGATGTCTAAAGGTTTGCTGAAATGATCTTCAATCTTTACACACTGCCTGCGATTATTGAGGTAAGAAAGAAACCATTTAAGCATAAAACCTCTGAAGCCAGCTTTCTCTAGTTTAGAAGCCAGGATACCATGGTCAACTGTATCGACTGCCTTTGTGATGTCAATAAAAAGAGCAGCTGTGCATTTTTTATTATTAAGACTCAGATAGTTGAAGCTACAGAAACTCAGGAGCGCATCTTCAGTAGACTTTCCAGCCCTAAAACCAAATTGATCATCATTGAAAAATGAAGAATTTTCAAGGAAGCGCACTATTCTGGTTTTCATTACTTTTTCAAAAATTTTGGAAAACGCAGGAAGAATTGAAATAGGCCTATAATTGTTTAGGTTAGAACTATCACCCTTTATTAGAATAGGTATAACATCAGCTGTTTTGAGAGCATCTGGAAATATCCCACTATATACGCTTTTATTAAAGATGTGGGCTAGAACATCAGCTAGATTAAATGCAATCTTTTTTATGGCATTAATAGAACAACAGTCTATGGTAGATGAATTGGAATTTTTTAACAGATTTATAGTATGATAAACTTCATATGAAGAAATTGGAACATAAAAAAAACTGTTGCTTTGAAATAACTCTCTATTAAAACATTCCTTCATACAATAGTACGATATGTTAGAGAAACCAGCATTAAAGTGAGTCCTTTGGGCAATATCAATGAAGTACTGGTTAAACACATTAGGTATTTCAGATGGAGCAACTATTTTATTATTCTGGTCGTATATACGAGTACAATTCAATCTAACAGAGGATCGGGTCTTATTATTAATAAGCTCATTCACAATAGACCATTCTTTTTTCAAGTTATTTCTAGCTAATTGCAGTTTATTAGTATAATAACTTTCTTTGTATACAGGAATTTCAATGGCAATCTCTTTGCAAAGTCTATCCAAGGAAAGTTTAAGGTTTGAATTACTCGGGTTCTTTTTACATTTAAAGCTTAGTGAATTTTTTATTTTAATTTTTCTTAACAGAGATGTAGACATCCATGGTTTAAGTTTTTTGCAATAAGATCGCCTTTTTATTGTAATAAGGGAGGAATATATATGGCTTTTCTGTTTATAAGAAAAGATATTAAAAGCATTCGATGGATCATTTTCCAGATAAACCTCGCTCCAGCATTCATGTAGCAAAATGTCATTCAGCCGTTTAAAATTGAGGGATTTGAAGGTCTGATCAGTTAAAGACTTCTTAGTTGATTTCACATAGTAACCATGAAAAAATAAACCAGACATACAGTGATCAGAAATCTTAAAATCCGAGATAGAACTAGTGATAGCAAATCTAGAACTGCAATCAAGCCTACCGAAGATATGATCAATACAGGTTTGTTTAGAGGAAGTAAGTCTTGTAGGTTCAAAGTAACATGATACTGAGCCATAACTAGCTAGGAGAGAAATATAGTTAAAGGCTTTTGAGGACTCAGATAGGATATCTATGTTGATGTCTCCCAATATAAATAAGTTCTTTGTCCTTACTTCAGATAACAAGCTGCTCAATTCCTCAATAAATAGGTTTATGTCTTTATCCTGTAATCTATATAAACAAATAAAAGTAAATTTCCTGGCTTCAATGGCACAAGAAACTTTAACCATATCTGCGCTTAACAAACTGCTGCAACAACAATCACATTGCAACTCATCATTAAAAAAAACCGCCACTCCACCAGCCGCATAATAATTGTTGCACGCAGCATAGAATTTATAGCCCGGTATGGTATAGAGATTAGATTCAGTATCATATATCCATATTTCAGATAGAAAAATCAAATCCGGCTTATTACTAAATGACTCTAGGTGTAGCAAAAATAAGTCAAAATTTTTACGAATACTGCGAATATATGTTTATTGAGCGTTTTGAGAATCTGATGGCGTTAAGTAAAATTACCGATGATAGCAATAAGAAATCTTATCTTTTGAATCTTGGTGGAAACGATTTGTATAAGGTGATTAGAATCGTGTCGAGGCCAGACAACATTGAAAACATCGCGTATGCAGGTCTAGTAATAAAGCTGAAAAATCATTTTAATCCGCAAAGGAACATAATTGCAGAACGCTTCAAATTTGGAAGTCGCAATCAGCGCCAGAATGAAACAATCAGTGATTACGTCATAGTCCTGAGAGAACTCGCTGACACGTGTGACTTTGCCACCTTCTTGGACGATGCTCTTCGAGATCGATTCGTACTTGGAATCAGAGATGGTCGTGTCAGGGCAAGACTGCTTGAAAAATCAACATTAAAATTTCAAGATGCAGTAGATCTAGCCAAAAGTGACGAGATGACAAGAATTCAGATGAAAGTGGTACGGCCTGAGACATCAGTATGTGTGAAATCAATGCTATTTACCGTTCGAAGAGGCGAAACAGGTTGAAGAATTGCCACCTAGATCACCAGATTTAACTCCTCTAGATTTGTATGTGTGGGGATTCATGAAGAATTATGTTTACGAAGTGGAAATAGTATCTTTGGAACAACTGAAAGAACGGATTGAAGTCGCTGGAGTCAAATTGCAGGAAAATTTGTCAAGCATTGACTTATGTGCAGCCATTAGAAGGAGATATAATCTTTGCCTTCTAAAAAATGGGGATCATATTGAAAATTTATTATAATAAAACTCCGAATTTTTTAAAAATAATAATAAAGAGGTCAATGTTTCATACATTAATTTGCCTACAAGTCCAGCCGCGTTAAAACCAAAAAAAAGGTTTTTCTTAGAAAAAAATGGTTCGGGTTTTTTTTTAAATTTCTCAAAAACTACAAGACATTTTTGCATCCGGTTTTCTGTTCTTAAATAAAAACTAATAAGAGAATTGAATTTGTGAAAAAAATTAGTACTTAATTACATACAATTTTGAAAAAAAATAGTTCGAAATTTTTTTTATCTTTTTTTTTTCAAAATTTTGAGTTTGAAAATTAATTTCTCAAAAACTGTTCGTTAAAACAGCTTCTTTAAAAAACAGGATGAAAGAAGAGGCTTCTAGCTTTACAAAAAAGTATATCGCGGCATTGTGGATGTAACTGTTGATTTTTAATATTTTTTTTTCCAAATTAAGTACATTTTGTAGAAAATTGCTCCTCCCGGCTAAACAGGGGGGAATAGACCCCCCCTCCCATACGATTTTTTTCTTGTCTTGACACGTTCTAGCTTTTTGGCACACTGCTCGTGGGACACCCTGTATATATCTTTTTTTTTTTTGGTTTTTAATTTTTTTTTTGTTCTATCCTACCCTAACCTACTCTACCCTACCCTACCCTACCCTATGTAGCCTGCCATTGGTGTTAGGCAAGCCCTGCCTTGAAGAGGCTGAAGCTATTAAAATGTCCACTGACGCAGCTCTCCCCAGCCACCAAAAGCGTTCATGCTGGCGCACTACGTCTCCTCGATCCCGGCGTGAGACCGATCTACAGAACCTGAGGTGCTCGGGCTCACTGAGCGCGACATCGGGTCCGTAGAGGAATCGCCGTTCCACGGAATTGCGACCCACGTGGAAGATTAGCGGCACCGCCAATCTATCCTGGATCAGCCCACATCTATCTAAATAGAGGAATGCTTCTGGCGGGACAAAGCCGTTAAGGCGAACTCTCTCGTGATATAAATCATTGGGGTAGTAAGCCCCAGAGATTAGGCTATTGACCGAAGTCATTGCTCTCGCAACGTGGCCTCGAATCAGTTTGATCAGGAAGTTATCCACCCGTACAATCCTGGCCCTATTGCATAGGACCTCGTTCGGGTAAAATTTCGTGTAATCAGATTCGGGTGTCCTATGTAACCCGAGACAAGTCCTAAGACATTGTCGCTCAAACACCCGAATCCTTTCCATTAAGCTGGCTCTCACATTGAAACAGACGGGGCATCCATAGGCAATCATGGGCCTGATTAAGGCCATGTAGCAGATTACCTTCACCCTAGAATCAAGTTGGCTGTTATGAAACAGCCACCTTGTTAGAGCGAAAGCGCCCCGGGCGCTTGCCAGAGCACCATCTACATGTTTGTCAAAATATAGATACTGATCCAACACGATCCCAAGGTATCTGACTACACTTTGTTTCGCCAGTGGGCGCCCGTCCTGTCCAAGAATTGAGAACCCGCGCCATTATTTTCTAATGTCTCGAGAGGCCATAGACAAAGGCGTTCTGAACAAAATAGTTTCTGATTTCTGGCAGTTGATCTTCAGCTTCCAGTCATTACAATACTGCTGAATTTTTTCGAAGTCACGCTGCAAGAGGGTGACAATGACGTCGATCGTTGGACCTGATCTGTACGCGATTAGATCGTCCGCATACGCTATTGAATGGTGAAGAGAAACTAGCAGATCGCTTAGGTAAATGCTGAAAAGGATCGGCGAATTTACCGTACCCTGTTGCAGTCCATTTTGATTTCAAATGTTTGGGTAGAAGTCACGTTGGCAATTTTCACTACGAACTTTCTACCTGTTAACATGTCAAAAATCATAAATAGCAGTGGTTTACTTATGCCCAGCCGACTGAGCTTATAATAAAGACCTTCTAACCATATGGTGTCGAAGGCTTTTTCCAAGTCGATCAGATAGGCACCCGTGCATTGGTTCTTGCATTTATTCCATTGGATATCCGACACGAGTTTCGACGCGGCATGAATTGTGTCATGCCCCGCTCTGAAACCGAATTGGTTATCCGGGATGATTTTATTGTCCTCAACCCATTTAGACAGGGCTCTATGGACCACCTTCTCGAAGACCTTTCTGACACTCGGAAGGAGACTTATCGACCGGAGATTTGCCGGGTTAGAGGTGTCCTTACCCCTCTTGGGGATTGGTTGCACCATCGCTGTCTTCCAGTGCACTGGGTAATATGCATTATTCACCTCTCTACAGCCACTGGCGGAAGGTGCCTAAGCACAACATTGGATATACCGTCGATACCCGCGGATTTTTTCCTTTTCAATGACCGAAAGATCATCTGGAGATCTTCCGTCGAAATGAACAGGGTATTAGCCCCTTCATTGGTGACGGCATTATTTGCCATGAAATCGTCATCGAACCTGGTAAAACCAAGATTCTCGGATCGCCAATGATCGATATCATTTCTAAGGTAGGAGTGATGAAGTAGAACTCTGTTTTCCAATTCGTGGTTTGGGCGAATGGTATCATTCACCTTATACACTTCCTGGAAAACAGCTCCCACTGCCGCCACCTTCTCCTGAGGATCCTCGAACACGAAGAAGTCGTCATCCAAGATGGCGCCCTCTGGATCGATGACATTCCGAATGTCTGACTGGATGTGTGACGAAGTAAATTCTTGTTCAGGTCTAAGACGTAGACATTTATTTCACAGTCAGCGCCAAGATTACCATATTAAAAAAATGCTCGGAATCGTCAATTGATAGAAGAATTTCATCAAGAAAGTGTCATCACTTTCGGCACTTTTCTGACCTACTTCAGGAACTTGAGCCTTCTCTGGTTCTCTGGAAACTGGCGTCATTAATATTTCCTTTTCTTCACTAAATATTTATGAATAAGCAAACTGGTATGACTGGTGTATTTTCATGGTGAATTACTTCCCAATATCCAAGAATAGCTTCACCCAAAAAGTGTCATTGTAGGTGGGGTTCCTTACTAGTCGTTTGACCTTATCTCAAGAATTCATACTGCACTGTGGCCTCAAAACCGAACAACAGTGTCTGTGCCTGTTAAAACACATGTCAATAGTTCTGCATTCTTACTTACTTACTCATAGTTACTGATTTCGTTGCTGGTGGCATCCAGGGCGGCTGTCTTTTTCAGCTTTGGAAATCATAGTCAATAACCAAAAACAATATTTGGAATTTCGAAAAACTCTCTGTACTTTGATCTAACTTTATGAAACAATTAAATGCGAATTTCTTTGATTCGTTTTGTAGCGGATTAAGTAAACAGTTTTACTGGTGATTTAAAGATCATGTCCAAATATTTGTGCCCAAATAACGACCAGCTCGCTAAAATTTCTGTTACTTTTTGAATTTGTTCCAGAATCAAACTTGCATTAAAATTGTGAAAAGAATTTAAAGATAGAGCCATTTTTGATATTCTGAATAAGCTTTTCAGTGGAACACCGAATGCCATTCCGTCAATGTATGAAACGTTGACGGCTTCCCTAATTTTCGCACATACATAGTACCCGTCGGCAAGCATGTTAGCGCAGTGAACGGCAATAAAACCGCGGAAAATTTTCAACGTTTATATCGAGGCAATTTGCAACCTGTCTATATTTAGACATCGTCTTACGCTGACAATCGTACGACTCCTCACCTCAATTCGACTTAAAAGGGTCACAACCTGCAGAAGTCTTTACTAGCTTAAAGCACTCCATGACTATTGTACCGGCAATAATTCTATTTCATTCTAGTTCATCTGATAAGCACTATTTGGAAGGCGAATAGGAATATTGTTTCGAAATTAATTTGCAGTGCTCGTGACATGTCTTCCAACTTACAACCTCATCCCACATAGCATCCAAGAAGTATTCTCGGTCACAATCCACAAGTCTGGCACAAAATGATGTCACGTGCGCCCATCGAACGCAATCATCTCCGTTGACATTGATTAAAAAATTTGTTCGCCAATGTTCAAAGCTCATTTATCGGCCAATAATCATAGAATAACGCTCTCAAACGACAGCTCTGCCCTTAAATAGTGATCAACCAAATGAAGTATCGCACCGTTGAGACGTTCCGAAAATGTTTCTTTTATTAATTCCCTTCACGTTTCGCGCGGCCGAAATTGAGAAAGACGAACGAAGGGACGAAGCGAAATCACTGTTTCACCTTGACGCCTGGCCACGCATGTGGAATTTATTGATTTCTATCGCATAGTCACTAGTTGGAGCTATAATCGCGTAATCATATTGGCGGTTGTAGTTATCGGAGCGTATTAAGCCGACGAGAGATGGGAAAACCTCCTTCGTGCTTTGAATTTCACTCACATGCCTTATAGATGTATGTACGTGTTCCAATTCATTTTCAATTTCCGCGTGCCCCTATGAAAGATAACAAAAAGTCAAAGCTGAAAATCATCTACTCGTATGCCGTATCGCCCTAGGGGTGAGGGGACAATGAACGACAATAATGATAAAGAATAGCAACACAACCGCATCAACAAAATAGATCCGTAACCATACAGGTAGGAGTACTCGAAGTATCTGGGAGAATTTATGAGGTAATTACGTTGCGAACATTCCCTGTGCCGTTGTCACCGGATTTTCCGTGTCGGGCATAATTTCCCATCTCGTCCTTCATTCAATTTCTAGAATATCATATCTAAGGGATATGTGTAGTGTCAATGAAAACGTCGAAAGGAATTGAACTTATTTCACGTACGCAGGCCGACCATAACGCGGGACTGTGCAGACGGACTGAAAAGCCCGCACAACGAGGGCGGGGTGCTTAGCGAGTAACTCAATGGACTTGGTTGGCCTTTGTCCCATAATGGCCCAGTGAAAGGCGAAAGAGGGGGTGGATGCCGAACGATGCGAGCTGGATGGTGAACAACGGACGGAAACGCGCACTCCAATGGAATTCGAGAGGGCGGATGACTGTTAAAATGAAAAAGCAGCGTGCCATGAATAACAAAGAGCAGCGTTGGAACTACAAGCATCTCGGCTGTACAAACGAATGCCTTTTGAAAATTTATCGTCAAATTTAAAAGCGGATGGCTAACTTGAGAGTTTCAAGCTAGCCCGGAAACAATACATTGCGAATGGTTAGCAAAAACACTTTTGGAGTCCCATGACGGTTGGTGATTATAAATTGTCCGCCGGGTTCATGGCCGAGAGTGGACTAAGTCCGTGTGCGAATTCGCGTTTTGGTACGGTTCCGGGGATGATGGGCGTAGTGATGATATTTAGGAAGCGGATGGGCGGTATGAGTTTGACAAGTGGGCCGGGGTCGGATAGGGCATTCGTTCGCGTGTTAATCACAATCGGGCTCATCCCTAAATCACAATGTTTGTGAATGGACCAAGTGGCAGGGACGCATGTCCGACTTGGTTTTGTCCCATTTACACATGTGGAGTGAGTGTGAGTTGGGCTTGGGACAGCATTGAATTGCTTGATAGCGTCGTTCGTGATCGTAATTCACCGGCGAAAGTCGGATGGAGGGCATTGGAAAGTAGATCCAAGGATTGGAGAATGTGTAACCTAAATTGATGGGTGTAAGCCTTCTAAGCCTGGCGAAATGTCCTCTATCGTTAAAGGACCCTTCAGACGCGAGATGGGAATTAAATGCACAAGATTCCTCACTCACCTCTACAAAATTCCTATCTCCCTTCTGAAATCACCTTTCACACCATCGCCAATGGTTTCCCATTACCAAGCTCCTTCAAATCCATTAGGAGAATTTCTATTTTATGTTCACCCCTTTCCTGTTCCATTTTCTCGATGCTCCTTTGTTTTCATATGATCGACGGGTGCGTACTTTGGGTGGTCTGTGTTCTTCCCGAACAATTTCGCTTTGTCCTTTGCATTTACTACCGGATGTTACGGCCATTAACCACTGTTCAATTCTCGCCCCCTGGGCGGAAAGGTTCCCAACATCCACGTTCCTAGCCATCCAATTCCGACCATATAGTTCGGGTTTGATGATTAATTAGAGTCTCCTAATGGTTAGCGCTCGCTCATTACCAATTCACCGGGAACTTTAGTATCAGTTCAGTGATTCAAGACTTTAATGTCAGGTACGCGACGGTTTTGGTTATTTATTTACATAGCCTAATGCCTTCTCGACCGGGTTACATTGAGAGGAAGCCAAACTGAACGTGATTCGGGCTAATGGGTTCGAGCATAGGACAGAAACAAAGGACCAACGTAAGCGTTGGTGACTTATGATAGTTGTGAACGGGATTGTTGCATATTGTGTCTGGATAGCGGTAGGCCTTTAGGCACCACTGGCTACGTACCTAATGAATTGGAAATGAAACATCTCCCTTAACGTGGTTTGTTTCCAACGGTCGTGTAATGACTCTTGTCATACACCAAGGATGTGATGTGTCAAATGTGAAAGTACGATTTGCTTCACGGCCTATTGGTGCGCACCATGAATTCGCTTCGACCGAATCTAATATGTACGTGATTGAAGCTTGAGTATCTGGTTTACGTGAGCAAGTTGAAAGGGCCAAAGATCGAATAACGAAGGAAAAACAGAGATTTACCCGTGTCGACATATGAACATCGTTACTTGTCGGGGGGTACTTAAATGCTTTTCGTGTCCTTGATGGAATGTGTTTATGCTTAATTAGGATCGAGGGCTTTGGGAATTGTGTTAGCGACAGTCTGTTTGCTCGAAGGTGTGTGGTTAGATGCAGATTATTTCGGCTGATGGTTTATCCCGATCCAACATAATCACTGCTCTCAAGGATCATAGAAAAAAATCGTGATCAGAGTGCAGACATTGAATAAACTTCAAAATCTACCCCTGCAAATCCCTGCAAATATTCAAATTCCATCTCGAAAGGAGGATGAGAAAACACGCACCCGATTGCCAAAACAAGCAAACCTTTCTCGACCCTTTTTCCCAAGCCTCTACCTTTGTTCGGAAGAAAAATCCTTCTCCTCCGTCGAAAACCTGAGCCTGGATAGCCAGGAAATAAACATAAATCAACAGCTACACCTTTCTATTTCTCAGGGGGACTAATGGCAGTTAAGGATAGGCCCATACCCGATAATCGAACGTCAGGTGGTAGCAGTAGGAAAACATGAGGCGTGGCTGAATGCCGGGCAGCAAGTGGTTTGCGTGATTATTATGTTTCTATTTAATTCCCCTGTATCTCATCGATTTTCTTCCCGTGAACCAGAACAAGGCATAAGTGCAATCGGGCAACACAGTATTGCTACCGACCGCAGAACTCAATAAAAATTTATTTCACGTGAAGGATATGTGGTGCTGTTTGCTTGTGTGTTTTCGACTTCGACAGGTCATTAAAAATAGACGAATGGCCAGCTAGTGGCACTGCTGGTGAGGCTGCTTCGGTTGCTGCAACGTTTCGATTGAGATAAATTACGAGATGAATGGCTGTGCGGAGAGTTAGTGTATTCGCAAAGTGGTGGAACGGTTAGTGTGCTTGATTATCCTTTTTTCCTTTTGTTCTATTTTTCCTTTTCCAATCATCTTACTTTGGGATTTTTGTGGGTTTTGCTTCGTTTGAGGTATAATGTGTTTTGTAGAGAGTTAACCGATTCCGGGATGTTCAGTGCCCTCAGCTGCGGTGGTACTTAAATGCTGATTGAGAGCATAAAACATTTCATCGTATTGTCCTTAATGATCTACTAAGCCTGGGCCGATTCGAAGTATGAAAAAGTTGCAAAAAATCTTTTCAAATTTGTATATTTAAACCTTTAGAAGCGTTTAAGCTCTTCTAGATATTATAGAAATATACCGGCGTAAAGCCTCTATCATATATGGTTAATACCAAATGATATGACCGAAAAATTTTGGTTCAATTTTAATAAGCTCATCGAAAAAAGGGTATTTTAAAGTAAGAAATCCCAAAATAATCTTTTGAGCAAACGGCATTACCTTTTACAGTTCAAACTCATGGATGAACTCGATTGGGATACTTTGAACTCAATCAAGTTCACCTTAAAACTAATAAAGGAAAGAAATGTTTGCCTCAACCAACTTGGAGCTACGTAATCTGGCAATTATAGGCCAAAAAGACAGTTTTTGACCAACGCCATCGCATGCAGTTCCAAATTCAGAACTATCACTTCTTTTTACACTGCGATTTTCTTCCAATAGATTTAATTGTTAATTTCAGGGACCATAGTCCCCGCCCTATTCAAAACGTTTGTATTTTTTTTTCCTTTCAAAAAACAGCCTTAGTTTCAATGCGTAGACATCTTGGCGATGAGAAATCGATGGAAAATCAGGCTTCAATTTCAAGTGCAACAGGGAAACTGTCCTATTGTTTGTCGTCCTATTGTTTGAGAGAATTTCTAGACAAAGACAGTAATTCATTTTTACTTTGCGCAACTTCACCAAGGCGTTTGAAGTGGGCGGCAAGTCAATGCTTTTCAACAGCACTTTGGAAAAAATTAACATTTTTTACTTAAAATTACAAATTACGTAAAAATTAGGTCCTGTCTGGCTTACAGACGAGAATGATAATTGATGACAAAATGTCAAACCTTCATGGTGTGCCCCAAGGCTCTATTCCGGGTCCTGTACTGTTTCTGCTGTACGTCCATGAGTAACTTCAAATTGTAAAATATTTAATTCGGCAAAAGCAATCGCTTCTAAGGTGAATGAGGACTTCCAAAATATTCTTTTAGGCCAAGACAAGTTGAATGGGATTTTCCTTCAGCTAATGGCATTCATACCCTGCTGCGTTTTCCTTCGAAATTTAAATCGATACTTCGAAACAGCGATCGGTAAGATTAATTCAATGCCAGATATCTCAGTCGATATCATTAAAGCATGTGCCAGCTTGACTATTGTCTACCTGTATTGGCCACATATCTAATTCCCATAAATCTTAGGCTAGGTTAGGTTATGTTAAGTGGCTTCCCGCTTCCCTCCATAAAAACAATCGGTGGGGATCCCTTAGATTAAGATTGGTTCATTGTGCTACCACTTGAGTCGGCTTGGTCAACGCTACTCTTGGAACCATTTTGAGTGTTGAATAGAATTCGGTAGTTGATTAAAGATTCGTTAGTTCATTAAAGAAGTATTTTCTCAGAAATCGTCTTCTTGAGGAGGCTAGGGCAGGGCAGTTACATAGCAGATGGGATAGAAATTCTTCTTTTTCCTCATCATGACACCTATTGCAGTAGTCGTTATATGGCATTCCTAATCTTGCGGCATGTTTTCCTAAAACGCAATGTCCTGTTAGAACTCCGATTAGGCTGCGTATAAACTGCCTGGGTATTTTTAGTAAGCTTGTAGTTTTACGTTGACGCACGTAGTTACATGTTTTAAGGTCACGCCATCTCTCATTAGCCTGTCGCAGTGCTTGTTTCGAAATTTTCCTATTGTTTTTCGATCTCACAGACCAAGAGTCGGAGGTGTAACAAATTGGGGTTAATTCAGCCTGGCATATAAAGGGTTTTCCAAAAAGGACTTGACAACTTTTTTTTTTAAATAAAATGCAAACCATTTGAGATATTTCAAAAACTTTATTATCGAATATTATTATTATTGAAGTACAATCAAAACATTTATGAATAAAACTCGACTTCGTTCATATGGCCACCGCGAGTACGTTTGCAGTGGTCGATTCGTTGGACCCAATTTTCGATGACTCGGCCATACATTTCGGCCGAAACGGCCGCTATTTCGCGTTCAATGTTGGCTCTGAACTCTTCCAACGTCGTCGGCTTGTTGGCATAACAATGACTTAACGTAGCCCCAAAGAAAATAGTCTAGAGGCGTTAAATCGCACGAGCGAGGCGGCCAATCGACTGGCCCATTTCTAGAGATAACACGCTCATCAAACTTACTCTTCAATAAATCGATTGTAACGTCGGCTATGTGGATTGTGGCACCATCCTGTTGAAACCACATGTCGTCCAAGTCCATATCTTCCAATTCGGGCCAAAAATAATCGGTAATCATGGCGCGATAACGCTGGCCATAACGTGACGATCGTTATCGTCGACGAAAAAATATGGCCCAATAACGCCGCCTGTTAACAGTTATAACAGATGAAGCGGTGATTCATGAAGCACATGTAGATTTTCACCCGACCAATAACGCATATTTAGCTTATTGACGAACCCATCGAGCCAAAAATGAGCTTCGTCACTAAGGATGATTTTGCGATGAAATTCATCTTGGTGCATCTTCTCCAGAGCCCAATCGGAGAACGTACGCTGCTTCAAATGGTCCATCGGCTTCAATTCTTGAGTCAGCTTGATCTTGTATGGGTGTAAGCCAAGATCCTTACGCAAAATACGCCATAATGTGGTCTGCGATGCCCAATTCTTAAGAACGCCGTGGAATCGGCTGATTTGGATCGTTTGCTACGGACGCCTGAACGGCAGCGATATTTTCGACACTTCGACCAACCCGTTGTCTCACTGACACGGCAACATCACACAACGAATATGTAGACCCAAATTTTTGCACTAAGCTTGTTATTGCCTGTCTACTAGGGCGAGAATTACGACCGAAAATTGGAGTTAACGCTCTTAAAGTTGCGGTCACCGACTCCGAATTTCGGTAGAAAATTTTTATAATTTGCAGACGTTGCTCGTTCGTGTACTTTACCACGATAAAAATGTTGAGCTTACTGAATAAATTGAATAAAATGACAGTTCGATGATTAGTGAAAGGGTGCGTTCACAAATTAAATTCAAAGCTGTCAAGTCCCCATTGGAAAACCCTGTACTACCATGGTTCGGCAGTCTCAAGGATTTGCTGATTTTTAGGATCGGTGCCTGTCCTTGTCCTTGTCTGTGTTTATTTACAGTGCAGTGCTTTGTTTTAGAAACTCATGTCGGTTCGAAATTGTTGTTTTATAAAAAAAAATTGAAGAGAACCTCTGATGAATATTTCCTCTTGTTGTAGTGGATATGTATGTAATGTGCTCTGTAAATTAATTTTTGGTGTAGGGAGAGAAACAGTTCGCTTCAATGCCTGATTCACGCAGAACAGAACCACTTTAATTTCGTTAAAATAGTAAGCATAGGTTAATTCACAATAGATTAAGTAGATAAATTCAAGAGGTTAATGTAGATCAATTCACTATAGTTAAGATTAGTTAGTTTTATATATAACAGTCTCCACCGCCAGTTTTAAAGAGGATAATAGCGATCAACTGCTCTACGTGCTCGATTTAAGCGTCTTAATTTGGTAAGTCCTGGCTGTTCCTTTTCGATGATCGATTCTATTAAGTCGGTGGGCTTCTTCGTTCCGACTGAGCTGTATCGGCAGCGGCTAGGACTACTCCTTCCTCATTGGTTTAATTCTCGAAATGATTAGCTTCTTTCCCTTTTCTCACTAGTTGAGGCGTCCCGCTGTTACTAATACTTACTTTACCATCTTTTGTATAGTTTGGGTTTCCGCCATCATGAATGTTAGTCGCCGTAGTCCGAAAATCGCTCAAAGGTTGGAATTTAGCATAATCCGAAACATTACCTTCAACAAGAGTGGCTCTCATCTGATCGACGTGCCTTCGGCATGATGTACCGTCAACGTCCACCAAGTAGTGTAGATGACCATCACGTTGAGTTACTTTGCCGAACTTCGATTTGCATTCTTTGTTTTGGTAATATGGAACCTGTACTAGGTCTCCAATTTGAAAGCTGCGCCTGCATTCAGGGTTCTTCGTTATGTCCGTGTGTGAAAAATGAATTTGCAAGTGTCACCAAAAAGCTCCAGCGCAGAGGGCTCTGATACATTTTCCAGATCCCGTAGGTAAACTTCTGCAGTGACTTTCGATACTAGGAAGACCATTCTATCTTTTTCATCTCCAGAGAAGCATCCCCAGACCATCACACTTGGGGGCATCCGTCAGATGCATTCAGAGCTCAGTCTTTCCTTTGGTTCTCTTCGCGCAATAATCTTCCCATCTCTAACATGCAGCTTTAACATGTCTTGAGCCCAATTAATATGCTCTTGAGCTTAGGGCACTCGTTTTTCTCCGAAAACCCGGCTTCAGTACCGAGCGCGAGACGCGAGCCTTTTCCTAACTGAGCTTGACGAAATTATTTTTCCTATAGCTCGACACAGATCGTTTTTAAAATCCACCAAAGTCTTGAACCAATGCCGACGGCTGTACAGCACTAAAAAACGATCTTTCAAGTGGGTCGTTTTTTTTGCCTCCCTGGGCCTTTCTTTCTGGTGGTAGTCCCGGTCTCACGATATTTTTTTAAATTCCATGCCGTAGTTTTTTCAGCAACATTTAATCTTCTAGAAATTTCAAATATTTGACAATAAGACGTGATAGACACAAAATATTAACTTTGCACTCCGAACTGATTTTTTCCCATTTTTTCACTAAATTACTTCGGTTTGCTTCGGGCTGCTATCAAAAGCTAAATGCACCTCTTATTCATAATGACATCGACTTTTATGCACTATTTGCTACTTAGTGCAAAAAACTCCCGTAGCTCTCATAAGTTCCAAGAAATGCGCTCAAAAATGGTAATAAAATGTTTGACCAAATTTTTTTTTTCGGACGGCCCTGTACAGTACAATGCAGTAGCAGCAAGACGATATATTTGGTCTTATTGTTTAAGGGTCATTTGTAGACTTTGGTAGGTACGATTTGTGTACTACCTATACTATACTTACATTCCAAAAGCTTAAGCCTTTTTATTTGGGAAATAGGAAATAGACATTCTGCTCACCTCTGTCTTGTTCTCGTTATAATTACTTTCCAGCTTTCCATGGTAGTCTTGTAATTGCATAGTGCGTCAACTGCTTCAGGACTATATTAGGTTTTCTAACCAAACCTCTACTTTCCCTACCTGACACCCATCGAATATTAAATATATTAAACATCAATCGACCTGAAAACTTAGACCGATATAGCACAATGTTTCGACGTATTACTCGTATGTGACTCGTAGGTCCATTCAGGTGAATTCCTTCTAATTCACGAAAAATATTTATTTGCTTATCGAGCTCTGATGTTTGCAGATCTTTTGCTTTTATTTCACTTTTGATCCATTTTTATTAATATTAATTAGAACTGTTTCATGCTAGACTAAAATGCTTAAAACTAGCTTTAAAATACCTTACGGGACATAAACCGACACTCTGAAGTAAACAGAACAACTTAAAACTAACGACTATATTCCTAAAGGGTCTCTCCCTCAAGGAAAAAAGGCAGGAGTAGGTACTACTCATAACAATACACTATTACATAACAACACTCAAAAACAGGGTTAAATATGGCTAGAGTTTCTAGGATAAAATATTCTGCAGGTAAACAAGAGGGTGATTTTTTTGCTGTTCGGGTTTTCAGTATTTTATTTTTGACCACTCAAGTACCATTCATAACACGCGTTAAGATCAAGCGCACTCAATTGATATTGCCATTTTATTGTGAAGAGACTTGTTTCCAAACAATGCTTACAAGTTAATAAATATAATTAACAAAATTCGTGCTCTTTGAAAAATGTTTGTGATGCACTACGTACATTTTACACTCGTCATAATCCACCTACTCAGCAATCCACAATGACCAAATTTTGCAATAATTTCATGCTATTGGAAATCAAGTCAGATACCCATCAAGGGCGTACAGAGGAAAGTATTGCTGCAGTATCCGCCAAGGTTAATAAAGGCCGTGATTTGTCCATTTGTCACTATTAGCAGCAATTGGTAATATGTTATTCGACTAGGTGAAAGATTTTACGCATGGATCCTAGTCTAGAACCCTACAAAAAACAGCTCGTGCAAGAACTGACCGATATATCACAGCGACGGTATTTTGGACAGTAGGCCTTAGAAAAACTGGAGAAAGATTCTCTGTTTTGATGCAGTTTATGGTCCGGCGGAATCATTGGTCCGTATTTTTTTCAAGATGACCGTGAGTGAGAATATTACCGTGAATGTCGTCCACAATCGTACAATTTTTTTAGAGTAAGGGTAAATCTTCAAAAGATACTGATGATCCGAATAATCAGTATGCCGGATTTTTACCGATTAAAACCGCCTCCGACATGATTGCAATCTAGTCACTTGGACTAATAAGCAATTTTATGCTGATTTAATTTATATTTTTATATATATATTTCATTTCAGGAGTTCCGCCCCATCAGTGTCTCCTGACAGATGTTAAAATGCGTTCTATTCATATGTAATGTATGTACATTTCTTAATATGAGTGGTCGCTTTTATTTAGACCAGTTCAAATGGCTTTTCCTTTTGAGTCTTCTCACTATATTTGCATTGTCTAAAAGTTGCACTGCACTGTTTGTGTGTACTTGAAGTCTTGATTCGTGCCTTCGCGCAGTTTGTTGGACCTCATCCATGACTAATTCCACTCCCAAGTCCCTGTGAAGGTCCTTATTTCTTATGTACCATGGTGCATTTACGATTTTTCTTAGTACTTTGTTTTGGAATCTCTGTATGATGTCTACATTGCTCTTTTTGGTACACCCCCATAGTTGACTGCCATATGTCCATATTGGCTTCAATGATTGCTTATATAATAAAACCTTATTATAGATAGTGGGGAGTTCTTTCCTATTAGCCAATACATTTTTCTGTATTTTGATTCTAATTCCTCTTTTTTCTTTTTAACGTGCTCCTTCCATCTTATGTAGTTTAGCATCTAGCGTCATGCCAAGATATTTCGCTGTGTTCGCATTCGGTACTATTTTCTGGTTGATAGTAACCGAGATTTGTTTTGTCAGTGAAATTTCTGTGAACTGATTTGCTATCATTAAGCTTGATTCGCCATTTTATTGTCAAATTACAAATTTGGTCTATAGCTGATTGTAGCTTCTGTGTTGATTCCACATCATCTTTTCCCACTGCAAGGATTACAGTGTCATCGGCAAACGTAGCCAATGTGCAATATTCTAGTTCTGGGAGATCACATGTATATAGAAGATACAGAATCGGACCCAGCACACTGCCTTGTGGGACTCCTGCCTTAATTTCCGTTAATTCTGATTACGAGTCTTCCTGTTTTATTCTAAAACATCTCCCGCTTAGGTATGATTCTAAGATTGCAGCGTATTGTTTTGCTAGGACACATCTTAGTTTATGGTTTAGTCCTTCATGCCAAACCTTATCGAGGGCCTATGCTACGTCTAGAAACACTTTGAGATTGTTCAGTTTCGTTTTGTCTTGGGGGGCTCTAGTCAATTGCCATACTCTTCTCGCTCTTCTTTTATCTAAAATAAGTTCTCTAATTTATTGCCTTTAGATTGCCTTTTTATTTCTGGCTGATTGTTGAATATCAAGTTTTTCCACTTCTCTATCCAGTTGTTCAGTATTACACATTGGCATGCTTAATTCAATTCTGTCTTCCAGGGTCTTCTTGAAACTTTCCCAGTCAGTGTGTTTGTTCGTTAATGTTGGTTTGCTTTGCTTCTGAATTACACGCTCACTCAATGTGAGTAGTATTGGAGAATGATCAGAGTTTAGATCGTTGAATTCCTCTATTCCTAGACAGTTTATAGATATGTTTTTAATTATGTAAAAATCTATTAGGTCTGGTATTTTATTTCGGTCAGTTGTTGGTTTTCCGGTTGACATGACTTCGCATCCATATAGTCTAGTTGCGTTAAGTAATTCTTTTCCTTTTGTTGTCGTTAATCTTGATCCCGAATAAACATATTTTGCATTAAAGTCCCCTCCAATTATAAATCTATTTCCCAGGTTTCTAAACAGTTTTAGGTAATCTTCTGATTTTAACGAATGTTTTGGTGGGCAGTAGATTGACATCATGTCAAAGCAAAAACTTGTTCCTTTTATATTCACAACTGTTACTTGTATTTCTTTGGTTTTATAACCAATTTAGTTAAATTGATTGTAATGTTGGATGTTTTTTTCTTATTATAACTGCGCTTCCTCCTTTGGCTGAGTTTTCGGGATGGGCAGCGTGATAAATATTAAAATTTCTGAATTTGATGAAGGAATGGTAAGTTAAGTGTGTTTCTGATATAAGACACACATCAATCTTTCAATCGTTCAATGAATTCGAACCCTTTCTTTGCCCAAGACGCACGAGCTGAATCTGATCTACATGTATTTTCAGTAAAAAGGCGCTTCATGCCATACAGCACCCGAATGGATGGACCAATTGAGAAAGTTCATGAGCAATTTATATTTCGTTTTTGACCGGTGAATTGGCCGGCTAGATCGTGCGATTTGACGCTACTAAACTATTTATACGGATATATATCAAATCACTAGTATATACCGATAAACCAATGACAATGCAGTCTTGGAAGACAACATTATATGTGTCAATAGCCACATTCCGGCCAATATGCTTTGAAAAGTGACACAAAGTTTTACATTTTCACGGACTATCTTAAGCGTAGTCGTGGTTTGCACTTAAATGGTCTTGGAAATGCTAATGGCAACGCTTACCAAATGGAAAGGGTACAGGAATATATAAAAGTAATCAATGTTGAAAACTTAAAAGACCTTCATATCCTGCGTCAATACCAGGGCGGGACGTATAACCGGCTTACATAATGATAGATGGCACGGAAATGACGAAGAAAAATACATAGGTAGAAGGAGTTTGATAGACAATAAAAACTGTTATAAGAGAAGAAGTGGAAAACTACCTTAGTTCGACGAACAATGCAAGAAAAAGGTGATGTTCTATATTGCAAGCTCTGAAAAATACCGAAGAGATCACGCGTATGAGATGTCAGATTCTACGAAAACAACTCAGCCGTTTCCTTCGAGATATAGAACAGCAATGGCAAAGGAAGAAGTTTACTAAATTTCAGGAAGTATGTTCGGTAAAAAGCGCAGGAGCAATGTATGTAGGGCTGCTGGAGATGAATTTACAAAGCAATCACATGGGTTCATCGCAACTAAGTATATAAAACAATGAAACTATCCCGAAGGACTGAAAAAACTCGATCATCATTCTCGTATTTAAAAAGGGGTTATCGAAAATAATCCAACAGTTACCGAGAAATATTGCTGCTATCAAGTTGTTGTAAGGTGTTGTCAAATATTCCCTTTAAGACACCACACGCTAAGAGACTACCAATATTGCGTCAGGAGAAACCACTTGACGAGTGACAGATATTCACTCTATGACAGCATTTATAAAAGAATTCCACGAAAAGGTCCATCAACTCTTGAAAAGGCGGGTTGTCGTCAAAGCTCTGAACTTTCGAGTTCTGAGTGGTCAGTAATAATAATAATAATGACTTTGACACTGCGATGATACTGGGAGGCGTATATATGTAACTGCGAATTATAGAATAAATTAAAAAAAATATATCTTAAAAAAAATTACCCAAAAAGTGATTTTCGAACTACTTTAAAATCTTCAATAATTGCTCTAATGGTTCTCAATACCATCGGACTGGAGGAATATAAATTATGCAATTGAACCTTAAAGGGGGCAACCAATTGAACCAATAAAAGACATTTGAACTGAGATGAAATTTCAAATTTATATTATAGTAGTAATCCGCCTCAATCCAATCTTGTAGCAAGCTTTTTCCATGCCAATTTCTTGCCAAAATATTGATTCGTTGCCACAAAAATTATATGAATTGCCCTCATAAGGCATGTAGCCACCTAAGAGTACTTTAGTTCTCCATTTCTCCTAATTCTAAAATTATCTTTCTAATCTGGCAATCCAATCAAAGAACGCTTAACAAATACCATCTATTTCCTTCCCCTAGAAACTTGAATCGACCTACTTTTAAAAGTGCCTCTCCATCCATTGTCCTCATCACTCCACACCTACCTATCCAGCAGTATCTCGTTCAAGGTTAAAGACTTAACCAATCACTACGGAAACGATTGGAAAAGCGAGTAAACCGAAAAGACCGACGAGAACATCTCTCAAAAAGTAATTCGCAATTCAAATGGCATTTACTGCCAAAGCCCAGAACCAATAAAACGCCCTCATGTCTATTTACCATCACCTCCACCTCAAGGGCCGGCTTAAATATCTTCATGAACAAAAGCCTGACGAGCACAACGAATCAACGGTGATTTTAACCCAATTGGATTGTACTCGTCCTCGTATTCGTACTCCTGGCACTCATCCAAAAAGTGGGATGTCATTAAAATGGGGTGAGAGAGACAGCGACGAGTAACCACGATAGCGGTAAGGAATCAGGATCGAAAATAGCGGTATAAGAATAGGAAACAAATAGAAGGCCACAATGGCCAAATCGAAACAATATTATCCTTTTTCCGTTCTGTCGAATCCTTATTTCTCCGAAACACCCGAAAATGTCTTCTCTTCCAATTTCCTTTCTTTTGCCTTTCGATTCGCTTCTTTTCATTTCAGTTGATTTCAGAATTCTATTCTTTCCAGCTCCACCATTGTCTTCGTCGTATCGTCTTTTGTGAGTTTTGTTTTGTTAGTTCTTCATCTCCTAGATTCACCTTTGATTTGAAGTCGTTTCGAAAATGAATTGCTTCTCGTTCGCCGCCCATCAATGAGTGTTTTTGGCTTTTTTTTTCTCTTTTTTAATTACGCCCTGAGGAGCAAGTACCCTATTTTGTATTTAATGGTTTTTGTTTTTGTAACTTTTTCACTTTTTTTTTATCTCATTTCTCGTTTGGACTTTTGAGATTGGATAATTTATTGAACGAATTTTTGATTTTGACTCTAAGGACTTTTTTATAGTACGTTTCGATCAAAGTGAGGTCGTGCAATGCGAATGGACAGGGTAGATGGTTCGCCATGATTTATCTTTAGAAGGCCGATGGATGATGATTTATTGATGATTTATTTTGGTCATTAGCTCAGGCTTGATGAGGCTTAATAGTGTTTTTGCAATTCCAGGGAAGTGAGAGAGATTTATTGTTGTTTTTTTTGCGAGTGGCGATGATTATTGGATTAGGGACTGAAATAGCTTCATCATGGGCGGAATTGAAAATAAATTTGTGTTCGGAGGCAAATGTGTCGAATTTTTGTTCCTGTTTCATCCAAGTGGAAAGAAAAATATAAAACCATAATCGATTCTTCGAATAAGCTAAATTAGGCGCGGAGATACGCATATATTCTGAAAACATCCTCAATTTAGATTTAGTCCGTTGGCACTTGAGATCTCAGGAGGCCATTCGTTGCGAGGAAAACCGGGCGCACTAATTCGTAGAAACAGTCCAACATGCAATTGCACTTAGTGGTATTTCCATTTTCATTTGGGTTTTCTGTACTGATTTTCCACACTCATCAGTCTCTTTTTCTGTTGTATTTGGACCACCAGGGCAAGATTAGATTTAAAGAAAGGGTGATGGAACGAATTAGGGGTTATCGCAATACCGCCACCAAAAAACCAAATTTTGATGGATATTTTTGGATCGTATCGCCACTCCACGTTGACCCGGAAATTAGCACATCAAATGGTAGTATTCGTAGAAATGTTCAATATCTTTTAAAACGGCTGTCTTTACCCTATTTACTGATGGAATAGAAACTTTGAATATTTATAAAATGTGTCCTTTTCGGTGACGTGACTGAAGAACTAACAGAAGCTATTATTGTTATTTTTTTCTTATGTTTTCGTTCAAAAAGTAAAGTTTTGTTCAAAAACTTCAGTAACTTCAATCAACGATGAGTGAGCAGGTGCATTATCGTGATGCAAGAGCCATGAATTTTTTTCCACAAATCCGGACGTTGTCTTCGCAATTTTTCATGTAAACGGCACATAGCCCTGAGGTAATATCGTTTATTCACAGTGCGACTTTCCGGCAAGAACCCTGCCATTGTAATCGAATTAAAATTTTAACTTGTCGTGCCTTTTCTGTCTTGGCTCTTCTAGTCACTTTTATTGGTATGATTGGACTTTTGTTTCGACATAATACCGGTATACCCATGTTTCGTCACCAGTGATGACTCTTTTTAGTAAGACTTGATCGTTATTGACGTCATTCAACATCTCCTTAACGATGTTCACGCGACGGTTCTTTTCGTTAACATTTATGGATTTTGGAATTCGCTGGTTTTACAGGTTTCATGCCCATGAAAGAAATTCATGGCTTGATCAAACCGATATGCCAATATCCTCAGCAACTTTTCGGAGAGTGACTCGACGATTCTTCATAGTAATTTTCTTCATTGGTCCAATGCTTTCATCCGTTGTTAGCGTGATGGGGCATCCTGGCCGGGCATCGTCATTAACATTATTCACAATCAAACTTTTAAGTACGTTGGAGCTCTTATTGGTATTTTTCACAAAGAAAAAATAAATCAGTTCCTTCGATCCACTTTTGTTAGCAGGAAAAAGTTGCGAAGCACTCCGAAACACGTCTAATCTTTATATTAACACCAGCATATGTTAGGTAAAATGCGTGCTTACTTAAAAAAAAAAACTCGTATCGGAAAATTCAAAAAGTCACCTTATTTTCTGAACAAAGCTTGTACACCCAAGCTCAGAAAAATCGTAGTAAAAATTAACCAATTATGTATTTAAAGTAAATTTTAAGTATTTAGAAAAAATAGACATTTGAGGAAGGCCATTTTGCGATGTATAAGTGCTCCTGATAACCGACTAATCATAGTTTATATGGAAAAAATCCATTTATCACACTCATGACATTAGCAGCGGCACCTTCCGAAGAAGGCTAAATGAAACCCCTCTATTGATTTAAAAAATACATATTTTAGCGAGGTTTCATTTCGCAAGAATCTACGGATGCAAAGATCGTTTTGAAAGAATGTTTTGCTGGAACAGGTAATCGAAATTGTAAAGGTTTGGCTCTAGCTGAAGACGTCATGTGTGGTGTCCATCAAAGCAGGAGCTTAATTCACGCTGAACAATAAAACATTCAAACATAGCGGTGAAGCCATTATGGCGTGAGCGGCCTTTCCTTGGCATACTCCTTATAAGTAAAACAGACGTCAGAGTTCATCAATGCAAGTAACTTTGGGTTGATATCAGTTGCAGTGTAACTTTTGATCAAATTAGGAGATAGGAAGCTAATTAACCGCCTCCAAATGTAAACGAAATTGTTATATACATATATTAGAATATCAAACACCTCTGCATTCAAATCAATATATGTATATACCGCAAAGAACGACCTACCTAGAATACGCCGCATCACTTGATAGCACATGTGGAAAATAGTTTCACACGCAAGGAGATGGCAATTTGCGCCTTCCTCGATATTGAGAAGGCATTTGATAGTACTGGCTACAACTCAATCGCCAATGCACTGTTCCAGAGATTGTAGATCACCCAACTAGCCATTGGGCAAGAGCGATGCTTGACAGCCGTATTACAACAGCTACATTCGCAGAGGCCTCTGAGACAGTAAATCGGCAGCTAAAGGGTGTCCACAAGGTGGACTACTTCTCTGGTCGACAGTCATCGACGACCTACACCACAAGTCAACCAACCTCGGTTATGAAGTCATCGAAACTTCAATGACTTTAAAGTTGTGGTTACAGGTAAGTGTGAATTTTCTGCCTGTGAACGTGTGCAATTTGCCCTTCAATTTATCTCTGACTGGATAGGGTTTATCGATAAACCCAAAGAAGGAGACCTTAGTCCCGTTTACAAAATGGAGGAAAATACAACCTTGCACCATCTCCCTAGACGGAGCAAATATTGGATTTTCAGAAGAAGTGAAAAATCTTCTTGGGTATTGACCTTGACCGCAAACTTAACTGGAACTCCAACATCAAAAGCAAACCTGCAAAGGCGTCTAAGGCAGTGTTAGCCTATTGACGTACCTACGGTGAAACCTGGGGATTGAAACCTGGCTATATACCGCAATAGTAAGACCTATCATCACCTATGCGTCTGCTGTACGGTGGACAAAAAACTCCAATAGCTAAACTTCAACGCCTTAAGAGGCTAGCATGTCTCGATATTACAGGCGCCATGCCAACTTCCCCGACGGCAGCCCAAGATTACTCCACTGAATCTTTTTATTAAAAAAAATGCTATACGTAGTGCAAACAGTCCGGCCATGTAGACCATTGGGTCACATATCCATTCTACAACACCTTCCTGAGTTTGATATGATTACCACAGTTTCGGATGCACTACCATGTACGTTCACCTTTGACAAAAGATTTGAGATACTGATCTCGAAACGGTAATCCTAGTGTCTTCCAAGCCGAACTATATACCATCCCAATGTGCGTCAACCTAAACTTAGAGACTGGCATAAGATATAATCATCAATATACTTTCAGACAGTCAGGCAGCGTTCAAAGCGTTGTGCTCGTGTAGTACGCATTCAACATCCATCAAGGCATGCCACGATGCTCTGTAAGACCTAGATAAAAGAAACACACAAACCTTTGGTGCGTGCCAGGGCACAAGGGCACTAAGGGTAATGAAATCGCCGACCAGCTCGCTATAAAAGGTTCCAGCGAAAGGTACATAGGTGCCGAACCTTTCTGCGGAATCCTCAAGTCAACGATTAATTTTTTCTTAGACGAGGGAGAAAAATCGCAACACCTGCACCTTTGGAACAGCGTTCAAGGACTCCGACAATCGAAGAAACAAATACGTCCAATGAATAAAAACTCTATCAATATCCTTAAATAAAATAGACTCGATAACAAGAGACTGGTCAGATACCTTTCAGGACAGGGTAATCTGAGATATCATCTTAACAAAATTAACCTCTCATCTGAAACCCGGTGTCGACTCTTTCTAGAAGACGAAGAAACTGCAGAGCACATCTATGCGAATGTGCACCCCTCTGCTATCTTAGGAAGCGTATCCTAGTCAGAGAAAAGAAATCATGACTCCTGAGGATCAGCTCCTACTGAGGAAATCCTCAGCTTTTTTAAGAAATTAGAGGAACTCCTCATCTAATTGGCTAGTAGGCACAATAGACCTCCCCTGATCGAACTGCTCTATGCAGTAGGAGTAGCCTCCAATTAAAAACAAAAAAAAAAAACGAAATTGTTTGTTTAGGGCCTTAAGAGATGCAAGAAAGAAGTTCAGAAAATTCGTGATCATTGAGCAACGTAGACAACAATTAGCGACGGGGAACGCAGTTTCATACCTTCGTATCTGACTTGACCAGTATCCGTATTTCAACGGACACGGCGCCTACTTGCTGTCAACTTGACTGCAGGCTTAAAATCGTTTCATATTACATGGCCCTAAAAAGACACATCATCATGAAAAATATGTGTCGGCCTAGGCTTTTTAAAAACTTTCAACTAGGTAAGTAAGTTGCGCTAAGAACTCCTTTATGACTACTATGGTAGATGTAAATAACAGAATATCGAACTAGAGGGGACGACAATAGGGTATTCAATTCCAAAAACAACATTTTGAATAGAAAACAGTTGAATCTAGAACAGGGGCTGGAGTTTTTTGCGTGTGAAATAGATTCTCCGAATAACTGGGCGCGTTCTATAACTTAAAAAAATTCGAATTCGGAATTTCGAAATAACAGTAATATCGGCTAGGCAAGCAGCCATAAGAGCTTTCAGTTCGAGACTTAAAACGTTCAAATTTGTGTGACGGAGACATGTTCCTTAGGCAGCTAAGGGCCGACATTATATTGATATAGGACCAGTGGCACACCACCTCAGCGATCCTGTCGAATGTTAGATAACACCATCATACAGGTCCCAGGAACATAGAAGACCCAAATAGAAACAAAGGCGGGAAAAGCTGTTGGAAAAAAATGTATGGGTTATTAATGAAAATTCTCTAACGAATCAAATGAAGCCCTAGTTCACCTTCTCGTGGAATAGCTTTGAAGTATTGACCCAGAAAATACAATATTTACAAAAATATCAAGTTTCAGAAGTTTCAGGTTTGTCTTCTTCTTTTCCTTTTTTTTCCGGCGTTGTTATGGTCAGAAGTGTAGGACCATAACCTTCCCACTTAACTGCATTCCTACTGGTCCGCTTGTGGGGTCCACCGGTTTGACCTCAGAAAGTAGCGGCAGGCTTCCCGGTTTGGGATTACTTCATCGCTGAGGCCAATCAAATGCTGTTGTTTTTGCATTTGTTTGCACCAATTGTTTTTCGGCCTGCCTTTTTTTTTGTGACACGGGCATGCTCCAGATTTTTTTTTTGTTTGATCTTACTTTTACAACACCGGTGATCTCCAGTCGTGTCAACCCACTGATTTGCATGTAAACTTGTGGGGCAGTTTAATGGTGGTATATGTGTCCCTAGGCTCACCTTGGTGTTTTCTAAATTGCCTAGATGTGATTTTTGTTTACCTTTCTTTTAGTCGCCTTTTACGACAAGTTTCAGGTTTGTAAAAGGAATTAAATTAAAGAAGATCAAAGAAACCAACATTTCATTTGCCTTGAGAAGGCGATGATAGACCCGAAGTTAAGGGTACACTGAATCCCTCTCTGATGGTGGCCACCTGACTATAGTGCTCTGTCTAAGTGCTAAGGGGCTATGAAGTGCCGTTTTATTACAATAAATCAACTCGCTTGACCTGGGCTCTAAGTGAATATTGCTAGGACATTTAGAGGATGTGAAACATGATTTCGATGATTTGACTGTTTGGGAATTTGAATCCCTTGTCATCGGCATCAGGAGCCAAAACTCTTCTCACTCCTGTCTCAAGTGTCCAAATGGGAAGCCAGTAGAGGTACATGTGGGATGAGAAACGTCATATACATATTTAGCTTGGGCATTTGTCATCAGCTCCTGATCATTATATTTGGAAATTCCATTGGCGCCATTTATTGTTTGTAAAAGAAAACTTTGATCTACAAGCCCCATTTGTAGGAAGTTTTACTTTTCTCCTTCAATTCAAAACAAAATGCGGCTGAAACTTGTCGAAATATACAGTGCGGCTTTTACTAGTAAAAGAACGGGTCGCAAATGGTTCCAATGGTGGGGATCTCGACGTGGAAGGCAAAAAACATCCCGGACAAGTGAAAAAGTTTGAATAAATCAAAATATTTATGAGGTGTTATAGTACTGGATCATGTTTCATGTTAAACGCAACAAAAACTTCCGAGTTCATCGACCCTAACTCAACAATCCATTTTCCACCGTCTAAAGGCAAATGAATAGTCAAAAGCCAGATGAATTGGGGTAACGAGTTTTGTTCGCAAATGAATTGCTGCTCCAGCTTCAAGAAAGGAAGGGTTGTCTGCATCGTGACTGTCGACGGAAAGTGGATCCATAAGAATCCAAAGTGAAAGAAATAGTGGCGCCATTCGTCAACATTGACGACCGAATCAAACTTCCATGGGTCGAGCCCTGTGCTTTACATATTTGTTTCGTTGAACCAGGTCGACGGGGTATGTTATGAATTGTTACAAACTGGTAAATCATCACAGGAGCTTCCTACCGAGCATAACTAGTGCATGTAAGCCATGCACTGAAAGAAAAACTGCCAAAAAGAAGGGAAAGTAATTTTGCAGCACGATTCCGTTCGGCTACCTATTGTTCAACTTGCTAAGACTTCCCTAAAAAAACTAAAATGCGGGGTCCTATGTCACTCGCCATATTCTCCATCAATTTGCCCTTCCGACTAGGACCTGGTCCGACCGATAATACATGATCTGTGTGTGATGCACTTCTGATCATTCAACGAAGCCTAAAATTGGATCGATTCAAGGATGTCATCAAAAGTCGGAATTCGTATGAATCCAGAAAAATAGATAGAATTAGATAAAAGTAATAATACATTCAAGAAAGAAATGATCTTTTCAGAAAGGTCCAAATTTTGGGAAAAAAAAACTGTAGATTCTAGTTTATGCACCTTGTACGAAGTTGGTGAAGTTCGTAAAGGTTCTGAAGCATCAGCAGTCTTTAAAATCATTCCTGAACAGCTCAAGACCAGTTCTAAAATAAGTGCATATAGATCGATTTATGGAACGATTTGTAGAGTGCCCCAGTACTATACGACTTGTATTAAGATTTTTTGTAATGCTGATGATGAAACATGCGTTTGAAGATATGACGTCAAAACAAAGATTCTGTCAACAGAAATAAATACTCGTTACAAACAGCCACTTCTTTATATAATAGAACGCTTGTGTAAGTGTGCTCTTCTAATTAAAAGAACAACTGCTGGTGCGATTTCCTTGAGATTAATTATTATTTCTTCATCAAGCCCGTCGATTTTATTCCTGACACGAATGTCAATTAAATGCGTCGAGTTAGTCGTTCCCCGTACTCATTGTACAACATGTCCAGCTCGAGCAAACTTAATCATTTCTACCCCTAATGTAAGTAATTAAAAGCAGACGTGCTCTCTAATAACTTCGTTTCATTGCATCTCATCTATTATATTATCTCAAATTAATGCGTTACCATCACGTCCGACTATAGTATACCAAAATCAAATCAGAGCTCCTGTTCACTGTAGCAAATGTCCATATTTTTCATCACGCCCCTCATCGGGATTTGAAGCCACAACAAACACAAATAAAATCACGAGTATATGCAAAACGAAAAACTTTTGCCCATAGTCGTGTACGAACATCCGTGAAAAGTTTCCACATCCATCCACCGTGGCTTGTCTGGCCAAATGAGTTTTTCAATTCATATTGATACATACAAGTGTGTTCTACTTATTCATCCGTATTGTATTGATTTTCCAATCAAATAACCAGAAAACTGATTGAATTTCAACAGTGAAAAGAGTTCAGTGACGGTGGGAGATTCGGGCCAGTAGGATGAATGGATGTGGCTACAAATATCCGAGATTAAAACTGGCACAGGCCACATTCAAAAATATTTCATTTTAAGAGTTTTTCATTAACATAACGTACGTGATAGGTATACAACCGTCTTTGCCGGGCATATATTTGTTTTTCTTTAATTTTCGGTTTCTAATTGAGTCTTTGCTTTCGTTGGAACTAATAATATTTATTCACCTTCCATGACCGACGCGAAGCTGCAGTATGATATTCCATAAAACTTTTGAGTGTTCCCCAAGTTTTTAAGTTCTCTTAGGGAAATATGGTGTCAGTCAGACTTATAGCGAACCTTATGAAGTGAAGGCGACTATAACCTTAAAAGGTTCTTTCTTCTTACTTGGGTCTTGGGCAATTCTATAAAATATCCATTTTTTCTGGTCTACTACAGTGTAATAAGTTTAGAATATCTTTCAAAATATGCGGACAAAATCAGAAATAACACAACAGAAAATATTCTTCTTAATAAGAGGACCTTGGATATTTGAATCTTACATTAGGCAAGATGGGCTCAAGTTCAGCTCTAAATTCACTTAAAAGTTGAAATTCTGTGAGAAATTCTGTCACCATTCCTCTTTCTTTCTCTTTCTTCTCCCTCCAAACATGTGTAACTAATATAGGGGCAGTACTCATACTTCAAAGAGTAAGTTATAGCCTGGAATTTATTGGTAGAAACCTTCTCTCTAGGAAACCTTTAGGAAAGAATTTATGTGACCTACCTGCCCTCAGATGATTGATGGGACTTGTCATGTAGCAGAAGCAATTCATGACCAGCATTGGCAAACATTGCCAAAGGGCTGCTTCCATAAGCTATACAAGCTATTGTATTTAAGTGGTACTCTAGCAAGAAAACACCATTTTTATGAGGTGAATAAATGGGAATTCGCAGTCTTTTTTAAAATTTGGAGCTTTATTCCAGAAAAATGGTTACGGAAAAACTGCATTTCACTTGAGGTGAAGGAATCCTTTTTTCTGAACCACTCTCAATGTTTAGACCATTCGTATAGTTTCAGTCGATGGAAAATCGATACAACCAATGAATCTCAATTCTTATTGCGTTTGCCATGGGCCCTGTGTAATGAATTTATTAATTGTTGCCTAGTTAGCTATCCGGCAGTGCACGATTGCCATAGAGATCTGCCAAAGGATGGATCAGCTATGTCGATGGGCAGGGCACGAATGCCATAGGGGTCTGCCAAAAGAAAGGAGGGAGAAGTCAAATTGAGCCTTTATTTTTGATTGATCGGACTATTTATACAGGTTTCCTATCGGCATTCTCAACGCATATCGATTCTGATTAGGTCACTTGTCTTTATGTTCTTTGGTCACATTACATTTTGTTCCCCTAAAGAGCGCCTTGTGATATTGGATACTATTCGTGACACACAGTGTAGTGAACGTTGTATTGTCTGTGTTCTAATTCTTACTGCCCGTCTTCTTACGGTGTCAGCACTTTGGCGTGTGCCGTCAAGTGTTTATGAATGTATCTTTGGTAGGTCAGCATTTTGTATTTATGATGTTTACGTTGTTTTGTTTTTGATGGATACACTACACCTGCTCCAGTAATGCCCCGCATCGTCACACTTTTTCAACTTTTTCACCGCTCCCGGTCACCTGCGAAATCACCACTCTTGAGGTTTTGAAACCGTTTGCGATAGGTTTTTTTACTAAAAAATTATGTTTTTTTGTTGCTTGGTTTTTTAGTGTTAAAATGTTGATAGCTTCCACGCGACTCATGGCATATACGTCAAACATGCTCAATTAGCATTGCCATTCTATCATAGGAAGACTTATGTACACCTAAAAAACGCTTTTTTAACGCTTAGGAATTATTGAATTTCATTATCAAAATTTGTGCTCTGTGAGAAATGTTGACCATTTTATTGTGATCAGTGAGCAAGCAATTTACTTCATAGTGACAAAATTTTGCACCAATTTCACGTTTTTGAACATCGAGCCATGCGTACAATGCGAACGTAGGAAATACTTGACCGTGACTTGTCCATTCGCCACCAATTGCTGCAATTAAGATTGCATTACTCGACTACATCAAAGATCTTACGCAAGGACAAGGGTCTAAAACTATACAATTTGTGCAAGACTTAATCCGAACGACCTTCTACAGCGTCGAGCACAGGAAATTGGAGGGGTTGTCAACGAGAGCCTGAATCTGCAGCAACTAATTCCTCAAAGCTAAGTTTCGACTGAGGGTTATCTCAATTATAACATGACAGATGTCTATTTTTAAGTGCTCCAACATCGCAGCTTTATTGCCTTAAAAGCTAAAACTTTTTTTAAAATCATAGGTCTGCCTCGAATTTCTGCCAATAAAAAGTTGTCATAAGCCTCCCTTATCGTACAGTTTGGCAGATATGAACTCGAGTTCACGTCGCTGTGTCTGCCTAACTACAGCGAGCTTAAACTTTGACAGTTATTAACTCATTTTATTACTGACAAGCATGTGCAAGGACGTTTAGTTTTAGTTTTTAATTCATTTTTATTCTTAACTTCTTAGATCTATCTTACCCTAGACAAAAATGCTTAAAAACTAGCTTAACTATCTTAACAATCTAGATATGTTACTGGCCCTAGGCGGACACTCTAAAATAGACGTAACAACTTAAATCTATGTCTTTCGACTACTATATCAACTTACCACTAACATTACTATATCTAGCTTAAGCTAAGAAAAATGTTTTTTTTATTAAAAACTTAGCATATGATCATTTGTATTATATATAAAACTTAAGCCTACCTTAATGTAACTAAACCTAACTTATTCTACCTTAACTAAAATATATATATATAAATTATATACATAATATATATATTTAATATATATATCTTTTTTTTTGTTTTTTTTTTTTTTGTTTTATATACAATATATATACCCTACTACTACCTACCCTACCCCACCTTACCCTACCTTAGCCTATGTAAGCCTGCCATTGGTGTTAGGCAGGCGATGCCTTGAAGAGGCTGAAGCTCTCAAAGTGTCCACTGACGTAGCTCTCTCCAGCCACCAAAAGCGTTGATGCTGTCGGACTACGTCTCCTCGATCCCGGCGTGAGACCGATCTACAGAACCTGAGGCGCTCGGGCTCACGGAGCGCGACATCGGGTTCGTAGAGGAATCGCCGTTCCACGGACTTGCGACCCACGTGGAAGATTAGCGGTACCGCCAATCTATCCTGGATCAGCCCACATCTATCTAAATAGAGGAATGCTTCTGGCGGCACAAAGCCATTAAGGCGCACTCTCTCGTGATATAAATCGTTGGGGTAGTAAGCCCCGAAGATCAGGCTATTGACCGAAGTCATTGCTCTCGCAACGTGGCTTCGAATCAGTTTGATCAAAAAATTATCTATCCGTACAATCCTGGCCCTATTGTATAGGACCTCGTTCGGGTAAAATTTCATGTACTCAGATTCGGGTGTCCTATGTAGCCCCAGACACGTCCTGAGACATTGTCTCTCAAACACCCGAATCCTTTCCATTAAGCTGGCTCTCACATTGAACCAGACGGGACATCCATAGGCAACCATGGGCCTGATTAAGGCCATGTAGCAGATTACCTTCACCGTAGAATCAAGTTGGCTGCTATGAAACAGCCATCTTGTCAGAGCGAAAGCGCCCCGGGCCCTTGCCAGAGCAGCATCTACATGTTTGTCAAAATATAGATACTGATCCAGCACGATCCCAAGATATCTGACCACACTTTGTTTCGCCAGTGGACGCCCGTCCGGTCCTAATATTAAGAACCTGCGCCAGTTTTTTCTAGTGTCCCGAGAGGCCCTAGACAAAGGCGTTCTGAACAATATAGATTCTGATTTCTGGAAGTTGATTTTCAACTTCCAGTCATCACAATACTGCTGAATTTTTTCGAAGTCACGCTGCAGAAGAGTAACAATGACGTCGATCGTTGGACCTGATCTGTACGCGATTAGGTCGTCTGCGTACGCTATTGAATGGTGAAGAGAAACTAGCAGATCGCTTAGGTAAATGCTGAAAAGGATCGGCGAATTTACCGTACCCTGTTGCAGTCCATTTTTGATTTCAAATGTTTGGGTAGAAGTCACGTTGGCAATTTTCACTACGAACTTTCTACCCGTTAACATGTCAAAAATCATATATAGCAATGGTTTACTTATGCCCAGCCGACTGAGCTTGTAATAAAGACCTTCTAACCATACGGTATCGAAGGCTTTTTCCAAGTCAATCAGACAGGCACCCGTGCATTGGTTCTTGCATTTATTCCATTGGACATCCGACACAAGCTTCGACGCGGCATGAATAGTGTCATACCCCGCTCTGAAACCGAATTGGTTATCCGGGATGATTTTATTGTCCTCAACCCATTTAGACAGAGCCCTATGGATCACCTTCTCGAAAACCTTGCTGATACTCGGAAGGAGACTTATTGACCGGAGATTTTCCGGGTTAGATGTGTCTTTACCCCTCTTGGGAATTGGTTGCACCACCGCTGTCTTCCAGTGCACTGGATAATATGCATTATTCAGTGCATTGTTGAACATGATGGTGTACCTCTCTACAGCCACTGGCGGAAGGTGCCTAAGCACAACATTGGATATACCGTCGACTCCCGCGGATTTTTTCTTCCTCAATGACTCGAAGATCATCCGAAGATCCTCCGTCGATATGAACAGGGTATTAACCCCCACATTGGCGATGACATTGTTTGCCATGAAATCTTCATTGAACCTTGTAAAACCAAGGTTCTCTGATCGCCAATGATCGCTATCATTTCGAAGATAGAAGTGATGAAGCAGGGCTCTATCTTCCAGGTCGTGGTTCGGGCGAATACTATCATTCACCTTGTACACTTCCTGGAAGACAGCTCCCACTGTCGCCACCTTCTCCCGAGGATCCTCGATCATGAAGAAGTCGTCATCCAGGATGGCGCTCTCCGGATCGATGCTAACTGTTCGTAGCAAGCGTTCATTGTCTGACGTTCTCGGAAGCTTTAGATCCTGAATGTCATTCTGATTGTTTCTCCGAAATATTTTATTTATTTGCGGGAACATACTCGCGCTGTTGGATTTTACAGCACGAATTCTGTTGTTCCAATGCAAACTTACAGATATTCTGTAATTTTCCTTGATTAACTGTTGGATATTTTTAATCAGTGACTTCAGTGTCCTGACCTCCGAGTTTTGTCTGTCGGTAAACCGCCTGTACAAGAGTTTGAGTCTTGTCAGGAGTCTACTTTTTTGTCTGTGCAGTGCGTCGATTGTCGCGTTTCGGTAAACGTTTGTGGTATCGTGCTGTCTTTGGCGTGGTATCGTACTGTTCATTGTTTGTTTAATGACATCGTCCATTTGTTTGAGATACCTGTCAATCTCGTAGTTTGACAGGTTCCTATTAGGCGGTGGAAAGGAGGCGCTCGAAGTGAGCGCTCTCGTCAGGGAATTGGCAAAGCGCGGCCAGCACACCCTACTGTAATCGTAGGGGTGCGTTTGGACACACTCTGCCATCTCCGCGAACTCGTCAGGTACTGTGATCACGGCACATAGTCCGCAATGGTCACTGTCGTATACAATGGTCCGTAGACAGTTAATAGACCATTCGTTCGTGTCTGCCAGTCTCAGTCGAGAGTCTATTAGCATGAGATCCAGGTAGGAGCCGCTCCTAGGATACGACGGACTATCCGTTGCGAGCAACTTGACTCTATATTCAATGCTGCGAAGAACCCACCAATGGCTTAGTAGACTCCCCCTAGTGTTGGGAATGTTATTTCCCCAATCACTATGTTTGGCATTTAAATCGCCGGCCAGAATGTAAAAGTCTTCTACCGAGTTTAAGCGCAGAGATCGAAAAAGTGTCTCGAGCTCTGCGATAAAAATATTGGGTTGAGGTGCTTCAGGTGCATAGGCTGATACAATGTACATTCTCTTTCCGTTTCGGAGAGGAATGCACACAATACAGGCCTCTAGCACCTGGAACCTCCGCACTTCACCGCTATATATGACTTTATGTTTAAAATTGTTTTTAATAAAGATAGCAACTCCCCCGCCTTGAATAGCGTTGGGTCGGTCCCTTCTAATTATTTTATAAGAACTGTGCCGGATTTTGTGCTTCTGGTTTAGCTTTGTTTCGCTAACCAAGAGTACATCGGGGCTTTCGTCCTGCAACAGGTTAAAAAGTACGGCTCGTCGCTCGATCCTTATCAGTGAATTTACATTCACTGACAGGATCCTCAAGGGCCTCTCTACCAGCGTACCCATCACGACCTTAGGTGCGCTAGGCCCGGCAGAAGCGAGTAGATACTATCTACTCGGGTCGCCGTTTCCAGGATCTGTTGCTGGAGCTGCCCAATCTGCCCTTGGATTGCGAGCAAGATCGAACAGACATCCACCTCGGCCACCGGTGCCTTAGAGACAGGCACTGGGGCTTTAGGAACAGTCATGGGCTTTTGTACCGTCTTTCCCGAACCTGCCGCCATTTGGGCGTAGGTCAATTGGGATGTGACGGCTGGTGTTTGAAAGCGACCCGAGGGACGCTTCTCCTCGACCTTCTGCTTACGGGCCAGGTTTTCTTTCTTGATGTCCTGGAACTTAGGACATCCCCGATAGTTTGCAGGGTGCCCTCGGTTCCTACACAAGACACACTCGAGCTGCTCTCTATCCGCCACCTTGTCTTTCCCAAGGTCGCATTCCTCGTTCTTGTGGTTCTTTGCACACTTAACGCATCGAGGCTGCATTTCGCAGTTCGACGCGGCGTGCCCGAACCTTTGGCAGCGGATACATTGCAAAATGTTTCCGCTCCTCTTTAATGTTTCCCATGTGACAGTCTGGGACGCTAAGGTGGTGATAGTCCTTAACCTCTCCAGCTTGCTGCTGGGTGTGAGCTGTACCAAGAAGAAGGGAATAACTCGCTTCTCCCGTCGGGAGCTCACCGTAGTGAATGGCTTAACCCCCACGAATTTGAGGTCGTCACTCTCGAACTCTTTGAGCTCTGAGAGCATTTCCTCGGGGTCTGCAATCGACTCCACGCCTTTAAGGAGCATTGTCCGCAACCTCTCAGCCTTCGGCGTGAAGGAGAAAAACTCCGTTGTGGACTCCTTTAATAAGCTTTTTATACGCTTATGCTGCTCCAGTGTCTTGCACCGAACAGCATAGCGTTTTTGGCCTAAACATTTGATTTCAAAATTGCCTACACCAATAGCATACTTACAGAGATCGATGGTCTCTCGTAGGGCCGTGGTATAGGTGAAGATGGGTGGCACTTTCTCCTTTTTAGGACGTTGCTGTTGCTTCTGCTGCTGCGGCTGTTGTTGTTGCTGCTGCTGTTGCGGCTGCTGCTGCTGTTGCGGCTGTCGTTGTTGCTGCTGTGGCTGTTGTTGTTGCTGTTGCTTTTTCTGCGGCTGCTGTTGTTGTTGCTGCTTTTGCTGTGGGGCGGCTGTTGCCTGTTCTAAATCCCTCTTCTTTATCTGTTTCAGCTTATCAACTACGGCCTGCAGCTGGGCACGTAGGATACGCTCTTTCTCTTCCAGTTCGCTACGCTCTTCCTCCGCAGCCGAATATAAAAGGGGGGCAAAGGGGTTATTGTCCCCCGTGTAGCGGCCTTCCCTACCATAGGAAAGGTAGGCAGTATCCGCTTCCACGGGGATCGCTGGTTTTGGTTGTTGTAGTCCAGCTGCTTTCAACGTTGATGGTGTTGGTGATGGCGCCCCTTTCCTCGCTTCGACCTGCAGCTTTTCAGTCGAAGCAGTGAGGGAGGGGCGCTTAGTTAGATCGGGCTTCTTGTTGGCCCTTCTGCGCCTCTTCATGACGACGGTCGGTGTTGCGAAATCGGATGATAAATCACCCGATTCCGACTCCGTACGACGTACGGGTTTTCCCCCGCCGTCTCCCGACATCCTCCTCCTGCTACTTCCAACTAATTGAGAAGCAGCAGAAAGAAACAAAGAAAACACACACAAAAAACTTTCCTCCCGACTTGGGATCCGAACCGGCGACCTTCCGACTGCGGGTCGGGCACTTAACCACCGGGCTAATGGAGGTTCCGCGAATATTTCGCCTAAATGCGCACTTATACCTTTTTATTGTTTTTTGTTTATATCGTAAACAAGCCGAAACACTACCTTCCACTTCACTGGTCTGTGATCAACTGATGTGCAAGGACGTTTTTGTATCACGTGCTTAGTTTTTGCTTTATCGACAACGCAAATCAACTGTAATAGTGTTTTTGCCCTTTTTTGGCTTTAAATTGACAACCGGCTATTGTTCGCGGGCGAAACATTTGAAAGTGAACAAAATGTTTATGTATAGCACCAAATCGCGTTATAACAAAATTAGCAACAATTTAAGACAGCAAGTTCGTTGAAAGTGATTCGGAGTCTTAAGGCCGAAATCGACAACCTTGGTGTAGTGGAAAGGAGATGGTTTCTGAGCTAAACATATTCAAGAAATGGATGTTAATGCTTGTTGAAAAACGAGTTCGGACAAAAAAAACATGCAAAGTGGCCAATCACCAAACACCGCCTTTTCCGACGGAGCACCATTTGTTTGGGGCGCAGTTTTCGTCGATGTTCATTGACATTGACGTTAAGATAAGCGCGATCGTTTATGGTACTCGTAAAACTGTCTTGGGAACTTTGTTGGAAATCCATGTCTTCAATTAAAGTAAATAAAAAGTCGATTAACATAGCTCTGTAACGCTCACCGTTGACCGAAGCGTTGTTCCCAGCCTCATTTTCGAAGAAAAGTGGTCCAATAATGCCACCACTCCACAATCCGCACCAAACTGTCACTCTCTGTGCATTGGCTTCTCGGCTATAACGTACGGGTTCCCCGATGCGGCAATTACGTTTGTTAACATAGCCGCCGAGATGAACATGCGTTTCGTCAGAAAAGATGATTTTTCACCCAAAATCGTTGTCCAATTCAAGCTGCCAAACTGCGAAGCGATAGCGAAACGGATGGTCGCGCGCCTTCAATTGCTGAGTTAATTGGGCATTGTAAGCGAATAATCCGAAATCTTTGTATAGAATTCTCTTCAGGCTAGTGCGTGAAATGTTGGGCTGTTGAGATTAATGGCGAGTTGATGTTCGTGAATTGAGTCTCACACTCCCGGCCACAGCAGGCACATTCTCATCTGTGCGCACCGTACGATGACGGGGACCATGATTGTTGTCCACTTGCATACCAGTCTCACTTTTTGCACAAACTTGCGTGCAGCAGTCGCCGTGGGTGCTTCATTTCGGCCAAAACTTCTTTTTAAAAAACGCACTGTTTGGGCTACACAGCACTCATTTTGGAAGTAAGTTTTCAAAATTTCCCAACGTTGTTCAAGCATAAAGCGACTCATTTCATTCCGCGGAGGTACATATGATACTGACTTTTTGTCAAGATTTCGATTTGCCATTATGCTCTGTGGGATCTAGCCACAAAAACAAAGTCAAAGTCTAGTGGAAGTCGAGAGTCCGAACCTTTTACACTCATAGATATTTGAAAAAATTACATCTTTATTTTGCAACAGATTTCAAAGTTTATATCAAGAGAATGGAGAATGGGTTAGTCTTTGAACATATATTCTAAGTATATCCAGCAGAGATGAAGAATTTTCGATTACCTTGCCAAAAAAGGAATTTTTCCCCAGAATCTGAATTATGAGCTTGACTTGAGGACGATGAAACCAACGAGCACGTACTATACGGGGGTGGTCCGATAAGTACTTAGCCTACAAAAAAAAAAAAACAAAAATTTTGGACAAATGGCGATTTATTTTTCAATATAGTCTTCTTTTAGCTCCAACTTCTTTAATTTCTTTAACGTCTGAAAAATACGTTTTCTCGAGGTGTGCAAAGTAGGCCTCCGTGGCGGGGATGACCTCCTCATTCGACTGAAATTTCTGCCCGGCGACTGACTTTTTCAAGTTTGGAAACAAAAAGAAGTCGCACGGGGCCAAATCTGGAGAATACGGTGGATGAGGCAGCAGTTCGTAGCCCAATCCAACCAATTTGGCCGTGGCGAGGGCGGAGGTGTGAGCCGGTACGTTATCATGGTGGAAGAGCACTTTTTTCTTCGCCAAGTTGGGCCGTTATTTCTTCAATTCGGCGTCGAATCGGCCCAATCGACTCCAGGTAGTCGATGTGGATCACACCCTTCACCATCACCTTTCCGGCCGATGGGACAGTCTTCGCCTTCTTCCGAGGACGTTCGCCGGGTGGAGTCCACTGTTTCGACTGTTCCTTGGTCTCTGGTGTTTACCAGTGGATCCATGTTTCGTCGACTGTCACGAAACGATGCAGAAACTGCTTCGGATTGCGTTTCAACAACGTCAAACACTGCTCTGAAGTGGTCTCACGGTTGCGCTTGTTGTCCGGAGTGAGCAAACGCAGCACCCATCGCTCCGACAGCTTGCTCATGCCCAAAATTTCATACAGGATATGACCCACGCGATCTTTTGAAATGCCTACTGTCTCAGCTATCTCGCGCACCTTCAATCGGCGGTCTGCCAATACGAGATCGTGGATTTTTGTCACGTTATCCTCCGTGGTAGCCGTTTTTGGGGCACCTGGACGTGGCTCATCAAAAACCGACGTGCGACTACGTTGAAACTCGTTAAACCAATTTTTGGTGGTCGCTATCGAAGGAGAAGAGTCACTCTACCCAGCATCCAAACGCTCTTTGATTTCGCTGCGCGAATCGAATCACCGACCGATATTGCTCTTTTTCCATTTTTCTAAAATCCGCGGACACTCCCGCTTCCACACGCAGACAAAACAAAACTATGAGTCCGATCCGGCTGAAATTTCTACAGTAGCCGTCTACTAGAATGTACTACAGGATAGCTCTTGCGATACTGGCGCCATCTGGCGGTGAGGCTAAGTAGTTGTCGGACCACCCTCGTACGTCTGCATTGCCATCAGCCATTTTACGACGCGTCTAATCAATCTTCATTAGAAAGGGTAGGGATATCTAGGCTTTTGTCCTAATATAGCTCCCTAGGTCATAAGGTCTTAAAATGCTCAAAGTCTCTTGAAAGCTTCATACTCAGTAAAGTTCTTTGATCTGTGACTTAACAATTACTGGCCGACGACGATATACAAGTCTTCTAAACTCAACGATTGACGAGTATTATATCGCGTTTGATCCGTGAACTGAACACTGGTGCCTTAACATAGAAAATAGTTAGTGACCCCGACTAATTTAAGGTTTTTGTCCTGAAGGAAAATAGAAACTTTCTTCAGTCCCAATCACATAGAACAAACGGTGGTAGAGCAGTGTAGAAAAAAATACCACCAAGAAGGCCACGTCGTAGATGAGGTGACAACATAAGGATGGACCTAGAAGAGATGGAATAAAACAACACAACGTGGGCTGAACATATCCATGCCAAAAAGGCTTGGCGAAGAGTGGTTGACGAGACTTTGAACTTCTGGGTTCCAAATGGCCCTCATTAATAACTAAAATCTGTTTTTTTTATAAGTATAAAAATTCAATATACAATAAAGTACTTGAAGCTAATGTTAAAGTCTATCATATTTGCACTTTTTAATAGATAAATTCATGCCTTTAGCTGAATATGACTTTGGGACATATATGCCATAGTTAGCTCGAATGAAGCGTAATCGTGAAGTCCGATTTTCGATAACTTTATCGAGCAACTGAGACCGTATATCGGAAATAACACGGCGAATGTTGACTTCCAAATCCTCCAACGTCACTGGCTTATCGGGATAGACTTGTGACTTCACATACCAGCAAAGAAAGAAATCTAAAGGTGTGAGATCACAGGATCGTGGAGGCCACTTTACAGGTCCATTACGTGAAATTATGCGCTTAGCTAATGTTTCCCGCAATAAATTGATGTGTCGCGCGCCGTATGGGATGTTGCGCAATTTTGTTGAAGCCAAAGCTCCGTCACGTCAACGCCATTCAACTGAGGAACGAAAAAGTCAGAAATCAAGCTTCTGTAGCGCTCTCCATTGACACTAACATTCTGGCCGGCATCGTCTTTAAAGAATTATGGGCCGATGATTCCACCAGCCCATAAAGCACACGAAACAGTGAGTTTTAATAATTGCAAGGGCGTCTCGACAAAGGCTTTTGGGTTTTCTTCTCTCCAAATTCGGCAATTTTGCTTGTTTACATATCCATTCAACAAAAAATGGGCCTCATCGAAGGACAAAATTTTGCGTTTGAAAATGAAGATTTCTTTTTTTTTTTTAGAGTTCACGCTGGTGTTTGTCACAGAGTCTGGACGAGGTGCAGATGGTTTGTGTCGAAGATGATCGATCACTACTCTCCGGGGGTGGTAGTCCTAGATTGGATTCGAGATACCCCGTATAGTACGATTCGACTGAATTTGTCGCGTTGGTTGTAGTTCACAGTAACTTTTTTTTCCACGTCATTTAGGTGTTATATTAGAAATACACACACAGAGTATAAATTTTCAAGTGATGACGCTGAAATATGTTTGCGGCCCATTCAACCTAAGACACTTATAGTGGTCTCGCCGTTTAAACTCTTGCTCAAGCTGGATCTTATGAGCTTTTGAGGCAAGACCTTGGATGGGCATATCTCCAATCACTGTGCACGAGGGCGAATCGACTCATTTGGATTCTCCTCGGGTAAATGGTTTTATTAGGTAGATGAGTGCCGTCGTTGCTAATGGCCATATAAACACTTTTATTGCATTTTCAATTGTTTCGGCGGGAACTTCGGGCTATAAGTTCTGAAAGTCTAGTCGGATATTAGTTTGAGAGCTTTTCGACTCTCTTGCCTATTTTTGTAGACCCGCGATTTTAAAACCCAAAAACTCTGGAGCGGTCAAATCGAGAGCACCTAAAGGCAAGCTGTTAGAATGTTATTAGGGCTGGTTGTTGCAGGATACCGCATATCTGAATTCGTTTTTCAAAGTAATATTATGCAAGTTACCCAAAACGTTATATAAAAAACTACCTTTATTTGGTGTGATAGTCTTTTTCTTCTGAGGGGCTTGAACGTTGTCCTTTTCTCTCTGTTTTCTCTGTAGCCGCCCCTTTGCCATCTAATATTTACTTCGCACTTATTGAATTTCGATAAGATCTTTTCAAAGTAGTCTTAAGCCCCTGTGAATACCTCTGGTGCACTTAGCCTAGACTAACAGTATTCAAAACCGAAATCTACTTATCAATTTAATTTTACGGGCGTCGCTGACAAGAACCCCAGCCCACATTCGAGACATTTATCTTGTCTTAATAATTACGAACATGGAAGACCAAACTGTTTTGATTATATTCGGGCATTGTTCATGGCCAGTTCCAAACTGTAGCAAAATCTCTCAGCTGCACATCAAACGGCTTAGATGGATTGAAGAAGCAATGGGGTCTTCTTGACGAAATGGTAAACTGCAGGTTGAAGTTTCTCCATTCCTTTTTTATCTACAGCCACTCTGTCTTTTTCGCTTGATTCATATTCCTAGCCAGCTGCTATGGTGTGCAAAACTCAAGCTTACCTATTCGTAGGAATGCGTTTGGAATGTAACAATAACTTGAGTGGGCAGACGACACTCTCTTTCATCCTTTGAAACATCTGCTGTCAAGCATGAATTACGTCATTGAAATTTGAAGATCTTTTGTGATGTGATACCTTAGAAAGTGTCGTTTCAACCATAGACGCTCTAGACCAGTCAGCAGATGGCCTATTTTACATGATGACATTTAACATGACATAAAATCCTTTTATTAAATTCAATGAAACCCATACCATATGCACTTGTTCATAAATTCTGTTTTTCGTTTTTACTTGCAGGTAAGTTGTCAAACATGGTCTGTTGAATGGATTACACAAAACCTCGACATGAGTAAGCAAAACTATGTCCGACTAAGTTCGCCAAACTTCTGTGGCATATCGATTATTTGAAAAACTTTGACATTGTTGTCAGGACACACCTTGTTTGGTATTAAATTCGATCAGTTATCCACACCCGCCACGACATACACATCCGGATCTCCTTACTCGCCCTTAGGTTATTAATACACCAAAAAAGGATAAAGAATGCCTGTGCGCCCGTCATAGCTCGCATTGACAGCCAGCCATTCGATGGGCGGAAGGAGCAGGGATCAGGGATGTATTAGAACAGAACCAAACGAATAATTACACAAAAGGGCTAGAAAGGACGAAATTAAAATTTATTCGCAGCGGCGTCGAGTACGAGTATGTCGGCGGTAGGCTGTGGCCATTTTGACTGGGCTACACCATCTTGTTTGCGGCCATGGTACGAGTATGTGGCGGTTGTGTAGCATAAATATTTTCAGAATTTTAATGGTAAGCTGCTGGTAATTACGCCTTTGGCAGAACGATATCTGTTTCAGTGTACGTCCACCCGCAAATGGCCGTGTGTTGGGAACGTACTATATGATGCGGATCCTGGCTGGTTTGTTGGCCGGCGTAATTATAATGATAATAACAAAGAGAAGGCGACATCCGTTGGGTAGTAAAGGAGATTATGTTACTTAGATGCCGCAATTACTGAGAGTCGATATTTTTGTTTCATTTTTAGTCGGCTTGTTTGAGTGGATGTGATAATTATAGGGGATGCGTGAGAATAGACGCAGCGAAGCCGACCCGATTGGCCATTCGAGTGTAATGGAAGATGTCGACAGGGTATGGATGGTATGGAAAGACGAGCGAAATAAATTGGGTTCACCAACGTACTGGTTTTATTTAATTTCACATTTTGTCAACCCTTCAGAGAAATGAAATGCGAGAGGGCGTTCGGAACTAGCAGTGTCCTTGTGACTGAGTGGCAGTGAAAGGGACTAATGGTACGAGGGTAGTTAGAGTCATGCCGATGGGGTTGGGAAATTGAACAATTACAGCAACGACCAGTGTTGGTCGGTTTGCAATTAACAGTCAAACAAGGACTCGCACTGAATTGTAAAGTTTTGAATAAAGTCAACAAATTAAAATTTAAAACATTAAAATATGATAAAAACTCTTTGGGTTTCTTCTCAGCGCATCTGCTTTACTTTCTATGAAGGAAAATTCATTCGCGCACGAGGGGCTATAAATATCCTCTAAATGTCAAGAGACAGATACGGCGAGTCGCAGGGAATTGAGGGGAAATACCGATGCACATGGACAAGGGGGAACGTAGCGCTTGGCAAAGTTTTCCACATCTAGTCGTACGTCGTCTGGACGTTTAAAGATAGGTTAAAGGGTGAGCATTTCTGCCAGTGTAAATGTTGCGATAAAATTGTAAAAGGGATGGCATGCAAGCTGCTCGACCTCTGTTGAAAAAAAGCGATAAAATAGAGAAACGCTAGAGACATTACGATGACGTTCAAGTGAAACAATAAGCATAGAAGCTGTTAACTGTTAGCAATAAGCTGTTTTGACTCAGGTTATAAGGCCAAGCTTAAGTTAGAGGCCACCAAAAGGTAATTCCAAGTGCCACCCACTCACATACATAGGTAATGGCTTTCCTCTAATCAAATATTGTAGTAATTGCGGCAATTGGTATGCAACCGTATGCTAAGTCCGTCAGTGTGAATGACTATAGGGCAGAGGCTTGTGACCTAAAGCCCAAATAAGACTGGTTCTTAATCTGCTGCTAGCCCATTTATTTTTCTCGTATTGTTCTCATATAGCGAGGACGTTCCCGACTTTCCTAATGAATCTAGGGATTGATCCCACAGAAACCGAAGTACAAGAACACGATTCCTCTGAAAAGGTCACGTTTCTAAGATGGCCGTATGTGGTCTGTAGTCTCATCATTCTCAAGACGTTCTCTAAAGTGAGGTTCAATTTATAAGGGTAATATCACGGGCCGCATTGTCTTAATAAGCTGATAGCTGAAGAGCCTTTAGATTTCGTCTTCGTTGAGTTTTAAGAGGTTTTTAAGGAATTTGTTCCATCCAAATTTCTATCATCTTTCAATGATTTCCTTCAATTGATGAAGTCCTTGAAATCTGTACGAAGGGGACAGATATGTTTCATGTTTGGAATACCACAGAAAGGTGTAATGGTTCTGTGCTATATTTATCCAGTGAATCCTAACTAAAATATCAGCCTCATTGACTTTTTTATGCTTAAGGACCCACCAACATTTGACTTTGATTTTCTTTTATAGATCAGCACGGTTTACGAATTCAGCATACTCAGGGCTTTGAGTGATTATTGGTATTAAATATACCCTTGACGCCGAGCTTGAGATTTATGTAAATGGCCTAACTCAGTTTTAAGATACTAGCCTTACTTCGTTGGGAATTAAAGGTGCCTCTATGTACCTAATATTTCAGACGTTTGCCGTTTTTCGGGATAAGATCTGATGCCATCAGTATAGGTTATAATAATAATAAGAGTTAAATTAGGGAGCAGGCTTATTATTATTAGGATCTCTAAGTAGTACTGCTACGAGTAGGAAAATATATTTTTCCCATTGAATATCCTATGGTTTCAAGTACAGGCCGATGTAAAGGCAAACTGGAAGAAGATAGATTTTCCTATGGAGTAGACGACCGTCGATCACTATCAGAGATATGTACATACGAGGGTGGTTCGATAAATACTTAGCCTACAAAAGAAAAACAAAAATTTTGGAGAAATGGCGATTTATTTTTCAATCTCCTTTTAGCTCGATACACTTGGCCCAGCTATGCTCAAACTTCTTTAACCCGATGACCTCCTCCTTCGACTGAAATTTCTGCCCGGGGAGTGACTTTTTCAAGTTTGGAAATAAAAAGAAGTCGCACGGGGCCAAATCTGGAGAATGCGGTGGATGGGTCAGCAGTTCGTAGCCCAATTCGACCAATTTGGCCGTGGCGAGGGCGGAGGTGTGAGCCGGTGCGTTATCATAGTGGAAGAGCACTTTTTTTCTTCGCCAAGTGGGGCCGTTTTTTCTTCAATTCGGCGTCGACTCGGCCCAATAATTTGGGATAGTAAAGCCCTGTGACCGTTTTGCCCTTCTCCAGGTAGTCGGTATGGATCACACCTTGTGAATCCCATCAGCTTTCCGGCCGATGGGACAGTCTTCGCCTTCTTCGAAGCACGTTCGCAGGGTGAAGTCCACTGTTTCGACTGTTCCTTTGTCTCTGGTGTGTACCAGTGGATGCACGGATTGCGCTCAAATAATGTCAAACACTGCTCTGAAGTGGTCTCACGGTTGCGCTAGTTGTCCGGAGTGAACAAAAGCAGCACCCATCGCGACGACAGCTTTATCATGCCCAAAATTTCATGCAGGATATAACCCACGCGATCTTTTGAAATGCCTACTGTCTCAGCTATCTCGCGCACCTTCAATCGGCGGTCTGCCAATACGAAATCGTGGATTTTTGTCACGTTATCCTCCGTGGTAGCCGTTGTCGGGGCACCTGGACGTGGCTAATCAAAAACCGCCATTGAGGGCGAAGAGTTACCGTACACAACATCCAAACGCTCTTTCATTTCGCTGCGCGATTTCCCTTCCAAAAACAAGAATCGAACCACCGACCGATATTGCTCTTTTTCCATTTTTCTAAAATCCGCGGACACTCCCGCTTCCACACGCGGTCAAAACAAAACTACGATCCGGCTGAAATTTCGACAGTAGCCGTCTACTAGAATGTAGGTACTACACGATAGTAACTTGCTCTTGCGATACTAGCGCCATCTGGCGGTGAGGCTAAGTACTTATCGGACCACCCTCGTATGTATATCAGTTGGCTCGTGCCATGATCTTTTTTAAATAATGTGAGCATGAATCGGGCATTATAAGCCGACATTACCTGAGACATATTTCAGTAGTTTTAAGTATGATATAAAGGGAAAGGAAGCCACGACGACGAAAGCAGGGCCGACGTCTTAGCCAGAACATCAAGGACTTTGTCTACCTTCGCTCACTAGTGACCAGCGAAAACAACATCAGCGCTGAGATCAAACGCAAGATTACTCTTATCAACCTTACCAAAACCAAAGTAATGCTATAGAAATCACTGATCAGGCCCGAAGAGTCTTCGAATCCAACCCTGAGGGACAACGCAGCAGAGAACGAACGAATCTAAGGTGGCGCAAGTTATTACTTGTACATATTGTATTAAAACAATGTCAAAATTTTTTTATTTATAATTTGTCGATCTTTATTATACAATACTAAAGCTCACTTCCAACTGACCATCGGGTTAACAAACAACTTGTTTACCCGAACATTTTGCGCCACGCATTTTTGTTGGGAAAATTATCCCAAGCCCCACTTTTAAAGCGTTTGTTCTTGCCATGTTCAGTTTAGTTGATTTCCACGATCGCTGATCTGCAATCAACTATGATGTAGAAAGTGGTTGGTGTCCAGGGAATGAGTGATGTGCAGTTGGATACGAATGTATTATGTAACTCTCACAAATGTGGAAGGGGACCTTAACCAACTGGTAGTGCAGCGCTGGTAACAACTGGCAAAAGATCGTGCCAGCTGGAGACGCTTGAGGCCCATGTTTACACCGAACTGTAGCGCCATCTAAGAAGACGAAACTACGAAGCTATTGTTATTAATGTTGGTATAGGAAATTATAAGGGCCATCCTCAGAATAAACTTAAATTAAGATTTTATTACTATCTGATGAATGCTAGCTAGGTAGGGAGAAGGAAGTTTGTTTACGAGCTCCCATAAGCTATTCCTTAAGTGTAGGCCATCTTGACGAACTTGGCTGGAAGCTAAAGACCTAAAAATTTCATTAGTTTGATCGTACTTTGGGCTAAGATTTTAGATGGACTAAACTTCTTTATACGGTATCAATGGTTGAGGTGATGGCATGAAGGCCTGTTTCAGTTAAGTCCTTTTTATTAATAGGGGGTCAAACCCAGAAAAGGATCTGAAATACTAGACCAATTGGAGCATTCAAAGGAAGGCGGATTTCGCTTGGTTTTAGAAATTTATTTTTTAGGGGCTTATATTAAACTTTCAAGGGGAAAATAGGTCGTTGGTTACCGAGAGGTCATTTTTTGTTTGTTCCTTCCGTAAGGAAAGAAACGTTTTCCCGAAATTTGCTGTGAAATTGCTAAATTTTGACTAATTTGTGTTTTACTTTTGCGTTATTTTTTGGTCAAAAACAAAATCATAAGCATGCCTCTGCCTGCCCCTTACGCATTTAAGAACGAAAATATGCTGCAGTTTAGGATTTAATCGTAAAACTGAGGCGAAATTTTTGCCTCGAATTGATGGTTTTCCTCAGTGAGACTTGCTCCCTCAGAACCTCCCTGAGAACCTCAACGTGTCTTCCTTTGGCTTGTACTCGTTATTAACAAGGTGTCCACGTCGTTCTGAAGGAAGTATAGTTACCAGTTAAATTCCTAAAGAAGCTTGTTCCTTTATATTGCCAGACTAAAGTATTAGAGTTCTGTATTAAGTTGTATGGTGGAATATAAAAAAATTAGCCTATATGAATCATAAAAGAATTCACAAATTTCTTACTTCAATTGTTGGCACGCACGAGGCCGGTTGCATTCAAACACTTTTGATATTAAATGGGATTTCTGCCATTAGCTCACCGAGACGATGCTGAGGAGTTAAGTAATCGATGTAATTAGCAATGTTCACACCTGTAATGGGACATTAGGTTCATTGCCTCGAGGTTTCGAATAAAGGGCTGTCCCCCACTCGGTCGATTGTGTGTAGGAGTAATTACCCCACTGTGGAAAAAAAACGTAATTAAAGAACGGCTGAGGGCTTGAATGTGAGAAAATATCTTGTCATTAACCCTCGGTTTGAAAAGGCAGAGGTTAGAAAAGGAATCACTGCGAAATAGAGCCTGTTACAATCGCCACAAGGTGACCACACAACTCTTAGTCCGACATGGACTTTCATTCAAGTAAAAAGTCTTAAGCATATAAGCAAAACCCAAATTACTTATGCCTAATATATATTCAAGCCCCTTAAAAGCCAAGCAAAACAGCTATAACACCAAAATGCGATAAATTTTGTTGAATCCCATCCCTCAAGCTTACATACAATATGCCACTGGAAATTCCCATAGACCACTAGGGTATCACGGTGGCGCAATGATTAGTGTTTTGGGCTCTGAAACTGGTGACATATACTGCAAATGCCAGTTAATGGATATTGTTTTTCGTGGTTTTCCCATCAACAGGGTACTGACGAAATACTTTATAATATTGTATATTATTCTGATGTACATATGTCTGGCATTATGATGGACCAAGAGTTGAGCCTGAATAAACCTGTTGATCAACAGCGGCTGTCAACGTCCCAGAGCTACGTGTAATGCCATCACTAAAAAGGAACACATACCCTGGCCAGGTTATCAATATTGTATCGAGTTTCACGCCCTTCTTTGATCTCATAAGTATCTCTGGCATCAATACGCATATGAAATCAGGAATTACTCTTGCCTAATGCTAGTAACCCATGAACCGACAGGGAAGCATAGTCCTGTAAAGAAAAGTCGTAAATTGTAAGGTAGGAAATAGAACGGGGCATTCCAAGAAAAATTCTTTTTCTGAACTCTAGCCCCTGATGTCCCAATGTCCCATTGAATTTGAAATAAGGCAGTGAAGACGATGCTTAAATTATCAGTAATCTTGGCTATTATGAAGCTGATTGGTTGATTTTTAACTAAAATTCTGGATAAGCATCGATTTCTGAAATTTTTTGAAAATGAAGTAAAATATTCGTCACCCTTACAGCAATGATTCAGCCTTACATCAGTACAGCCTTATATCTATTTGAGGCACATAGCCAAATCATTTACGAGTATGGATGTGGGAAGCTTCAGACCCGACTGGAATGTTTAACAGTCATTTGGCACAGATTGGAGGTAGCCATTTCATCTATGTTTTGAGTTATGACGAAGCTTATTGATGACATTTGACTAAATCTGCTTTGTTTAGAGTTAAAACTTTATAGCAACCTCATTCTTTACTACTTCCTTATTACTCGTGACTAGATTAATTAATATTTTCATGTAATGCTTCGAAGTTTAACAGCAATAAACGAACACTTTTCATTGCCAGGTTGGAAAAGTTTTTATTTAAAAAAAAAACGTATTTTTAGCCGATCTAAGAATCGACCCAGTTTTTGGCTTCGGTGATGCACAACCGATCGGAATAGGTGGCAGTCTGGAGAAAACGGCGAGTAGTTAAGGACATATCATCTTGGTGTTTCCAGGCAGGTTTTAACGACCTGAACAACATGTTATCAAGCGTTGTCTTGTTACAAGATCACTTTGTCAAGCTGTAAGATCGCTTTATCATGTTTTTGCTCGTACTGTGATCGTTTTCCTTTCTATGCTCGCTCAATCGGCTTAGTTGTGCAAGCTCCTGTGGTGATTTCACCCGTATAGAACAGCATATTTTGTAGCACGCAGAGCTACTTTTGCCCAAAACACAGACCATAATAGATCCAGCCAGTCACAAAACGATGCAGGGAACACCTCATTTCATACGTAGTTTGCTCTTGAAAAAAACTCGCCCATCGTCTCTCCGCTTCAACTCGTATGGCACCCAACTATGCCCCAATTTTTTTCTTCAAACAATTCCACTGACCCGGAAGGGGCATTATCTGTTAAGTTGAAATCATCATTTCTTTCTTTATTGCAAGCACTACCGTACATTTCTATAGTTGGACGCGCCTCAGCCGCAGATTTTTAAAATTTACCGCAAATCAATGTACATATTTGATTAATTGAGTAATTGACTTACTCGTCGATATTTCCACGTAAAGAGAAAAGGCGTGTTGACAGATGCCCAAGCTTACCTTGCATTATTTCTGATCTGATATTCCTAATCAGAATGTCCCACTAGTGCCATCTATTGGAAAGTGGCGGATTCCTATCTGTACTCCCCTAATGTGGCAGTCTTTTTCCTTTTCTCGTTCTAAATTTCCCCCAATTGACTTACGCCAAATATTACGAGAGGAGTCCTTACAAGTGAGAATGAGGACGGGATAATACCGAGGAGCCAATTCTCATCCGTGAATTAATCACTTGCGTTGTCTTTAAAACACTGAGACTCTGCTTGATAGAACAAATGCTGGACATTTACAAGGTTCTCATTTGCGACCTGTACAATCTTCTGTCAACAAACTGACATAGACAGATAAGAACATCATCCGCGAACATATGGGTTTGGCAATTTATAATTGATTGCGGAATATAATTTATGAATTCAGAAAATAGTATCGGACCCAATACAGATCCTTGCGGCACACCCGATGCACCAAATATAAAACTTGATATTTTCTGGTGACAGGTAGTCACTGTACACAACTGAGTAAATGTTGTGCAAGAAGTTTGAGCGAGGCAGTGGTAATACCTAAATATGTTTTTAAATTGGTTAGTTAAATTGAATAGCCAGTACACTTAAAGGCTTTTAAAGGCAAAATGAACCATGCACAGATCTGTAGTTACTTTGATAACTGCAAATTCATGTCTATATTTGCGAAGAAATCCTGATTGCCATTTTCTTGGCAATAATCGTTTCCAGCGTTTTAGGTAGGAATTGAGTAAACTGTTTGGCTTGAAATCTAACAAAACTGATGGGTCAGGTTTTTCCGGAAGTTGCCAGATATATTCTGCTCAATTCGTCTCGGCAGTCACTCCTAGCTTATTCAAGCGCTATTCCTTAGAACTTTTTTGGGGTCAAGTATTTCAAGGCTTAGGCCGGTTCGTAGAAGCTGTTTGATAGACTTCTTTCAAAAATCACTTTTTACTTTTATTAACTTTTTAACTGTTTCAACATACAGGACGCAGTTATTTTGTTTAACAACCCTCGCTTGTACAGCTCCAAATTCATGTCCTTATTTAACATAACGCCGACTAGTCTAGTTGTGCATATAAACATTCTCCCCTAAATTTCACAAAAAATCATTAACGACTTTCAAAAAGTAAACTCAATTATCACTACCCCATCTCGTTCTCCTAAGGTCTTCAGAGGCAAGATTTTGAAAATAAATCAAAGCTTCCGTGGGAATCTCAGCATCAGCACTGTCTCGGCTGACAGATAAACTGCACGCACATCACATTCTACACGTTCGTAAAACCAAAAATCGATTCTCATTAAAACAGCTCCTTCTTCCCGGCAATAAATCCCAGACTTCATCGCCCCACATAGCTGACTTCAGAATTTCGTTCGTTTTACGAGCCTGGACCTTGCTGTTTTTTCGAAATCTCGATTTAATAAGGAATTACACTCATTATCTATTCCGAATACACTGTTGGCATTTTTTTCGCACTCGCATCGCAAGCCACCAGCCTCTGTGCTGCTATAAAAGCAATATCCTTGGAGACTATTCCAAGAAGGTGAGGTGAAAGGAATAAAAAAAAGTAAAAAGAGCGAAGTAGGCGTATTGAAATTGCTCTCCCGATTTTACGACCCGCCGTAGCCTTTGATGCAGATTAATATTTATTACTCCATCTACGAGTACTAGTCTGTGGTATAGTGTTTGCTTAGATAGCGCTGTTGTAGCCCCACACTATGGTATCCTTTCACATCCCTTCGAGTATGTTAAAAAAAAGCCCTGCCTCCATTCGGGCATTGTCTGATAAAACCGGCTCTGTTGAATATGATATCATTATCTGGTCCGTACCTGGGTCCGGCTGTCGCTTCAACCGATTCTTTCTCGCTACAATATCCGTGTGCAGGATATGGGTGCGTTAAATAAGGAAAACATCCGCTTTTTCTGTGCGAGAATACAGGGGGATTTAATGAAATTGATTCAGGCAGCCGTCGTCGTTTGGTGACAACATCATATTCAGGAGATTGGATCTCTCTAAAAGTGCCCCAACTATGCGTGCATCCCTAAGTGCTTGTGTTTGTGATGAAGGGACGTTTTTGTCTTCTTAGCTGTTCATTATTGGGCGCAAGTAAGGACACAAAAGCCGACGTGATCCCGACGGCCAGCCGGACTATTGCAATAATTCTTTATTAGGGTACAATAGGCCATGTGTTTTTATTCAGCTTTTTTTTATCTTTTCCTTTGTTTTGTCCTTTTCGGTCCTTCGCCTCTTGTCTTCTATCCTGCCGAATGACCTATTTTGGCTTAAGAGCATAACGTCGATACGTGCCGAGACGCGTAAGGCCAACTCTATATAGTGACAACAATGGAAATCAGGACGTTGTCCTTACGCAAGGACAAAAATAAATAAATAAACGATAGGAAGTAAGTATATAGTGACGACTTTAATAAAATGTCGCCTCATCACAACTGCCAATGTTGTCGTCGGTTTTGTCCTTATACTCTTAGTCCCCTTTACGGTCCTCTATGGAAGGAGGATGAGTGGATACGGAAATTTGCTTTCTCGGCCATTGGTCAATAATCCAACTTGCATCCCCATTCGAGGCTCTAGGAAACGTTCACCCTGGCCTTTCATTTCCTTTCACGAAGAAAAATTCTCTACCTCTATCCCGTCCTTGTTTTCATTTTCCCCAACCGTGGCATCAGTTATGAGGAAACGAGCGATATTAAAGTCATGTTCGAAGGATGTTAACAAACGCATCAGGCGACCCGAAAAATGAGAACAGTTTCCTTCACGATTGAAGGACGATTTTGTTTTTCATTTCATTCCATCGATGGAAAATGGCACAACCGTGTCGCGGGGAATTGCTTGCGTCAATTTGGCTAATGTGCGCCTTTAGTTTGCGAAAGTCATAATGCAAAACTCGGGCAGAAACACGCTGGGTTCATGCGTTGAAATGTAATGAATATGTGCTAGAAGCGTGAGGGCGGTCGAATGAATATTAAATTACTTCTGGGAGGAATGAAAGCTATTTTCACATTTGGGCGGTAACTCCAATTCACAAATAAATGACTAGCCCGTGTGGAGGCGTATTTGTGGCCTGCGGGGTGGCATATGATTGCCTGCACTTTTTTTGGAAGGAAGGTTTTTGAATCTAGTTTTTTGAAGAGCCTTTTGTGTGCAATTTTCTGATACTTAGTTATTCAAAAGTGAAGGAAAGAACGTAAATTGGTTTACAAACTATTATAGCTCTATACGAGTCCTTTGAAAGTAAGACTTGTCTACACCAAACTCTTTGGGCTCTAGAATATAGAGGTTTGTCTCTTCGTCATTGGTTTTTCGATTTTTGCCGATGTCTTTTTTTATTAGGGATAGTACTACACAAGACCCGACTGCAGATATTAAGACTATATTTCTTTAGAAAAAAATTGAGTCAATTTGGCACCCGCCGTTGTGCCTTAGTCATATTGGCCATTGGATTCATATATGTCTAATCAGGCCAATTTCACTGTGCTGCCCGTTCCGTTTGTGGTTAAACGTTCTTCACCAGGGCCGTACAGCTTACGTATAACTTTTCCCTCGAATAGCTAGACAGTTTTTTGTTCGCGTTTGATAGGGTTATCCAATTTGCTTAACTGAGCATCCCTGTTTTAATGGCATACATTCAACTGGAATGGCATCCAAGGCGGTATATATTTAGTTCGAGGTTCACCATTTTACGATATGGTTCACTCAATAATCGCTGACCGTGTTTACTTCGGAAAATTTACCATAGGTTAGGTGAGGTTGTATGGCATCTCTTCGTGAAAAGCGATGGACATCACTTAGACCAAGATCGGTCCATTGTGCTATCACTTAAGTCATCTTGGACACCGCTACTCTTGGAAACATTTTGAGTGCTGAATAAAATTCGATAATTTGTTGATCTCTTTTTTGGATAAATCTGTTAGTCCATTAAAGAAGTATTCTCTCAGAAATTGTCTTCTTGAGGAGGCTAGGCAATAGCACAGGAGATGGGATGAAGATTCTTCCTCTTCCTCATAATGACACCTACTGCAATAGTTGTCATATGGCAGTCCTAATCTTGCGGCATGTATTCCTAAAGCGCAATGTCCTGTTAGGTCCCCGATTAGGCTGTTTATAAACTGCCTGCTTATTTTTATTGTGGTTTTACGTTGACAATACCTGGCCAGGTTTGTCTCGCGTAGTTACATATTTCAAGGCCTGTTGCAGTGCTTGTTTCGAGAGTTTATATTATTACGTTTCCATTGGTGGGTGGAGTCGAGAGGTCCAGTGTGGCGCTTTTTTTGGCTAATTTGCCTGCTTCATAATTACCTGGTATATCACTATGCCCCGGTACCCAGCACAACGTTACAGCGCATTTGCTCGATATCTCATTTAGAGACGTGCGGCAGTGCCAGTTTTGATCTGATTAATGGTTATCCGAGTGTTTGTATTGCCGCTTGGCTATCTGTGTAAATGACGGTGTTCCTATTGTTCATTAATCTCAAAGACAGCCAATCGGCGGCCTCACGAACTGCTACTACAGTGGTTCGGTAGTACAAAGGATTGACTGATTTTTAGCATCGGTGCATAGACTAGACACTGGCACCCACACCATTGCCTGTCTTGGACCCGTCTGTGTTTATTTCCAGCGCAGTACCTTTTCTTGGAAATTCATTCCCTTTCCATTATCGTCGGATGAAAATTGTTGTTTTATAAAAAAGATTTGAAGTTTAGGCTCGGGATTAAGTATCCTTGTTTTTTTTTTTTTTTTTGGTATAATTTGTGCAGGTACAAGAGTGTACGCGTTCCATGTACAACCGTGACGGTTCGCAAATGGTTTGTGTCGAAGATGTTCGTTCACCACTCTCCGGAGGTGGTTATCCTAGAAAGGATTTTTTGAGAGATTCGACTGAATTTGTAGCGTGGTTGTAATTCACAGTAACTCTTTTGTTTCCATGTCATTGAGGCGTTATATTGGAAATGCACACACAGAGTTACATTTTGAAGTGATCTTATGCTCCGAGTGTTATGCCTTCGTCAGTACTTTTTGATCATCTTTCATTCACAACTTATATTTTTGCACAGTTTTTCCGTATAGAAATTGTTCTAGCCTATGGACGGACTTGAACTACAGATCTTCGGCTCAGTCGGTGATGGTTACCATTGCACCACGACCACCCCCTTCACTTCACCTAGGTCATTACTTTGGCGTAGAATACAAGCGTGCTCTATTTCGGATAACTTCTCATGAGCCAATTCCTGAAGTCTTAGCGCCAATTTCTTTGCCTTTTCTTCGCCAGAAAGATACAAAGGAAGTAGGTGAAGCATCGTTTCGAGGGCTGCATTGGGACTGTTTGTAGTGCCCTGGTTAAAGGGATACATGCCACCCTTTGAACTCTACTTTTTGGCATAGTTAGATCAGCACAGTGCTGGCCACCAGACTAAGCATCGTTACATAAGTATAGGTCTAACAACCGCGGTATACAGCCAGTGTGTGTGATATGGGGATTAATACCCCAACTGGTGCCCAAGGCTTTCTGCAGATGTATAGCGCAATTGTTGCTATTTTGATGCAGTCTTTCGCATCAAATTTCCAGTTGAACGTCCTGTCGAGCATCACGCCAAGGTATTTGGCGAATCTGCGAATCTAACGCAAGTTTCATTGAGTTTTGGTGGAGTGATTTAAGGAATCTGTCGTTGAGAATAAAACTGGCTTCATTTTGGAGGGATTTATTCCAAGCCCGCACTTCTCCAGTTTGCTTAGACCTATTTCCATCGAATCTCTCTAGTAGATATTGTACGTTTCATAAAGAAGGTGCAGGTTATGGTCAACTTTATTGCCCAGCTGAGTTATACTATGGACAACACTGTAAAAAAAATCGAGAAGAAGTCGTAAGCCTGTCCATCATCGAAGTTCAAGCTCTGCAGAAAATATGGTTACCGTTAATGAAGGAGATCCAAATCAATCGATTTCACGCTATACACAAATATTATGATCAAGATCTCTCAAAACCCGACAAGATCCCACAAAAATCGATGCAATCCAAAGAACAAGAAATCCATTTTCGATAAAGAGTACATGCATACACGGCTCGCTTCTTTGACAGAAGGGAGCCGCACGTGAGTTTACGATCTGAGAACAAAAAGGAGGAACAAACGCCTTTGAGAAGGAAACAGCAAGAGCGCGAAAAGCATGGAATGGAGATGGAGGGATGCTATTGCAAGAATAATGTTCGAAGTTTTACCATAAAATGAAACAAACAATCCAGGGCTAGAAAGCCAGAAGGAAAACCCGCTAAGATAAAAGCGGACCTGGAGTCGTAGTCAGTGCTGAGATATCGGATGACCACTTCTATAGACTGTAAAACGGCGAAGGCAGTTAAAATACCCTCATTTTGCATGAACTTCCACCCGAATTAGAAGAGGTTAAGATAGCGATATCGAAAGTAAAGTCGTACAAAATTGCTGGCGTACACGGATTGCCTTCCGAATTTTTTGCAGCAGTTGAAATTTTTATTTTACAAGTCACTTAAGAGCTAACAGATAATCAAAGAAAAAAGTAGTCGTTTGACTAAATTTTTAAATTAAACCCGACCTAGACGACATAACTTTCATTTACCATAATTTTAAACCGAAAGGAGATGTCATTTTCTTAAAGTTGTCAGAGGTTAAAAAATTCGTAGTATGGGTACACCTAGTTTTTAACGAAGTAAATATCTTCCTTTATACCAAGACAGATGGGTATTCAACTTGAGGTGTAACAAAGGATGAATAGTGTTACATCTTGATAAAACCCATTGTCGTGTAGGCTATAGCTAAACTGCTTTAAACAATAGCGTGATTCACCAATAAGGAATATAAGTAAGGAACTAATATAATAGAATAATAGAACACTGAAAGTCAATTATAGAGGGGGAGTTACAGAGTAAGAAGAGGTGGCTTTTGCTTATATTCAATTTGAAGGCATTACATAGTATTGCACCATATAACGGAATAAATATGGTAATCAGGATCCTGTAACATGGGATCTCAACTATCGAATAGTAATGAAATAATTAAAGTCAAAGTCTTCTTTCAATACATTCTCCTGTAGGGGTGCCCAATTTGGGGTAAATATTATCAATATTTCAAAATAAGTTGCTAAAAAGAATGGCAATAAATGTTGTTCTAATTTTATGAATAGATGTGATAATTATGACAGTTGTTATTAGACCTTTGTCCTTCCATGTTGATCTAAGCAGGCGTATTGTCTTTCAACGGTCATTCCATCCCATGGCATTAAGGAGGCTTTTAACAATATTAAGGCCTGGAAGAAGCAAAAGGGGTCATTAGACCCTAATTAGTCGACAACTTAAATCTCACATTCATCAGTAGAATGTAGGTAATATTGATCGGAACATGATTGCTGTTCCATTACTCTGCGCAATTAATGTAAATACATTCATTTCTGACCAATATCCTAATACACTCAATTGACCCACTCGTCGCACCTAATTAGAACTTCGATTGAACAGGCACTAGCCAATTGAAGTTGGTAGGCAAACAGAAAAGTAGCTCAACAACAAATACTAAAGGATATGAGTCATTAAAGCCTTGGTCAGACATTTTGCTGACAACACAAACGCTCTTGGACTGATCAAAAAGCTGACAACCTGATTTCTTTGCTGTTTGGTTTTTCAGTTTCCATTATTGGCAGCTTACGTATGACTTGTGACACGTGCTTAATTAATTCTTACTCAGTTATCACAGCCATTTCATTAAACAAAATAACTTCACTCAAATAGTTCCTACAAATTATTAAATTTTACTGTCAAACTTTGTGCTCTGTAAAAACTCTTTATGTGCACTACAACCACTTTCCACTCGTCATTATCGACCACCTGAACAAGTAATTCAAGCCAAATTGACTAAATTTCGCATCAATTTCACGCTACATATTTTACACCAAGCATCCTATTGCTGCTGCATCCGTCAGTGTTAATGAGGACTACGATTTGTTCATTCGTCATTGTTCGCAGCAGTTTAGATGGGGCATTCAACTACGTGGAAAATTTTACACAAGGATCTTGATTTGAAACCTTACAAAATCTAGCTCGTGCAACGTTTGAAGCCAAACCTCTTGACACAGCGTCAAACTTTGTTTGAATGGGCCTTCGAAAAACTCTAGGAAGACCCGCTTTTTTATAGAAAATTTGTCTTCAGCAAGGATACTGGTTGAATAGATATGTAAATAAACAAAATTACCGTGTGTGTTCCGATGGGCAACCTAAGGAAATGAAAATGCTGCCTATTCACATGGCCAAAATGGACTAGTGCGGCTTATGGTCCGGCGGCATCTTTGGTTCGCATTTTTTCAGAAAATACCGTGAAAGTTATTGTCAATGGCGCCCGTTATTGTTCAATAACTTCCAACTCTTTTTACCCGAAATACACGTGCTGAACTTGGGCGACATATGGTTCCAGCAAGATGATGCTACATGCCACACAGCACGTGAATGATAGACCACTTTGAAAATGAGTTCGGTAAGCAGTATTTCTCTCGTTTTGGACGGGTGAATTGACCGGCTAGGTCGTGCGATTTGACGCCTTTAGACTATTTTATATTGTCTTCGACAACCCCCATTGTGTGCAGTCGCTGTGATATTTCGCTCTTAACATTAATTGTTTCTCGCCCATTTTTTTGTTTACTGCGAAAATTATTACGCGTAATTCTTTCTCACCTCTTCCCATTTCTGTCGCCAGTGCATTATTTACTGACACGCTTCAAAATCCGAACGCGAGTGACTCTCTGCCCCCAATGTGCCACCAACAAAGAAAATGCAAATCGTTCCACATTCCCTACATCGGGCTTAGTAAACGATCCATCACTTATTTTAAAGAATTTTCGGAGCATTTCTTCTTCAATTGTGAAGAATGCAAAAAGATATCCCTCTCCGATATCCTGTTCGCGATCAGGTGCAACAATGACAATATTAACACTGTCTCCAACAACAATAACCTAGTGTCAAAAAACTTATCGGCGAAGTTTGACCTAATTCCAAAATGCGCTGAAGACTTAAGCAATATTGTGGAGTGTTCGATCTTTTCTAAACTTAACTCTCTCGAAAAATAATTATCTACTCTAGTAAGACTGGTTAATGATATCTCCGAACCTAACTCACCCAATACCCGTAGCGCCGAACTAAAACGCGACTTGGTTTCCACTCTCAACTCGCACCTAACCCTGTTCTGTTTAAGAAAATAAGCGAAAATCTAAATTCCCTCCGATCCCATCTTGACATACATTTCAGTCAATCATTGAAAAAACTCCCTGAAGTAGAAGAGCCAGCCGTGGAAACCAGTATCGAACGCTTTGGCCAAATATGGAGCTTGGAATCAGCGCCGCCAAAAGCTTTGAAGTCGCAACGAGGTTACTACTACTTTTTTGTTTGATGGACAACACCACATCGCTAAGGAACAATGGTTATAAATTTACGAAGCACTACAAAATGCCAATACTCAGCTCTCCATCGCAACGAAATATGCTTGGCTATTTCTCAATCCCGGCCGCCCACTCACTCTCGGTAGAACAACATTTACCAAATGGAATGAAAATAATGATTCCCACCCTAAATCTACCACTAAGCCTAAACCTAAACTTAGTAATAAGAATAATAATATACAATAAGTAAAAAGCATTCTAAGCCCCCCTCTAATTCCCACGATAACTGGAGCTTCAAAACCCATCAATTTCCATATGTAGTCTCCTCCCTCAATCCCACCAAAACCACAACGACAACGGGTCAGCTTTAATCTGAACCCAACTAGTTCTTCTGCCAATACAACCTTATCACCTCCAACCCTAGCACACGACCCGGAACCAAACTCATTTCCAAATTTCGACTTTAAGTCCGGAGCACAGTATCCTAATTTTCGAAGCTCCCACGTCCTTAATCCCTCAACACCCGCCCTATCTAATACCTCAGCTACAGCCAGATCCTCATCTCTCCCACCATCTACAAACCAATTTTCTTCAACATCTGTCCCCTCCAAATCTTTCGTTGATCCCCTACTGCGACCGTCAGTCAAACTTACCTAGCAATCTATTGACCCCAACGAATGTCGATACGCTCTCCCCAGGTTAAGAGATAAAAAGATCTGTGAGAACATTCGTCTCTTCTTGGCTTATCTTCATGACAAATCAGACTCGGTTTAATACAACAGGAAGGTCTCCCCACCGATTTCACTACCCTCAAGAACCTTTTCATTAAATATCACGAGTTTTTCAATATCTCACCCAAAAAAGTATCAAACGATCTTGATACCTTCAGGCAATATATACACTCAAAGCGTATCACCTTCAGCGTAGCAAAGCTCACAATGATAGGTTTTTTCGTCCCTAAAAGTCTCCCGCTCCCCGAAAACCTCTTACCATTTATTATCAGAACGTAAGAGGTCTGCGCTCTAAAACTCAGGAAGTCCTGCAGCAATCACATGCCTTACCTTTTGAAATCTTTGCCTTAACCGAAACGAACCTAATTCCTAGTGTAAACAACCTTGAACTATTCCCATCCAACTTTAACGTTTATCGCGACGAGGATGTTAATCGACCTACTGATGGTTGCCCATACCGCGGTGTTCTTCTAGCCGTCGGAAACTCAATTGACTCCTCCCTCATAGCAACTTCATCATCTACAAAGTAATATTTAATTCTATCTCCCTTTACGTACCATTTTCTCGACATGCTACCTCCTCCACCTCCCCACCTTGGTATAATGGCAAGCTCCGTTCTTTGAGAAACAAACGGAACAAGCTCTGGACAACTTTCCTTCGTACTCAATCCCCAAATGACTTCTCGAACTACTTCGGTACTTACCTGCATTTTGTAGAGCTTTATATCTCTCTCTATCAAGACTACTTAGTGGAGATGCAATACAACCTTAGAAATAATCCCACGCCCTTCTTTCAGTTTATTAATTACAAAAGAAAATCGGATGGCTACCCAAACTCTCTCTCCTTCAATACTTCCAATGATCCTCATAACATCGCCAAGCTTTTTGCCACCTTCTTCAATCAATCTTTTATCCATGTTTCCTTTGCATCCGATCCTACTTATTTCAACTATTTACCAAACTTCTCCTTTGGACCACTTCTCCCTCGTAGTGTCAACCTCGATTTCATCGAAGAAAGATTAAAGCAACTTAATGATGAATTCACGCCTGGCCTCGACGGCCTCCTTGCTATATTTTTAAAAGAATGTTCCTCCTCTCTTTCTCTACCTCTCTCAAAAATCTTCAGCGTATCCCTTTCTTTTCCCCGGATATGGAAAACCTCTTTTATAGCACCTATACACAAAAAGTCTCCGAAGAATGACATTAACAACTACCGTCCCATTGCCAAACTGTTTCATATACCCAAAATCTTCGAAAGTATTTGGTATGATAATTTAAGTTTTTAATGCAAGTCTTTAATCTCCCCCGACAACACGGCTTCCTCAAAGGTAGGTGTACAACCACAAATCGTATTGAGTTTGTTTCCTTCACCCTTCAGTAAGGCCTTTGATAAAATTTCACACAGATTAATATTCTTCAAACTATCTTCCCTTGGTTTTGAACCCATCTTATTAAAGTGAATTTCCTCTTACCTGGAAAATCGCCACTACAGCGTTCGCTTTAGATCTGCCCTCTCTAACCTCTTCCTTGCTTCCTCTGGTGTCCCCCAAGGCAGTCATTTAGGCACGCTTCTTTTTATCCTTACCATTAACGATATTGAAATGGTTATCAAACATTCCCACATCTCTCTATATGCCGACGATGCTAAGTTCTTTAAGATCATTTCCTCAGAACTCTTCCCTTATTCAATCGGACCTCAACAGCTTTTCCACCTGGTGCTTCAAGATCTGCCTCGACCTTAACATTTCCAAGTGTCAATCTATTACTTCCTCCCGCAAACGTAACAAACCTCCTCCTCGCCTCTACTTTCTCCATAATCAACCCCTTTCTACCGTTCAGGTGATCCGTGATCTTGGTGTATTATGCGACCAGGAACTCAGTTTCCTTGCACATATCAGCGACATAATTCTTAAGGCCAATTCTGCACTCGGCTTCGTGAGACGATGGTCTAAAGAGTTTTCCAATCCCTACGTGACTCGGTCTCTCTACATATCCTGTGTTCGCCCTATTCACGAATACGCCTCTCAAGTGGGGTCTCCTTACTATCATTCACACATTTCCAGAATCCAACGTAGTTTTCTCCGTTTTGCTCTTCATGGCTTACCCTGGGACAATCCGATCCTACCTCCCTATCAAGACCGCCTAAAACTTATTAATTTTAACTCGCTGGAAGAACGAAGAAAGATATCCGACATCCTTTTCATCCATCGACTCCTCTCAGTTACCATCGACTGCACGAAATCCACGTCTCTTCTATATACCCACCTTTCGTACCTCTTATGGCTCCAATGAAACTATCTCCCGTATGCTGCAGAATGTTAATTCGAAAAACTGTTTCAACTTTAACATCAGCACTCCTTGCCTAAAACTTCGTCTCAATCGCCCTCTTTCTTAGTTTCCTAGATTGTAAGATAAATTAAGTATGTAGCTTGAATTAAGCGCAATAAAATGGGGGTATAGCCCTCACCAAAATCAAAAATATATGGGAAAACGCATAAAATCACACCTCTATGTTAATAAGCTAGTGTTAGTTGTAGCCTTGGAAGAGACCATGAAGCGTACTATTGGGGAGGCAATAGTCAATATGCTCGAAAACGTGACTCAGAATTGGGCTCTCCGTATGGATCATTTGAAACAGTCTTTGTTAACATTTATAAAAAAACAAATCTTTGGACTAAAAATGGCAAGCAATGCCTTATCAACCAAATAAAATTTGTGTACACTTCTTAAATTCTTGTGAAATCTTTTTTTAACAATTGGAAACCAAACGTGTAAAAAAGCATATATTACAAGAATTGTAAAACCTTTTTTGTTGGACATTCGTATTGAGCCAAATTGACTTCAATGAGCAGTGATATCTTCTTCAATAAGAAAAGTGTACGCGAGAGAGGATTCTGATATTGAATCGTTCAGAAGTTGTATATAAATAAGGCATGATAAGAGAGCCGGAGTAGACTCAACTTTCGTGCAGAGTTGTTAGTCATGATGTCTACTGAAATACTGAAATACTATGTTACGATTCGGCCACAGTTTTATCCCTACTGGAGCACCAGACATTTTCGAAATGGACCAAACAAAAATTTGACAAGAGTTCCGAACTTCAGGTTCCTTCACAAATCAGCTATTGTACATCCATGACCGAAAGCTGCATCCTTCGAAAACGGACAGAATAAAAAAGCGAATTTGAAGTTAGCCCTTGTATTTTTTTTTTTGAATCTGCAAGGAAACAACTTGTAATGCATACTGGGATTGATGTCCAGTTCAGTTCATGAACATGATTCCACCAAGATGTAGCCACTACAATCACTGCGAGAGCCAGTGAAGACCAACAAAGCAGCTGTTTCCTGCAAAATATATGTTTCGCTTTGTTAATATTGCATTGTTTCCATGAGCCCCAGATATGGCTTCAATGCGTCTTTCCAACAATTTGCATTTGAGGGTCCCAGGTTGAGCCAGGTTTTTTCCCACGCTGACTCATGGGAGGCAGCTAAGCTAAATCTCAAATCTCGGCTTATTTTCACCTTCAATCCCTAAAAACAGGTCCGTTGTGGTTTTATCATCACCGGGCCGAACAATTTCTTATTAAGGTTGTGTAGACTCCGGAACATAGAACCAGTAAACGGTCGTCAAACTTGCCAGACTACTATTGTACTTGATGACGAATTGTCAAATCTTTTATATCTAGTGCTTTTAAAGACTTAAAAGCAATGCAGTTAGGACGTCTCGTTGATTTCTTAGTTAGCGCACAAGGTATGAAAGTTAAAAAAAGTTTACAAAAATGAACTTTCTGTATACCACAGAATCCGGACCCTACCGGCCCAATCAGACCCATTGCAACAACTTGCAAATAAGGGTTGATAATGAAGCCACAATTAAACATAAGCATCAAACAACCAAACAGGAATTTCCTTTTCTTGACCCTCTTCATACTTATCCTACAACAAGCATATGGTACTGTATCAAGCAATAGACTTCTGCTTTCTACTTATTTTCGTCCGAACCCTCGCATATATCTTAACTCTTCCTTCTGTTATAATAAAAAGCCTAGGAATCCAAGAGAAGATTTGACAACACCCGAAAAGATTCCTAATAACGCCCCCATGTCAAACTAAATCTTAGTTACCAACATTGGAATCCGAGCGGAGGCACTTAATTAGCCTTATTATCCATATGGTTATACAAAAACACAAAAGCGCAAGACTCCAAAGACAAACAAACAGAAATCGAGAATGTCTTACGCCTGCAGGCGGATATAATACTTCTTTACTGTCAATAAACCACTTAAACTCCAAACGACACCATCTCAACTCCGAAAAATCTCATTTTCTGGAAAAAAAAAAAATTTTATTGCCACCCACCCGCGGGCATCACCTATCCCCAGCCGGCGTTCCCATAACACAGATTATCTGGCACGAGAATGCCATTCCATTAACACCATCATATCCAATGAGTGTGCTTTAGCACCTTTCCGCTCTGCCTACGTTTGTTTGTCTATCGTTTGTGCACCTTCACATCCGCCGCTGGAGCCTTAGAATCTTAGAGATGTAAACCATCATCTTTGCCATAATTACCGGTAAAGCGTTTAAATGTGGGAGAACAAACGAAGGCCGGGAAGAAGGTAAACAGAAATTCCTCAATGTGGTAAGGATCAAGTAGGTTCGCATTATCCGAGAGCAGCTCTCTCTCTCTCTCTCTCGTTCTGTCTGTTTCCATCTTTCGTGGAATTTCAATGAATTCCATCGAAACAAACGACAAGGATTGGGAGTGACTTTTGGATATAGATATTGTACGAAATACGACTAGTTGTGGTAGTTGTTGGATTTGCCTCAGTTGTGCCTCAGTGCAAATGTCCTGTGTGCAATGGTGTTGTTATTAAGGAGGGTTTATTGTAATAATCAATAAGGAAATTCCATAAAGGACATTATTCCAATGATATGCAAAAAAGAAAGCGCTTTGGTATGCCAACTGGAATCCACTTACGCATTGCTATGTGGCTTAGGTCATGACGGTCTGGTCCTCCACTCGCTTCCTTGCTTCCTTTTCCTTTTCATTATGCATATTTCAATGGAAGTTGCTCGGTTTAGCTATTCGCCACGACGAAGTGTGCTTGGCAGTCTTAAGGATATCTGCTATTTCTTAAATGGGATTATTGTGCAGAAGGCGCCATGATATGGCCAACACAACACAACAAGGCGATTCGGAGTGTGTTTTCATCGCAAGGTACGAGTAGATAGACTGACAGGATGGATGAGCCTGAAGAAGGTGGTGGCTCAACAACTATGGCACGAGAATGTCAAGAGTTTGTCGTTCTTCTTTCCTTTTTCCGTTCCTACTCGTAGTTCGTTTTCTTTTTTTTTTTTTTTCGCTCCTCGTGTCCGTATTGCTCGCTCTACTTCCGTCGAGATGGCGTATGGAATTTCCGTATTAAAATTCCTTTACTCAAAATTCCATTTTAACTGCCACGATTTGATTTTTTTTTTGTTTTTGCCAGGATATGTGTGCACGTTCTTTTCTGTTCGTTTGCTTTTCTTACTTCTGCAGATAGATGAATGGGAGACTTAAGCAGAGCAGAAGGTTGTACGATTTCGAGAGACTGCTTGAGGCATTATCCTGTGCCGCACAACAATGAAGGCATTAAGATATACTTAGGTACTGGTATCTTGTATATTATCCTTTCTTATTCCACCCGCCCTCCCCCATATTTTAATCATATGAATTTATTGTTAAATGCGCCCTTGAAGGGGCTTGTAAGCCGCACTCATGCGGTTGTAATTTAACTGTACGTAGCATGAACTGTGCGTATTTTAAATTGCATTAATATCCTGCGATTAAAAGTGTTCGGTAACGTTGTGGTAGGATGGGTTTATGGATGGATGCCTTGGAGGAAATTATTTTAAAGGATACCATGTTGAAGAATATGTGGTGTACTCACAGGGCAACTGATTTTGCCTTGCCCAGAGGGACCAGAACTTTCAGCTTTTGTGTGTAAAATTTACTTACAAATTACATGCCATTTCCTCGATATCTTTTCCTCTAATTAGTAAGACAAGGACATACAACACGTCCGTTTTGGGGATTTTTAACATAATGATGTACATGAGATCAAAATCAGGACTACTCTGAAGCTACGATACCCACAATCCCCATTGATTTTATTCATACAATAAGCTATGTGAACCTAAGTTACGTGTTCAATAGAGAAGTAAAACTAAATATATTTGAATATTATGAAAATGAATTCTTGGGTTCAGCTGGTGTACTTACTTTCGTCTTTCTTCTCATAAAAATGTATGAATAACTGATTCACCTCTTCATACGTAATCACCCGTTTCCAAGATATGCGTCTCAAAAGAAAGTTCGGGAACATAGTCTCGTACAAACACACAAAAATATACAGCCGTAATATCGCCAGTCGTACCAACTTGTAACCCCCTCAAATGTTGACAGGAAAGTAAATAATCAGCTAGCAATATGCAGATATATCTTTATCCGCATGTAACTCAGACATGATTTAAACATGTTTATCATGTTATCGACAAAAAAAACGAAAAGTCGAATTAATCAGATCAATAAAGCAGGAACTAGGGACTAGGAAATGGTATACGTTCATGCTTCAAATTATTTTCGAAAAATGTAACGTTCAGTCAGAAAAATTGTCAAAACTCTTAGTTTAAAAAAATCTATCTTAATCGTAGCGGCGTATGGCGTATTTTGCGTAAGGATCTTCGTTTACACCCATACAAGATCAAGCTGACTCAAGAATTGAAGCCGATGGACCATTTGAAGCGACGTACGTTCTCCGATTGGTCTCTGGAGAAGATGCGCCAAGATGATGAATTTCATCGCAAAATCATCTTCAGTGACGAAGCTCATTTTTGGCTCGATGGGTTTGTCAATAAGCAAAATATGCGTTATTGGTCGGGTGAAAATCCACTATGGATGAAATCCACATGTGCTTCATGAATCACCACTTCATCCACGAAAAATAACTGTTTGGTGCGGTTTGCATGCCGGCGGCGTTATTGGGCCATATTTTTTCGTCGACGATAACGATCGTCACGTTACTGTGAATGGCCAGCGTTATCGCGCCATGATTACCGACTATTTTTGGCCCGAATTGGAAAATGTGGACTTGGACGACATGTGGTTTCAACAGGATGGTACCACAAGCCACAGAGCACACGTCACAATCGATTTATTGAAGAGTAAGTTTGATGAGCGCGTTATCTCAAGAAATGGGCCAGTCGATTGGCCGTCTCGTCCGTGCGATTTAACGCCTCTAGACTATTTTCTTTGGGGCTACGTTAAGTCATTGGTATGCCAACAAGCCGACTACGTTGGAAGAGCTCAGAGCCAATATTGAACGCGAAATAGCGGCCGTTACGGCCGAAATGTGTGGCCGAGTCATCGAAAATTGGGTCCAATGAATCGACCACTGCAAACGTGCTCGCGGTGGCCATATGAACGAAGTTGAATTCCGTTCATAAACGTGTTGATTGTAGTTCAAGCCGATAATAAAGTTTTTGAAATATCTCAAATGATTTGCGTCTTATTTAAAAAAAAAAGTTGTCAAGTCCTTTTTGGAAAACCCATTGCCCCATGCAAGAACTCCATACCTCAACTTCGATTCAACCAGAGCAAAATAAACCTGTTTGTTGTTGGAGTAGAATAAGTTTTCAAGTAATTAAGCCCGAAAAGTGCTTTCTTCAGATGCCATCGTAAGCTATCTATATGCTTATGCCAAAGAAAGTGGCTGCCGATGGTTACTCCCAGATATTTATAACTTTCAATAACATCTATATTTTGAATTGTCTATATGCTTGGACAATCATTATTCACCATATGTATTCTCTGCTCAGTGGCTGCTAGATGTAACCCACCATGAGTCCATTGTCGTGGCACCACCTTACCGCTTCATTAAATTCGTCTTGCATGATTTTCATAGCCACGTCCAAAGACCTATGACCTACAATTATGACTGTATCATCTACATAGGCAAATGGAATACTGTTTCTAAACGCTCGTACCAGTTAATTTGCATATAAAATAAATAATATTAGCTCCAGTTTTGAACCCTGTGGAATTCTATTTTGGATATTTCTTTCATAGCTGTAGGCATCTTTAATTTTGACGCGAGAAGTCCTACCGGAGATATAGTTTCTGATCCAGTCAGCAAGAGTTCCTCGTATTCCAATGCGTTCTAGAGCTTCTATGAGTTTTATGTGGTTTAGTGTGTCGAAAGCTTTACTGAAATCCATAAATAGTATCAGGACATGGTGGTTTTTGTTCAGACTTTCGTTAACACAATTTGCAAACTCTCCCATCAGTCTACCGATGCTCTTATTTTTTTGGAATCCACACTGCTGTTTGTGAATAAGAGAATATTTTTGAATAAAAGGTACCAACCGTCTCATTATAACTTCTTCGATACATTTCTCAATTACTGGTAGAATCGATATTGGTCTATAGTTATTGATGTCATTCTTTTTTCCTCCTTTGTATTTGGGTCGTATCACTGCTGTTTTTAGCGCTGGAGGGATTTTAGCTTGATGCAGACTCATGTTTATAATTTTAGATATTACTTAATTATTTACGGAATTTAATTTATTACGGAATTTTTGGTACTCAGTTTCATAAGTTTTATTTAATCTATTATTTTTCCACTTTCGGTAGAGCTCATCCCTCTTCTTACTTTCTCCAAGTAAATGGGTTATATTTATATTTAGTTTGGATGCTTTTTGAGACATACGACTTACTATATATGTACATACATATGTATATGTGGGATTTATTTCAAAAAACTTTATAATATTATTCAATTGATGACAACGATCTATATGTAATCCGCGCGTCCTACTACTTGCAGTGCTTGCTTGCTACTGTGTTGCTGATTCTCTACTCTACTCTACTCTACGGGATAGGGAACGGTTCGGGCTGCATGTGCGTGTACGTGCGTGTGGACTCATCGTGTCGTCTGCCAGTGGTGTGATCGTCTGATGTTGTTAGTCCCGTACGTCTGTTACGTTCGTATCGTTAGGTGTCTCATTCTTTATTTGGCTCAATCCCATATATATCATACATTTTAGTTGCAAACTTTTCATATTAACAGTCAACATCAGTTTCACTTAATAGTGTCTCCCATTTTGTTTCACGAATAAACTCGTCAACTTTTCTCTTGCTGATGTGCGAAATACTACATACATACTTGCTCTTCTGCTACATTTGATGCATATGAATAATGTAAGAGAGTATAGTAATCTGATATAGCACATTCTACGATACCTGAGTATATTTGATTACCCGATCTTTTTACTATTATGTGGTCAATCAATGTCGAGGAGCCTATGTTACTATCTTCTCTAGTATTTCTTCTAATTATATTAATACTCCGTGAGCCGCTAACATTTCTTCATAATCCTTTACATAATTTAAGTGAGAATTACGAATGTTGATATTTATGTCACCTATTAAGATTCTTCACATTTCTGATTTTATCCAGACTGTTGTCCATTTCTACAATAAAATCGTTTATATTAAAACCCGGTGGTCGATATATTCCAGTAATAATTTTATTATCTTCAATGGTTCGTATTTTTAAGGATTCGTAGAAAAAGGTCTCGGAATCTAAACGTTCGTATTGTATATCGTTTCTTATACAGGGTGTCCCACGAGCAGTGTGCCAAAAAGCTAGAGCGTATAGGTCTGGTCAAGACAAGAAAAAAATCGTACGGGAGGGGGGGGTCTATTCTCCCCCGTTTAGCCGGGAGGGGCAATTTTCTAAAAAATTGACTTAATTTGGAAAAAAAAATTATTAAAAATCAACAGTTACATCCACAATGCCGTGATATACTTTTTTGTAAAGATAGAAACCTCTTCTTTCATCGTGTTTTTGAACGAAGCTGTTTTAAGGAATGGTTTTTGAGAAATTAATTTTCAAACTCAAAATTTTGAAAAAAAAATGAAAAAAAAAATTTGAACTATTTTTTTTCAAAATTGTATGTAATTAAGTACTAATTTTTTTTCAAAAATTCAATTCCCTAGTTAGTTTTTAGTTAAAAACAGAAAACCAGATGCAAAAATGTCTTGTAGTTTTTGAGAAATTAAAAAAAAACCCGAACCACTTCTTTCTAAGGAAAACCTTTTTTTTGGTTTTAACGCGGCTGGACTTGTAGGAAAATTAGTGTATGAAACATTGACCTCTTTTTTATTATTTTTAAAAAATTCGGAGTTTTATGAGGATACAATAAAGTGACACAGTATTGGAATAACCCTGGATTAATCCTTTTTTTCACTGATAATGCCTGAAAACTGACCTGCCAATTTCGTCTGGGTCCGCCCGCCGCCGATGGGTTCTACCCGCTAGGACCTTAAGACAATAAAACCGCAATTTTTGGATTTGGTCCGACGTAATCCCTCCCTTATTATGCTTGGAGTGCCCAAATCTAGAGTATGGGGAGTGCTTCATACCGAAAACTTACACCCGTACCATTATAGTCCAGTTCAGGAACTCACCTCAAACGACAAGTTTTTGAGAGCAGAATTTTGTTGATCATTACTGCTTCGAGATGAAACTGAACGAAACAATTTTGGAAGGATATTCTGGACGGATGAAGCACAGTTTTCCAGAGATGGGGTTACAAACTTCCACAATTTGCATCATTGGAGTAGCACCAATCCACACAACAAAAAACAAAATAAATCACAACATCGCTCTAGCTGTAATGTTTGGCTTGGTATTGTTGGACAAACTGTAATCGGACCCCGGTTTTTGAATGCCGTTATTAATGGAGAATCATACCTGCAGTTCCTACGAGACCTTTTGCCCGATTTGATGGACAACGTTCCTTTGGCCATAGCAGATAATTTAATCTACCAGCAAGATGGAGAACCAGCACACTACAGCTTACGGGTTAGAAACTGGCTGGATGATCATTTTAGTGACCGTTGGATCAGAAGAAGGAGCCCCACGGCATGGCCACCTAGATCATCAGATTTAACTCCTCTAGATTTTTATGTGTGGGGATTCATGAAGAATTATGTTTACGAAGTGGAAATATTATCTTTGGAACAACTGAAAGAACGGATTGAAGTCGCTGGAGTCAAATTGCTTGACTTATGTGCAGCCATTAGAAGGAGATATAATCTTTGCCTTCTAAAAAATCGGGATCATATTGAAAATTGATTATAATAAAACTCCAAAGTTTTTAAAAATAATAAAAAAGAGGTCGATGTTTCATACACTAATTTGCCTACAAGTCCAGCCGCGTTAAAACCAAAAAAAAGGTTTTTCTTAGAAAAAAATGGTTCGGGTTTTTTTTTAATTTCTCAAAAACTACAAAACATTTTTGCATCCGGTTTTCTGTTATTAACTAAAAACTAATAAGAGAATTGAATTTTTGAAAAAAAATTAGTACTTAATTACATACAATTTTGAAAAAAAAATAGTTCGATTTTTTTTTTTCAAAATTTTGAGTTTGAAAATTAATTTCTCAAAAACTATTCCTTAAAGCAGCTTCGTTTAAAAACATGATGAAAGAAGAGGTTTCTGGCTTTACAAAAAAGTATATCGCGGCATTGTGGATGTAACTGGTGATTTTTAATAATTTTTTTTCCAAATTAAGTCAATTTTTTAGAAAATTACCCCTCCCGGCTAAACGGGGGGGAATAGACCCCCCCTCCCATACGATTTTTTTCTTGTCTTGACCAGACCTACACGCTCTAGCTTTTTGGCACACTGCTCGTGGGACACCCTGTATACATGGCAATACCACCACCTCGCCTCTTACTCCTAAGAAACTCGGCATTAAACCCATTTATTGAATATGAGCAATTTTCTGCTTTATGAATGTTAATTTCCACTAGAACAATAAATTTCAAAACTCCCAGTAATTCTTTTATGTTCAAGCAAAAGATATTCCAATTCCTCATTGATCTAATATTTAAGCATAAAAAACAAAAATTCATTTTTTAATTTCATTCAAACTAAAACCGCTAAAATCGTGCATCACCTTATAATCTACATTTAACAACAAGTTATCGTTTCTATTTGTGTTATCCATTTTTAAGAACAGTTTTTGATTGTCTATTTACAAACCCACCAAATTTAATAATTATTGAGTGTGTAATTTTACTTACATCGTCAACGGTACTTATCAGAACTCTTCTCATTTTGCCTCGCTAAAACTCTTCCCGCGCTCTCCCACACATAACGCCAATTCTCCTGCTTTGCCTTTTGCTTCGCCATCCACAAAGGTGTTTGTTTCCCTTGGTCAGCTGATTGTTGATGTATTCTCTCCTCACCGAAAGAGTGTTAAATATCGTATGCTTTTCCCCAAAATGAAAACCCAGTTCTTTTGTAACGCTTGGAAAATCGCTAAAGTAGTACCCGCGCTAAGGGCTGGAATATGCCCCGACAACCCCGGGAGCTATAGACCTAACAGTTCACTGATTACTGTTAGCAAATTATACAAACAAATCCTTGAAGAAATGATTTAAAAAAAAAAATTATTGCTGATCGTGTCAGTCAGAAAGTCTCCAAATGAAAGGCTAAGATAGCGTTCTTGGATGCCACTGGTCTACTAAGCTCTAAGGATGTCCAGCAAGAGGTATCATTTTAATTCAACAGAATCACTCACTAAGTCAAACAGTACACCATACAATACACCATAAGTCTGCATCAAATCTGCCTACAAATAGCAATTCTCTTGATGGTATTCTTCACCAAATTTGTACATAATTGCGGAGGTTATATTACTAACTTGGATGTGTCCATCCTTATTATAAATATATCCCCCTAAGTAAGTCATCGTGTATTAAGAGCCCGACAATGGAGTAATTTTAAAAATCACACTTCTTGTTGGATTACATACATGTTTTTGGATTTTTTTTTTCTTGTTTAATTAAAAGGCTTATGCTACGGTTTACTGCGACTGCGCCAAGTAAGCTGGTTAAGCCTGGGAATATAGATAACTTTCTTAGGAGATGAGTATTCTCTGAGGAATGTACGCTATCTTAAGTGACAGAGGCAACACACTCAGACACTCGTAGTATGTGTTCCATAGTTTGATCATCCTCCAGACACATCCTGTAGAGTCTCTAGAAAGAGATTCGTCGATTGCTTGGAAAATTCCTATTTTCGAATTCTACTGATTTTCTTTGACTAACTATCCCCCAGCAATTTTATTGCTGAAAGTCTAGATATGGTTATCTATATTCGAGTTATTGAAAATAAACACGCATAAAAATGAGTGTCCTGCAAGTCTCGGAAGTCAATTAAATACGAGTATTGAACTCAGAATTCAAAAAAATATATTTAATCAAAAAAATATATACGTACGACTGGCTGACTATCAACTTGCGTAGCCTGAACTCTGTAATTGAAATTTCTTGTAATTGTTGCACTTGTGCGTCTAATGAAATTGGTCTGGAATCGATGTCATTCATTGTTTTTTAAGATATGCGAGACGAAAAATAGTGCATAAAATATACTTTAAAACGTGGAAATACATCATCATATCTGTTTAGAAAAAAAAAAACATTTTATTACAATAACTAAAAAGACGTACAAAATGACAGGATATAAACCCATCAGTATTATTCCCCATAAAGCCGTGAACCGAACTCGACAAAATTATGAGTCGAGTCGTCATTTAATAGTGTACTTTCAACTTTTGTGCCAAGAAAATATTTCCACCTCCATGAGAGAGCAAATTTCTCCTGCGCTACATAAAGATATCAAATAGACACATACCTCTCTCTCCAGCCAATATGATAGGGAGCCCACACACTATGATATTGCTGTACAGCCCGTAGAATTCGCAACGGAATCTTTTTTCTAAACTTCATTAACAGGATCATTGTGTTCTATTTTTTTTGTCGCGAAAGTAAGTTGTATTAAAAATGTCGCTCAGAGCATTGGCCATACTTTTCTTGGTAAGTACAATACATAAAATGGAAATGCCTCTCAGCCAGACGATGTGCCATCAAAAGACAGAACGGAATTTAAGCGTTTCTAGGTATGTGTGCTTGAACTGATTTTAAACACTTTAAACATGTTGCCGAACGTTGTCATGAAGCAAAATCCAGTTGCCATTGTCCATGATCTTGCTGATCCCACCAAATGCAGAGCAAAACCTTTCAACCATCGGTATTAGCTTTGCTGGTAATGTTTCATGACTGGACTTACCCCGCGATCTTTTAGATTCCTTTAATTTCAGTATGAAAATCATACATTTTTAAATATCCTGCATGTTGTTTCCGACAGAGCACGCCCGATGTAAGTCTATTGTATTCCTCGGCTGAAGATTTTGTCTAAAATAAATTAGTGCAATAAAATTCACTGCAAGTTTTCTTATTTAGGCACCAAACTTGACATATTTAAAACTATGAAAAAAAGCTGTTTACACTTCTATGAACAAGCATGCACTGAAGTTCAAGTTCGCCTACAGAACCTCCTTGTAACGTTATCGGTTGGACAAATTATTCGAGATCCCAATTCAATAATAACATCAACTTAGTCAACTTATTACCCATGTCAAAGTGAACGGACAATTTGGCTAAATCTATACTCTTCTCCAAGCCTTGGGGCTTGCCTGGACTTTAAATTCTCAAATGTTCTCCGAGACTTAATGCCTTAATAAATATTTGGTCATATTCGACTTTCTTGACTATACACCATATGAATTGTTTCTACGTATATAAGGTCATTGTCAAATGGTTTTAGCCGCACAAAACACGCAGAAATAATTTTATATCTGATTTATATTGATCGGCTTGGAATAGCAAAGTATATTCAAACGAATACGATGTATGTTCCGAAAAATAACGCAATTCGGAAAAGAATTTTATCGAATTGCTTACATTAATATCATCTCGTTAATGTCTCAAGTCAGCTCTTCTTCCAATCTTTGAAACATTTATGTAATCCGATCATTGGGACAGAATCCATCTCTCTGAGCGGCCTTCGAAGGTCCTCCCAATTTTTAGGCAGCAAACACTCAGCCTTATCTAGCGTATAAGCTCCAAATGGTGAGCAGGTTCACGATTGTTATATAAAAACTATTCAATTAGAAATTTCTTTTTGCTTTTCGTTTTTTTCATCTTTAAGGGCGCTCATCACAATTACCATATATAGAACATTAAAACTATCTCCGAGGAATGGAAAAAATATTAAAAAGAGTAACCAAACACAGTGCAGAATATCACTTCTGTCATGTTTTTACCAGGTGTTGTGTAATTTTCTTATAAAAACACCGACATTATACGCTAAGTAAATATTCGGATGCAATCAGTGTGGCTTAAGGAGAAACCGTTCGAGTGACCGGATTTTCACTGTACGATAAATTTAAGAAAATAAATAGAAATTCAACGAAATGGTCCAGTTGGTGGATCAGCGATTTTAAAAAAGCGTATCACTCTATGAAGCAATCAAAAAGGCATCATGTCCTTGCAAGGTTAGCAGTCCCGAAAAAATTGGTGAGGCTGGTACAAAAGACTAGTGTGAAGTTTGTTCAAAAAATAAAGTGACTTTTTGAATTTCGCGTGCTAAATATAAGCTCTTCACAGGAGGCTAAGGAGATGTTAAGTACGGTGACCATGCAATTTTTTCAAATAATTTGGGCATAAAACATGTGTCACTGAAGTTTTTTTCTGAAATTGATCAATGTTTAACAAAAGAACTGTCGCGTAAGCATCGCTCAGGAATTGTTCAATGACGTGAATCCAGATTTGCTGAAAAGGGTCATCACTGGTGTGTGAGCAATAGTATAAAATAAGAAACCACAGTCCAATCATCCCAATCAAAGCGACCAGAAGAGCCACGACCAAAAAAAATATGCCAAATTCAATGAAATGTGAAACTTTTTGCTCACTGTATCCTTCGACTACGATGGCAAATTTGAATAAGGAATATTACCATCAAGTGATGTGACGTTTACGTGAGGCAATAAAAAGAAAAGTTCAGATTTGGGGGACAAAATGCATGGCTGTTGCATCACAATACATATTTGCCGTTGATTGTACACAATTCTTTGGCTAAGAACTCTTCCCAACACTGAATAGACCCATGAAAAGACGCAGATTTGATTGACGAAATAAACACCGAATCGCTTGAAGAGTTTTAGGCCATAGCCAAGAGCTCATATCAGACGTGAAAAAGCGCTGGCGCAAGATATTACCTTTGAGGGGGATTACTTCCAAGATGGCAACGTTGCTTATACAGAGTGGCCCATGAAAACCGTTCACATTTTGGTAATCACTTATTTGTGTTCTTTCCAAGTTAGGGGAATTTTAAACGCGGTTCCAGGTCGCCAACGGCTGCCGAATTATGTTTCAGTATGATCTTGTCGCCGTGGAGCAGTGGACGGCTGTGCAGCGCGCATTTATCGTAAATGCATTTTACAAAAATTATGATGTACGCTAGTGCAAATCGCGTGTTTCGTAAACATTTTAAACCTGACAGAAAAAGTGCGGCTCCATCGCAAAAAACGGTGAAATTATGTTTAAAAAACTTCGATGAAACCGTTCGTGTCTGTAAAAAGAGCTAGTAGCCGAAGAAAATCCGTAAAAACGGCAGAAATGTTAGAACGAGTGAGACGGTCGGTACGGAGTACCACCGGCAGATCAACACGAAAACGAGCATCAAATTTTCGAATTAAACGCACTTCTCTGCTGCGAATTTTATCCGATGACCTCAGCTTCCATCCTTATAAAATTTTAACTACTGAGAAGCTAGAAGCAACCATTCCAGCAGCCAGGAAATCCTTGGCTGACGGTATGCTCGAAAAACTTGATTTACAGCGGATGGCGCAATGAGCTCGTTTTTGAGCATTTCCATCACTTAGTTAAGTATTGTGGGCTCTATAGCGGCTATTTCGAGTCGAATATTGGCCTTGAGCTCTTCCACAGTCCGTGGCTTGTAGACACAGAGTTTGGACTTTAAAAGAAGAATCTTGTTGGAATCAGAAGTTGTCCATGCCATGTTCCGCTAAAAAATGGCAACAAAAAATCCGTTATCATCGACCCATAACGCTAATCATTAACGGTGGTGGGCATCTCATCATAGTCTTCAAAAAAAAAAAAACGGTCCAATGGCCCTATCAGCACAAATTCCGGCCCAAACAGTCACGCGTTGTTCATGGAGAGGTCCTTCGTATATTACTTGAGGATTTTCAGCAGCGTAAAACCGACAATTTTGTTTGCTGAACGTTCCATTTGACAAAAAATGAGCCTCATCGCTCATTACGATTTTTTCCCAAAAGTTAGTATCGGATTGAGTCAAGTTCACGACGAATTTCGCATAATCCAAGCGACATGACTTATCAGTGGGCAATAATCGATGAGCAGTTTGAATTTTGTACTGAAATAACTTCAAATCATCCCGAATTATGCGTTGCAGTGAGTTACGACTGAGGCCTAACTGAGCGGAATTGCGGCGACTCGATGTTCGTGGTGAGGTATCAGCTGAGGTTCGTACAGCATCAATATTCTCATCGGACCGTCTCGTACGCTCTCTCCCTTGATGACTGGCATTGCCAGGATTGCCGGTATCCAAAAATGTTTAGTGCAAAAGCCTAATGGTCATGTGAGAAGGCGCGTCTCTCATTTCAAATTTTGAATGGTACGGACGTTGTGTTTTCACAATTGAGAAATTGTTTTGAATGTAAAGCTGCACAATAACAGCGCGCTTTTGTACTGTTCCACAGTAAAAATTCGCAGAGACTGACGCTTCGAATGAGAGCTGTGACAATCCGTTCTGGAAACCAGTGTCAAAGTTACTGAGTTGCCTGATGCCTACACTTTAATTGGGCCACCCGTTACCCGTTATATAGTCTGTAAACAGCATGTTTCTACTTCATTTTACTTTTTAAATGATTTTTGTAAACAAACAAATTTCAAAGGTTTCTATAGGCCACCCTGTATTTTGAACAAACATCATACGAGATGTCTCATCTGAGACACTCGTAACCCTAGAAGAAGACTCCTTGTCACCACTTCTCTGTTTGCTGAACTGCATAATGAGATACTTGCAGGAATATAATAGAGCAATAACCCTTAATAGAATCCCAGAACACGTAGAACGCATGGACAGTGGACGAACAGCTAAAAGAAAAATGCAACGTGTGGGAAAATTACCGCCAGTAAGACAACGCCTTAGTTGGAAGGACAATAATGATGGACCTAGAGGAGATGGGAGGGAATGGCGGAAAGTAGAAGGAACGTACTCGTGACATGAAGGCAGTAAAATAAACCATTTCGAGTTAATGGTTCAATGATTCCTTCCAAAGGACGGGTGCATGGGAGTCTTAAGTTATTGCTTTGAAGTCTTATGAAAATAAGAGCATTTCAGTGTTTCAAAAAGTTTTCCTTGGATTTTATATCCAGTATGCCTTCGTTGACCTATTGAATCGAAGCGGATGTACAGCGGATCCCAGATCGCTTTCTTCTCTAAGCGACAATAAAAACAAAATCTTTCTGAAGTGGCTCAGATGGAAGTTCTTTAATTTCTGCTGTGCGATCCTTTATATCCTGGTATACATCAGAGTAATATTTATTTTCGTGGCTTATATCTGTAGTCAGTACTGTTAAAGATATAAATTCCCAACCACTATAACTGAGTGGAGGTAGTGGCCTCTGTCGCCAATAATAGGGCGTCATAGGGATTGTATTTCCTTGCCTTTTCGCTGTAGTATAGTTGTCCTTTCGAAATTCGTGGTACGAATACGGCAACAAACAATAGATTTCTACCAAGATCACATCGAGCCCCAGCTCCATTTGATAGTTTTTAATTTAATATTTAGTTTTAATTAGTATTCTTCCTGCCAAACAAAGTAGCTGTAGATAAGACTTTTTCTCATAACGGAACTCGAAAACGTGCTCGTACACAATAAATTCAAGTCGTTGCAATTAAGCAAAATCCTTTTCGAAGGACTCGACTCAGAAAACGCGATGTAAAAAGGAAATAACCGTTGCTATGGTCGTACCCAGCTCAAAGCAAACAAATTCAAAACGAGAAAATTCAATTTACCATCTCCCAGTGCTTATCCTTTACTTAAACGTTCATCTGCTTCTCGTCCGTTTCCTTAAACCCTTTTCCATTCATCTTAACTCGCTAAGGAACAAAACCGGTTTTCAGATATTCAAAAGAAATTCTGTCCAGCAGCAGTTAAGGATTACCTTTACGGATGCTTCGTGTTCATCAATTTGATCCTTTAGATGAAAACAAGAAAACTTTTGATTTGTACGATGTCCTTTCACCGAATTTGCATATAACATTTAAGATATCTTTAAATGGGACTTTGAGTTAACTACCCGGTTGAGAAGATCAACATACGAGTATATGACGAAGTTTGAACTTTATCGCAAGACGACTTTGTTAACTTTATTAATAAGTCCTTTTCGAAGTGTTTTTTGGGACCAATCCTTCATCGGAGAAACAGCAAACAAATTCGTTGGTCATCAAGAGTAAAAAAAAAACATCCTGTACTGGATCTAAATTCTGGAGAAAAGTAGTGTCAAAGGAACAGGAATATACAGTGATCCCTGAACTTTCACTTTGTATATGGTAACAGGGACACGACAAATCATGTAAAAAGTTTCCTCGTACGGGAGCTAGTTTCATTTACCTTGGAGCAATCATATATTGTGAAATCTGTCGACTGGTTTGGATAAGACTCCTGAAATATAGTGCCAACCTCAGAGAGGTTTTTAAATAAATCCTGCCTCCCCTTGATGGTGGATAAGCTCTTTTAAGGATAAAGTTGGCTGAGTTACTCGAATTGGCTGAGTTACTCGAATTGGCTGAGTTTCAAAAGGTTAAGCTAAATTAAAGTTCTTAAGTAAATAATTAATTTAAAAAGGACTAAAATGTGCTAGTGGTGTTCCCGAGAGATACATTTAAATGTGGTCGAGGCAATCACGTGATACACTCGAGTTGCGCTTTCCTACGGATATGTATTGTAACCATTTATTATATCAGGGGGAGATAAGCTAGCCTTTCCATCTTTTTGGATAGCAAACATTTTTTTATTCGCTTTTGAATATGTTAAGCAGCAACGAAGCTTTGAGAGCTCACATATTAGTAATCGTACCGCGGATTCATAACGTCTCAGTGCCTCATCATCTTTCCAGTGGACTTCTGTCAGCGGTTAGAATAATTTTCTCGCTCAGTTGCAAAAACCACTATAACTGCAATCACGTAGCGCTGTTTGCGCCTTACCCTCTTGTCTGCCCATTTCTACCACTAACACAAACCTATTCATGAATAGCGTGAGTATCTATGCATGCATTGGATAAGGGATGTGGAGGAAAAAAGGGAAATATTCTAAAGCAAACTAACCGTCCTATTATCGGGTCAAGTACCATCTCCAGACTTGTCTGCTCACTTCACTCGAGTGCCATTATCTTCTTTCTCTGCCCTTTTCGTGTTTTTGAATAAGTCACATGTTGACACAAATCCTTCACATATAGCCCTTGGCACAGACAAATTAGGAATTCTAATAGACCAAGCAGCTTGGGCTCATCCCAACGCTTGACATAACTGCAGCATGCAAAGCAACTTATTCACCCATCCACCTATCCATCCAGAGGGTATATTAACCTTTAAAGTGGATAATGCAAAGTGATTTATCAATTATATGTATTCGGTATACAAGAGACTCCGGGACTTTCGTTTATTGGCCTAGGATAATGGCCGTATTAAAATATAACAACAACACCAGTGGCCAGGAAAAAAATTCCAACTTATAAAGCATCCCTTGTGTCCCCTGTCCATAAATTAGGTAAGTCCTTGGTAAAGCTCTAATAATTTATGGAGCTGCCGTTGACGATTATTCTCATTCCCGACCGTCGACAAAAAAACATTGACTGGCGAGTATACCTCGTAGCCATATCGCCTTAGTCTACAATATTATGTACAACTTAGGCGTATTCTCAGAGTTCTAATGGCTTTTGGATTTTCTCTCGCAGTTGGGCAATTGGTGGCAGCTTCACCCTTAGTCAGTCATGATGGTAGCTCGGTGGCCCTTGTCGGACAGTCAAATAAATTTATTCCATTATTTTGGAGTCGTGTTATCCTTTCCCATTGACTTGGACCTTCTCGAAAATGCAAAACAGTATCGAGCATCTGAATTTATTTGCACTCGGATGTAATTTCTCTCGATGGCCAATGATGAAAAGGTTCCATCCACTGGTGGATGGGGCAATAAAGCGATTATTAATACGCATAGCTCGTCTTCGATTTCCCGGCGTCTTTTGGTGAAAAATACTGTGAAAGTGTTTTTCATCCTTCCTCATTCGAAGGAAATTCATTCGTCGGTCGTAAATCAATATAGTACCGAAAAGAAATGCTCGAAATTGATTTAATATCTGCTTTTTGCTTTGCCCCTCGATTCCTCATATTTTACCCCATCTTCCCTTCCTTCCGGGGATATGAAATATTAGTGATTTCCGGATCTTTTTTATTCGCCTTTTCTGGTTATGTTGTATGCAAAACGGAGCTTTTTTTATATTTTTTTGATTTAGTGCTTTTAGCAGACAATAAAATTGTCGGGCGCATATTTTATGTGTATCTTGCGAAACGCGTTATTACATTTCACTTCTTTTCTTCTGCTCCATCGGGTCGATTGCGTTTTCATAATCTCCATCTAAGGTTAATTTGCGTCGACGTGCCGCAATCGGAACGGTTATGTTAGTCAGCAGGAATCCTGGTCGAGGATAATGATATGACTCTGCGCTTATGAGATTTGATTTTTTTACGTCATGTGCATTCTGTATTTATTTGCCTTTCGACAAGTCATTACACCCCACGTGTCGAGTGCTATCCATCAAGCTATCAAGAATCTAATATAAGCGAAAAGCATCTGTAACTACAAATAATGGAATTACAAAAAAAAAAGAAAAAAACATTTAAACTTTTCATAGCACCAACGGCATTTAGGAAAAATCTATAAAACCGCAAGCCACGTACTCGTAAACATAATAAATCGTATGAGCAGTTGGCTTTCGGTTTTAGATTGTGTTCGAGGCACTTAAGTTCCTGGAGGAAGGAGTTGTAAATCGTTTGCAATATTGTGCAGTTGCCTCCGAGAGTATACAATTTATGTTCGGCAGTTAAAATAAATGGAGGCAAGGAATTTATGATATTGACAGACTATTATTACATACAACTGCAGGAACATTTTTAGAACCAGAAAAATACATTTTCTCAGTTCCTAGTCATAGATGTAGTCCGATGGGGTAGCATACGCTTGAAAATTTTCCAACCTAACATTGTTGAAGAGTGATCTTCTATCTAGAGCTAGCAATGACTGCCTGTGAGAATTTTGTTGTTTCCCTCTGATGTTCTTGCTAGACATTACTTCACAATACGGCAGACCTTATCATTCTACAGTTTTAAAGGAGAAAATAAAATAAATATGGTGGCCCAAAAACATTTACCCGATCTTGTTTTGTCAAGAATTTTCGACATGAAACAATCTAATTCCATAATATTTTTTTAATGGTTTACTTGGACTTTAAAGTTTTTTCCCAGTACCATTCCATTCCATTTTTGGAAATGTTTACTGTCAAGAAGGTGCCACTATTGCTGATGATCATTTTGACTCCTTTTACCATGCTTTCGATGGTTTCACCGAGAACTTCGGGCAATAAGTTCTCGCACCCTGGCGCTGTGAAATCAGGCGATAATGTTGAACAAATCGCCAAAACTAGGCTTTAGGCGAGCCGAGCTGTGTATGCCTTTGCACCATCCAAAACGAAAAGCCGTTCAGTGCCAATACATCAATTTGTGACAGTAAGAATTTCTTGATCATGATCAACTGTCTCAATAACAGTGTTTCTGGCGTCCCAAAAAAATGAGGCCCGATGACGCACCATGCACCTTTGAGTGAATTGTCAATGGCCGAGAAGGGCATATTTTGTTTGGTAACGTCCAAATGGAAATGGCCTTTGCCGAAGAATATATTTGTCAAAAAACTTAGCATACAACCTTTTTTTTTTTTTAGTTTAAATAAAACTGAAAATTACCTTAAGCTTACTGTATTACTTTAATCTATCTTAAATAATATATAAATTGTATATCTCTTTTTTTTATTTATTTATTTATTTTTATTTTTTTTTATTTTTTTTTGTTTATTTTTATTTTTTATTTTTTTTATATTAAAAAAGAAAATTAATCCTACCCGCCACCCCAGCTTAATTTAGCCTACCCTAAACCACCCTAAAATACCCTAGCCTATGTAGGCCTGTCATTTGAGTTTGGAAGGCTTTGCCTTTAAAAGGCTATATGACCTGAAGGTACCACTGACGAAGTCCGCTCCAACCACCAAAAATCTTGATGTTGTCGAACGACGTCTCCCCGATCTCGGCGCGACACCGATCTGCTAAGCCTGAGGCGCTCGGGCTCACGGAGCGCGACATCATATTCGTAGAGGAATCGCCGCTTAACGGAATTGCGACCCAAGTGGAAGATTAGCGGTATCGCCAATCTATCCTGGATCAGCCCACATCTATCTAAGTACAGGAATGCTTCTGGCTAGACAAAGCCGTTAAGACGCACTCTCTCGCGATATAGATCATTGGGATAGTGAGCCCCGAAGAGTAAGCTATTGGCCGAAGTCATTGCTCTTGCAACGTGGCTCCGAATCAGTTTGATCAGAAAGTTATCCACCCGTACAATCCTAGCCCTATTGTATAGGACCTCGTTCGAGTAAAATTTCGTGTACTCAGATTCGGGTGTCCTATGTAGCCCGAGACAAGTCCTGAGGCATTGTCTTTCAAACACCCGAATCCTTTCCATTAAGCTGGCTCTCACATTGAACCAGACGGGACATCCATAGGCAACCATGGGCCTGATTAAGGTCATGTAGCAGATTACCTTCACCCTGGAATCAAGTTGGCTGCAATGAAACAGCCATCTTGTCAGAGCCAAAGCGCCTCGGGCCTTTACCAGAGCAGCATCTACATTTTTGTCAAAATATAGATACTGGTCTAGCCAGATCCCACTTTGTATCGCCAGTGGGCGCCCGTCCTGTCCAAGAATTGAGAACCCGCGTCAATTTTTTCTAGTATCCCGAGAGGCCCTAGACAAAGGCGTTCTGAATAAAATAGATTCTAATTTCTGAAAGTTGATCTTCAACACAATACTACTGAATTTTTTGGAAGTCACGTCAGGAGAGTAACAATGACGTCGACCGTTGGACCTGATCTGTACGCTATAAAATCGTCTGCGTACGCTATTGAATGGAAGCTATCAGATCACTGAAGTAAATGCTGAAAAGTATCGGCGAGTTCACCGTACCCTATTGCAGTCCATTGTTAATATCAAATGTTTGGTCACGAACTTTCTACCTGTTAACATGTCAAAAATCATATATAACAGTGGTTTACTTATGCCCAGTCGACTGAGCTTGTAATAAAGACCTTCTAACCATACTGTGTCGAAGGCTGTTTCCAAGTCAATCAGACAGGCGCCCGTGCATTGGTTCTTGCATTTATTCCATTGGATATCCGATACGAGTTTCGACGCAGCATGAATAGTGTCATGCCCCGCTCTGAAACCGAATTGGTTATCCGGGATGATTTTATTGTCCTCAACCCATTTAGACAGAGGTCTATGGACCACCTTCTCGAAAACCTTGCTGATACTCGGAAGGAGACTTACCGACCGGAGATTTTTCGGATATTTGGAACTTCGAAGTTCATAGCTTCGTTGAACACCTTGCGCCAAGCCTGCCTATCATGAGTATGCTCCTTTACTCTTTTGTTTATCATTGTTGTTTTATCCATATCTTCGAGGTCTATCTTTATATTATCATCCCATCTATTGCGCCTTTCTTGGTGGTCTTTTTCGCTCCAGTTTTCGTCCATTATTCTTCTGATTCCAATCCACTGTCCATTCGTTCAATTTTTTTTTATCTGGCAATGCTGAATAAAGCTGCTCGAATTCAAAAGTGCCTAACTTTCTCCATTCGGCTTTTTCTTCGTCCTGTTTTATACTATAATTTCTCCTTTTTTTATTTTTTAAAGACTCGAAATCTATTTTCACCCTTCTTAGTCATAGACCACCATTTTTATAAAGGCATTTTGATTTCTTATTTTTATATCTAGCTTATCTCATACAAAAATGCGCAACTCTAGCTTAAAGCAGAGGGCATATTCTCAAAGCTGTCTTTCGACTGAATGGTTAACCTTATTAAAACAAATGAACCATAGGAGCTTACTTAGTAACTGATTGAGAATGATAGACCAGATTTCACATCCGTAAACTGTCACTGCCATAAATATGTATTTTCACATTGTTTGGAATAGTTCCATCATCGCTAAGAAACTCGCGTTGGTACGCACCCAGATATTTGAACTCCTCCATTTTCTAAAAGCACTAACCGTCAAGTGCAAGATTTAGATTTATCCCTATCGGTCAGTGACTATATACTCGAATTTCGTTTTCTCTTAATTTACTTCTAAGCCCATTTCTTTTGCTGTCACCATTAGACTTTTGAATTTTCTCTCTTAGTCGTTTCCCCACTAGCTCCTGGAAGGACCGGCTCGTCAGTTATATGAGTCTTCTTGTTTTAATTCATCACGTATCTCATTTATTTCAGATAAAGCGTTTCCCTGAAGGTATACTACCATCAGTTTCACCAACTTTTTCGACATTTCCAGCCTTACAAGCACGATGTTACAATTTCGATCTATTTGTAGAGTTAAACACCTTTCTAAAGTATATAAAAAGTTGGTGACACTGTTCTGTGCGATTCCCATTTCTTTTTTATATTGTAATTTTTTCCTGTTTGGTTTTTCCGTGATTCGTGACATCAAAGTCAAGCATACTCTATTAGCATTGCCATTTTGTGATATAGAGACCTACAGCCGAACAACGCTTACAAATTACTTGATTTATCAAAATTACGAGTACTTTGCGAAAAATGTTTTTGGCAAACTTCGACCATTTTACGGTAGTCAAAATCGGTATTGTATCCGTATCCGTATTAAAGAAGACCGTAACAATTTAGTTTGTCACCCGACTACATGGAAGATTTTACGCAAGGAAAGCGGTTTAAAACCTTACAAAGTACAGCTTGTGCTTGTGCTGCTTGTGAAGATGAACGACCTGCTACAGCGTCAATATTTTCGTTGAATGGGCCTTAGAAAGGCCGGATGAAGGTTCGATTTTTTTATCACAAAATTGTCTTCAATGACGAATTTAAGTCTTTCTCTGTAAGAGAATACATATCTTGCAACAAATTTATTGCTAAAGCAATTTTTTCTATGGCACGAAACTTTAGCTCTTACTTTATAACATACTTAGACATAGTATTTGGGGTATTTTTTTAACAATCGTACAAATAGGTTCTTGTTTTTATTGTTTAATAAATATCTCACTAAGGCATTTCACTTTTTGTTTCGCCAGAGAAAAATCATCAGCTAAATAAATTTCGTCCTAGAACTTATGAGTTAACTAGTTCATAGGTTATTATTTCAAAATGTATGCAATTGCTACTGTGAAGCCTACTGTGAATACATACAGTCTGTAGTCTATACTTGAATTAAAGCCTACTTGGTTGGTTAAGTACACACAATAAATGTATTTCGTTAAAAATCAGCTTGCGCTAGATATTATATACTTGGAAGCACATAGAGAACCTTATCTTTGGAATACGAGAAGTATTCAAGTAACACAAAAAATCATACGTGATCTGGCGAACATTATTGGTGGAGCATTTAAAATTGTTTTTACTCCAAATATTTAGAACCCAGTGAGCATCACTTTTGCGCTCAGCAGTGAGTCTCACTTTGAAAGACCTTTATCTGTCTTGCCGGTGATATCATGATAATTCTTTAAAATTTCAAATTTCAGTATTTTGCCACCTAATATTTCAAAACTAAACGTTCATACTACGCGTACTCTCATAATAGGCTCACCAAAGCAACATTGAACATTTCTTAAACATTGCAACGCTTCACTCCTTTATTTTATTTTATAAACTAATGTTTAATGTATTATGAATTCTGTAATAATTTTTGTAAGCAAATAAATAATCGATGATCGTACTAGACCACTTTGAGCCTCCTTGACAGCTGGCATCTTTGGTTTGACAGACTGTGTAAAATACTTTTTAAGCGCCTACACAACAACGAAAAGAAAATTCGAAGGAAACCAGCTAATTCCCCTTTCCTTTTAAACAAAATTAATACGTGCAAATTTTATTTGCTGTGCTTGTAAAATTATCCACATTTGAAAATACATCTTTCGATATATTTTGGCAAGTTACATGTAAATGTCAAAAATAAACCACGCATTTATCGTCCATTCACCCCAGAAGTTAATATCAAGCTTGCAATATTAAATGCTTGCTTTAAATTTTGCTACTTTCCAGACTGCTGGAAAAGCGCACTGGTAATTCCAATGGCTAAGCCCGATAAACCAAAACACGATATTGACAGACCTACATATAAGCTTACTAAGCTGTAAAGGAGTGTAACTAGTGAGCAAAGAGTACAGACGTGTTTTTCTAAGCACCACTAAAGTTCTCATTTTTAAAACACAAACAAACAAAAATATTAAATAAAACAGGTGTTTTTCACATTAACTCATCGGAGTAAGTTTATTTATCTGATTAAAATATAAGCTAAATTATTTACAAAATCATAAAAACAAAACAAAAAATAAAAAGACAATGAATAAGTGTCCTAGATGCGAAGATCCGTTGCCCATGGACGGAGAGTACATTTCGTGCGGAAAATGCAAACGAAAATTGCATTTTGAATGCTCTACACTCTCACAGAGCACATACCGCAAAATGTCAACACAAGCTAAAAAGTCATGGGAATGCACTTTTTGCCGTGGCAAAGAAAAGGAAGAGGAGAGCATTCAAAAAGTGAAGAGAGCACGACCAAATGATTCTCCAAATCAAAACAAAGAAAGCGAACCCCCGAACTCTCTCCCTGCGGAAGATACCCACATAAACAAAGAGCTGCAAGAAATCAAAAACATGATTAAAGAATACGCAAAAGCTGTTGACTTTACATCTGTCAAATATGACGAACTAAACAATATGCTCATGAAAAACAACGCTTTGATCGAAACACTTACGAAAGAAATAAACGATTACAAGCAAGAGTTGAACATTAAAAATATGCAAATAAAAACACTGCAAACACAGGTCAACACATTAGAACAAAAACAATTGGCAAACAAAATAGAAATTAAAAACATTCCAATGACAAATACTGATAACGCCTTCGAAGTTGTCACAGCAGTAGGGGAAACTTTGGGAGTCGATGTAAACAAAACTGACGTAGATGAAGTCTATAGCTATCCCGACAAAAAAAAATAGACAGTTGAGGAATGTCGTGGTATGTTTCACAAAAAAACAAACAAAACAAAACTTCATCGAAAAAGCAAAACAAAAAAGAAACACAAAGTTTTCCGAAATTCGCAAATTACAAAAGATTGACAACGTTGCATATGGCCCACAAAACATTTATATCAATGAATGTTTATCACAGCACTTCAAAAAGCTTCTCTGGCTCGCGAAAACAAAGGCAAAAACTGCTGGGTGGAAATACGTTTGGTTCCGAAATGTCAAAGTCTTAGCCAGAAAAAGTGATGGCGATCGCATCATTGAAATTGAAACAGAGGACGATCTGGAAAAAATAAGCGCAACTCAACAGTAGCGGCCAATAAATTCGTACCTATAATTTAAAATTAAAAAATGAATGAAGTTATAGATTTTAATTTTAAAAATTTAAGAACAGTAAATGAAATGAATAACCATGTAATATACAATAGTGAAATATCATATTTCTTTTTAAATATACGATCTCTACGAAAAAATTGGAATTCACTTATGATATATGTTGAAAACATTTTGCAAAAACTAGATATACTGGTACTTGCTGAGATTAATATATCCTCAGATGAAAACCGCTTCTACGAATTAAAAGGGTTTAAACAAGAATTTTACAATCGAAACAATAGACAAGGGGGTGGGCTAGTAATATACATAAAAGAGGGTGTTCTCTATGAAGTACAAGATATTAAAACCAACTCCTACGAGAATATATCACTAACTATCCAACACAAGGAATTCAAGGCAGCACTCATTGCAATTTACAGGCCTCCACAGGAGAATGTCCATTGTTTTATTAAAGAACTAAACAATCATATAGATAACTTTTCCAAGCACAAAAACATGTTTGTCATTGGATATATAAACATAAACGTGCTTCTAAATGAAGCATACGTTTCAAGCTATGAGGCGATGATAGCTTCGAAGGGCCTCTTAAACACAATCTTAACTAGTACAAGAGTAGACCTAGATAGAAACACGAGCACACTGATCGACCATTGCCTAGTAAGAGTCACAGACGAAGAGATAACGTCAGAAGTAATTGAAATGAACATCTCTGACCATTATGCAATATACTGCGGAATAAAATCCAAGAAACATACAAAAAATTCAATTAACCAACGTCAACAATATATCGATAACACAATGGTAACAGTTAGTATTAGCAGCTACGACTGGGAGAATGTGTAGGGGCACAATGATGTCAACGAGTTCTACGAACACTTCAAGAACGCTCTTAATGCAATAGTTCAGTCATCGACAGTAATGCGTGATAGAAAACCGAGAAACAACGAGCACAAATGGATAACGAGCGAACTGAGAAGCGCATGTAGAGAAAGAGACAGACTGTATAGAAGATACAAAAATAACCGAAGGAACCAAGACTACGCAAAAGATTATAAAAAGTTCCGAAATGAGCTCAACAAAAAAATTTTCTATACAAAAGCACGGTACTACGAGCTGGAATTCCGGAGACTTAACACAAATCCCAAAGAAACCTGGAAGTTAGTCAACACGATACTAGGAAAGAGAGCCACCAACCTAGATGAAATCCTGGAAACGAATTTCGTGAAGGAAGGACTCAATAATTTACCAAATAAATTTGCGAATGTATTGATCTCAGAAATCAAAACACTAGTCCACGAATGCAACTGCAAAACGTTTGAAAGAACAATGAGCAGCATACAAAGATCGATGTACCTAGAAGAAGTATCTGTGGTGGAAATAGAAAACATTCTTAGAATGCTAAATGAAAGAAAATCTCCTGGCATAGATGGAATAAGACCCATAGACTTGAAAACAAACGCTACTGTCCTGGCCCCTATAATGACAAAATTAATAAACATGAGCATAGAGCAAGCGACGCACAGTGTGTTATTTTGCGAATCTAGCGGAACTTTATTCGTTGAGCGTTTAAATGATTTGTAATTTATGTTAAACTGTTAAATTATGTAATTGTATGTTATTGCGTGAGTTTTTTAAGCTTAAGTAAGTCTTAGATGTTTAATTATTAACACACGTACCACACTCTTCAAATGCTCTCAATTGCTCAGTTTGTTTTTTAAATTAAAAATTCTTATTTAAAAACTTTTAGAGTACTTTTTCTAAAATGTTCAGTAAAGTCTTGAAACATAGTTAAATAGATCATTTTATCTTTTTATCATTTCAAGGATACCTAAGAATATCTATACAAAAAAAAAAATAACAAAAACATTTAATGTCTTTGACTCTTAATTATTATTATTAATTTTTTTTTAACATATTTTTTTATTTGGAAAATGTATATTTAAATGAATGATTAGAATTATTCGTCTTCTTCATCTGAGCTTGAATTTTCAGCATTTGGAGGCTTTAGTAATGCAATACATTCTGGTGGGAGTGGGTTTCTTTTTCTATGAAGCATTGTACTTCGGCTGGAAAAATATGGATCTGAGGAAAGTAAAAATCTATTTATGACATCTCGATTTGAGCTCTGCCGTGAAAACTTTCGACTGAAATGCTCTCGGAATCGCCTATATTCTTTGTTACTTGCTTCCTGGGCTTCTTCGGACAACTGCCCAAGTGGTAATATACAAGCTTCAATTATTTGTTTTGAGTGCATAAGCACCTTATGTATACTTGGAGGCATATAATACCAAGAATAATAGCGAAGATAAATATCCTTCGTTTTGCTCGCATAAAGTCCAAACTTTTCTGCGTCTATTTCATATTCACTTGATATTACTTCAAGCAAAACTCGTAAGTGATTAATCAAATCAATATTTAGACCTGTTATCTCTGCTGTTACTTCAGGGTTTCGAAAGAATTTTCTCGCAGTGTTGCCATCATTGGTGTTTCCAGCAATTTGCTTTGGCATGTCAACTAAAAGCCCCATTCGTTCCCGAAATTGAGATTGTAACATTTTTTTTCTATTCGCCACGGATTCTCTTTCTGCTGAGGTCTTTGCTTGCCACTTCTTTATGTCCAACTTGTATGAAATGTGCAACAGACACTCAAAAGCCCGTATCCACGAGTGCAATGGCGAAATCCCAAAGTTGAACATTTTTTCATCCGGCTGCCTTACTGAACTTTTTTCGGTGTTCATTTCTTTCGGAGTGGCTCCACAAATATAGCATTTTTGCGAAGAGTTATATTGCGACAACGCACTACAAACCTTGCCGTCCACCATTGTCAAAAGAAGATCGTGTCTGCAATGGACTTCGACACCATTCAGTATTAGGCTTGTTGGCTTAAGATTATTAATTTGATCTTGCATTTCCTCTTCTTGGGTGTTAATCAGATCAGTGTTTTCTTTTTTAAAAATAAATTTTACCAGCCTGCAGTACCTTGTGGAATTTGGCTTAGGGTTTTGCCATACAATTTTTCCAGATAAATCATCAACCAACCGAAGTGGGACGAAAGTTATCGAAAAGAGATTTTCATCACTATATTCAGCATCGTTCATACTTATTTTATATCTGCTTTGCGCTGAGCTTCCATCACAGCCCCATTTGGATATAAGTCGCAGAGATAAAATGTGCTTACTTAAAGTTTTCAAGTGCTCAACAAGATCGTTTTGAGCTTTTGTGATCCGTTTAACTGTTATATCCAGCAAAGCTTGTAACTTAATTTCTGCAGACACATCAGTCACACTAAATGCTTCTTCTGCGGGGTAGCAGTCTCTTTTTGCCTCTTGCACTAAATAATATGCCGGATAAACATTTGCATTAAGCTCTTTCAGTTGCTGTCTCATGGTTTTGTACTGAAACGTGCTTAATTTAGTATTTACGATGAGTATTAGGGCTTCTTCTGGAGATATTATTTTGTTCGCCTTTTCCTGGCTTAATCTAGCCTTTTTGATGTTTGTGGCTCTTCCGGGAGAACGACTTGCAAGCTCCTTGACAATATTAGCTGCATCTCTTTTGCCAGAGGCTCTCAAACTAATTTCAGCTGCAAGTGCAATTTCGCTTGGAGTTTTTGAGACAACCAGTTCTTTTATTTTGCGTTTCTGAACTTTTGGAGTGCAAATGTCAAATGATTTCGAAGGTCGTCCTCGATTTGCAGTTGAACTTGTTGAAGGAACACCTTCAATAAAGTCTTTAGGTAGCTTAATATCCTCATTCAACCACATTTCATTGGCTTTTTCAAATTTTTGAAAACTTCGCCCACTTCGTTCCCATCTATTTGACATTTTAGAATTTAATGAGCTCACATACGTTTGGAGCACTCTGGGGACATTGTCTGGGTCCGCCAGACCGAAGTGTTGCATAATGAAATCAGAAATTTTCTTATTGCGATCCTCTTTCGTACAGATTCTCCAAATACCGAAAATTGTTGAATTTTTCATTTTGCTATATAGATCAATTGAAAAAAAAAAATTGTATGGGGTTAGCAACCAGAAGCGAAAAAAGTAAACAGATTCTGATTCATAAAACACCAACGGAGATTTTAAGTACAATTACTCGATGGATACATGTGGATACTTTTTTAAAAGGCTTCACAAAGCCACAAAACACAAAAACAAATCATCACTTTTAAGTTCTTCGAACACACCAACCTTTTCTATTAATTTGTAAGTGTACACAAAAAAATTACCTACCTTGAGAGCTAATAAGGTATCAAAAAAAATAATAAAATAAATTGGATGAACAAAACTAAGAAGTTACTTAACCACACAATATCAACTTAGGACAACGAATGCACTGAAATTTTTTTTTATTTTTCGCTTGAACGAAGCTGATGTTTGTGATACCGTTGAACGGTAAAATACAGTTGTTTTTTTGTTTTTGTTTTTAGCATGTTATAGCTGGATGTTTTACTTTTCATATGATACCGATTTTGTTTCATTTGGACGACTGTTAATTTTTATTAAAGTTCCGCTAGATTCGCAAAATAACACACTGTGCGACGGTACCAACACTTTTAAAAACATCCATTGTTCGACCGATATACAAAAGCGGACAGAAGAATGATGTAAAAAACTACAGGCCCATTTCCATACTCTCAGTCGTTGATAAAGTGTTGGAAGAAGTTCTAACAAGAAGATTATACGCCTACACTGAAAAATATGCAATCCTACACGACAAACAATTTGGATACCGGAAAAACAAATGTATAGGCCGACTGTTGGGGGATTTTGCTAACAGATTATATTGTAGCCTCGACAAGAATCACAGCTCCGTAGTACTTTTCATAGATTTTAAAAAGGCTTTTGACACACTAAGCCATAAAAACATTTTAAAACAGCTTGAGAAAATTGGAGTCCGGGGAACTTTACTAAGCTGGTTCGAAGATTACCTCAGAAACAGGCGCTTTAAAGTAAAAATAAAAAATAACTATAGCCATGAACAAAGTGCCGAGTACGGGGTCCCACAAGGATCAAAACTGGGGCCACTAATTTTTATAATATACATAAATGAGCTGCTATCAGTGTGTCAACTCAGTACGGGATATGCATATGCAGACGACACAGCCATTATTGTGAGTCATAAACATGTGGAGCAAGCAGTTATAATTATGCAAACAGAATTAAATGCACTTACTGCGTGGTGTCACGATCATGGGTTGGTTATCAATGCCAAGAAAACGAAAGTTATGCACGTACGTCCACCTCATATCCATCAGTCAAAAATAATATTAAAAATACATAATAGAGAATGTCTACATCAAGCTGGGTGCCACTTACAGCTAAAAGACAATGATTCATGTGGCGAAATAATTGAGAACGTGTCAGTCTACAAGTATCTAGGGATTCACGTAGACTACAATCTTAAATGGAGCTACCATATTGAGACACTTATGAAAAAGTTGCGGCAATCTTCGTATGCGCTATACCATCTGACCAACTTCTGCCCACCATCAGTATTAAGGCAAAGTTACTTTGGTCTGGTGGAATCACATCTTAGATATGGTATCCTAGCTTGGGGCAAAGCACCACAGATGTCACAACTTGAAACCACACACAACACGATCAAGAAGATGATATACAAAACGTCAGGCAGAAATCAACTCGAACAGCGGGAGATATCTATTAACAGGAAAATGTTAAGTATATCTCATATCTTCAAGCTTGAGGTAGTTAACAATTTTTGGAACGACAACACGTATAAAACTCCAACTCAACAACATTTTAATACAAGAAGAAGAGAACAAGGACGCTTTGCTGTTCCCAAATTTTGGAATGAATATGGTAGAAAAAGATATGAAGTCATAGTACCAACTGTTTTAAATGAGCTTCCAATATGTTTCAGAAACATGCCTAAAACAAAATGTATGAAAAACGCGAAAAAATTGTATTTAGAAATGCAAGATCTATAAATTGAAGATTGTATGTACATATGTATGATTCAATTTCTCACTAGTTTTTTCTGAAAAAAATGTATATTTGCTATCTAGTCGCCTGCAGACAAGCCCTTTAGGCTTTGCAGACTTTAACTGTGTAATCAAAACTTTCTGATAAATAAAATTGAAATTGAATTGAATTGAAAATTGAATTAAACTGTTGGAAAAAATTATAATTAACCAACATTTAAGTGCAAATAATATTTTGCCTGATTTCCAATTTGGATTTCAACATTCTCAAATACGTACCATCAAATCGTAAGGATAAAAAAGACAAAAAAGTAAATTTCAATCTAAAGAGTCAAATGAGCTAGTGCTTTTAGATATTGAAAAAGCCTTTAAAACAGTTTGGCATAAAGCCTTAATATACAGGTTAATCAAATTCAACTATCCAAAAGAAACTATTAAAATTATTCATAGTTTCTTAAATAAAAGTACATTTATAGTTAAAGTACAAAATGAAACAAGGTACAGTGCTTGGCCCTATTCTATTCAACATATTTATCGCTGATTTGCCAGACCTTGGTAATAGTATTAAGATTGCTATGTTTGCTGACGATACAGCTATATTTGATTCCGGTGTATACTACTTGGATGTACATAATGTTTTAAAAACTGCCCTAACTAAATTAGACAAATACTTCCCTCTGCTTCTGCAAGATTTAGATAAATTGCATGAAAATACAAGCAATTTGGTTTACTCGTAGACAAAAAGACTGTTTTCTTTCTAATAATGTTCATCTTCAAATAGGCTCCTTCAACATAGATTGGTCCGAACACTGCAGATTACTTTTCAAAAACACATTTCTTCTACTGTCGATAAAGTGAACAGATATGTATATTAAAATTCTCTGTCCCTTAATAAATAGGAAATCTAAGCTTAGTGCTGACAGTAAAATTTTATTGTACATATAAATCAGTTTTTCTACAGTACGGAGCTCCCGTCTGGTACACTGCGCCATGTCACATAAACTTAAGCTTCAAACATGCTAAAATAAAGTTATAAAAATTATGCTTAACTTGCCACATTATTATTGAACTCACAGATCCAATACCAATATCAACTTTATAGTAATCCTTAATGACAAATTAACACAAAGATTTTATAATAAATGCTTTAGCTCCGATAATGAGCTAATTAAATGAATAAATCTATCAAATAAAAATGTTAACATGAAATATGTATATTTCATTAGGGAATATTGTAATATTAGTTCTTAAGATTTAAATAAGGGTTTTGCTTGTAGCTTTTCCCTTGTATTGTTATCCATATCTCATTTGTTCCTTATTTCATTATGAGTCATTTTGATCATAGTTGTAAATGAGAATAGTCCTAAATCTCTAAACAAAACCTTTATTTCTACATGTATATACTATTGTTTACGCTACTTAATAATAAATAAATAAATAAATAAATAATATCAAGCTTGATAAAGATAAAAATATAGCCTTGACCAACACACTACTCGTATTTAGATCCGTTTACAGAAAGTCTAATCCAAAATGAGACTAAATGTATGGGTTTCTCATAAGTCGGGCACAAAAAAAAACTTATGGCTAGAAATAAAATCTACGAAAGTGGTTGATAAGCAATCAAGTCCAATTATTTTTGCAACAAGACGAAACAGTAACTGGTTACAAACCAGTTTTGACATGATAGAGTATGGGGTTCTATGTACTGGAGTACTGTCAAGGAAACGACATTTTCTGTCAAAAAAATAACAATTATTTATATATATAAATTATATATATAAATTATGCAGAAAGGCATTCTGCTTTCACGGCACTTTTTTTATAGAACTGTCAGCTAGTTTTTTTCCGGGAAGTTTCAAGTCTAAGTTAATTACCCTCTAACAATGACTTCTTTCAGTCTCCGCAGAACTCTTATAACGATATCAAGGTAGGTCCTAATACCATTTTGATTAAGCTAACCAAACACCACAGGAATTCCTTATCGATGAGGTCATGAGTTCCGAAGGGAAACATTTTAAACAATAAATTTGGTATATATTTTCCACTCTAAAAATCCCCAAAAGAATAAGGATTTTGGCGACTTAACAACTGTGATCCTAGGGATTATAAACTCTATATTCAGCTTCTATAAAAGGCGAACAGAGTGTACTATATTCTGTGGAAGGAAACTCATTATGCCCGCAATACTCAGGAGCCTCTCGAAGAAAGTATAGATCTTGTCATCAGTCCTAGTAGATCCCGTAGAGTAAGATGACACGAATAAATATATAGGCCCGTACGCGGGGGCCAGACTGTCAGGCGGGAGCTATGTCCTCTCGTAATAAAGCATACGTTCTAACAAAGAAACCTAACAGCAATGACGTTGTACAATTAATATTTTCATTTCTTCTTTTATTGTAGCTTCTCATCGATGTCCAATAGCTTTATAGTCAAGGGATCTTCAATGTTAGCATATCTTTGACTACCGAGTTATTTGCTCAAAATTGAAAAGATAAAATAGTGGAGTAGGGCTAAATCCGTTAGTACTGTCCGAAAGAAAGCAAGTCGAAACACTTTCTTTTTACTAAATGGAGGCATTTTTTTGTTGAGCTCAAACCCTGCAATAAGTTCTCATAATAGTCAACATTGATTGTCTCTACATTTAAATGATAGTTTTTTGCTAGCTCCTAGAGCCCTAAGAAACAACTACCGATTTGTTACCCTACCAGACTGATACTAGGGAAGTTTTATCAATACCTCATGGATATGAAATGTAATTTTGAGGAAATAACGCCAGACACAAGCCCCATGTTGGCGGCATCAGGAAGTAGAAAACCCACCACTGAGCTTGAGTGCTTCTGAACCATATCCTTCTAAACGATAATACTCACTTCTGGAATCGATTCACCCCTAAGTATTTTTTTCATAGTAGTACTTCGGTTTCATGCGTGTAGTAATGAATTCATGTTTCATCCATGGTTATGAATCGTCACAAAAACTTGTCTTTTTTGCCGTACCATCTTAGGCACATCCTTCGTATTCCTTAATATTCATTAAAGCCATTCAAATCACTTCATAAGTGTTTTGCTCGTTTAAGGATCATTTTATAGCGTTTTATTGATTCTCTTCACCATTTCTGGCGTGGTCACATCATTTGGTTGATCACAGCGATCGTTACTTTAACACCTCGGTGTTGATCTTCGCTTGATCTCTGAGCCCCAATATTTTATTGCCTAAAATATCGAAGTCGACGAGCCTAGAGTTGGATCTAATTCGGTTTTCATATCGATTGAACCATGTATAACATTTGTCAACCTCATAATTCAAAAATTATATTTCTAATCCCAATCCTGATGATCTAGGTCAAAGCCAGCCAAAGCCAGCGTTTTTTAATCATGTTTTTTATTGCCAGATTATATCCCGTTGAGGTACTCGGTTTTCCGTAAAGTATTCTGTCAAAATCATAAACCAAGCTAGGACTAACTAAGAATTTTTGAATTCATTTCATTTCAAAGCGATTTTGACTCCTGCTACAGAGACCCTGAATAAACGTAGGTCAAAATTTCAACAGCAAATTCAAGGCGAATTTAGACTTAATTCTATAATATAAATCATATTCAAGGCCCCTCTTGTTTAGTATAACACGCAGATGGTAGTATCAAGTAGTATTCCTAAGTATTACAATATATTCCCGTTTGCGATGCAAATCAATTTTCCAATAATATTTTGAAGAATTTTTGATGAGTATTTTAAAATAACAGCGCATTGAAAGAACTACATAAATATTCACCGCGATGAATACTAAATGAATTGGATTTAATGAACTAAATTGAATGAGCCTTAAATGGGGTCAAACCCGCAAAGGAAAATTCGACACTTAAGTACTGAATCGGATCAGCAGTTTATTTTAATTCATAATTAAAGCCCATTGAGATGAAATTGGAAATATTGAGTGGATGAGGGAAAAAGACGCCCCTCACCTCATTTGAGTGATTGTTAAAAAGCATTAATAAACCAAGCTGTGGGAGAAAGGAAATTCTGAAGTCCTGGCTGTAATTATTGAGACTCTTACTCGTATTGGTAATACCGCAAATGCTACTATTATATTATCTGAAGGAATATTATCCGTGAAACACACAGATATATAAATATGCGAGGATAATATAAATCTCCAGGAGTTATTTGAAAAGCTAAGAAATTGCCGAATTTGTTATGAAGGTAGATGTAATTTTTGCCATGAGCTTCTTATGGCCCGTAAAATGTATTTATCGTTGGAAAAAGGCTGGACTTTTGATACTGCACTGCATAATAATTATATTTTATGGATGCATAATGGATTTCTGGTCTCAGTGTATTTGACAGCTGATAGTAACCTGAATTTAATGCGGATAGTTCTGGTGTTGAGTTGTTCCAATGCCTTTTCATTCGTGGCTCACAGAATATAAAATTAAGATTTATGGTAGTCCTTGCATTGAAGCTGAGTCTAGTAGACACACGTCACATACAAGTATTGGTCAATGAACATCCATGCCACGGTTAATTGGTGCTTAAAAATTTGGGTCTCTACATTAGTCAAAACGAAAAATTAGATCTAGAATTTAGTCAAAATCTTTAATAATCGTGTGCACGGTAATGAGGATTAAAATTGTTCAATGAACCACTGTCTTCACCACTGTAAGCCACTACCTTAACTTTTCCAAGTCTTCACCAATCTCGGCTTTAAAACACATGTGTACAATCATCAGCGAACGTAGTTGCTAGACCATTAGATTGCTGCTTGAAAATCGAATTGGTATAGATCAAAGAGAGTACAGGCCAAAGAACACAACCTGGAAGGACGCCATTATCAGAGCATGAGGATTACCAATACCATTTAACATTACTTTTTGTTCTCTATACCCTAGACACAATTTATTCTGTAGTAACTGGTGGTTCAGAATACCGAATTCTTCATTCATATCCTAAAACAAAGCCATTATATAGGGTTTTCCAAAAAGGACTTGACAGCTTTTATTTTAAATAAAACGCAAACCATTTGAGACTTTTCAAAAACTTTATTATCGGCTTGAAGTCCAATCAAAACATTTATGAATGGAACTCGACTTCGTCCATATGGCTACTGCGAGCACGTTTGCAGTGGTCGATTCGTTGGACCCAATTTTCGATGACTCGGCCGCTATTTAATTGGTAATCATGGCGCGATAACGCTGGCCATTCACAGTAACGTGACGATCGTTATCGTCGACGAAAAAATATGGCCCAATAACGCCGCCGGCATGCCAACCGCACCAAACAGTTATTTTTTGTGGATGAAGTGGTGATTCATGAAGCACATGTCGATTTTCACCCGACCAATAACGCATATTGACGAACCCATCGAGCCAAAAACGAGCTTCGTCACTGAAGATTATTTTGCGATGAAATTCATCATCTTGGCGCATCTTCTCCAGAGCCCAACCGGAGAACGTACGTCGCTTCAAATGGTCCATCGGCTTCAATTCTTGAGTCAGCTTGATCTTGTATGGTGTAAACCAAGATCCTTACGCAAAATACGCCATAATGTGGTCTGAGCCATGCCCAATTCTTGAGAACGCCGTGGAATTGACTGATTTGGATCGTTTGCTACGGATGCCTGAACGGCAGCGATATTTTCGACACTTCGACCAACCCATTGTCTCACTGACACGGCAACATCACACAACGAATATGTGGACTCAAATTTTGCAGGCTTGTTATTGCCTGTCTACTAGGGCGAGAATTACGACCGAAAATTGGAATTAACGCTCGTCACCGACTCCGAATTTCGGTAGAAAATTTCTATAATGTGCAGACGTTGCTCGTTCGTGTACTTTACCATGATGAAAATGTTGAGTTTACTGAATAAATTGACAATGACAGTTCGATGATTAGTGAAAGGGTGCGTTCACAAATTAAATTCAAAGCTGTCAAGTCCCATTGGAAAACCCTTTAGATCGACTACTATCTTACTTTTCAAATGAAAACGGCTGATAATCCAGATCTAAAACCAATTTGGTACATCGAAGGAAAGTCGTTATTTTCTGATAAACTTCCATAGGCATTTTCAAATATATTTGAATATTAATTATTAGGAGCAATTTTAAGATTATTTGTGATCGTATTGGCAACGCAGTTTGAGCACCAGGTAGATGTCAGAATCACCGCTGTACAATCGGGCTAGCCGCTGTGCATTAGTGTTAGCTGCTGTACAATCGGGCTAGCCGCTGTGCATTAGTGTTAGCTGCTGTACAGTCGTCTTTAATCGTTTTAAAACGTTTACAATCGTTGGACAATTTTTGTTGTTTTTTGGATTGGGGAAAGGCTCTCAGCTGGGACAAGAGATTCTTGTTTTGGCATTCATCCGCGACAGTCGCATAGTATTTTTTATGCGAAAAAAAAAAATAAAACTGTGAACTTGCTTGTATTTTTTTGGTATCTCCTTTTTCTGAAGTGTATACGGATCCATTCATATTTTTCTATACAAAAACTTTTTTGCATAGTTTAACAGAGTATACTTTTAACCTTCTGTCATGAAGATGTTTAGGGACTTTTACTGCATAACTTCTTTTTTAAGTGAAAATCAATCGTCTTTTAGAACTAGAGGGATATCCAATTCAAACACCAGAGTCAAACCGAACTATCAGAACTTAACTTAAGGTTTGCCATTTTACAGCATGTCAACTTCTGTACAGAAGTTTTAGATCGACATTCAAGCTTCGCAGAAAATATAAGTATATGTCGTCAATGAAAGGGTTGAAGAAGATCCAAATCTGTCGCTTTCATGCTATAGAAAAATATTTTTATTTCGGGTTCTAATGATGTGAAGTGGCCACCAAGATTGTGTGAAGTAAAAACTTGCTCGAAATGTCAATCATAAATCTGTTTTATTGTACATATCTAAATTAGTTTCGGCACCACAAATTGAATCAACTTATATTAATGTGTATTTTTGTGTACGGTGGCATATTCGTACGTTGGTGAACTTTCTTGTAAAAAAAGGCAAAATATCAACCCCGTAGAAGTTTTACTTGACGCTGATAAAATGTTCATCAGTTTCGATTTTGTGATTATTTAATGACAAAGAACAAATGTTGTAAAGTAGCACCTTAATAAGAGCTTGTATTAATCTATGAAAAATATGTGATTTCTTAAGCGCTTTTGCTTGAGCATATTGGATAGTATTTCGCTAGTAACAGGTGTAATTTTGTCTTTCAAGGCTGTTATTGGCACTAGCTTATCGGTATTGACCAGTGATTTAACGTATCCTTAAGAAGTAGCCTCAAGGTGTCAAATCGCACGTCTAGTCGGTCAATTCACCGATCCAAAATGGGAGATAAATTTTCTCTCAGATTCGCCTGCTGTGTCCAGCACCGTCTTGCTGGAACCACATGTCGACCAGGTACAGCTCGTGCACTTAGGCCAAAAAAAGTTTGAAATCATTGAACGAAAGCGGGCGCTATTGAGGGTTACGTTGTTCTTATGGTCGTCTTTGAAAATATACGGGCCAATGATTCCGCCAGGCCATAAACTTCAGCAAATAGTATATTTTTTCGGGTGCGCTAGCAGTTTTTGTCTTGTCTCACTCACTGAAAATTAAAAGCTGCAGGTCGCTTGACTTCTACCTGTGCAGGGACGGGTTAAGAATATCCCTGCAGCGATACCTCTCGTTTGTCGTAAAAGGCGACTAAAACAAAGGTAAACAAAAATCACATCTAGGCAATTTAGAAAACACCAAGGTGAGCCTAGGGACACATATACCACCATTAAACTGCCCCACAAGTGTGCATGCAAATCAGTGGGTTGACACGACTGGAGATCACCGGTGTTGTAAGAGTAAGATCAAACAAAAACAAAAAAAAAAAAAACTGGAGCATGCCCAAGTCAAAAAAAGGAGGGAGAAGAAAGAAAACGGTTAAACCGTAGCATTATGGAAAAGAACGCTAAAAGGAAAAGCACTACCCCGCCAGGCACTACTAATGGTAGTGATCCTGGGACGAGCAGCAATGCTCGGGTCAGAGCTATAGGATTTCCGGGGGAAAGCAAAGTAATGCAACGGCGTAAGCCAGACTTAAGGGTCGCAAGTTGGAACGTTGGAAGCATGAGTGGTCGCAGCTATGAGCTTGAAGAAATTATGGTTAGAAGGCGAGTAGACATCCTGTGCGTACAAGAGACGAAATGGCGAAACACCGGTAATCGGGCACGTTTCTTGGACGTTAACACAAAAGCCTACAAGATGTTTTACTATGGATTGGAACAAGGAAAAAACGGAATCGCCATCATCGTTGCGGCAGAGCTACTTGGCAACGTCTTAACCATTTCAAAGCCTAGTGACCATTTGATGGCTCTCAAATTGGTGATGCATGGTAAGGTGTGGAACATTGTAAGCGGATATGCTCCTCAAGTAGGATGCGAACAAAAAGAAAAAGATGCATTCTGGCTAGATTTCCACAACCTTGCCAAACTCATCCCAAAAGAAGAGCTTTTGTTTGTGGGGGGAGATTTAAACGGACATGTCGGGAAGACAAGCGAAGACTATGAAGACTACCAAGGAGGGCTGGGATACGGCACCAGGAACTCTTAAGATGAAGATATCCTAAACATGTGCAAGTCGTACGGTCTTATAGTGCTAAATACCATGTTCGTCAAACAAAGTCGGCACCTGATCACTTATAGCAGCGGCGGAAATTAAACTCAAATAGACTATCATTCATCCAGTTTCATGAAGCCACGAGTTAAAGATTGCAAAGTGATCCTGGGAGACGCGATCGCCCCTCAACACCGTCTCCTCCTGACTGAATTTTTTATGGAGGCGAGTAAGAAGTCAAAGCAGCAAACGAAGGTGTCTGAGAGAATCAAATGGTATAAGCTCGATAAAGGAAAAGGCGAAGCTTTTATTACCAACATGAAAAACTACCTCTTTTCCATTATCGATGAGGTCGGTAATGAGGAGTGCAGAGCACAAGACATGTGGGATTCGCTACAACAATCTGGCCTGGAGAAAGCCAAATCACTGCTCGGAACATCCAAAGGCCCCTGCCAACACGCAGAAGAAACCTGGTGGTGGACAGACGAAGCCAAAGCAGTGATACACCAAAAGAAAATGGCTTTCCAAGCCTGGTCAAAGTGCTCTTCTACTAATAGAGAGGAAAAATCTCGTCGTGAAAAGGTATATAGATGTTGCAAAAGTATCGCGAAGAAAAAGTGCGCCGAATTCAAAGCGAAAAGTATGGAAGGCCTATATCAGGAGTTGGAAGAAATATCGTCTTCCGCGTCTGACAGAAACCAGGCTACCCAGGAGCTTCGACAAAACAATTTGAACAAAGGAGCAAATATCTTTAAGATAGCCGCCCAGAGAAGAAGAAATGCTCACGAGATTCGTTTCCCAAAGTTTATTAACAATGCTGAAGGCTAACTCCTTGTGGAAGACGAAAAAATTCTCCACAGATGGCGACAGTATTGCGAGGAACTTCTGAACGAACAGTTTCCCCGAGTGTACTTTCCAAGAGCCGCCCTGAATCATGCCGAAATATCCGACATCACAGTCGAAGAAGTTCGGTACGCGGTTAAAAACTCCAAAAAAGAAAAGCTGTTGGGCCGGACGGGATACCCTCTGAGTTCTGGAAAAAGATGGGAGACATCGGGTCTAGATGGCTCATGGTTCTTATCTCCAAACTTATGAGAGGCGACACTATGCCTAATCAATGGAGGGAAAGCTATCTTCTTCCTTTGCACAAAGGAAAGGGTGATACGCGAAGTTGTGATAACTACCGTTCTGTCAAGCTGATGTCGCACGCCATGAACGTTGAACGGGTATTAGATAGCCGACTGCGGAAAATAATACGACTATCTGATGACCAGTGCGGGTTTGTCTCGGGTAAATCAGCGACAGATGCAATCCAAAGTATAAGGGTCATGATGGAACAGCATCGTGATTCTTCAAAGGACTTGCATATGGTGTTGGTTGATTTCGAGAAGGCATTTGACCGGCAACCAAGACATCTTTTATGGGTAGCGCTAAGACAAAAAGGCGTTCCAGAAACCTACGTGCGAGTGATCATGGACATGTACAAGAGAGCAACGACAAGAGTAAGATGCACTGCAGGAGTCACCGAAGAGTTCGCAATCAAAGTCGGTGTACACCAAGGGAGCGTCCTCAGCCCACTGCTCTTTATAGCAGTCCTTGATTGCTTGCTTGAAGAAAAAGTGACGGACCCCAATGTGCAACAGCTATTCTTTGCTGACGATGGAGCCATTATAAGTGATGATCACGCGTCCCTACAACGAGCACTTGATGTGTGGGTGGACATTTTTGAGGGACACGGGTATCGTATTAGTTCAAAGAAGACAGAGTATCTGTGCTGCCCGTTCTCTGACCCTCATCAGCCTATTCCAGACATTTACTTGAATGGAAGAGTGCTTCCCAAGTCTGAAAAGTTTAAATATCTGGGATCTATGATTAATAAAGAAGCAACTTGTGATGACGACATCAACCATCGCGTAAGCGTAGGGTGGATGAAGTGGCGGGAAAACTCCGCCATCTTCTGTGATCGAAAAGTGCCTCCTAAGTTGAAAGGAAGGCTCTACACTTCAGTTGTACGTCCGGCGCTCACATACGGTTCCCAATGCTGGACAATGCACAAAAAGTATGAGAGCAAATTAACGGCAGCTGAGATGAAGATGCTTCGCATGACAGCGGGAGTAACAAAGCGTGACAGAATTAGAAGTTCAAAGATCCGAGGAAGCCTCCACGTAAAAGAAACCATCATAAGAAAGATAGAGCGCGACCGACTCAGTTGGTATTGCCATGTTCAAAGGAGAGATCCTTTGAACCCCGTCCAAAAGGCAGTATCAATCAACGTTCCAATTTCAACACGCAAAAAAAACAGGCCGAAAAACAATTGGTGCAAACAAATGCAAAAACACCAGCATTTGATTGGCCTCAGCGATGAAGTAATCCCAAACCGGGAAGCCTGCCGCTACTTTCTGAGGTCAAACCGGCGGACCCCACGAGCGGACCAGTAGGAATGCAGTTAAGTGGGAAGGTTATGGTCCTACACTTCTGACCATAACGACGCCGGACAAGGAAAAGAAGAAGAAGGTCGCTTGACTTCAGGTTTCACATGAACTGTATTTTCTAATGTGTTACACCCAATTGCTGCAAATCGCTTGCAAAAGGACAGTTCACGGTCTTCAATAACACCTACGGATACAGAAGAAATCTTTTCTACGCACATGTCTATGTGGCATGATACCCAGTAACGTGAAATTGACTTAGACTTAGATAATGACTTAAACTCATGTTATGAATCGTGTGTGAGCTGTCGAAAATAGACACCAAAAAAAATTTTTCTTTTACTAGAATTAATTTATAAAGACTGTATATTAGGGTATAACTGAATTGAAATTTTCGAGACTTCCTAAATGCGTTGGTCTATTCATCTAGACCAGTTTAATAGTTAAAATAAGTCAGGATTTTCTTTAGAAACTTTATATGTGTTATACATATTCCGTGCTGATAATCGCCACACAATTGACATTTAATGATTTCATGATTGCCGGGTGGGGGTCTCCCATATTTTAAAAACATATGTATTATACATACTCGCAAGAATACAGTGCATAGTCTTATTAATATACCATATAAAAGGAAAAAGTACTAAAGTCGATATAGCAATAGTGCTCTAGACTAGAATCTTACAATGATTTTGTGCGAATCAGATAAAAAACGTATTCTCGCTCTTCATGGAGATCATGGAGATCATTGGTGATAGTTGGTATTGCGGCAGAAAACCTACCCAAAAAAATTACCACACGATATGATTGGATTTTGTAGAGTATGCCTCTGAGAAGCCGGTTCACAACCACCAATGATTTAAGAGTAGACCTGAACGACAGATGATTTATTCACATTAGCACGCTCACTTTACAATGCCGTTTAAGTGAAGTGGATCTTTTAGCACGTAGGCTTGCAAAAGCCGCTTCTGGTACCATGAAAGGACTGCCAACCACTGGAAAAGTCATATTGTCAAGCGAGTCAACATTTAATTTGATTGGACCTATTAGTGTTTGTGGATCGAAAAAATACTTTGTTTTTTTTTTTGCAATTTAGAAATCAACTCATAGTTCTTCTTAGGTTCTTCTTCTTCTTCTTATATGGCGATACAGCTCACGGAGAGCCAGAGCAAAGCTTCTCTCATTTACTTATGTTGTGCGCGATTTGTTTTCCACAGAAGTGAACGCGACCAACATTGTAATGCCGTTTCCGAACGACGAGAGCCGGAAAGCCTTTTCAAGGCAAGTGTACTACGACCGGTTTTGCCAGTACCCCGCCGAGGATAGGAGCCGCGAAATGAACGATCAATAGCGTTGATGTTATCGGGATCCGAACTCGCTCATCGTTTGTCTGAGGCCGGCACACTACCTATTGCGTCACGTCGCTTCTTAGGTTCACTAACGGAAATAAATCGAACGCTTGCCAATTTCTCAACCTAGCTGTTTGCGGACCTGATCTCTCCTTTTTCTGTTAATTTTATTCCCTTTTTTTGATGGATGCGACTGGATTTCCTTTGAGTAAATGAAACACCGGGATCTGCTGCTCAGACTTCCTTTTTTATTGAATTACAGACGGGGAATGCGATATGTCAAAACAGGATTCTCTCACTGACATAGAATAAATTTATCTTCAGACCCTAAATGGCCCACTTCTTCAAACCCACTAGCTCTTACTCTGCTAAAAAGTTCACACTTGACCGATTTCCATCAGAAACTGTCCTAGTATGTAAGGTGATCTACAAGTAATGTTAGTCGCCTAACAAGTCATTAGGTGGACTAAATATATTTCTTCTAAGCCCAGGAATCCCTTAGAATAAACAAATTCTTTGTCATCACCCACCCAAAGCCTCAACAGTCACTATAACTTCGCTATCGTCTTCAAATTTCTATGAGCTGAGGAAAGAGGTATATGACTAGGACGGATCATCGAGCAGTTCGAATTCCGTTCCATGAATGGCAGCCATCGCAACTGCGGCTGGTTTTGTGTTTCCTTTTGCTCGGCGGTTAACATTCTCCGTATCCAACGCACAGATATTCATATTTAATTTGTTCACGAAAATTCTTTAAATGCTGCTATATGCGATCTCTGTGACCTCAGCTATAAGCCTGATGTCCTTTCTTCGATCTCGAATTTAGATCCTTCGGTGATGGCGCAGTGATGGCATTTGCGTCTCATCATCCAATAATCTAAATCCTTCATCAAAGGCTCAGTGAAGACGTTGGTGTCATTTAGTTGATGAAATATGGTGGAATACTTCTCTCAAACTGCAACTATATCACAGGGGTTTTGTCAGTACCCAACTGGCCATAAATGTAAATGGTTGACATGGTTCCCGCCGGGATTTATACTTTTAATAAGGCTTAGGGATTTGTGGCGTAGAGCAGAATTTGGATATCTACACTCATAAGTCATATAGAAAGCAGAGGTGCTGAACGCTGGTATCCTTTTCGTACAGCTTCTACCACAATTGACAGTGAGCAACTAAGTCTGACTGTTAGCAAACGCTTCAGCACATCGTGTAAGTTTGAAGTGGGTAGGACTTTCATATCTTTATTATTCTGCTTAATCTGTCACGATTGAGTTAGTTTTCTAAGGATCATTTAAGCCCGTTTACTATACAGTAGAGGACATCGTATTAGCTATGCTTAAAAGACATAAGAATATTAATGGCATTCCTTTCTTGTAGATGGGAGGAAGGGCGCTGAAACACCTATCATCGTCCATGCTTCTCTACGTTCAGATGAGTGTTCTTATATTTTCTTTAGCTGCTCTAAATATGTAATCATCACCGACTGTTGGGCGGAAGGTCTGTAGTTCAAGTCTGTTCATTGCCATGAACAATTCCCATACGGAAAAATTGTGCCACAACATCAGTTGTGAATGAGAGATGATCAAAAAATGCTGACAAAGGCATAATGCTCGCAGCATAAGATCATCTCAAAATTCATATTCTGTGGGTGCATTTCCAATATGACACCTTAATGACATGGAAACAAAAAAGTTACTGTGAACTTCAACCAACGCGACAAATTCAGTCGAATCTCTCAAAAATCCTATCTAGGACAACCACCCACGGAGAATAGTGAACGAACGTCGACACAAACATCTGCACCCCGTCCAGGTTATGCGACAAACACCATAAGAGCGTACACTCTTGAACCTGCACGAACCCTATACAAAAAAATCATCCCGTAGGGCACATAAGTCCTTTCTTTTACCATGTCAGAAACGTATGCACTACCCTCTTTTTGAGTTCGCTGAAACCCATAGCCGAATTCGAAATGTTTATTGCAGATATTGCTGTGAAACTTAATATGGGATTACGATGACCTGCTAACATTACACTCTAGACCGTAAATGGTTGTGTAGGTGAAGCAGATTCAATGAGAGATAAGCCATTGGCTACTAAGAATTGGTGAGTCACTTCGCTCAGCTCACGATTTAATCGCTCGTACCCTAGGTACCAAAATGGGTGTTTGGGTAGGAGTAGTCTACCCAAATTGCTAACTTCGCATTTGATACCTTTGGGGATTACAGATCATAAACTGGAGGTGGCCTGTCAACAAGTAGAAGCATGTTTTAGACATGTTTACCAACATAATTATTCTTGAAAAACATGACGTAAGGTTCTATCCTATTCTTGGAAAATTTCAATTTAACACAAGACTTGGAAAATATGTATAAACGAACTGGTATTTGTTTCTGCCGCTCAATATGCCAACCCTCATCACATAAAAAAAACACTTCTGCCAACTGCTCCAGCGTTTTACCAACCGCAACATATGGCCATCCATCAGCTCCACAAAATCCTCCATAATTACCATTCTGCGTAGTAGGACGACATTCAGCCTACATTCTTTTGCCTGTCACTCCCGTTTTCGAGATACGCGAGACCACGAATATTTTACAAATTCACCGTGTTTTTTTTTATCATAATAAAAACATACCTCAGCAATACCGCCGCTTAGGTTGTGAAGGCGAAGCTGTCTCTGCCTCCGATGCAACTTTGAAGAATCTTCAAAATGTGTCTATCGATTACTAAAACAGATTTAAGAGGACTGTGATGTGCGCCTGATACTTCGGACTCGTCTGTTCGCCTCTGTTAAGTTATAGGATTCCTACGATGCCATAACCGCACGTCAACCTTTCCTCACATAAGTTTACTAAGGAAAGACTAATTCACTCGATGGCTGTTTGTCAATAAAAAAGAATCCCTGACATGGCTTTAAACAGTAAATTGTCAAATATACGAGATCCACGCGCCGGTTTCATAAATCTCAAAAAGGACAGATTGACACGCCTCCTCATGCACGTACGTTAACACCTTCCCGTCCCAACTGCCTTGGTGGTTTTAAGCCTTTCCGATTCTGCTAACGCAGCAAGCACACACGCGCCCACCTGCACATAGTCCCCAAAGGCTTTACATCCACAAAAAAAAAAAAAAAAAAAAAAAAAAAAACTTATAAATACAGGATCAACGTACAAAAAACCAGTAAAAAAATCGATTTGTCTTTTGTTATTCCGGGTGAGCGGGATTTATTCCTTTTGATTTAATGACACAACATTACTTTAGCGAATATCCGTTCGCAGAAAGGATTCCCGACTGTTTTATCTCCCACTTGCTGTTTGTTTTTTTTTAACGCCGGTTCAACAACACCGATTCGATGCCGTCGAGTTGATTTCGCAACAATTTCCTTTTTATTTTGAGTATGCACATAATTTATGGTGAGTTATCCGAAGTGAGTATAATTTAGATAACGGGAAGCATTCGACATTCGGGAGAATAACAGGGCCACGCTGGAGACATAAATCAAGGATTTCACTTGCTGCAAAGTCAAATTTGTGTCGATGGTTAGGCACGGGGGATAGGGGGAATCCTGTTTTTCAGCCGCTCGTATTCAAATGTGAAATTGGAGAACGATGTCCTGCGTTACGATTATCTGAATAAATTACTCAGATGGACCGATAAGATGACTTTTTTTTCTGTTTTGTTTCTGGTTTGGAAAGGTAGACTTTTTGAAGTTAAGACATTTTTCATACATCTGAGGATGTAGTGGTGATTAAAGGGACACGAAGGATTTGTGACGCATGTGGCATTGAGGCGATGGGGAGTCGTTCTACGTGTTTCGAGTCGTTTTCAACTTTTATCTGCAAAAAGTTTTGAAAAAAGTTGGTCGGGCATTAGGGCAATGTGGGGAATCCAGTTCTCGATTGTCAGATAATGTCGAACTGACATGCCATGGCGGATTGATTAACGACGGCAATTAGATGGCGATGTAAAGTTAACGAAAATTTATTTACCAACTTAGGATTGTCGTAGAGAAATTTTTCGGTGCTTTGTTCAGAAAGTCCTTTTTTGTTTTTATATAATGTCAACTAGAATGTGCTTGGAACCTACATATATTGTCACGTGTCCTGGGGAATGGAGGTCGATAAACCAACTTAACTTGGTACATCTGTATACATTTATACTTAAGCGTTCTGAGAATGTATCTTCAGCTACATTTAGGAATTTGTTCATTTGTTTAACTGTATGAAAACTTTCTAACTCCAGAGCTTAAAGAAATAAAAAAATAACGACATCAACCACTCAGACAATGTACCGGATAATAGCAAGAAGACAATTCTGCTCGAAAGACATGCAATCGTAGGTACTTCTCTCGCCTTTAGTGTGGAGGTTTTTCTTGCTATTTCATTAGAAGTTTTGCAACACTTTGGACGGATGTGAGGAGTCTTTTTCATTACTTTCTATTTGTTCAGACATTCTCAATCTGATCTGTCGGCGAAACTGACATATGTTAGGGCAAATTGGTCGGAAACTTATTCTGCTTAAAACCAATTGTTGTAAAAGCTAACTATAGAAGAAGTTATGTGTTTGTCCAAGTGATGATTGCAGACGGAATTAAATTCCATCGTATAAAGAAGGAAATAATTTACCGACAAGTAAGTGATACCATTTCTCCGCCTTCTGAGCCACTAAGATATTACACGTTTTATGAAGCAATGTACATATGTATGAAATATTCGACAATTCCTCGTACTTCTACGTGAAAATGGGTGAAAAATGCACTCGGGGACTCCGAGGTGAAAATAGGAAAAAGCCGAAAAAATGTTAATGACGATGCCCGCAATGGACACACCAACACGTCGACAGATTAAAACTATCAGAGAAGTTGAAGCTGAGAATATCTGTTGGCTAATGCCATGCAATTTTTTTACATATTTTGAGCTTGACATATACATATGTCAGCAATATTTGTTCCGAATTTGATGTTTTATGACGGAATGAAGATTCAGATTTGCTGAAAAGGGTCGTCTTGGTGACGAAGCATGGATATACCTGTGTCCACAAGCAACAACCGCTTAAGTCCGAAAATTCAATTGTTGAGAAAAGCACTTTAAAGCTTATTTTTAAGTCTGGAAAAAAGTGACTTTTTTTATTAAATTTTTGGCTGATAATTTGCGAACTTCACTCAATTTAAGAGAGTTGTCAAAAAGGCTGATTTTTATCCAGAGTTGTTTTGTATTCAATTTTACCAAAATGGGCTTTATTGTATCTCATCTCACTTTATTCCGTACAAACTTCTTAGAATCGTCATCCCGGTTCCCCCACAAAAGTTATGTTTTTAAAAAAGGCCCAAAGTCGAAAAAATCATGGCTGTTCATTTCAATAACACTGAATGGGTTTTTTATACCCACCGTTCGGTCAAAATTAAACCAATCGTGGGGGTGATGAATCCGTACTTCTGTAGCGCATGATCTACGTCACACTCTATATGAGTGTGATCTGGCTCTAAAAATTCGTGATCTATAACCTCAATGCTGGAGTTAGCTTCCAAAAATGTTAAAAACATCGTGCTCACAAATGAAACCTCTTACTTATTTGTCGGCGCTTACATTTTGCATATGCTTTAGTATATGTAAATGATGTAATATCATTGCCACCTCGCTCAGCCATTGTCTCGTGTCACATAAAACAATGTTTGAAGAAAAGTCATGGACGGTAAGATGTACATACGTCCACAACTGCCGTTTGTAAAAACTTACTGAATTTCGAAGGTAAGGTGTCGGCAGGCACTATTGAAGGTCAAATGCAACAGCCTTGATTCCAGGTTTCCCTTTGGCCAGTATTTTATCTTCTCTCTTAGAGTCGTAAGCCAAGTCCGTCATGATATGGTGTTGGTCTAAATCATTTCGAAGGCTTGGAAGTTCCTTGGCTTCATCACGTTTTGCTATTTCTATTTTGGTTTTCAGAGTGTCACATCTATTATATGTGTCGATGCTGGGTTTCTTAAATCTTCTGTTCATACCTATCAAAGTATGTAATACAAAAGAGTATAAAGTACATATATACATATACATATATATTTAAGTAAGTGTAGTCATTTTGTAAATAAAATAACTAGCTTAGGATTTAAGATAACTTGCACTCTTTCAGCCACGGAGCATATTAACTACACTGTGGGTCGTATCTACGGGGCACTACGAAAGCTCTCGTTATCTGCGGCCTTCACACCGATTGATACTAAGCTAAGACTTGTCAAGATATTGCTCTTACCGATAATTGACTATGCTCCCGTAGTTTACTGTAAACTTGACTCTCGGTCCCTGCATAAATTACTTGTTGCGTTTAATGACTTGGTTAGATATATATATGGACTTCGTAGACATGATCACATAACAGGCTATGATCGTACTGTCCTTGGAATTACCCTTAAGGACTTTTTAGATGCTAGATGTTGCATTTTTATGCACAAAATTATTCAGAAGCTACTACAACATACTTATTTAATAAGCTTCAATTTGCACAATTACCTAGAACCCTCAATCTTATTACACCAGTATCGGTATATTTAAACACTTCACGCCTATTCTTTGTTCATGTCGCCAGACTTTGGGACTCACTGCCATTGCAAGTGAGGCGACAGGTCCAGACTAAGCATTTTAAAAATGAAATTTACAAATATTTTAAACAGCAACGTTAACAACACACATTCTTTTTAACTATCTTTTTTTTCCTTTTCTTTCCACTTCCTTCTTTCCCCTCCCTTATCTTAGGTTTAAGATTTTATTTGTAAGATTTTATTTGTAACTGCCGTTATCAATCTATCTGTATACTGTATTATGTACTATAAAAGACTCGCGTCTTACTTGTACTCCTAATAAATAAATTGAATTGAATTGATATACATAGGTACATACATACATATTACTAAAATATTATACATTTATGGCACATACCTTTAAATATTTGTCAAAATTTGCTCAAGCTTACGGAGACAGATTTTTTTCCCAGAACAGCTTCTACAGGTCAGATTCGCATGAAAATATTTATGTGATGTGTCACGTCTTGTATAGTGGCTTTCGTATGACAGAAACCTCTGGATTTGGGCCTTTACAACTTGAAAATTTTTTTCAGACATATTATTTCACCACCGGAACCACGATTATCCTTAAAATGAATATTCGGTTGCTCCAATTTTCTTTTTACCACTGATTTTAGAAAACGTTCAGTTTCATTGAAGCATTGTTTAAAGCACTTTTGACAGACACGAATTTTTTCTTTCTCGTAAACAATATCAGTCGAATCTAAGTTTTTTTTCAATGTCTGTGATTTTTTATCTTCTATTTCTATCAAAGCTCCGATAAAAAGGATTCTTTGGTTATCCGAGGGTGGTCCGATAAGAACTTAGCCTACAAATGAAAAACAAAAATGTTCGAGAAATGGCGATTTAGTTTTCAATATAGTCTCCTTTTAGCTCGATACACTTAACCAAGCGATGCTACAATTTCTTTAACCCGTCTGAAAAATACGTTTTCTCGATGTCTGCATAGTAGGCCTCCGTGGCGGCGATGACTTCCTCATTCGACTGAAATTTCTGCCCGGCGAGTGACTTTTTCAAGTTTGGAAACAAAAAGAAGTCGCACGGAGCCAAATCTGGAGAATACGGTGGATGGGGCAGCAGTTCGTAGCCCAATTCGACCAATTTGGCCGTGGCGAGGGCGGAGGTGTAAGCCGGTGCGTTATCATGGTGGAAGAGCCCAGGGGGCCGTTTTTTCTTCAATTCGGCGTCGAATCGGTCCAATAATTTGGCATAGTACAGCCCTGTGACCGTTTTGCCCTTCTCCAGGTAAATCCCAGAAAACGGTGGCCTTCACCTTTCCGGCCGATAGGACAGTCTCCGCCTTCTTCGGAGCACGCTCGCCGGGTGAAGTCCACTGTTTCGACTGTTCCTTGGTCTCTGGTGTGTACCAGTGGATCCATGTTTCGTCGACTGTCACGAAACGACGCAGAAACTCCTTCGGATTGCGCTTAAACAGCGTCAAACACTGCTCTGAAGTGATCTCACGGTTGCGCTTGTTGTCCGGAGAGTTGTTACCCATCGCGCCGACATCTTTCTCATGCCCAAAATTTCATGCAGGATATGACCCACGCGATCTTTTGAAATGTCTACTGTCGCGCACCTTCAATCGGCTTCCGTGGTAGCCGTTTTCGGGGCAACGTGGTTCATCAAAAACCGACGTGCGACCACGTTAAAACTCGTTAAACCAATTTTTGATGGTCACCATCGAAGGAGAAGTGTCACCGTACACATCATCCGAGCGCTCTTTGATTTCGCTGCGCGATTTCCCTTCCAAAAACAAGAATCGAATCACCGGCCGATATTGCTCTTTTTCCATTTTTCTAAAATCCGCGGACACTCCTACCTCCATGCGCGGCCAAAACAAAACTACGAGTCCAATCCGGCTGACAGTAGCCGTCTACTAGAATGTACTACACGATAGTAAGTTGCTCTTGCGATACTGGCGCCATTTGGCGGTGAGGCTAATAACTTATCGGACCAACCTTGTATACCCCTTGTATTCAGATTGTCGTAAATAATTTCATTTGCAGATGACTGTGTTTCGTTGACTACAGGTTCAGAAAATAACTTTCCATCCGATCCTTATAAACCAAAAAGCACAATTTATAATTTTTTTTTTTTTTTTGATATTTATGTATATTCATCGATATGAAAAAGATGCACCTATAGCCAAATATTCTTTAAGAAAAATCTAACGACACAAATTCACAAAGAATAAAATATAAATAATTTACCTAAATCACTTGCTTTTTCACAAGAATCGTTTGTTTTCTGCAGTTGAAGTTGTTCAAAAACAGTTTCTTCACGTTTACCAAGTACACCTTTTCTAGCTAGATTTAATATTTTTAACGCTCGGGAACTCATATTGTTGCACTTCTCTAATTATTTTTACTTTTAAAATAAGACCTCTAAGTCAACTGAAAAATCATCCTTGCATTTTAAATAACGCCTCAAATGAACATAACTCTGCAGTTCATAAAATTTGAATTTTCTTAAAACCGCTTACTCTAAATGGCCTCCTTCCAAGTATTCAACGGAAATTCGCAGGAACGACATATCTTCGGTTGGCTATAGCGAAAAACTTTTTTAAATTTGAAATAAACGCTTTAGTCGATTCAAGCCGTTTTCAATAGAATATGTTTATGTTTGATAGATTTATAAATAGTTTTTTTGATTTGGAAAAGTATCATAAATAAAAAAAAAAAAGCATATAAGCCATTATTTGGCATCGACATTTTGTAATTCCAAATTTTTTTGTGAGTTAAGCGGTTGTTGTAAATGCTTTTAACTATGAGAATGACTTAAGCGATTTTTTCTTATTGGATTATTTTAAAGAAAAATAAAGTTAAGAATGCAGAATTTTTTTCTATAACAGAACAGAACATTCAGATTATTACAGAGGAATTTCGACTTAAACGGTAATTGCTTGTGGCCAGAGATATCCCAATGGAAGCGACCGGAAGAGTCATGACCGAAAAAGCGCACTATGTTCGGTCATTTTTAAAAAAAGGGCAAATTATGGCTGTTGCTTATTTATTATTATTTTTAGAGGTCGATATAATCGCTCATCTGAGCAAGTTATTTGGAACACGATGAATCGTTTTTACACCACGTACACTCTAGTGGATAATACGCTTCCCAAAAGACAACATACCTACAATGCGAAGAGAAGATGTCATTGCCGTTGTGAAGCGGGGAGACCCCAAATGAGTCGATTCGCCATAATACACAGCATTTGGAGCAACGCCCATTCACTTTGCAGAAGATTTTACGAAAAGATCTTTGCTTAAAAGCGCTGCAGATTCATTGAATGGACCGAAAACATGATTTGATTCATATTTTCAACTCGAAATTTTGTTTTCCGATGTGTCCCAATTTTGGTTAATTGGTAAACCAGCAAATTTGATTTGGAGTGGAGAAACACTAGAAACCTCTGTCGAGACGCCCTTACATATATTAAGACTCACTGATTGGTGAGCTTTCTTTGAGGATGGTGACGGCCAGAATGCAACAATGGAGGGCACTATAGAAAGATCACTTTCGACTTCTCCACTCCTCAATTGAATGGAATTGATGAGACAGAGCTTTGGTGTCAACACGATTTCGCAACATGCCACACGGCGTGTACTTTCCTAGGGAAAATATGAACTCACTAGTCTATGACAATATGTTATTGCTGATATAGGTACTTATTCACTAATGGCATAAAATTGTCTATTAAATAAAGCTAATATTATAGACTTTTGCATTAGCTTCAAATATTTTATTTCATATTGAATTTGTATAACTCTAAAAAAACACCCTTTAAATGGCTAAAATCCAGGGTCCCGTCTATGCCCATATATAATTCTACTGAGCACATATTTGTGTTACGGAAGATAAAGATGAAGAGGTAAAGAACTCGTTTTACGAAACAATGTATGACGGACAAATTGCCCTTGGGGACTTCAAGGCAAAAATAGGCATAGGAGCGGTATACGATCTCTGTTCAAAAAATAGAGTGACTTTTTGAAATGCATTAAGTAGATCCAATTTTCGATTTTTTTTAGTTTTTGTCTTATGGTACACATTTCCCCTAAAATACGAGGGGTAATCCAAAAGTAATGATAATTTATTATTTCCAGTCCGCATAAAAATCCAAATATTTTTTTGGATGCTTAAACCCCCAGATTAGTGTAAAAAATTATATAAATAGGCCACGATTCCCAGGAGATACATTCAATTGAATACGAACCGTCGAAAAGATAAAGTCAAAATGAAGAAAGACGAAACCAGCGCTGTCATGAAGTACCTCTGCTTGAAAAAAAAACGATATACTATTCCAAAGACGTACACAGCGATTTGGTGAGAACATTGGGGACTCTACTCCTCCATATTCCACAGTAGCACCCTGGAGCAATTAATTTAAGCTGGATAGAACATCAACTGAAGATGAACATCGTCTATCCACATCCCATAAAATGAAAAAAGCTATAGTCTGTGTTGGCAGATCGAAGAGACCATCAGGTATATAGCTGAGGTCATAGGGATCTCATTGGCGAAAAAGGTCTCTCCGCGTTGGATACCGAAAATGTTAACCGACGAGCAAAAAAAAAAATGAGCAGACCAGAAATGTTCTTATTTTCAACTTTCGTGATAATGGGCGAGAGCTAGGTCCACCTTTTTGCGGAAAGTCATTAAAGCAAAAAGACGAGAGAAACTGCGAAAAGTCGCAGATGAGATGGCTGCCATTCAAGAAATGGAATTGGAACTGCTTAAACATTGGTCCTATTCCCAAAATCTAGCAGTGACTTCGAATTTTTTCTTCGGCTCAAGGAGCACATCAGAGACAAGGAAAAGAATAATTTTTAGGGGTATTTTGCTTTTAGAAAAAAGATGGACTAAATGTATTGACTGGTTAGGAGACAATGAAAGCGACCAGAAGAGCCAAGACCAAAAAAACGCGTCAAGTTCGGTCAAATATGCGAGTTTTGCTCACTGTTTTCTTCGATTACGATGGCGTGGTTCATCATAAGTTCTTGTCGGAAGGTCGTACATTTAATAAGAAACATTATCTTGAGGTTTGCGGGAAACACTAGGGTTTGTGGGAAAAATCATGACTGTGGCTCGCGAATATCAAAAGTGCTTCGAGCATTGGAGAAAGCACTAGCGCAAGTTTCTGAGGTTTTCTAATGGATAGGAGACACCATTCTCTTGAGCTAGATAAAGCATGTAGAGGAACAGATTAGATTTTTGACCAAATTTTCATCATTCACAAAATTAAAGCCGAGTCCAAGTTCACAGAAGGGGAATACAGTAATGCATAAAAACCAGAGTTAAAAAGTTAAAGGACCCTCGTATCCAGCGCCAATATTAGGTCGAAATTAATAGCCGGTTTGATGGCCCTAGGTGGTTTAGAAACCAACAATGAAGCAAACCAGGTAAAAGCAGCATGGTCATTAACAAAAAAAGGCTGTAAAGGCTTCAGCGGAGGACAAACTAGGCTATTACTAAACTCCTAAATTCAAGCCTTGGTTTCACGAAAAATGCGTAGAAAAAGTCAATGCCCGTAATTATTTAAGACTTCAAGCCCTGGGGAATGCTGAAAATATTACGCGATATCAGATATCAGACCCTACGAAAGAAGGTCTGCCATTTCCTTTAGAATAAAAAGAGGTAAATAGAGGTAAATAAATTCAGGAAGAAAGTTCGGTAAAAACTAAAAAAGCAATGTATCCAAAGATAAACGTTGCACCTGAAGGATAACAGGCCAACTTAGGATCTGTACACAACAATAATGGGTTCGGGTAGAATTACCAATCATCGAGGGAATAAAAGAAGCAATTCATGGGCTTGGGAATAACAAGAACGCAGAAATCAACCTAATATGTACCATCGGATTAATAAAATATCGTGGAAAGGAATTCACAGAGAAGTTACATGGGTTCATCTTAATTATATAAAAAAGTGAAACTATACCTGATGAATAGCAAAACTCGGTCATCATTCTCCTATTTAAACAAGGTTGAATGAAACAATGCAACAATTACTGAGAAATATCTCAGCTATCAAGTTGTTGCACAGTCCTGGCAAATATTCTCTTAAAGCGACTGACATCATTCGCAAAGGAAATATTCGGAGACTACCAACATGGCTTCAGGAGGAATTGCTCCAGAATTTCATTATACCCTAGTTTTTAGAAAAATGGAAATTTCACGGAACGATCCCCTAACTATTCCTAGGTTATAAAAAGGTGTATGATTTCGTAAACCAATCGAATGAATCCGGTCAATGTATTTTAAAGTTGGGAATTCCAAAAAAAATTACTTGAAACTAATAGAACTACGAAATGGCGTATCGAAAACATTCAATATACGTAAAGGATACGCCTTGACACCACTTCCCTTTAATTTGGTGCTGGAATACGTGACGAGATCCCGTCAGGAAAATTATAGTGGAATAACTCTTAATAGAATCACATCCCCCTAGAGGTTATGCAGACGACTTGGGGCTTCTGGAAGATAGTGAAGGAACAGTTAAAAGAAATACAGAAAAGGAAGTAGGTTTAACAGTAAATTCAAAGAAAACTAAATAGATGATCACTGACCGATTTGTATTGATCCAAACGGCGTACCTGACACTATTCGATAAACGCTTTCAGAAAATGGACGAGTTTAAATTTCTGGAAACCGTATTGATTATCAAAAACCACATCGAAATAAAGATCGAAATAAATAAACGGCTGCATTTGGGCAATACATAGTTTTTTTCGGAACCATTCAAAACAAACCTTTTGTCCTGCAATATCACAATTTATATTTACCAAACTTAGTTTCTGATTAAAAACGACGGTTTTTGAAAGCAAGATCAGAATCTATGGTGAAAAACAGGAAGAAGAAACAGCCGAACGGAGAAAACTACACAATTGAGGAAATTTATTCAGTCCCAAGCATCGTCCTTATTATTCGGACGTCACGAAGTTTTAAATGAGGACCGCCGCGCCGCAGCGCAGTGGGTAGTGTGTCGGTCTCTGACGCAGGATGAACGAGTTCATTTCACGCCTTCTCTCCTCGCCGGGGTATTGGCAAATCCCAGTAATACACATGCCTTGAAAAAGCTTCTCGGCTCTCGCCGTGCGGAATCGACTTTAAACAATAGGTCTCGTTCACTTGTGTGAAAAACAAATCGCCGACAATATAAGTAAATGAGAGAAGCTTGGCTCTGGCTCTCCGAGAGCTGTAATGTCGTCAAGGAGAATATTTTAATGGGCAGAACACGTATAGGAAGACCCAAGGGGAAAAGACCGCCTGACGGCCTTTTCTGAAAGAATATAACGGAACAGCAGAACATGGGAGAAATATGGCCATGACAAGGATTCTCGTCAACGGGGCTTCGAACATCCGAGTTTCAAATGGCCGGGATTTTATAAAATTGATGTCCTCTGCGATATTTTATAAGCCGTCAATCGAGATGGAATTATTCCGAAAAATTCTAAATTTAAAACGCAAATTAATTAGAGGCTGTGCGTTTCTAGTAAGAACGTCAGTCGATCCTATTAGCAATACTAATTGTTTAGTGCTGGTTAAGAAGTCCTGATTTCAAACTAAACTATCAACTTTCTCAATAGCTCGTCCTTCCTCAACAACAGACCTTTCTCTTATCCTCAAATCGATTTTTCAGTGCCACACTCCAAATTGAGTGAAGTCCTTTCCGAAGACTGAAGCTCCTTCTCCAATCTCCATAAATACGACAGAACTAAAGACCACGCCTAAAATTGCATTCACACGGCCGCAAGGGACTTCTCCATACTCTGAAAGACGGGACCATTGGACCTTTTATTAAGTCATAAAATTTGCTTTTTATTACTCCCAAAGAAAGACAATTGGGCAGGAGTGATTCTGTGTCTGATCTCGGCATTGAAGTGATTTGTGCTTGCTACTGCAGAGACAAAGTTCTTAATAGTCTTAAAATTATATCTGTCAAATCCAAACTTTTGTTCAAGATGTCGGTGGTGTGAGAACCTTTTTAAAGATAGCATATAAATATTGTACTTCCTTAAGCTCTCGGGTCACATTTTAAAAGGCGTCCATCTCAATGCTCTCAAATGCTTCCTTGACGTATCACTGCAACTTCAATTGCCTACACAAGCAATTGCGCAAACTTGGAAAAGACCATGCCTTTAGTGTTGGCCAGTAATTTCTCAAGACCCTTTCAAGAGCCATGGGAAAAAGGCACATCACAGTTCACTGCTTGGCTCGATGATTACTCTGATGTACCATTAAAAGCGTTTCATAGTCATCCCGGAAAACCTGGCAAATTTAACAAGAATGTCGGAACCAGGCATTACACAACTCTTTTCTATTTGTCGTATTTCATACGGCTTTAAGACGACAAAAAGAAGGAGGGTGTCGATCTGTTCTGGGGGTCTTTTGTTCTGGTCCTGCTGGTGGGTTTCGATCTGTTCTGGGGGTCTTTTGTTCTGTTCCTGCTGTAGGGCGAGTTTGAGGGCGATGGTTTACTTCCTTGGCCTGAAACCACACTGATAGAAACAGCTTTGATAGGGATGCCATATCGCAGAGATCTTGAAATTATGGGGACTGAACACATCAGTGTGGTCAAGTACGTATTCTTTTGTATGGATCGGGCAAACAATGATGAAATTCAATTCACCAGCCATGGTTTCATCTAATCATCTATTATTATTTGTAATTAGTCTAGTTAGGTTGTCTAATTGATCCGACTCTGTGATTTTCGAACATTACGAATGTTGGAGACGGCAGACGCCGATCATAATATGGTCATTCTGACGATTGATTGTGTTCTGCCAAATAGGAGTTCTCGTCTAGTCGCACACTCAAATAGAATAAGACTATTCTTAAACGAGGGGTGATGGAGGTATTTCTTCCAATGGTATTCTCAGAAATCAATATTTACCCAACTTTACGTTAAAGTCGTTAGAGCGACGATCCAAGAATGGATTGTTCAGTCACTGCCCTTCCATCGTGTAATTAATAGTTATTCAATGGTGGACTTGAGCTCACTCGTAACTGCCTTAATATGGGTTTATTTAATCAATGATTAGCAGTTGTTCATACTACACGGTGGTGAACAAATTATGCGACGTTAAGGAGGCTTATTCATCTACATTTGGCACAGTGAAAAGGGTCTCCTTTCTTGTGCTACTTAATATATTATTAGCTTTTATTTCTAGGCATTTTAACATTAAGAACAATATTTAACTTTTTCTAAACAACTAAAATATTTTTTTTCTTTCTGTTTTCAGGTAAGTTGAGAAGAATGCTAGAAAAAATCTTTATAACCACAACTTTCTGATCGGTAAGTGACATACTCTTCACTTTATCAACAAACTAATAATCCCGCCCTCAACAGCATTCCTCAATAATCATCAACAAAGTCATTTTTAAACCCCCCAGTGGCCCGATTCAATTAACCTTCACCACTTGAACACCTCGAAAGCTAAATAAATAAACAACAATCTAAGGAACTTATCGTATAAACATAGCATCTATTATAGTCGCTTCCGTCGCAGAAAGTCTACTTTGTAAACATTTACAAACACACACTCACATTAAGCGCAAAACAATACACGAGCAATTGAATTACATCCGTACATAGTACACACCCGGTTGGCACAAATCCAGAAATAAATACCTTCCTTAAAATCAATGACTCCGTAAAGGTGAGAATGAAAATCTCAGGCAATCATTGAATAAGATACAATACTTACTTTTGATTTGGTGTGCGAATGTCTGACGAGAAGCGTAACGGGCTTTGGGATGGAGGTATGTAATGGGACGGTTAGGGTTGGCTTCGTGGTGTGGATTCCTTCTTGCTATGAATGAAAGGAAGTGGAAGTAAGGTTTATTGATATAACCCGTCGAGAAAGTGATGTAAAGACAAATGTTGTTTTGGAAAGAGCCAAGTGGAAAATTCGTTTGAAAGTACGAGTACCTTCGCCTGCAGGTGAATGGGAAGTGCTTTAAATGATTTCACGAAATGTGACTGACGTGCCATTTAACATTTTGTTGCTCCACGGGGGAGTTAATAATTATTTGATTTCATTTCCGTGTGATTTCATTGATAGACGATGTTTGGTTTGTAGACGTTCCTCGAGTAATTTGTCCCGATGGAGCAATGCCCTGTGATTAGTCGAATAAGCATTCGGACAGGTTCTTCCTCTCAGCGCTATGAGCTTCTTTGTTTTATTGTAGATTATTCCTCGCGAGGCATGGTGGTATTGAACTCTTCGATTAGTACTTATAGTACATCGTCTATGACTCAATGTAGATGAAACGGGTTAAGTCTCAAAACCTTGTCTGGCCAGTACGTCTGCTTCTTCAAACCCAACCATGTGTTGGCTGATGGACTTTAGTGACTTTAATTTAAATGTAATTCGGGGCTGTTTGACTGTCTACACAAATTGTGAATACCGGTGGAGAAATACCTTCGTCATATTCATGTTAAGAGCCATCCAATAAGTGGTGTCATTTTTAATTTCGCGAAATGGTTGGACCGACAACATTCCGCTATCATTGCCATGATTCTTGAGGAGCAGAAACTTGATAGCAGAGAAAGAAAATATTGCAAAAACGTTTCGTAGAATTCATACCGCTTTGGGTCAACTCGTGTTCGTAGAAAATGTGATTGAAAATCCGAATGTGCCATTACCTAGGTTCAACGTGAACGACATATATTTTTAACATGCCGCATAGCTGGTTAAACAATGGCTTTATTGCGTGGCATATTGCCATGTGATTTCTCGGAACTGAGATTTTAATTACCTCATCATCAGACTTTATTTTTGGAGCCTTGTACAGGCTATACTACCAAGAGTTCATTCGCTATATGAAATACAATATTTTCGGTATGCAAAAATTTTATCAAAAAGCTAACTATTTGCAGATAGAGTCGAGGTAGGCATTCGGAAAATATTGAATTCCGTTTCTAACCTCAGTGCAATTGTTTTAAACTTAAATAAAAATATCACATCTTTTTATGAAAAATATTTCTTTTTTCTAGTGATTTAAAATGATACCTTTTGCTGAATAATCCTATAAGTGTCAAGCTGCTTCCTCGATCGTCAGAACTCTCGCTTAGTATGCGTTGCATGTGTCGGGGAGTCTGAATGGCTTCTGTTTGCGAAGCTTTTCGAGGAAAATAGGGATGCGAGTGCGTTTTGCATTCGTCAGAGAAAAGGGTGAACTCATGTTAGTTGATTATATCGTTCGATACCCAACTTTTGGTTGGGATAAGAAATGGGCACTCTTAGATTGAATGCATCGAATGCAAGAATTTAATCCGTCGATGATATGAGTCTACTAAAATCAAATTTCCTTTCAAGATTATTTATTGTTCTTCTATGATTACCGCCACATATGTACCAGCTTTTTCAATAGGGACACAACAATTTCATATTTTAATATAAGCGTACTCTTAAACTCCTTTTATGATCTATTAATGCAAAAACGTCAGTCACAATCTACGTTTCTATCAAAGAGAAGTTGAAAAACAACCAACGTTTGGATTACAAATTACAGCGAAATTCTAAAAGGTGAACTTTAAGAGCAGTTGATTCAATTCTTGGTCGTAATAATCATCCCACCATACTGGCCATGCATGAGGGGATAAATTAGAATTAACATATTCACTACTAAATGTCCTGTGCCACTGAGACAACGCTGAAAATATCGCAACCGTCTTTGCTTCAGTTCAAAAATTATGTCTGCGGTTCACATCATTGCGAATTTTGAGTTAAGGTCATATAACATATATAAACTAAAGATGAATATTAACTGAACTGTCTTGATGATTTGAAACACTGAAACTTCTTTGAATGGGTTCTGCATGAGTTTGAAGAAAATTCTGAATTTCATTGAAAATTCGTCTTCAGCGATGAAGCTTCATGGCTTTGTCAGCCCACATGTTCTTCAAAAGGCTTTATTGCTACCATTGCAGTGGATTTCGTGACGGTGGTGGAATTGCACCGATTTTTTCGTAGATGAAAATGTTCATCATGTTATCGTCCGCCGTCGTGCCATATTGCACAACTCAATTTGGCCAAAATTGGATTTATTTGACTTCTTGGTTCCAATAGGATGGTTTCACATGCCATAGAGTTGATCAAACAATTGATTTATCGAAGGGCAATTTTGGAAACGTATAATCACAAGAAATTATATGGTCGGATGACTACCGTGCTTATGCGATTTAACGTCGGTGGATGGTATTAAGTTGAGTCATTGGTTCGTAACAATAACGTTAGAGGAGCTCAGGAACAATATTGACAAATCTCTTGCCTCGTCAAACCATAGTGCCAAATCGGCTGAATGTTCGTGCTGACTCCACTTAGTTAGAGAAACATTTTCTAAACGAGCGGTTTGGCTGTAGAGAAAGGAGTGGATTAAATAACCTCTTTAGTGGTTTTAACTGGTCACTGTACTTCCTCCATAGTGACGTGGATGCCGCTGCTGATGGAATCCCCGATGCTATTTTTCGAAATCCTTTATTCCTCATGGAGCGAAAAATATCAAAATCAAAATGAATGCGTCGTACGGCTAGAGCTAAAAAAAAGGCTAACTGGTCACAAGAAAACCTTAATAAGTTCAAAGAGTGCTATAATATCCCAAGGGTAGAAAAAAAACTTTTATTCGTACGTGAAGAAGAATCCCGGCTCGTCTTCAATCTTCCCATTCATCTGCAATGAATTTCCAGCTCTTTCGACAGATCCAATATTCTTGCTGCACATTTTACAGCCAACTCCATGCTTCTGGATTCTGAGAGGTGTTCTTCTACGATGGCAAAACCACTCCGTAAGCTTTTCCATATATCTTACTCTTTTGGAATCTTGCCAGGTATAAACCTGTCCTAAAAAGGGCTAATCTTCTTTTCACTCCAATTACCGATTCATAGGTCTAATTTTCTCAACGAAAAGTGGATTCAATGCACAACCTCGGTGAAAGGAAGATCGATGGGCTTGATATTTGACAGCATTTGACAGAGTTAGGCATCAGGCTCTTTTGTAGAAAATGCGTTTTTATGGTATTGGAGGCTCTCTTCCCCTATGGATTAGACGAAAGCTTTTGGATGACTTAATATTTAATCTTTACCAATTACACGCTGGTGTTCCTCAAGGCTCTATTCTGTTACCAATATTCTTTCCTATTTTGAAGTCCTCTTCGTTTAAAAATTGGAACGCTACGTATGTTAAGCACATTACATTCCGACCTCGACAGCATAATTAAGTGGGCTTCTTGTTAAGTAGAGCTTCTAAAACTCAATGCTGTCTACTTGAGCGAATCCTTGGTAATCAGCTATTGTCCATGGCGCTTGTGTTGCTGAAACTGAAGAACTTTCCACCCTTGTAACCTGTGAAAATAGAAATAAAAAGCTTTAAAAAAGGGCTAAATGGTGCGAAAGAGTACTAAGAAAACAGAGATTAATAATGCTATCAGGGCACCGAATAAGCCCCTGGATTACCAAAAAACACTACGCCAGCCTACAATCGGCAATTGGTAAGGGCAAGAAAAAGGCCCTAGTTGTTTCCTCCAATGATTTAAGTGTCTATAGTCGGATAATTAGTCGGATAATATGAAACAGACTCAGACAGATTGCATGAAAGGGTAGGAGGAAAAATTCCTCACCTCAATACTGACAACATAGGAAAGGAATAGGAATAGGAAAGGCGTTGTGGAACAAAACCTGCAGGGCCAACACTCGATAAATGGTCCAATGAAACATTTGCCACTGATGGCAAATTTAATGTTCAACGCTATACGTACAGTAACCAGGAGCTTAATCCTGCATACCAGAAAGACAGTAAAGTATTGTGATGGTAGCATCATAATTTTGGGTTTTACCATCATTTTTCATTTACCATGGTATAGCGTTGTTCCTTCGTCTTGGATCAAAGGTACTATATATTAAGGCTGTGGTGTATTGAGAAACAATGGAGCACATCATGCTACGAAGAGGAAAATATGCCGGTTAAGTGGGAATATGAGCACGATAGCGACCCAAAGTACAGTTCAAAACTTGTAGGAACCTGCTTTCAGGAATGGCGTCAAGTTACTGCAGTGATCGTCGCAGTCACCAGATTTAAACCCAATAGAGCATCTTTCAGCGGCCTTGAAAAAACATAGTTTAAGAGATCAAAAGAAGAAGTCGCGATCATTTATAGCAGGTGGCCCGAGAAACTTGGACTTCTATTCTAATCATAACATGCAGAGATCTGGTTAAATTAATGCCTCGCAGATGTCTGTCTTGGATAACAACGGAGGGGCCACTTAGTAGATTTCGTCAATATTATGTAAATAAACAAATAAATGGTGTTTTTTTTTTAGGTATACGCATTCAACTTTTTTTTATAGGTTTTTCATGCAGGTTCAAGAGTGTACGCTCTTATGGTGTTTGTCACACAACGTGGACGGGGTGCAGAGGGTTTGCATCGATGGTGATCGTTCAACACTTGGCGCGGGTTGTTGTCCTAGATAAGATTTTTTAAGAGATTCGACTGAATTTGTCACGTTGGTTGTAGTTCACAGTAACTCTTTTGTTTTCATATCATTAAGGTGTTATATTGGAAATGATACACAGAGTATGAATTTTGAAGTAATCCTATGCTGCGACTGTCAAGCCTTCATCAGCATTTTTCGATCATATCTTGTTCACAACTGATGTTGCTGCACAGTTCTTCCGTATAGGAATTGTTCTTGCACCACGACCTCCACAAATTCAGTATGAAATAAAATACTTGAAGCTAATGTTATTGTCTGCAATATTAGCTTAATTTTCATGCCATTAGTGCACAAATCCAATTTCGGGCTTATGCATACCACGGCTAGCTCGAGTGAAGCGCAATCATGAAGTCCTATTTTCGACAACCTTATCGAGCAACTGGCGTCGTATATCAGCAATGACACGCGAATATTCACTTCCAAATCGTTCAACGTCTCTGGTTTTTCGGCATTTATTAGAGACTTCACATACCCCCAAGATCACAGTAGCGTGGAGACTAATCACATATCATTTCGCGAAATTATGCGCTCAGTAAATGTTTGCTCCAAAAAATTGATGGTGTGGCGCGCCGTGTGGCATGTTGCGTAATCTTGTTGAATACAAAACTCTGTCACTGTCAATGCTATTCAACTGAGGAACGAAGAAGTCAGAAATCATGTTTCTATAGGGCTCTCTATAAGCGGTAACTATGATTCACCTAGCCCATTAAGCACACCGAACCCGCGACGCATATAATAGCCACACGTTTTCAACTCTTGCTCAAGCTGGATCTTATAAGCTTGTAGCCAATATTTTTCCTTAAAATCCATGGATATGCACAGCTCCAATTGCTCTGCACGATGGCGAATCGACTCATTCGTATTCTCCTCAACACTGCGCTCCACAACGGCAATAACTTCTTCTCTTCGTACTGTTTGTCATCTTTGGAACAGCGTGTTGTCAACTACAGTGCACGTGGTGCGAAAACGATTCATTGTGTTCCGAATAAGATGCTCAGATGGTTCGAAGTTTAGCGAACCTAACCATGGTTTTCAAAATAAGTTTGCACAATTTACATGCGCTGTTCTTAATCAATTCATCGTAAAACATTTAACTAGAAACAGTGTTGCCACTTTAAAAACCAAACCTCTAAGAAAACAATCTTTATTACCTTTTTCAACTTTAAATTATGAATTTAAAGGAAAAAAGTGTGTTGTATCGTCTTGTCCCTATTATTCCTTCCAACACTGTGTTTTGGGTGACCACATATTCGAGATCGCCAAGAACGCTGCGATATGTCTAAGTTAACTTAAACGATGCAAGAAGTATTTCATCCCATCGGATTTGGGTTCAGTGTAATGCCTATATCCACCCCAAACTTGTGTACAATGCTCATATCTGATATGGTGCGCCTAAGACCTCCTTACACCTACTATATCGAACTCAAAAGCGGACATTAATACTTATAACATTGATATTAAGAAGTCACTTGATTCAATTGAATATCGATGCAGTTTTTCCTCTTGGCTATTTCAACAAATAGAGCCCAAACAAGTTGCATTCCTCTCGTTCAAGAATTCAACCTATATTAATGCCCATCAATTTATCCTTAACCTTGCCTGACGTATATTTAAATTAGAGGAAGGTTTCTCCGGCGATCCATACGAATATGAAATGTTCTTCTGAGCGCAATATGTACATATGTCCCACACAATAAAATCCACAAACATTTTCTCTACTTTTAGCCCGTGTTAAGTCTTTAAAGATGACCCAAGTAAGTTAAGTTAGTTAAAGATGCTGCTTATTAAACAGCCCTTTATTTAGAATGCTTAGGTATTTGCTTAATAAAGGCAATTCACTTATTTAAGGATATTGAGTGAACTTCCAAAGGCCTTAAAGATTATTATCTATAAGAAATAAAATAGCAATAAAAGGACACAAAATTAAAACTAAGATCTTCCCGCAGATCTTTATCTCTAAAGCCTCTATCAATGGCTATGAGTCCACAGGGTGATAGTCAATTGCGTGGGTATCGTACAACGTTATCATAAAAATGAAAACTAATTAAGGACAGGTCTCTATAAAAATGAACATTTTTTATTATGCACACATATTTGTATATTTTTGGGGTCACGTACTTTTTTTGTTTTTACTTCAGACTTTCGAAGATAATTAGGTCAAAGGTTAAAACTACAATTCCCTGAAGTTAAAAGGTTATCGATTTGCTTTTACAAACTCACCAAACCCTCCTAAGAATCAATAACAAATTCCAAATACAAATCTTATCAAACCTGATATATCCCTTATTCAATTACTGCTATTTTCCCAGATATTAAAGCAAAATCGTGCTTCAACCGTAAGCTATGAAAACAAATCTGGCCGCTTTGCTCCTTATCTCTTCTCAATGAAACCCGATTTACTTTCATAAATCTCAAGCAAATATAGAAATAAACTCCCAAAATCAACCTGGGGCTGCCTCTATCAATTCCTAGTCGCCTTCTAGTCTGGCTTTTCATAAATCTAATCCGACTTCCACTCGAGTGTCGTTTCCTTTATGAAAATGAATTTATTTATGACATCCCATCGCCGACTTTACGACTTGACCCAACCACCGCCGACCGTACGAACACACCCGACCAGTTCAGTCACCATTACTGTTGCCACAAATGTCCCGAGGACTCTGTACCTATCTACCGTTACTAAACAAACGGCATAGAGGTCATATACGTACACACATATGTACCTCTACATAGGAGTCTACCTGACACTGACATCGACTCTCTGTACTTGAGAATAATCGCTTCCAGTGAATTGCACATCTGTGTTGTGCGGCCATGCAGGGAGCGGGGTGACTCTAAAGTGTAATAAGAATAACAAAAAAGAAATGAACTTCTGGGAGAAGGAAAAAGATGGTCATAAAAATAAAAAGTTTATGGTGAATAAACCGTTGTCTTTACTACCATTACAAACCCACTCATCGCTTCCTTCCTTTCAGTGGCATCCCTCCCCCTTCGGCTAGGGCGAAATACTGTATGAAGCCGGAACAAGAGTAGAGTAAGAAATTCTCAAAGGAGCAAATTTGCGTTAAAATTTCCTTTTACTGTCTTTTCTTTATCCTTTTCGTCCTTTTTTATTTCATTTTATTTATTCCTTGCTGCTCTTCTGCACTCCATCCATGCATCTTTCAGCTATAATTGGTAGTTATTTTTATTCCATGCAGGATGGGCAAAAAAATATATTCATACCCGGTGAATAAAACCGCTGTCATCGCCACCATCACCCCTTGTCCCATCTGGCGTGTCGGGTCGCATCTAGGATTCGGTTAGATTCAAGTTCATTTGTGTAATTGCATATTTTCGTTTGAATTTCATTTGCGTTTATTTGTTCATCTTTATGTCTCCTGCGTTCTTTGATCTTGAGGGCTGGGGAAGCTGTTAAACGCTGCGAGAACGAAATTGAATGTAATTTCATTTTTGGCGCGAGATGGCAGATAATTTGGCATAAATGATGATTCACGTTATTAAATGAGCATTCACTGCCATGGAATAGGGTGAGTGATTTTATTTGGACTCATTTTAGCTCAGCATAGTGACTTCACGATTCCGAATCGCTTAATAGCGTTTAGCGTGAATTGAGTTCAGGGACCTTGGCTTACACATAAAATTGAGCAATAATGGTGATTTCTTGTTTTTCCGACTAGCAGAGTATAAGACTTTCAGCTATGAAGACGTGATTTTGACCTGATTTAGCCGGACTAACATATGTTGGAGCCTTTATATCACAATTATGTGCCCAATGTTGAAATTTATTGATTAAATTCACCTGCAAATCGCTTAATAATGACCAAATGGGGTGGTAATTTTATGAAATCTCTCTGCTGAATTTCCTCTGTTCTCTACTATAAAAAGTTGATCAACGCTTCAACAATTGCACACAATTGAAAATGACACCTCTTGTTGGATAGCCTTTTCTACTACATGTACTATATATACATACATACATATGCCGCTGCAGATGAACTGCATTGCATTCTTTTTATGAAAAACTTAATACTACCCATTGGTTGGCTTTTTCACAAATCCTTGAACGCCATTTCGATTACTTACAATATTATGCTTCTTAATAAGGGACTGCTGACTTAATCCCAACCGCTAGTCAGCAAATGAAAAAAAAAGACTCGCTGAGTTTATTCCTTTGAAGTTTGCTTCACATTTATTTCTGTGAAAGGATTTATCTTTCTTCAAAAAAAAAACTTTTTTATCATTCGTCGACCAACCGATCCCGGAAAATTATTTCCGGAAACTTTGCTCAATTCAGCGAATCTCAGTCTGCCTCGTACCATTCTGTTTTATTCTTTTTACTTTTATTGACGACTGTGGGTAATTTTTAAATTCCAACTTTATGGCTGGCTGCAATATTTTCCATGAAACCTTGTATCAGAATTTTATTTTGTCTCGTAATTGGTGTCCGGATCAGAGTTTATAAACCACTGACAATTGGAAATGTTTTTTTTTTCGTTTTATTCCTCCATAGCTAATAGTGAATGGTTGTACTTTGTTATTAAGGTCGATTTTCCTGTGGCATAATGGGGGTGCAAGAGACCGAAGCAATAGTTCCGAATTATTTTGTTGGAAAAATTTAAAGGCTTAGACTTGGTCTCTCTGGAATAGGTGAAAGGTTATTCTGGGGTATTCATCTTGCTTACTTACCTATTTACTTAGTTATGTAGGCGGTGCTACAGTTCGGCGCGAACTTGGACCTCAACCAACAAGCCTCCATCTAGTTCTCCCCGGCCAGCTGGTTGAGTTTGGTCTTCCTCTGCTGCGTCGGCCCCTGAGTTCGAAACGAAGGTTCTTTGGACTGAAGTAATAGTGTCCATTCGTTCTATGTAAATGGATCAGTCTTCTTGGATATTGGATTTGTAGTCACCGCTGGCACTACATACTCCGTAAACTCACTCTTCTCTCGAATAATTTAAGAACCTCTTCATCATGAAAATTATACGGTGTCTCATAAAATTTGTCTAACTTAGTTGTCTAAATAACCGTGGCCTAAGGTGGAAAATAATGTCGATGACGATCTTCTAAATGCCGACTTATAACCTTTTTAAATACTGTCAGAGCTTCGTAAAAACAAATGTCTAAGTCGAACAGGAAAATAGATTATTTAGTTCCGCTGGACTCGATGGCAAAGATGTTGTAGAAATTTTGCTGTCGATAGAACATACCAAATTGACGTCTACTATTTATAAAATTCCATCGTAACAACGTCTGAGTTCCCAGCATGAAGAACAAAAACAGTTTATTCCCATTTCGAGGACAAGTTAGTAATTCAGTTAAGGCAGGTAAACCAATCCATACTGCCGCAAAGGACAATAGGCCAATTAGTCTCTCGTCGTTTCTATTAAAAACCTTGGAAAGACTCCTCGACCAATAAATCAGAGGACTTATCAATTCACACAACTTATGTAATGCCCAGCACGCCTACCTTAAAGGCATATCAGTGGAAAGTGCTCTGCATAGTGTTGTTCGTGAAATTGAGAGCCCATTGAAAATAAAAGAATTTACAATGGTAGTCTTCCTCGACATCGAGAGAGCCTTGAACAATCTGAATATTGAGGCCATAATAACAGCTCTAGAGGACATAAAAGTAAACAAATCCATTGTAATCTGGATTGGATATATGTAAAAAACAGAATTATCAATGCAGGCATTGGTCACAGCTCTATAAGGAAAGGGACAACTAGAGGCACACCACAGGGTGGAGTTCTCTCTCCCATACTGTGGGTTCCTACAGTTAACAAGATCCTTAAAATCTTCATGGAGAAAGGCACAATGACCTATACTGTGGTCTTTGCATGGTCTATGCATATGACATTGATAAAAGGTAAATTTCTACCAACTATCAGCGAACTAATGGAATTTGCGTTGAAGAAACTCTCCTCGTGGGCAAGACAGAACGGTCTGAGAATAAACCCCCAGAAAACCGAGCTGGTTTCGTTCACCAGGAAAAGGAAAACTCCGATATTTGCTCCCTCGAAGTTAGAGGGTGCTCCAGTCAAACTCAAAACGGAAGTCAAGTATCTAGGCATCATTCTTGACTCCAAATTTTCCTGGAAAGGGAACTTGGAGGAAAGGATGTAAAAAGGATTGAATGCTTTTTATGCCGGCAAAAAGACCCTCGGCAAAAGATGGGGCTTGCAACCGTACATCATTCATTGGATGTACACAGCAATCATCAGACCTATTATAACTTATGGGGCCCTTGTCTGGTGGACTGCTAGCAGCACGAAAAGCTACATGAGCATGCTCAACAAAGTACAAAGGTCAGCGGCTGTTTGTACAACGGGATCTATGAGAAGCACGCCACAAGCAGGGTTGGACATGATACTTCAAAATACTTCATACTGCAAAAAGCGCTCTCAGACTAAGGGAGTCCTCTTTGTGGAAACAAGCCAACTATGGACATGCGGCCATGCTCAAAATAATAGATGACCTAGGAAAGAAACATGGTTCTAGTAGCCTCGCAGCTACAACCGACTATATTTCCCCCCACAATGACTTCTCTCTCAAAATACCAATCCTTTTCCCCGGCAGAGACGAGTGGCTATCAAACGCCATGATCAACGACCACGAGATTACCCTCTTCACCGACGGATTCTACTCTGGGTTCTACTCTGACATCCTGCACAAAAAGGAATCATTTAGACTCCCTAATTTGTTCAGCACCTTCCAAGCAAAAATCCTAGCAATAGAGAAAGCAGCCAAACACTTACAAGTAACCGATATCCCACCATCGGATATCACCATCTTTGTAGCCAGCCAGGCTGCACTGAAGTCAATAGGATCCTGTACAACGAGATCAAAGGCTGTCATGAAATGTCGCGACTCACGGGTCCATCAGGCACCACAAAGTCATACTCTGGTGGGTCTCGGTCTACAGCTCAATCGCAGGGAACGAAAGAGCGGACGAATTGGCCAGGCAAGGGTCTGAAATGGACATCAGCGAAGCGAACAGTGCAGTATACCGGATCATAAATGATACTATAATAAAAGAAGCAAACTCGTCTTGGCTTACAAGAAACGACAGATGCACGACAAGATCATCGTGGCCAGAGCTCAATATCGGAAAAACAAAGAAGCTCCTGGCGCTGGACCGTAACTCGATCCGTATGCTCGTCGGAGTGATCACAGGATACTGTCCCATTGGAGCAATACTCCAGAAACAGAACTCGGGATCCAGCGATCTCTCCCGGAGCTGCGACGATGGGGAAGACACCGAGACGACCCAACATCTGCTTTGCCACTGCCCAGCTCTCCAGAATCGGCGCCCAGACTTGCTGGGTCAAAGATTCATCACAGAGATTACGGACGTAGCATATGCAGATATATAGGAACTTCTAAAGTTTATAAAGAGCACGGGGTGGTTTCTGCCACCACATGATAGCACAGGTTAATTGTATGTGCACTCCACAAATGAAGGGAATCACAATGGGCCCTTTGTCCTCCGAGTGGAAGTCATGTTCAACCATCAAACACCCCTTCCTTAACCTAACCTAAGCTAGTAATTGAGCTGAGACCGAACCAATTACAATTTTATTTACTCTGTCAAAAGTATTCGACAATTAAGTCTTAAGGCATTTTTAAAAACCTACATCTTTTCTCCCTTCTTGTTTCTCAAAAGCGTTCGATACAGTTGATTACTAACTTTATTTGAAACTCAAAAAACGTGGAATTTCAGGGAATTTCTACCAAACAATCAGTCGTACCTAGAAGATAGCAGTGAGTGGATATCGACCATAAAACCGTAAGTCTATTTCCAACTCGTTCGGAGGACCAATTTGACCTCAATCCAATAAGAGGTAAAACTCTTCCTAACCACAGAACTAACTAAGATACCTGGGACTTGTTTTCAACGATGCTGACTTGGATTAGCGCCCTTTTTCTCATTTTTCCCATAAAAAAAAAAAAAAAATCAAAACCATCTTCGCGAAAACCTAACTTTTACCCGTAAAATTTATCACAAGACTAAATTTAATACACAAAAAAAGCTAAAGTGCATGTCGGTTATGTCATAACTCAATTCATACATAATCTTAGATCCTAGACTCGAGCACTCCATATAAATCATTTCATTAAGATTTGTACGTTTGAAATTACCTTCAATTTAAAGCATCATGTTTCCTTTATCAGGATATGAGATCGGGCAAGCCGGACCATCTTTAGAATGAAGTGGAGTTTCCGCTTCCAGAGATCGAATGCAACATACTCCTATATCAGACTCTCCTAGATACTTTGCTTTTGAGTCTATAACTACTTTAGAAATCTTAAAAGCTATTAGTGCCCCCAAAAATTCGAATGCTTATGGCCTTGATGGCATCTCAAATTTAGTTTTAAAGCAGTTGAGGTACTAGTTTTGCAGTTTCTCTAAGGTTCTCAAATGCACGGACGTAGTTCCATTTTTTAAAAAACGCATAGTGTATAATATGAGCAAGCTATAGGCCAATTTAATCACTTCTAATTATTAGCAAAGCTTGTAAAAACCTCATGAAGCAGAATTCACGAGTACTTTTTAAATAAGTTCGGGTTTACACCCAGTCAGCGCTCTTCTGGGTGAGAACCCGAGCCTGTATTCGGACCGGGAGCGGGCTGTCGGGAGTAGCGTGAGGCCAAGCCCGTCTGGATTTCGACCCGAATCGAGGCTCTAGGTGCTGTTGGCTTGGGGGCTCGAGTGCGGCTATAACGTTTCCGGGATGAAACCCAAATCGGAATGCTAATCCCGGGGAATTTGCCACAGAAGTTGATTAGCCTCGTATGGCTTAAAACCCGAGTCGGAGTTTTCATTTTCGTCCTATCAGTCCCACTCACCGTTTACTCGCCGAGCGACAACTTCAGCTAGTTCCACTCGTAAAAATTATTATAATTTTTTTTTCTGCTTTATTTTTTCCGTACAATGTGATGCCACCTTAGCATCAACACCGCGTCATTGATTTCGCGAAGTCTCCATTCTGACGGCGCGACAAGTAATTTTGGTTATGGTCGTTGTTCTTGTAGGTCCTCTCCTGTCTAGATATATAAGGTGAGCCAAGTACAAGTTTCTTTTTGATTAATTTTTTTCCAGGTAGTTTGGCTTTATTAGTAAAAACAGACATTCCAATTAATTATGAAATACAACACCATTCAAGTGGGCCCCGGCTGGCTTCGCAGTAGCACATTCTGTCACCCCAAATTTCCCAGACCTTGTTGATGGTTTCGGGCTTGGATTGCTTGAATGATATTGGTCTTAAGTACTTGAATCGCTTCCGGATTGTTGGCATAACATTGGTCCTTCACGGTTCCTCACAAAAAAAGTCCAAAGGGGTCAAATCGCAGATCCGGGGTGACCAATTGACATCGCCGAGACGGCTGATAACACGATTTGGGAATTCGGTGCGCAAAATATCGATTGTGGCATCGGCTGTGTGGCATGGCGCGCTATTCTGCACGAACCAGAGGTCGTCCAAATCCATATCTTTAATTTCAGTAAAAAAAAGGTCGGGAAAGATGGCTCTGTAACTCCCACCGTTGACCGAAACGTTGTTCTCAGCCTCATTTTCTAAGAAAAATGGTCCAATGATGCCACCACTCCACAATCCGCACCAAACTGCCACTCTCTGTGGATGCATTGGCTTCTCGACAATAACGTGCGGGTTTTCCGAGCCGCACGAGATGAAAATGTTCCACTTCAGAAAAGATGATTTTTCGCCCGAAATCGTTGTCCAATTCAAGCTGCTCTAAGGCCCAAACTGCGAAGCGATAATGTAGTGAAAGGTCACGCGCCTTCAATTTCTGAGCCAATTGGACCTTGTAAACGAATAATCCGAGATCTTTGTGCAGAAATCTCCTCAGGCTAGTGCGTGAAATGTTGAGCTGCTGAGATCGATGGCGAGTTGATGTTCGTGAATTGAGTCTCACACTCCCGGCCACAGCAGCCACATACGACGACGGAGACCATGAGTGTTGACCACTAGGATACCAGCCTAACGAACTTTTTGCACAAACTTGCGTACAGCAACCGTTTCTTTTAAAAAAACACACTGTTTGACCTATACAGCACTCACTTGGAAATAAGTTTTCAATATTTCCGAAAGTTGTTCAAGCATAGAACGACTCATTTCGTTTTGCGGAGGTATGATACTAAGCTTTTGTCTAGATCTCAAGCGGCAAAGGGCTGTCACTGTTAAAATAATTTATGACTTAAAAAAAAACCACTAGATGGCCTACCCTTTACTATCTGTATGTGACTCTGTACGTGGTTTACTGTATGTTCTCTGATGACTGTCTCGATTTGAATCTTTGTAGACTCACTGAAGAATTCTTGCTCACTCAAATTTATTTACAATTTTTTCTTTTGGGAAAGTATATAGCAAATAAAATTTTTCTTCACTAAAAGATGCCCTTCATGGTTCCGGCTCCCGCATTTGTAAAAATCTTGATGGCAATAAGCTTACAGCAAACTTACTTGTAGATATCAATAAAGCATTCATGGTTAAGAACAATATGCTATTGAAGACATTTGAAAATCTTGATTACGTGGTGTTATACTAAATTGGTTTAGGGCTTACTTTTCAAATGGACCGCAAAGAGTGAAAATCGACAAAAAAGGGGAACGAAATTCAGACTCTTAATCATGGGCAGCTTCAAAATTCTCTCCTCAATCAATCAATGTTCAATCCTCACTTTAAAGACGTACTGCTTTCGCAGATGTTTTCCAAGGCTCTGACAGTGTTTTGCATTTAATATGAGTTAAATTTATTATATATTCGGGTCTTAGTTTATTTTGTGAACAATTGCTCAATAACTAAGATTATCTTCTTTAATCTGTTCACTAGACTAGGAACATTTTATTTTCACTCGCCAGAGTGTCTAAAGTGCAAACTACAGATTATACAGGTGTTTTAGCTTCCTTCCTTCCTACTTTTCTAGATAATTGAAATAATGGATAAGTTTAAATACATAAAGCTCACTTTAATCCTCCAATGAAGTTTGCTATCCTCGCGAAGTCGAAGAAAATATTTTTGCTGCACTGTCAGAATCTTTTTTTTTACTTGAATAAAATTTGTGCGCAATTTTCTCAGAATATTTTTCCATTGTGTGTTCGATATGACATTTTGTGGTGAAGAGGTGCATGTATGAATAAAATTAAGTCAATGTTTATTCTGCGCACAAATATATTGAGAAAATTATACGGGAAACACCATTCATCGTTTCGTGGTCTGAAAGTCTGTCTACCCCGGATTCTTTCAAAATGTTGAAAACATTGCTTAAGGAATCAGTAAGCCTTTGTTGTAGATTAATTCCTGATAACCGTTTACGTAAACACTTTTTTAACTTTTTATTTTTACACTGTGCTCGTATTATTGCTTTCCGTATTTTTTATTTGATCCCATCTTGCCGCTTTTAATAAGATCCTTCTATCAATCAAAGTAAAAATATCTTCTGAAAAGTTTCCAAGACTCCAAGATCTCGATTATACTAGCATGAAATGTACGTAACGTCCTTTCCGCATCCATATTGGATCTTTCGTTTCGTATCGAATCTTAATATTTTAAATGGATTTATGATATCTTTGGTTATTTCAATAACCTCTAATTGCCTCTTAAGAGAAACACATAAAGAAAACTATCTATTTTATTTTGAGGTGGCATTTGACACTATTTAAATATTAAAAAAATATAAAAAAAACAAAAATACATATATCACTTAAATTATTTCTGGAACTCTGTTTATAAAAGACCTTATTGAGGTCGTTTGAAATAAATTAAAATTTAGTCTTAAAAAAAAAATAACCAAAAGGGCGAATGGCTGAAATACAAATTATATTCACTATAAACTATTGAACATGTTTAAACATTGATATCTTTACCCACACCTAAGTATTTTATATTAAGTAATGAAGACGCAGCAACATAAAAGAAACATAAAATGTGTGGTTTTGGTATTGACGCACAGTTCCTATCTTTCATTGCGACAGGACCGTTGATCAAAATATGCTTACAGTTTTACCTTTAAAAATTTATGGAAATAACGAGTTGACATTTATTAGCAACGATAACGGGCCAAATACAAAGCCTTGAGGAATCCCAATCCCTTTCCAAATTGTAGAGCTTTTTACATTTTTACTATTTGCTTGCGATTTATTAAATAAGACGAAAGCCAGTCATGAATGAAGCCTTTGAAAAGGGTATAGAAAACCTTATTTAACACATTTATATGATACGCCATGTCAAAAGCTTTAGTTATATCAATAAAAGGGCGAATAGACATTTGACCGGTATTTTAACGGAAATTTGTTTTTGTATTGTAGAAGGTCTACAATTTCTAACTGAGAGCCACGAAAAGAATAGGTTCTATCTAGAAAATACTTTTCAGTAACATTTTGATAAAAAACCGACAAAAAGGAAATGGCGATAATTATTCAATGTTCTGGTTTTAGCTCTTTCTTAAAACGACGACATTTTGAAAAATAACCATTTTGTACATAAATATTTAAAATATAACATAGCACATCAGAAATCCGGAAGGACACAAATAACTTACTAGAAATATGATCAAGGTTATAGGTTTTATTCTTCTAAAAAAAAAATATAATTTTTATGATTTAAAAAAAAAATAAAAAATAATGATAATCCAATTCTAGTGTGAGATTATTTCCATAAAACGAAGAATTGAAATAGAAATTATTGAATAAGATGCCAATTTCCAGAGAATCAATAATAATTATGTTTCAATTTTTTTTTAAATAAAAATAAGTTCGTTAATAAATTGCCATGTCCCTCTCTTTTGAGTTGATTTATTATAAGCAAGTTTTCTGATATACTTACGATTTTGGAAGTCAGTATTCAACTTCGCCACAAATCATAACAGAATATGTTTTTGGCCTAGCTGGATCGGCAGGAAATTTAATAAGGAAACAAGGCTGCTTTTTTTCCGTATTATTTTTCTAAACTTAACTTAACTATCTTAACAAATGTAACTATCTTACTGGCCCTAGGCGGACACTCTAAAACAAACCGAACAATTGAAACATATGTCTTTCGACGTCTACGGCTTTGGTATACCAAAACCATCAATGGTGTGATTTATGGGCAATTATCGTATTTCGCGGTAGTGTTAATAGGCCGTTGGAATTTTTTTTTGACTTTTTAAAAAATTCTAAAGAATGTATGCCAATAAATCTGCACTACTGAAGCACGAAAAGAAAGACAAACACCTAGTCAGTAAGAGTAAACGTTTAAAATTGGAATTGAATCGTAATTTACTATGACATATATTCTTATCCAACAAAAGGTATCATTTTAAATTTCACACCAATCAATATTAAACTCAACTTTCACTCTAAAATTTACTTACCATGAATCGGCACACACTCACACAACTTGTTTAAATTGTAAAATGTCAATGCAATGCTGTGTAAATATAGCAAAATGGTTTCATAAAGTTCATACTCAATTTTGTCATCATCAAGCGCCTCCTCCTACAGCTATAGTAAATTTAATCAATAAATTCAAGCGTCACAGCAAGAGAAGCTACAAATATTGTCGTCGTAGCCGATAATAGTGATTCGATACATTCACATGAATTGAGCTTATTCGCTACCACTTTGAGAGTATGGCATACTTTGGCTGATTGGGTGTTTACATTATTGAACAAGTCAATGTTTTTTTATACATAATTATTATGAGCGATTAGGCTTATTTCCATTTGCCTGGTTCCAAAAATTCAGGAAAAATAGTGGAAGGTCTAATCACGATAACGAGCTCTTATTTTGCAGAAAAGGCATTATTTACGGGCGCCCGAATTATGCCACTCGTTGGCTATAGGGCTTATATTAGAGCATAGAGCGGCGTAGCGCTGTTGGTAGTGTGTCTCGATGAGCGAGTTCAGATTCCGATAACACCAACACCATCGAATGTTTATTTCGCGACTTCTATCCTCGGCGGGTTATTGGCAGATCCCCCCGCAGTACACTTGCCTTGAAAAAGCTTCTCAGCTCTCGCCATTCGGAATCAGCATTCCGTTCACTTGTGTAGAAAAACAAATCGCACAACATAAGTGTAAGTGAATTAGAGAAGCTTGATGCTGGTTCGCCATGAGCTATAACACATTCTAAGAAGAAGAACGGCATATTTAGCACCTCCGTTCGTCTCTCTATTGCGAATGAGAGTTCGGTGCAATTTTTAGGTCCAATTAGAAACTATATTTCTTAATGTTTCAAGATCCCTCGAACTAGAATACATCCTTTTATGGGAAAGTTCGTACGTTCAGCTCATAAGTTTAGAGAAAAATATCTACTCCCAACTAATGTCATCCACTGCAAAGTTACAAAATTAACAGCTGATCTTTCAATTGAATGATTTTTATATTAAAGCGCTAATTTTACAGTTACATTTTTAATGAAATTCGAAGGAAAGAAAAGTAAATAACAAAAAAAAATCCAAAACATATAATTTTGGATATCAATAAATAAATAAATAAATAAAAAATCAATAAATAGATAGATATATTGTATAAATATTTAAACAAGTACAAAATAAGGAAATAATTAAATAAATTAATTAGAAATAGGTAAACAGATATATTATTGACTTAGTAAGGCATTGAATGAATGAAGTTAATTAAATATAATACGTATATACAATTATAAATAAACAAGTAACCAAATAAGTAAATAAATATCTATATAAAATATTAAAATAAATTAACAAAATTCGCTATGAACATAGGCTGTCCGATGAACATCACCCAATATTATCTACATATAATTGATTATATATATATTATCCTAAACGCTTCATTGAGTCTTTGGATGCTATTGAAGATCAACTTAACATTACCAGTTCGATGAAGGTCTGTTGTGGAATGGTGCCATAGGAGATTAAGCATAATTTTTAGTATTTTATGTTGGGCTACTTGTAATTTTTTAAGTGATAAAATGAAATACAAGAAAAATTATTGGAAAATTGTTTTATAAATTATTAGTTTACTAAAGCGAAATTTTTGGCGACGGTCATAATTTTTGCAATGACAGTGTAAATAGAACATAAGCGACTGAATTTGACGCCTTTTTCGTGCCTTGTGATTTAGCGCCTTTTTTGTTATCGCATTTTCTCTGAGCAAGATTACTTATGTTTCTTTACGTTTATCGACATTTCATTAATTGATTATCGAAAAACATTAATAATAAAATTAAAATTTGTGTGTTACTACCAACTATAGAAAGAAAGATTTAGCTAAAATGATTAATACAAAAATGATGTAAAAGTTTATAAATTTCTTAAAAGATGCAAGTAGTAAGTATTAATAAAAAATCTGTTGATTAATAAAAAAATTCTTGATAAACAATATTCTTTGTATAAAAGCCATCTTTTCCTTCGAATCGGCCTTGGCGAGATCCTTCGACTGTTTGAACTTTGAACGCCGACTTTGAGCGTACGCGCGAACCAGCGACGTAAAACTTTCCATGACCAATTACAGGATCAGGTAAGTATAATTCAACACGCGAAAGGGTTTGCCCTTGGCTCTTGTTAATTGTCATCGCAAATGCTACTCGATCCGGAAATTGTCGGCGCTTTAAAATCAATAGAACGAGCTACATCGATACGCGGAAGAAGGATTCTTTTGCCTTTAGCTTCTCCAGAAACGACGCGAAGATCGAGAGAGCACTACCACACATCTTGTGCCATTTACTAATCCAGCTTTCGGATCCATATTCCTTTGTAACATCACAACTGTATTTATCCTTAACCTTAATTCATGTGGTGGCAGTCCTCCTGGTGTTTGCTGATGCAGGAATTCCAGTGGATAGTTGATATGATCATCTGGATTTGTGCTCAAAACGGAATCAATGCTAAGATAAGTCTTTTCTTCATATGAGAGTTTGTTTATCATCTTATTGTTAATGACATCACAGTCATTTTTTGGACATAATATTGCTCGTTCAGCCATTTCATCAATGTTTTCTGTTGATAAAGATTCGTCATAGACCCAATCTGCGATGACACCAGTGAAGACACATTCATCTGGAATCCTGATCATGTTTTCCCCAATGTCATCATATGTTTGTTCGTCTATTTTCCTATTTTCAGTAAATAACTTGCGAATTCTTGTTCGTCTTGAGCAGTACGTAACTTGAGGGTTTAACATTACTAACAGAGTTTTCATGGATTGGGTTGGGAATTTAAAAGTACTGTGAGCTGTTCTGCAGCCATTAACTAATGTAGCAGCTATTCCAGTGCTTGCAACTGCAATGCAAGGTACTTCTCTTCCTCTAAGAATATGAAGCAAAGTCTTGTAGATGAATGTCTTGCCGCAGCCTGCAGCTCCATTTATAAAGAATGTTTTTGTTAAGTTTTCACATGTTTCTACTGAATACAAAACTTTGTCCACGATTTGTTTCTGGTCATTATTAAGTAGATTATAATTAGTGATGCCATTAAGAATCTCATTTTCTATATTGGAACTCGGAGATGGCGTTGACGATGTAAGTCTCTCTGGTACTGGCAAATTTTGTTCAGCGCATGAGGTTCCATTAGCCTGAAGAATATTTTCTATTTCTCTCAGGGCCTTATTCTGGCTTGTTTCTTCATCATTTGTTAGAAGAAAATCTTCCATCCATGAAACTCCATGAACTCTTTAATTTGTTAATTTCAGGTTTAGCCCTAAGTTATCCACTACTACTCGTAGTTTTGGATTCATGGTCATGGTTATAAAATATGTAGGTCGGCCAAATCTGCTTACAACTGCCATAGCATCTTGATAATTCTGCTGATTCTCTCTTGCAGAGAATGGGAATGTAGAATCACTCTTTTTCCAATACCGAACGTATCACCCGAGCCAACCATATTTGACGCTTCTTGTCGAACGTAGTCTGTAAGGCCGAAATAAGTTTCTGCTCGTAGTTCACTTTGATTTCTACAGATCCAGTCGAGACGTTCTCCTTCAATTCTTGTAAATATGTCAGCTGCATACTGTTGTGTCAGCTTTTCTAATAAGAGAACCAAACTAAGGATGCGGGTGACTCTGAAACGATATTGAGTGTGTTGAAGCATTGTAACTTTTCGTGAAGTTGACGTGTTTGTTTCAAAATTACGTTGCATTGGATCTGTCTTGTAGCCCTGTTCTCCGTAAGGAAACATAATTGGGTAAACCATGGGACCTAAGTTTGAATTTAATATTGAAAGCCTGCTGAGTCCATTTTGTCTGTGGTGAATTAATAAATCTCTCTTGTGTCCTGGCGGTCGGCCATCGTCATCGACATTTACAGCTGCAACTTCGGAAACAGTCGCGTCATGGAAAAGTCGTTGATCTTTAATTCGGTCATGCAAAATATACATTTTAACTTGAATAGAAATTCGATTTTCTGCTGATGCATTGATAGCCTCTTGATCTGAAACTTCTTTCATCATTCGATAAGCTGAAACAAGGGGATTTATTTCTTTAAGCATAAAATGTAGTTCGCGCATAAGATCTTCACGGCAATCTGAGTTTTCTTGTCGATTCAGTCTTTGATTGGTAGCTACTTCAGTGTCCATAATATACATTTGTGCATAGGCAGAAGCTTGTCCTTCGCATGGAATAAGTGAACCTGTTTTGTGAGAGACTGCACTGTGAACTTTAAAACAGTATGTTCCAGGTCCTGACATCTGCTCAATATTGGCACCAAACGAAGCAAAACCAAAGGCGCTGTTGTAGTTGCGTATATTGTCAAGAAAATTTCGTCTTTTTCTTGATTCTCCTGTTAAAACGCTGATCAAGAATGGCGGCGTTTCTAGATCTGGCATATGGACCTTTCCATTTGAGCAGCACAGGGAGAAGTGGTCTCCAACTTTCTTGCCTTTGAAATGTAATGCGTGGCATTTGCTACATTCCTGGTCGAGATTTACTGGATCCCACGGCTCTATGTTTGCAGTAGGATTATCAAGCGCGACGCGTGGAGAAACTGGAACATAGCTATATATTTGTTGAGATATTAGGATTTGTAGCGGAAGTTCTTCTTGTTATGTTCCTTTCTCTTTATCTATCTAGGCTGGCTCGAGTGCTTGATGAAGAATAGTTTCCTCTTCCTCTCGTCCTTGGCATTTTACTATGATATCAAGAAGTTTGTTTGATTAGATTTTTAGCTATTGAGTTTAAAATACGCTCTCCCGTGCGAAATGTGTGGGACGAATGAAATGTTTAGCCTTTATTTTAATCTTTACATACTTACTTTAAATTTTATATAAGACAATTTTTTAGAGACCTCGATGACCAAAATCCGTTCACGATTAAAAAAGCCTTAGCATGTTCAAAAAAACAGACGCGCAGTTATTTATATAGATTTTCATTTGAGAATCGGATAAAATAAAATAAAATAATTTTGACAGTCAAATGTTCATGCAATATTGAATGTATGCTGGTCCCATGTTCCCGCAAATAAATAAAATATTTCGGAGAAACAATCAGAATGACATTCAGGATCTAAAGCTTCCGAGAACGTCAGACAATGAACGCTTGCTACGAACAGTTAGCATCGATCCGGAGAGCGCCATCCTGGATGACGACTTCTTCGTGATCGAGGATCCTCAGGAGAAGGTGGCGACAGTGGGAGCTGTCTTCCAGGAAGTGTACAAGGTGAATGATAGTATTCGCCCGAACCACGACCTGGAAGATAGAGCCCTGCTTCATCACTTCTATCTTCGAAATGATATCGATCATTGGCGATCAGAGAACCTTGGTTTTACAGGGTTCAATGAAGATTTCATGGCAAACAATGTCATCGCCAATGAGGGGGTTAATACCCTGTTCATATCGACGGAGGATCTTCAGATGATCTTCGAGTCATTGAGGAAGAAAAAATCCGCGGGAGTCGACGGTATATCCAATGTTGTGCTTAGGCACCTTCCGCCAGTGGCTGTAGAGAGGTACACCATCCTGTTCAACAATGCACTGAATAATGCATATTATCCAGTGCACTGGAAGATAGCGGTAGTGCAACCAATTCCCAAGAGGGGTAAAGACACATCTAACCCGGAAAATCTCCGGTCAATAAGTCTCCTTCCGAGTATCAGCAAGGTTTTCGAGAAGGTGATCCATAGGGCCCTGTCTAAATGGGTTGAGGACAATAAAATCATCCCGGATAACCAATTCGGTTTCAGAGCGGGGCATGACACTATTCATGCCGCGTCGAAGCTTGTGTCGGATGTCCAATGGAATAAATGCAAGAACCAATGCACCGGTGCCTGTCTGATTGACTTGGAAAAAGCCTTCGATACCGTATGGTTAGAAGGTCTTTATTACAAGCTCAGTCGGCTGGGCATAAGTAAACCACTGCTATATATGATTTTTGACATGTTAACAGGTAGAAAGTTCGTAGTGAAAATTGCCAACGTGACTTCTACCCAAACATTTGAAATCAAAAATGGACTGCAACAGGGTACGGTAAATTCGCCGATCCTTTTCAGCATTTACCTAAGCGATCTGCTAGTTTCTCTTCACCATTCAATAGCGTACGCAGACGACCTAATCGCGTACAGATCAGGTCCAACGATCGACGTCATTGTTACTCTTCTGCAGCGTGACTTCGAAAAAATTCAGCAGTATTGTGATGACTGGAAGTTGAAAATCAACTTCCAGAAATCAGAATCTATATTGTTCAGAACGCCTTTGTCTAGGGCCTCCCGGGACACTAGAAAAAACTGGCGCAGGTTCTTAATTTTAGGACCGGACGGGCGTCCACTGGCGAAACAAAGTGTGGTCAGATATCTTGGGATCGTGCTGGATCAGTATCTATATTTTGACAAACATGTAGATGCTGGTCTAGCAAGGGCCCGGGGCGCTTTTGCTCTGACAAGATGGCTGTTTCATAGCAGCCAACTTGATTCTAGGGTGAAGGTAATCTGCTACATGGCCTTAATCAGGCCCATGGTTGCCTATGGATGTCCCGTCTGGTTCAATGTAAGAGCCAGCTTAATGGAAAGGATTCGGGTGTTTGAGAGACAATGTCTCAGGACGTGTCTGGGGCTACATAGGACACCCGAATCTGAGTACATGAAATTTTACCCGAACGAGGTCCTATACAATAGGGCCAGGATTGTACGGATAGATAATTTTTTGATCAAACTGATTCGAAGCCACGTTGCGAGAGCAATGACTTCGGTCAATAGCCTGATCTTCGGGGCTTACTACCCCAACGATTTATATCACGAGAGAGTGCGCCTTAATGGCTTTGTGCCGCCAGAAGCATTCCTCTATTTAGATAGATGTGGGCTGATCCAGGATAGATTGGCGATACCGCTAATCTTCCACGTGGGTCGCAATTCCGTGGAACGGCGATTCCTCTACGAACCCGATGTCGCGCTCCGTGAGCCCGAGCGCCTCAGGTTCTGTAGATCGGTCTCACGCCGGGATCGAGGAGACGTAGTCCGACAGCATCAACGCTTTTGGTGGCTGGAGAGAGCTACGTCAGTGGACACTTTGAGAGCTTCAGCCTCTTCAAGGCATCGCCTGCCTAACACCAATGGCAGGCTTACATAGGCTAAGGTAGGGTAAGGTGGGGTAGGGTAGGTAGTAGTAGGGTATATATATTGTATATAAAACAAAAAAAAACAAAAAAAAAAGATATATATATTAAATATATATATTATGTATATAATTTATATATATATATTTTAGTTAAGGTAGAATAAGTTAGGTTTAGTTACATTAAGGTAGGCTTAAGTTTTATATATAATACAAATGATCATATGCTAAGTTTTTAATAAAAAAAAAACATTTTTCTTAGCTTAAGCTAGATATACATAGTAATGTTAGTGGTAAGTTGATATAGTAGTCGAAAGACATAGATTTAAGCTGTTACGTCTATTTTAGAGTGTCCGCCTAGGGCCAGTAAGATATCTAGATTGTTAAGATAGTTAAGCTAGTTTTTAAGCATTTTTGTCTAGGGTAAGATAGATCTAAGAAGTTAAGAATAAAAATGAATTAAAAACTAAAAAAAAAAGTATGCTGGTCCCACTAATGCCTAAGGTTGTCTCAATCTCACGATAGGTCACATGACGATCTTGCAGTATCAGTTCGCGCACAGTATCAATGGTTTCCGGAACAACAACTGATTATGGACGACCTTCACGAAATTCGTCTTGGAGTGAACTACGATAACGATTGAATTCACCATACCATCGATAAACACTGGTCCTTGATGGAGCTTCATCGCCAAAAATTGAATTAAGTTCATCCATGCACTGTTGCTGAGTTAATCCACGTCGAAAGTTGTAAAAAATAATCGCACGAAAATGTTCACGATTTAATTCCATTTTTGGGCCGAGATGAATCTTTTAATGTACTGTAAAAAACACAAATATCGCTCGTATGTCAAAACGTTCTGAGTAAGTATAACCTCAAAAATGTCCAACTTTACGATAGAGCTGTCAGTTGACAGATTGCAACACCGGGGTTGAAAATACCGAAATATAAAAGGCAACCTATGTACTAGATTTTTTAATTGTTCTTGCGATATGTTCCTTAAAAGTCAATTTTTGGTCCAGACTTTTTATAGTGAAAAAGATTGCTTAAATCTTTTGGGTGTTTAGTTTAATTTGCCACTTGCCGAAATAATTCTGCAATATTCTTATGGCACTTATAAGATTCGTCTCAACGTCAAGATCAGTTTCATGCGATGGAAATATTGCGGTATCGTCAGCATATATTGCTGCGTTACATTGGAAAATCAGCTGTATAAATATTGTATACCACATCAAATAGGAAGTTTGCACTTTGGATAGACCAAACACTCCCTTGAATCTTTCTCGCGATGCTGGTGCGATCGGTTCAATGAAAGCACAGCATTGTGGAACGAGTATTGTGGTGTGCAACTAAGTTCTTGCTGTTTATCAAGAGATGGCTCCAGTAGAAAGTGCTGGTCGATTGTGACGTACCCAAAACGTTATGAACCAAACTGAGACATAATATGGTAAAAAAAATACTTTGACATATTAGTGATTGTGTTTTTGCGTCATATACTTCTGGTTGTGTGAAAATGTCTGATTTTGTGCCAATAATCGTCATTTGCGGGAAGTGTTGCTTTTCTTCTTTCATTTGAAGAAAACGGCGGCTAAAGCGCATCGAGAACTCCAAAAAATTCACGGAGATGCTGCTCTAAGTGAAACAATGTGGCGTGATTTGTTCCGTCACTTCGAAGGCAGTGATTTCGATGTTGACGACCTTTCGCGTGAAGGAAGGCCAAAAACCTTCGAAGAAGCTGAATTGGAGGCATCGCTCAATGAGGATCAATGCCAAACGCAAAAATAGCTTGCTTCAGTATTAGAAGTTACCCGCCAAGCTATTTATAAGCATTTGCATATGTTGGGAATGATTCAAGAGCAAGGAACTTGGGTTCCTTATGATTTGATGCCAAGAGATGTTGAGCGTCGTTTTTTCGTCTGTGAACAACTTCATTACAGTAACCCAAAGAGAAAAAAATCATAGGGACAGCCCAGCCACGCTTCTACGACGCGTCGTCGGCTCGGCCGAATATTCACGGTGTGAAGGTTATGCTGTGTCTTCGGTGTTATTTATTATGAGCTGTTGAAACCAAACGAAACCATCACTGGGGAACAGTATCGAACTCAATTGATGCGATTCAGTTAAGCACTGCGGCCACAATCGAGCAGAGGCACGAAAAAGTGATTCTATAGCATGACAACGCTCGGCCAAACCCATTAAAACCTACTTAGAAACGATCAAATGTAAAGTCCTATTCCCGAGATATTGCGCCGTTCGATTATCGCTTGTTCCGTTCGATAGCACATGGTCTGGCTGATCAGCAGTTCGATTCATATGAAGACTGATTCATGGGTAGCCTCAAAAGACGAACACTTCTACCGTGATGGTATGCAAGCTCCACCATCTACGAAAGATGGGAAAAAGTATTTGCTAGCGATGGACAATACTTTGAATGATTCATTTGTAACCGTTTTTTATCACAATAAAGTTGCATTTTCATCAAAAAAGCAGCGAGAACTTAGTTGCGCTCCTAATATTTTTTGTCTAAAATGTATGTCTGGGGAAGGACGATGATTATTTGTCATGAGATCGAGATAGTACAATTCCACCCTTTCTTTGAACTAATGTCAGAGATAAAGTTAAGCTCATTGTCCCGCTGAGGATTCATGCACTATAGACAAATATTGAAACTATTCACGAAAACAAACGCAATTATGCGCAAATGTAATATTAGCCTCGAAATGTTTGCTTTGAATTTAAATGAAAATATTACAACGTTTTTCTTTTATGACACCTCTTGTCGGATGATTCTACACTTTTGGTTTTAAATAACCACGAGAGAGTAAGGAGGCCACTAATAATTAATAACGAAAAAAAATACACGTTCGTAGAAATATTGAAAAGAAAACTTCGGATTTTTGGTTTTTATTTCTACGAGTATTATGATAAATTAAAAAAAAAATGCTTCTTTGCTCCGTTGCTGCTACTAAGCTTTTGAATAACATAAAAAAAGTAAAACTCTTACTGCCTCTAGTAACTTTAAGGCTTACTGTAAATTATGTATTAAATGAAAAACATTTGGGTTTTCTATTTTTTTATTTCCTATTTTATTTTTGGGTGTGTATCAGTATTTCATTCTGTAACAAATAAAAATATGAAAAATGCTGTCCACACTAGCGCCAGTCACAAATAAATGATATTTTCCAGATTTAGGAAGCAGCAATATTTTGCCTTTTCAGAATCGCATTTGACTTCAAATCCATTATGACCCAGTGGTGCCCTTCAAGTGATTTTTCAAATAACCTTTTTCGAAGAGTCTCAATTTATTTCCACAATCTCGACCCCATTCCAAAATGGAAATGGTCTCATTGATTAAGCATCGGGCCGATAACCAAGTGCTTTGCCATCGACATTCGCACGGACGAGCTCGCAATTTCCGCTCACTTCCAATATTCTTCAAGTTGACCCATGGTGCCCGGTCACTGTTCAAGATGACATCATTAGATACCAACTAGAACTCCATCTATTACCAATTTTCTATTGCTCGTTGTTAGTTAATTCACACCGAGACGGAAAGAATCAAAGTCGCATTCACTGATTTGCTGAATTGAAATCCTGTTCACCAACAAGCAGAGTCGTAATTCGAAGGAATTCAATTGGTTCGTTCGGAGGGTGTGCCTTTAAACGGTTAAGTACCATTAAGAATCTAATTAATTCCAAATTTGCTTAGCAGCATTCGGATTCAGAGCATCAAATCGATGGAAGAATAAAAAATAAAGCTCATTTAGCACGTCGGTTATGCACACGTCATCAGAGTGCACCATCGTCGTCGTTACGGCCCGCAACAAATCGTAAGAGCATTTGCAAAATTCTGCAGTCTTGTCAGAAAAAAAAAAAAAAACGGTGAATAAAAGCGCGAATGGGAATAAAACGCATTCCCCGAGTGAATTATGTCACTGTGGCGTACAAACTAAATACGAAAGTGAGTGCAAGTATTCAGCTTTCTATGACTCAATTAGGAAAGTGCACATACGCCCCGGTGGCCTGGTAGTCTGATGTCGGCAGTGTAGCACTCCTGTGAGAGAAGTACAAAAAAAAAAGGAAAAATTGTTTGAAGAAATGGCAGCAAATGGAATGAAGGAAAATCCCCCTTTCAAGCAGTTATGCGGATTCGAGAAATAACTACTGCAATAGCACGTCCCTCCTTGTGCCACCAGCCCGCTCCTGTTTTTGAATTTTTCTCGTTCGTTTGCGGTTATGCCTCAGAGGCAACTGCGGAATGCCGGCAGCTATAGGTGCTGGAGATCAACTTGAAATTTTATTATTTTTAATGAAAATAACGACAAAGCGCGAGTGCACGAAAGTGATTCGGTAATGTCAAAGTGCTATGCCCAGGTCACTGACACTTGCCTTATATTCCCTTTTCTTAGGGTTTCGCTTCAGCAGAAATGTAATGCAAAATCGAATTAATGTTCAAGAGACCTGAAAAGCCTATGGATTATTATTTATGCAACAGATTTCATGGTATTCGGTCGGAAAGCCAGAAGGAGTTGCTCATATGTGCATGATTAATACGAAATCATTCGAAAGCAAAGTGGCTGATGTGCTTTGCAGGATGTGAATATCACTTCTAAGAAGGGTTATAGTCACGTGGATATTGTAGAGGGTTAATCAGGATAAAGGATAAAGCATTCTGGTGAAGGTAAGATTCAAGCTATTGCACTGTTTGCTCTAGGCCTTTTGACTTCATGGCATAAGCCGGTCGGAGTTTCGAAAGTGGGTCAGACATAATAAATGGATGTTCTAACTTATTATATATGGGTATGGTGTACAGTGTTTTTCGATGAGGACATAACAATTTCGTATTTAAATAAGGCTTGGAATATCGGACTGAAATTAACTCTAGTTAAAATATACAGGTTCGATTTAAGTACAACATTTCATCTGTTCATCCATCGGGAAGAAGCAGGCATTGTCTATGGTATATGCAGCCTTTTATTTATTTCAAATATTATGTCGTTTTTAGCAGTCGTTTGTTGTTTGTTTTTGGAGGCTTCTGCTATCTGTTGGAGCACTCAGACACAAATACTGGTCCATTGTACTGCCAGACAGACACCTTAGATGGCGTTAGAGCTCATGAAGAGCCAGAGCCAAGTTTATTTTTTTTCACTTATGTTGTGTGCGATTTGTTAATCACACAAGTGAACGGAACCTAAAGCTTAATGCCGATTCCGAAACGGCGAGAGCCGAGAAGCTTTTTCAAGGCAAGCATACAACGGAGGGTTTTCCCAGTATTCCACCGAGGAGGGATGCCGCGAAATAATCGTTCGATGGCGTTGGTGTTGTCGGGATTCGAACTCGCTCATCTTGGGTTAGCGGCCGACACGCTACCGACTGTGCCACGGCGCTCCCTTTTTTAGCAGTCAATACGCTTCCCAGATATTTGATCTCGTCCATTTTCTCAAAAAGGTGCGAGGTTTGAATTGATACAAATCAGTCAGTGAGCATAAAGGTATTTGCTACTACTTCCCAAAGGAGACTTTACTGATATTAAGGTTTGGTTTAAAAACTGGCAAAACTGTTTCTATGGATTGTCAATTTGAAGTCAAAAGTTGATTTGTGGTAGGTAAGTTTTGCCATTTTACGATGAATAGTTTAACGTCAGAATAACGCACGTATATTGTGCAAACTTATTTTAAGACCATGGTTCGGTTCGCTATATTTATCATGAGCAACATTCATTTTACGATCAAAATAATCGTCTATCTGAGCAAGTTATTCAGAACACGATGAAAGGTTTTTGCACCAGGTACACTCTAGTGGATAGTTCGAATTAGAAAGACCTTGGCTTAAAAGCTTATAAGATCCAGCTTTTGAAAAAGTTGAAACCGCGTTATTATTACACATGTCGTAGGTCCTTGCTGCATCGTCCCTCAGAGTTGGATTCGAAGACTTTACATGGCCTGACAGTTTTCATCAGTTTTCGTTATGGTGCAGGCCTCTGCGCCGTAAAGCAGGACTGGGATGATCAGTCATTCATATAGTGCTATCTTGGTTTTTCGTAGGACGTCTCTACTTCTTAATTGCCTCTTGAGCCGAAAGAAGCAGCGGTTGGCAAGCGCTGGTGTTGTTGTCGCTGCTAGTGACCAGCGCCAAGGTAGACAAAGTCCTTGACTACTTCAAATTTGTAGCCGTCAATTGTGACGTTCTGACCAAGACGTCGGTGTTGTGCGTCTTTTTTGATATCAGCATATATTTGGTTTTACCCTCGTTCACCGAAAGAAGTTTTAGCCGCTTCTGCCTTAATGCTTTTGAACACTTCATTGACGTCTCGCTGTGCTTGCCTAATAATGTCAATGTCATCCGCGTACGCAAGCAATTGCGCAGACTTGAAATAGATCGTACTCCTTCTGTTGGCCAGTGAGTCTCGTATGATATTTTTAAGCACGAAGTTGAAGAAGTTACATGACAGAACGTCACCTTGCCCAAATTAATTTTTAACATCGAAGGTGTCGGTCAATTCGCTACCGACCTTAATGGAGCAACAATCGGACGAGTTTGGCAGGGATGTTAAAACTGGACATGGCTCGGTATAGCTCATCCCTATGCACACTGTCATATGCGGCCTCAAAATCAAGAAAAAGATGGTGCGTGTCGATTAAAACTCTTGTCACTTTTCCAAGATCTGCCGCAGTGTGAAAATTTGGTCTCTTGTGGACTTACCTGGCCTGAAACCACAGTGATAGGAACGTATCAAAATATCCACAAAGGCTTTCAGTACAGCAGAGAAGATCTTGTACGCGATGTTGAGGAGACTTATTCCTCTATAGTTGGCGGAGCTATAGGGGTCTTCTTTCTTATGGACTGGGCAAACAATGCTAAGATTCCATTCGTGGCCCATGCTTTTCTCCGACTATGTTTTAAAGATGAGCTGGTGCATGCGCCGTACCAACTCATCTCCAGCCGCTTTAAATAGCTCAGCAATCAGGGCGTTTGCTCCCGCGGCTTAGTTAGTTTTAAGCTTCGAAATAACAAGCTTAATTTCATCTAGGTCTGGTGGACGGAGTTTTATTTTTTCATAAAACTTGGGAGCATCATTCCTGTGGTATCATCTCTCCAGTTCCTCGATCTCACGCTTTTCGTGCTCTCGTTTTTTCTTTCGTAAAAGCGTGTGCTCCTCCCCCCTTTTCTGCTCGCAGAGCTCACGAACGGCTCTCGTCGGTCTATGTAGCACGGCTTTGTAGGTGGTTTGCTTTGCTACATGGGCTTGTTTGCATTGCTCATCAAACCAGTGGTTTCTAGCTGGTGGCGGTTTGAAACCCAGCACATCAGAGGTAGTGTCTCTGATGGCACGCTGGCGATGCTCCCACTGCTATTCTGTGGATTGTTCCGGTGTTACCGGACTTTGCGAGAGGTCGAGAAAAACTCGATCGGCGAAGATCCTAGCATTCTCCTGCGATTGTAGCTTTCCAACGTCAGACTCTTGTTGTCTTGCTCTTTTTTGCCTGTTCCATCCCATCGCGCTTCTTGAAATGCGGTTGTACTATATCTGCTTTGTAGCAGTCTAGGGTTTTTCCCAGTTGGTTTCCGGTCTGTTAAGAGACCGAATATTTTAAGTGCAGACTCGCAGAGTGTTTCGCTTATGTGGGTCATCAACATTGTATCCGTCCGTATCCGAGGCTTGTTTTGGCTTCGTAACAATATTTGTTTTCCGTGATAGATGTCAACCCAAACCCCTAACCTGGAGGGCCAAGATTCGCTGCACACATTGGTTTCACTACTCGGCGGATACCAAGCCAACTATCCAGGAGATAGCTGCGCGGAGGCTGTGTTTCAGCTTGGATTGAGCAGGGACAGAGATCGAAGCTGGCGTTTGCCATGCTAAACACGATAAACTTCTTTACTCTATTTGCTCACTCCTACACTCCTTAAAATTATCGATTAAATAAAGTTAATACCACAGACATTAACATTTGCTTCAAGTGTTTTATTTCATACGAACTTTCTATACCACTAAAACAAACACCCCTTATATAATGTAGCGCAAAATAAATCATCCAATTTTGTATAGAATTACTTTTTTACTAAATCAAAAATAACTATTTTGAATGATGGAAATTTTTACTTGGATCTTTACAGTTTTTTTTTTTTTGTTAAGAGGAAGTATGATTTCCGTAAAGTGGCTGCCGCCAATGTTGATACACATTTGTACCCGTCCTATCACATTTTCTATGACTTCCCGCAAGATTTCCGGTGATAACTACATATTCGCATTCCTTAACGGCTGCGATTGTCTGAAGCTTGTTGGCATAAGCCCGCGACTTCAAGTAGCCCCAAAGAAAGAAGTCTGGGATGGTTGAATCGGGTGATCCTGCTGGCCATGCCAAATCACCAAAACGGGTGATTACGCGACCAGGAAATGCTTCCTTCACAATATCCATTATAGCTCGTGCCGTGTGTGCAGTTGCACCATTTTCTTAAAACCACATGTCCACCAAGCCTCGCTCATTCAATTTCGGCAGTAAGAAGTCGTTTGTCATTACTCTGTAACGTTCGCAAGTAAAAGTGACCGTATTGCCGATGGCGTCCTCAAAAAAATATGTCCCAATCACTCCCCCCGCGTGAACGCCGCACCACACATTGGCTCTTCGTGCATCACATGCGTATTTTTAGTGCCCCAGAAATGAAAGGTTTTGCTTATTGACGTAACCGCTTAAGTGGAAATAGGCCTCGTCGCCGTGATGATTTTCGACACAAAATCGTCCTCTTCGTTGTTGATATTAAGGATGGCTTGACAGTAATTCACATGCGACTGATGGTCAGCAGGCATTAACTAAAGCACTGTTTGCGCGGGAACATGTGCAAGTCTTTTACTAAAATTCGCTGTAGGATGCGTCTGATGATGCCCAATTGCGTGCTCCTTTGATGTTTCTTCACTCATAGCTACAGCCGAGATATTCTGGGCCGAACGACTAGTCCGGTGGCGGCCACGCCCTGTGGTTCCAGTCTATTCGAGTCGAGTAGCTAAGCGCTTGAATGTCTGACCAGTTGGCGGCAAGATTAGGATATCGACGTCGAAAGTCACGCTGCACTAGCACCATCGAACGAGTATTGGTCAAAAAAATCGACACAATTATTTCACGCTCTTGCGGAGTATAGCGCTCTATTGCTTGTTTATTTGCATACTGCAGCTGTTTGGTTTACAAATGTCAAATATGAATGACTTACGACTCCATTTGAAAATATTATAACATCTTCCGATAGGGTAATTAATTTTGCCCCACCTTGCATTTCCAAATTCCCCAGTTTTTATTTTTTAAGCGAGAAATTTTAAATTACACAGTTAATTGGATGACCACACTTAATTAGAGCATGTACTTAGATTCATGGATATTTGGCACAGTCGTTCATATTGTTGGTTGGCCGGGCTTAACCCACGACTTTCGACGATTAAAAAATCCTTTCTTATTCCAGTGTTGATGTAGCTACTCACATTTACATAATTGCCATTCGAGGTCACTTGGTTTGATTATGTGCGGGATCCAGTTTCCTTACTCCTGCGTCACTCCCATTGATATGAAGCCAATCAATATCTAACAGTTCAGACAGTTTTTGGAGAGTTTGACATCGGTTTTTATGAAGTAGCTCCTCCAATGCTTCATCTTCGAACCTCTGCTTCTGTCCAGGTCGTTCCTTGGTTTCCAAGTCGGAATCGTCAGTTTTAAAACCTGCTAATCAACTGTGCTCAGTTCGAGCATGATCACCGTTCAAATATGACGACTTTCCAGCTCTTTTTTCATTTTAGGGTAAAGATGTACTTCAACGGAATCATATATACTGAAACTGACGCCTAAAGAGAGTTGTCGTACATAAGCTACGAAAAGTATTTTTGAATTTTTCAAATGATAACTGATCCTCACATCTGAATATTTTACTAGTTCACAAAGAGGTACTAATCGGATTATACGTGGGATAATTTACTAAATTTAGATTATTATTGATACAGTGAAAAGATCATTATATTTGTATCAATCGTCAAATTTCTGTTAACTTTTTTTAGCTTTCTAAAAATGCAGCATCGAAAAGAATTTGTAATTTATATACCGACTGCAATAAATAGCTGAAATTTCCCATCCTACGCAGGAACTCAACCAATTGACCTTCACCAGATGGTGCTAAAATTACCTCCAAGCAGCATCATCTGCTGTTCGAGCGAAGCACGATTTGTCTTCGCATTTACAAATTAGCGTACTTTTACTCTTACTCACAGTCTACAAACGAGCAAAATAAATTAGTTCTTTACGATCGACATGATGAATTTTCCATTCGGAAAACTGTGAAAAAAGTATAATCCAATTTTGGCGTTTGATCGATTCCACAATATACAAAGCTTCCTCGAAATGCAATTTTCAAAGATCAATCTATTAAGTAAGGAAATTTGTTTACAACCTTTAACTCCTCATCATTGCTTGCTTGCTTGCTTTCAATGCAAAGTGGGCTATTAAGACAAAGTAAATAAACAAAACTGCACCTAAGTAGATGGAATTGATCAAGTGGGAAGTCCATTTTTGCATTGCACTGTTTAGAAGACTGCCTCACATCTGGAACTGGAATTTTTATTTAGGTTCAATGGCATAAGTTGCCGTAGTAGATTCATTAGTTATCTATTAGAAAAATGTGAGACTAAAATACATACTTTTTACCGCTTATACATAAACGCAAATTCAAAAAGTAACAGGAGTTCTGTCATTTCGCTGGTCCTGTATGTCCGGATTTCATTATTTTTATCATTATGTAGGTAGACAAATACAATATGTCTCAAAGTTTTTTTTTGTTTTTTGTCACAATGGAATAAGGAATTAGCACTTACCTACAGCAACTTTTAAATAATGTGTTAATGGTGCCCTTTTCTGCTTAAGGACACCCAGATTGCTGATGGTTAATTGTCACTACTGTCAAGCTTGTTGACGGTCAAATGACATTGAAAAGGGACTGAATTTTGGGCTAAAAGATCGAAATTCTCGAAGTGAAATTTACAAAAATTTGGTAAATTACAACAACGACAAACTGATGCTGTCCATCTATACAAAATACGCATACTTTTTCTTCAACTCAACTTTAGCAATAAGAAGCTTATATCTAGGCATAAGCCCAACTGTAATTGTAGGCCTTAGCTTCCCACCTAACTATAACTCCTTCTTTAATTTTGTCACCTATAAAAGAACTTCTGATAGTTTCCCAAGTTTCCTTCCCTTTAACAGCGAAACCTTAAATTATCCCTGTCAATCACTTTTTTGTTACACTTTCCAAAAAAAGTAGGTCTGTCTGTCAAACATTTAAATATATCAAATTTATCCCTCATACTCTCATCAAAAATAAATTAAATTTTCTGGAGTCCCCCAAGGCAGCTGCTTAGGTCCACTTCTTTTCATCCTTTCTGTTAAAGAGATTGAAATGGTTGTTAAACATTCCCATATCTCACTGTTCGCCAGTGCATTCGGAAAACTCAACCTAGACTTATGAGTTGGTGGCATCATTAGCCCGTACTTTTTGGAAGATGTGCATGGAAAGTGTTGTCGGAATATATTGATCACCTACGAGCATTTATTTCCAAAATTGAATAAATTGACTTCAAACGATTCAAAGAAGTTGATCGGTCCCCATAATTATGCGATTTGATATTTAGACACCTTTCATCGACCATTTACACTCTCTGAGGCTAAAGCAAAGGCCATGGTCACATGAACGATATTGTAATTTATTCAGTCATCCATGCTGATACTACGTGTTGACTTTCATGTTGTTCTGTTCCTTTTCTGTTGTGTTAATATTATCGTAATTCCTTCAGCACTGGGATAACTTCGCTAGTGATTGAGCCATCTGGAGAAGCTTGTTAGCTTAGTCCTAGGTTCATCCCGATCTGTAGCCTCGTCTAAGAGCATAAGTGCCATTTATAGCTAATTCATGACTAAGCCTTGAACTTTGGCCTGAAATGATTTCTTACTTACTTATAAAGTAACGCATTTTGTTTATTTACACTTTACATTAACATTTGTTAATTACACTTCTATCTACACTATCATGATGGTAAGCATGCTTAAAAGGCCTCGCTCGCTGACTGTCAGCTGTCAAAGAGGCTAAATACGAGTATGTTATGGAACGTTCGGCAAATAATTATTTGTTTAGAATTTAGATGAGAGACTTTGATTTTATTTTCCCATTAAAAGGGAAAGCAAATACAGAAAAGTCAAATTTACGAGTTGTATAAGTGCCCTCAGAAGGCCGTGAAAATGTTGAAGATGATGACCACATAAACAAAATGAATATGGATTACCACCAAATCATATTCAACAATTCGCTGCTGTCATGGATTTTTCTCGGATTATTCGGATTTGAAACAAGTGGACTGGGAGAGCATGTTAGCTTCATCGATTTACACTTATAGTCCGCTCTGAGTTCTTACCATAAAAGCAGATGATCAATAAGTGCTGCTACGTAAAACATTCCGAACATACTCACAGCTCTTTACCAAAATTATACGTGGCAATTGTCATTTTTGTTTTGATATTTGTGAAGTATGAGTAAGCAGATGCAGAATATATGTCTAAAAGCAATGGAATGCTATACCACTTAAGAGCGCGAAGTACTCGTGGATAGTTATTTACGAAATACTTCGTTAGCGACTTTGGCGCAACATGAATTTCTGCGGGGATTTCTTGACCGTCCTACAACAAGTGGCCGATCACTTCAAGGTCATTCGCCTTGACTCGTTCGTAAACATTGCACTCGTGGCTGCCGAACCCATGGATGAACCGTCAAGGTATACCAAATGCCATGCAGCTAGCCATTGCACTGCAACGCAATTTGGTAAAAGACTTGAAAATGTTCTCTTTCATAGAGAATCCGCACATCGTCCACGAAATGCCTTAGCATCTCCCCTCAGTCATTGCACGGACCTTCACTTACGCCGGAAGTGTCATCCTCAGCGACGCCATGGGTATTACTATTACTAATGAGTAATGAAGAATCATTCAAATCAGTTTTAGTCTTCTATATTGCAAAGCTGGGGCAGCGAAGACTTATGCAAAGGCTTGTCTATTAAATAGAATTAATATTATTTATTCTATTCTATTTAATATAATCTATAAAATAGAACATATTATAGACATAAGCGTTAGCGTCAAGTACTTTATTTCATATTTAATTTGTATACCTCTAGAAAAAACACCGCTTATTTTTATTCATGGACTTGGGTAGCTCTCGTCCGGAGCTCCAATCGGGGAAATAGTTTACTCTAGAATGGGGGTCAGGAAAATTCAAATTAAGAATTTAGTTGAGACTAGTGTTCCGAACCGCGAGTATATTCTAGCCCCTATTTCGCTGCGGAAAAATTTCATAAGAATAAAAAAAATAAAGTAGCATTCAACAAAAGTTCGCGCCATTCTGATACTATGGACGCTCAGCTTTTATTGCCATAATTTTTTATAATTCAAAAGAAGGTTATTATTAAATATGAATGATACACACTGTGTACTACTGGAGTGAAGGAGCGAGCAAACAGAGCAAAGAAGTTGATCGTATTTAACATGACAAACACTCGCTTCGATCTCTGTCCCTGCTCAATCCAAGCTGACACACAGCCTCCACGTAGCCTCTTCTAGATAACTGGCCTGGCATCCGCCGGGTAGTGAACCAATGTGTGCAGGGAATCTTGGTCCTCCAGGTTGGGGGTTGTGCTTAGGGTTAACACCTTTATCGCGGAAAACAAATCTTGTTACGTAGTAACAACATGCCTTCGAGTCTGCACCTGGAATGTGCGGTCCCTTTACAGCCCAGATACAGACAACCGACTGGAAAAAACCTTTGACTGCTGCGAAGCAGATATAACCGCACTCATGGAAGTAGGATGGGATAAACCAGACGCGAAAAGATGAACATAACAAGGAAAATAAACAACGCCTATTCGGGTGCGGATTTGTTATTCGAGGAAGATTCCGACAAAAAGTCTTAAGCTTCCGGCATGTAAGCGAACGCCTCATAACAATACGCATAAAAGCCTAATATGCGTTCATGCCCCTACGGAAGAAAAAGATGATCGGCTCAAGGATGACTTCTATGATCTCCTGGACCAAACGTACGCCCAATGCCCCAATTATGACACCAAAATTGTACTAGGAGATTTTAACGAAAAACTGGGTAAAGAGGATATATTTGAGTCGACCATAGGAAAACATCACTTTCGACAACGGATTCAGGCTAATTGACTTCCTAGCAGGGCGTAGCCACCTTGCAGCAAGCACATGATTCCCACATCTCAACATCCATAAAGGAACCTGACGGTCACCAGATCAGTCGACCATCAACCAGATTGATCACGTTGCGATCGACGCCAGACACTCGTCCAGCATCCTAGATGTACGAACCTTCCGAGGAGCCAACATCGACTTGGATCACAACCTTGTTGTAGCCAGGTACAAATGGGGATATTAAGGATTCTACGGAGTCGAGCAAGACAACAAGGAGGAGCAGGAGACCGCTAGGATCTTCGCCGATCGAGTTTCCCTCAACCTCTCGCAAAGTCCGGTGACACCGGAACAATCTACAGTAGAGCAGTGGAAGCATTCCCAGCGCACCATCAGGAAGGCTGCCTCTAATGTGATGGTTTTCAAACCGCCACCAGAAAACACGAAAAGCGTGAAATCAAGGATATGGAGAGATGATACCACAACGAACATGCCGGGGCTATAAAGCCAGAGCGGAAGCCTGTAGAGATGAAGACGAACAACTAGTACATAGTAGAGTCACAGTCAATGCTGAGAATATGGAAAAACCACTTCTGTAGATTATTTAAAGTGGCTGGAGATGAGTTGGTAGGGCGCATGCACCAGCTCATCCGTAAAATATGGTTGGAGGAAAGCATGCCCCACGAATGGAATCTCAGCATCGTTTGCCCATCCATAAGAAAGGAGACCTCTATAACAGACAGAGGAATAAGTCTCCTTGACATCGCTGTACTGTGTGAGCGCCTAATCTGATAGGTTCCTATCAGTGTGGTTTTAGGCCAGGTAAGTCCACAATTGACCAAATTTTCACACTGCGGCAGATCTTGGAAATTAACCTAGAATTCCAAACCTATACACATCATCTTTTACTTTTGTCGATTTTAAAGCCGCATATGACAGTGTGCATAGGGACGAGTTATACCGAGCTACATATGTCTAGTTTTAACATCTCTGCCAAACTCGTCCGATTGTGCAGGATGCCAATGGAGAATTATCGAAGCGGCAAAAATTTGTCTTTCGGTGAACGAGGGTAAAACCAAATCTATGCTGTCATCCAAAAAAGACGCAACACCGACGTCTTGGCCAGAACGTTTTGAACAATTGACAGCTATAAATTTGAAGTGGTCGAGGACTTCGTCTATCTTGGCTCACTAGTGACCAGCGACAACGCAGATATCAAACCCAGCTTCTTTCGGCTCAAGAGGCAATTGAGAAGTAGAGCCGTCCTTCGAAAAACCAAGGTAGCACTATATAAATCACAGATCATCCCAGTCCTCCCTTACAGCGCAGAGGCCTGGACCTTAATGAAAATGGATTAAGATGCCCTAGGTCGCTTCGAGAGGAAAGTTCTGCGTTCTATCTATGGTCCCGTTTATATATACGGAGAGTGGAGGGGAAATAGAGCGAATGGACAGCAGAGCTCCGGCCCGAGGAGTCTTCGAATCCAACCCTGATAGACGGCGCAGGCCAACTGGGGTGTGGCACTGGAAACAACTGGCAAAAGATCGCACAAGCTTGTTGGTTGATAGCTAGGTTCACGTCGTACTGTAGCGCCATATAAGAAGAAGAAGATGATACCCACTGTGATGAAATGTTAAAAAAAATCACTAAGAAATTTAAATATCTCGCGGTAGCTTTTTTTGAACTTTCAAACAAGTTATTGATGAAAAGATTCATGTTCATCTGGCTGGTTCAGCTGAAAATATCTTCGCTGCAACTAACAATGTGAATGAGAACCAAAATACGTCCATTTCGAGAAGCTCACAGGAATTAAGCCTCTTTGAAACCCCTTCAAACTGTATTTTGCATAAATATTTTGGCCTAACGCTTATGAAGAACTAAAATTAGCAAACCTAAACGCACAATATCGTACTTTCTTTGATTGAGTGCCTCGAGTGGATGAACAAAATCATGATTTTATAGAGAAAATTATTTTCCATTTGTCTGAGTACATAAAAAACAAATACAAAAAACGCAAAAAAAAAATTGTGGACCAACCTCTCTTAATTTTTACAAAATGATAGCCGTTTTGGGGAATGGATTGCGTTACTGATCGTTGATTGAGTTTTTTTTTATTCCTTAAATAGGGTTATATGGCAGAACTGAAGGTCAGTGCTACAAACCATATGGCCAGTCGAAAAATGGCTCAATTGCTTTACAAATTCCTTAATCGTGGGGTTCATTGAAATGAAGACTTCAAATGATCAGCGAGATCATGCGAAATGCGAAAAACAGCCGTAAATATGCAAGAACCTAATTAGAAACATCGTAGGAAGGATGACCATTTTTAGACATAGCGAACGCATATATAAATAAATATAAAATATCAAGTCTTTTCCCAAAGACATTGCATTTTTATATTGACTTAAAATGACCCCTCGTGTTTGACTACCCTGGTAAAGCACCAATGGAGTCACGACAATAGATAGAGCGCACAATCCCTCCCATCTTGCTTAATATTGGAAGCATTTCCTCCTGCATTCCCCACTCCAGCATAAGGTTCGCAATAATTATATTCAGCCAGTCCGCCTTATCCAACAAGCCACATAAAACGAAACAATTTAAATTGAAAGAACATTTCAAATTGATCATATATTAGCGCGAGTCCATTATCTCCATCCGCACCATTGCACATACTCCACCATCATCCCCAGGCCAGTACCATCACCATCCCGAAAACTCCCATCGTAGGCGCGACATCAAAAAGAAAATTCCAATTCTCCAAATTCAATGAACAGAGATAATTAATAATAATTAACAAACAATTACAACCGAGTAGAGAAACAGAAAAGAAAACTCAAGAAAAACAATCGCCTCCCGCCCTCCGTCCATTCATTCGAAACTGCCCGGCTCTCCAGCTACGAGAGCACCTCAATTTCAATAACGAAAAATAAGCTAATTAAATTCCGCACCATTACCTTCGCCGTTGAAATGTAGTATCTGAATGGTAGCGAAGCATTTCGTCGGACGGAATTTTCATTCGTGCAACGATTTTCACTTTTCATCTTTGAAATATTCGAGACAGATGGTGTGACGCGCTGAGTGCTGAGGGATGAGTGTGTATTGGAAAATCTGAATGTTCTAGGACATATTTCTGTTTTCCGCGATATTTGCGTTTCGATTTTTATTCACTTCCTCCCCAGATGCCCAGCGATGAGAAATAAAAAGAACGATCATCAGCAAGTTGATGGTAATGGTGAAAGGGAGCTTGCTGACGAAGATAGCGGTAATGAGGGGAATTGATTTAATTTTGATTCGACATCAGTCTGCTTGTCTGGTGTACCGACAGATGCCCACGATGCCTGGTTTGCCTGGGGGGGAATGAAAGCACTTTACGAAGCTCAAGGAAAGGAAAACAATTTTCGGGAAATACTGCTGTTTGTAGTGTGGCGTGCCAGTTGCTATAACACCCAGAAGGCCCCCAAGGAATAATCTGGACATTTTTTTTCTGTTTGCCCCAGCGTGCAGCCAGGTAGCTAGGGTGAAACCAACCCTAGATGTAGCTCTATTTGTACAGCCTCTGAGGTGAACTTTAGTGTTTGAGGTAGAAGGTATGTCCCTTACAAGTGGGCTCACTTCGCATAGTGTAGCAAATCTCTATGCTATCAATCCGCAACCATGACTACTGCACTCGAACGTTCAACTATATGCGCTGTCACACATCGCTAGAGCCAAGACACGAAACCCTGCTCACAAGGACACCATATTCGACATTAGCGTATCCAGGTCAAATGTGGAAGCACTTTCTAGTGGGTGGCCATAAGTATGGCATGTTAATAAAGCGGAAGTGACACCGACCGGAACTAGTATGTTGTACGCAACGCACACTAACCCCACCGCCTTCAAGCGATCCCGTTCGCTGGTTGGGTGGTCACCATTTACCTGTTTGGGAGAGTATCAAATAAGAGACAGGAAATGAAATTTCCGCTTCGAATGAACATGTTTACGTGCGCTGCAAAGGACACACACGAAGGACCAAATCGACGTGCTTCTCTTCGCAAATGTCTTTTTCCCGCTAGACGGTATTTTTTCCGGTGAAAAAGCACCGAAAATTGTATTTGTTTGCTACCGTTTGCTGGTGTCTTTTCAATTCAATACTTTTGCTGCGCTTTTTAGAGGACAAATTGTGATAAAATTTTATCCAAGGCAAACATCCAAGTGTTTGCGATCAAGGGACACCGAACGTGATGCATTTAAGTTGACTGAAAATCGATGGGCATTCCAAAGAAATTCCAAAAAGAGTGCGAAAAATTGATATGATATTCGAAATCATCATGTCGTTGACAACAACACTACAACGTCAAAGGATGCATTCCGATTAACGACTGTTTGACTATCGACCATATTCCGTTGCAGGTATACAATGCGCTCCTTTCGCAGTCACTCCTACTTTGCAATTCGGCACATGCGAGGTGCAGACGTGAGAATATGTCCTCTCGGACAATAACATCCTTGATTGATTGCCCATAAGTGAAATCGAAAAACAATATTTCGTCAATGGACCTAATGAGTAGACTCAGCATTTCTGAATGTCCTTGTCGTGGCATCAGTCACCAATCGACCATTCAGCAGCCCAAACTGCTAACGTCAACACAATTATGTTTCATTACAGGATTTCTTTTAACTGCCAGACGTGTCACTAGGCGACTCACTAATATCATAAAGTAAGAACCTTTTTGTCTGTTTATCATTGTCCTTCCATCTCGGTGACGGTGCATATTCTGCACAGTGTAGGAAATACATATGTATTTACAAATCCTCCGACAAATTACCTTTTTTGACACAATCCGCCCTCGGAGTCCTTCCTGCTGGCGGAAAATAGAAACCAGAAACATAACAACATCCATAATATCTATGCAATGTTTAGATTCTTTCACAAATTTGTTTTCAATTTAGCTGCGAACTTCATCCCCGGGTATTGAAAAGAAATCCCACACACATACATACACGTCTTCGGTTGGCATTGTAATTCAGTCTTCATTCAGTCTTCAAAGGGGGTAGCCACCCACCTAGTCAGGGCGAGCGAGGTAGCAGGAAAGATGCACAAAAGCCGTGAGAAAAAAAAAATCTGCTTATACGAAACGAAAGTTTGTTAAGTTTGTAAGTATGTTATTCGAAAGTTCAGAATTGTTTTCCCCTCCGTTACCCCTCTTACAGCCCCACAATCGTTTCTGTATTTGTAACGAAATTAAAAAGTTCCCAGGGCCCGTTTGCCTCGTATTCAAATTGAAGTGCTTGAAAACGGTCGGGCAGTCGTGCCCGTCCGTTTTCAACTTAAGACGTGTTAAACCTGTGAGGGTGTTGAAGTGAGTCAATTTTTTTTATGACGGTTTATTCGAATTTTGAATTTTCATTCAGCACTTTCATCCATTACCATTTTAGTTCGCACAACTGAGCGTAAAATTTCAAGTTGTTGTTTTTATTTTTGTGTTTTTTATTTCGGGGCTATTCTAGGATTCTAGGATTCTAGTAGTAATTTCTAAGTAGCTTTGAAATATAAGCTGTAGGCAGTTGTATTCAGGGTGAGGCTTATTTATATTTAAAAAAAAAACTTAAAAACTCAAAACCCCATGTTGCTTTCTTCTATTGAGCAGGCAGTAGCTTTATGGAAAGTTCTATGTCCCTTATTTATATCAGGTTTTTTGAAAGAGTCAGTTAGAAGCGGTGTTTATGAATCATCCAGTTAATCGGCCAAGGTTAAGGGTGTAGATGAATGGTTGAGTACTGGCAATGTGCCTTATCTTATCTGGACATTACAGGTTTAAGACCATAATCGACGCTATAAGGTCGAGTAGCTATGATCATTGTAGCGAAAAAAAATTGAATTCTACCCACAAGCCTTTTTTTATGAAAAACGTTTCCCTTTCATTAAAAGTTGAGTATGAAGGATGAAGATCCTATCAGTGAATTTACATTCACCGACAGGATCTTCAAGTGCCTCTCTGCCAGCGTACCCATCATGACCTTAGGTGCGCTGGGCCCGGCAGAAGCGAGCAGATACTATCTACTCGGGTCGCCGTTTCCAGGATCTGTTTTTGGAGCTGCCCAATCTGCCCTTGGATTGCGAGCAAGATCGAACAGACATCCACCTCGGCCCCCGGTGCCTTAGAGGCAGGCAATGGGGCTTTAGGAACAGCCATGGGCTTTTGTACCGTCTTTCCCGAACCTGCCGCCATTTGGGCGTAGGTCAAGTGGGATGTGACGGCTGGTATTTGGACGCTTCTCCTCGACCTTCTGCTTACGGGCCAGGTTTTCTTTCTTGATGTCTTGGAACTTAGGACATCCCCGATAGTTTGCAGGGTGTCCTCGGTTCCGACATAAGATACACTCGAGCTGCTCTCTGTCCGCCACCTTGTCTTTCTCAAGGTCGCATTCCTCGTTAACGCATCGAGGCTGCATTTCGCAGTTCGACGCGGCGTGCCCGAATCTTTGGCAGCGGATACATTGCAAAATGTTTCCTTGCCTTTTTAATATTTCCCATGTTACACGCTGGGAAGCCAAGGAAGTAGTGGACCTTAACCTCTCCAGCTTGCTGTTGCGTGTGAGCTGTTCCACGAAGAAGGGAATCACTCGCTTCTCCCGTCAGGAGCTCACCGTGGAAAATGGCTTAACCGCCACGAATTTGAGGTCGTCACTCTCGAACTCTTTGAGCTCTGAGAGCATTTCCTCGGGATCTGTGATAGATTCCACGCCTTTGAGGAGCATCGTCCGCAACCTCTCGGCCTTTGGAGTGAAGAGAAAAACTCCGTCGTTGACTCCTTCAGTAGTCTTTTTATACGCTTATGCTGCTCCAGTGTCTTGCACTGAATAGCATAGCGTTTCTGGCCCAAACATTTAAATTCAAAATTACCTACACCAATGGCATACTTACCCAGATCGATGGTTTCTCGTAAGGCCGTGGTATAGGTGAGGATCGGTGGCACTTTCTCCTTTTTCGGGCGCTGTTGCTGCGGCTGATGCTGTTGCTGCTTCTGCTGCTGTGGTTGTTGTTGCTGCGGTTGTTGTTGCTGCGGTTGTTGTTGCTGCTGCTGTTTCTGCGGCTTTAGCTGTTGTAGTTGCTGCTGCTTCTTCTGCGGCTGTTGTTGTTGTTGCTGCTTTATTTCTTCGGCGGCTGTTGCCTCCTCTCTCAGCTTCTGCAACGCCTTCATTTTGTCTACTACGGCCTGCAGCTGGGCGCGCAGGAAGCGTTCTTGCTCCTCCAGTACACTACGTTCATCCTCCGTAGCCGAACTTAAGAGGGCCGCGAAGGCGTTGTTGTCCCCATATAGCGGCCTTCTCTACCATCGGAGATATTCGACCTCTGCTTCCACGGGGATCACTTGCCTTGCTTGTTGCTGTTGTTGTTGTTATCCCGCTGCTTCAGACGTCGATGGTGGTGATGATGACGCAGCTTTTAAGTCGAAGTGGTGAGGGAGGGGCGCTTAATTAAGTTGGGCCTTGAGTTGACCCTTCTGCGCCTCTTCATTACGATGGCCGGCGTTGCGAAATCGGATGATAAATCATCCGATTCCGATTCCGTCTGACGAACGGATCCTCTCCCGCCGTCTCCCGACATGTCTTCGCGCTACTGTTGCTACTACTGTTAGTAGTAGAAGAACACGAAAAATATTTTTTTTTTCCCGAATGGGGATTTGATCTCCCGATCTTCGGATTATGAGTACCGCGCTCTACCACTGTGCTAACTTTATAGTTGCGAAGTGTTCGCCTAAGTCCGCACTTGTACTGTTTATTGTTTATTTTGCTTTGCACTTAAACACTTAAACACTTCCTATCACTGCACTGGTCTGTGATCAACTGCTCTTTTTCCGTCATCCACCCTGAAGAATTTCCAGCGTAGGATGTATGTACATTTGTCTATGAAGCAGATATGTAAGATAGGTAGTATGTTGATGGCACACATACGGGGAATTTCGCAATTTGTATCCTCAGAGAACTAATGTTTGAGGTATTTTTACAACACGCAACATAGATGTTTGAAAGACGACTAAATTCTGGCCACGAATAGTATAAGTTTCTTGTTGTTCAATGTCACACCTACATCCTAAAACGCAAAACTTTCTTCAGACCACATTTGAGCTTTTATCGCTGGAATTACGAGGAGACTTCCTTTTTAAAAGTTATGTTAATAAATCCAAATCCGTTGTTCTTAGAGAAACATGGTCGGATGTTCGTACTTTCCCTTATTTCTAAGCTTGCACCCTTGGTAAGCCTTTATTTTTCGTCACGAATATCTCTAGAAAGAATAATGATACCGACTCCAGATGAATTTCATTCGACTCATAACTGCAGGAAGTTGTAGGGTTGTTCTTTTTCTTTAACGTCAAATATGTCCTCAAATTTGAAAGGTCTCAACCCTCGAATTTTCCCATATAATGGCACTAAGCCACGAGCTCCAAATTTCGAGAGCCCATTATATAGGGACATTTTGGAAATAACACGCTTTTTATTAGTTTCACATGTACGTATGTTTGTTTGTTTGTTTGTAACTAAGTTTTTGGGGTCGATTTTGCCCTACTTCAAGTGATCAGATTTGGCTTAAACTTTGCACACTTGTCAAAGACTGAAGACAATACAATAATTCGATCAAAATATCCGATTATCCTGATTAGGTTCGCCAGGGTTCATGAATTTCTTTTGGGATCCTTTGCATGAGAGTAAGAGAGATAGAGCTAGTGCGCCAATTACGCATGCGCGCAGTTCCAGACTTACTCTAAGATTCAGACTCTCAGCTCAGAAGAACGTAGCAGAGACTTTCTCAAGGAAGTTGCGGTCTCAACTTGTTTGTTCCGTATACATACATAAATGCACTGACAAATCTGATACGCATACTGTTAAGTCAAGGGTTAGGTAAGGTCGGTACAGTTTTACGGACACTGCAGGAAACCAACGCATCCTGGGATCTCCACGACGTATTTGTTGTTACGCACTCCCTTGATGGATGCAAAGTCCAACTTTAATCCATTGTTTAATATATTATGAATGCATGCAAACTTAGCGGATTCTTAATGGTTTTGAAAATCAGATTGAAGTTAGCTAGTTTTTAGATGTACACCAGTGTTATGAAGCCATGTACTAAAATTCGCCCAATCCACTATACTGGTGAGAAACGTGCCGAGGGATGAATGGCAAGAGGGTGACTAAAAATATCTTGTCGCTAGCGTCAACCTCAGGGAACCAGGCCCACCCTGTTGTATATGTGCCTTACCCTTCTATCGGACCTCTGGCGGGTGGACCTTATATTTGGTTATTATTCGTGGGAACACTATGGAAAACAAACAAATTAAAATTAACAAAACACAAAAGAGAAGGGCATTGGAGAAAAGAAAACAACTGTTATTAAGAAGAAGAATTACAAGAGAGAAAGAAGAAAAGAAGGCTCTATATGGAAAATTATAGAGCCAAACAGTCAGAACAAGCCAGAGAAGCTCGTTTACAGTAAGCGCGTCAGCATAGAGCTGAAATTCGAGCTGCACAATCAGAACAAGACAGAGCATATCGCTTGCAGCAAGTGCGGCAACGAAATGCCGAGTCCAGAAGATTAAGTAGAGCCAGTATAACAAACTTTAAGCAGGCAATCAACACGTTCTGTGATAAGATATGTGAAGTTTGCACTAAACGGTGCCATTCGCATCAGATTTCTAGGTGGATTGTAGTCTCTAAAACAGCGCCATATTTGCCTAATGAATTAAAACATAGAAATTGCTTGGTTGTTTGCAACCGTTGCAAGACTCATTTGAGTTCGAAGAAAAATTTTGCATTTTTGGAAATCACAGATTCCTCGAGAATTATACGTGCTATCAAGGCAACATCAGGATTTGCAGGGGTACAATGTTGTGCGATGGCATTAGCAAACATTCTAGGAGCCTGTATTGTGCCACCACAATATTCGTCTACAAACACCCTCAATTTGAATATGATAACAGGTGACCAAATCTAGAGCAACATAAGATTTCGAACGGCGAGAAATTTAGCGCCTTATCCTATTGGAAATGTTCACTATCTATTGGTGCGAAATTTCAGAGTCATCGAAGATGACTTGGTCGTATTCGGCAAAAGGTTTCGGATCACTTTTGACGAAGAACCAAGTATATATGGAAGCTTGAATGACAAATTAAACAAAGCAAACCTTGGAAGCACCCTTCGTCAAGGTTTAGAAGATCTGTTTATGGTACATAACGCAGGAATACTAATAACAGATGGACAATCATTTGGAGTAATGCATGATGATAACAAATATTACTTGTGACCGAAAGGGATCCAGGGCAAACGACAACAATGGAAAAGCTTGCGTTATTGAATGCGAAAATGTCGACGAGTTCGTGAGAATATATAAACGTAGGCAGCAAAATTGTTCAGTTTACTCTTGATTACGTTGATGTTGAGGTCTTTGATATTCATGATGATTTTAAGAAGACAGAAGCACATCAAAGCACTGAGAGGGTAGCAGCATCGTCCCAAATGATCAATTCCCAACAGGAATTAACTGATCAAATAATTCCAGTGCAGACATCAGTGATGGCACCGATTGATCTAATGCAACCCAATGTGGAAGATGAAACACAGGTTTCGAGAAACCTTAATAAGATTACCCGTAAAACGAAAGACAATATCGTAAATGTTGGCCATGAACTGAAAGCAGAAGAATTTGCCTGGTACTTTTTGTTTCCCTTGGGAAAAAAACGGTTTTAAAGAGGAAAGGCTTGTAAAAACTACAGCATTGGACTATTTTCAGTTCAGGATTTTGGGAAGGGACACAAGATTTCAACGAAACGACTCTTTTATGCCTTATCGTTCTTTGAATATTATCGAATTAAAAGCACTATATCAGCATGCGGCAAGAAAATTGTTAATCAAGAAGGAGCAATCGAAGACGTCCATCTTTATGTTAAGAATTTGAGAGGTTCTACAGCCTATTGGAGATCAGCCTTGAACGAGCTCTTAGCTTAAATCAGAGGTTAGCTCTAACTAACATTCGGTTCAAATTATCTCAATTGGTTAGACCAACGAAAGGCCTTGTTAATTGCTGATGGTAGGCCTGATGTTGATCCAAGTACACTTGATATTTATGAGGCTCAACAGCTTATCGAAAAGTACCCAATAATTTTGAGTCGACATTTCATAATAAGAGTAAATGCTCTAATAAAATTTATTAAGAACAATAATGAGGTATTTGGCGGAAAAGTGAAAGACTGTTGGTGGCGTATTGAATTTCAGAATCGTGGCAGTCCTCACCTTCATATGATAGTTTGGATTGAAAATTAACCAGAGTTTGACACAGAGGAAGGGATCGTAACTGTTGCTGCAAGCTGCCTACAGAAGAAGAAGATCCAGAGCTCTATGAACTTGTACATAAATAATAATTCTGTAAGATGTCGATTCAACTTTCCATGTCAAGAATGTGACGAGACACGAATAGTGTCACATTCTTCACATGATTTTCTCCGTAATGGAGGCAGAATTTGTTTACTTAAGCATCGATCAAAAGATGCTTGGGTAAATAATTACCACCCACAGTTACTGAGACTGTGGACAGCCGTGGGGATCAAACGAAGCGATAGCGTACTATATTGCAAAGTACTTATCGAAAGCAGAGCCTGAAGGTGTAGATTCTGGAATTGCACAAGCAATACAACAAATTCAACGCGAAGAGTCAGATATTTCACGCAAGCTGTTCAGGATATGCATGAAGATTCTTCATGAACGACGAGTATCAGCTGCAGAATGTGCGTATCGACTTTGTCATATCCCATTACGGGACAATTCGCGAAGTTATATTTTTCTGAACACAAGAAAGCCAGAAGAGCGTTACAGAGTATTGCAATTCGATTAAAGTGGACACGTAACTGGATATTATAGTAATATCTTTGAAAGATATGAAAAACGTCCGTTACAACATCATGACTACGATTTTGCGGAAATGAGCCTTACAGAGTTTGCAATGCTGTTTGAACCTTTCTATCCGAAAAAGGTAAGTGAAACCGAGGACAGTATTGATCATTATGCCTATGAGGAACAAAGAAACATACGTCGTCCAGTCATCATGCTGTAAGATGGGAGCAAAATGGTTATGAGAAATGTTCCTGCAGTTGTCAGGATTCCATACTTTATAGCAACATCGGATCCAGAAAACTTTTTCTACAGCTTACTTGTTCAATATATGCCTTATCGTTCAGAAACTGAATTACTTGAAGGTTTCGATAATGCAAAAGAGGCTTTCTTAGCTCGAGAGAATCGTTTGAAGGAAACGAGTAGATATATGCAATCATCCAGGTGCATGCCTTTAAAATGTTAGAACAGCTAAAGAAGAAGAATTACCAGACACCGAAATGAGCAATGATCAATTTCAAAGGGTACAACAGGCTATGAATATTGATCTAAGGCAATTGTTCGTTCACACAGTGATTCACAAGAATCATCTAAATGGTAGCAATGAACGAGAGAAAATGTTCGTAACTGGTGGAGCAGGCACCAGGAAAACTTTTCTCTTTAATCTATTGAAAAACCAAGTTAATAGATGTTATAGAAAGTCGGTGGTGAAAGTTGGTGCTCTCATTGGAGTTGCAGCACGGTTGATCGGTGGGACTACACTACGTCTGCTAAAACTACCAGTACAAAAAGATGGAGTTATTGTTAGTATGCCATTTCTTACTGGTAATTATTTAAGAGTAATGCGTCAATTATGGCAAAACGTTGAGTTTCTGTTCATAGATGAAATTTCTATGGTACCTTATGATGCTTTGAATGATCGACTTCCGTCTGCGACGGACATAAATGTTTTATTCTTTGGTGATCTAATGCAATTACCACCTGTTCGAGGACATCAAGTTTTCCATCAACCAGAACACATGAAGCCCGCTATACATTTGTGGCGGCAGTTTCGTCTGGTTGAACTCAAACAAAACATGCGCCAACAAGAGGACACGACATTTATAGATGTGCTAAACGCCCCAAGAGTTGGAAAATTGACGCCGGAGCATCTTGAAATTCTTCTCGGAAAAGTGTCAACAGATACATCTAATGAGTTCTCGATTGAGAAAGCATTATGGATCTATCCAACGAATGACCAAGTTGCTAGACATACCGAAAAGGTTCTCCAGAGCTTTGAGGATAAAGGGACAGTTATTTATACGTACAATATTCGTAAAAGCACAAGACCAACTCATTGATGCTATACGAAATTTAGGTAATATGGACTTAGATTTTGTGGTACCTAATGATATCAATAATACAGGAGGTCTTGCAAAAGTATTGAAAATATTCGTAGGAGCTAAAGTGATGTTAAGTGCCTGTGCAGGGACGGGTTATGAATATCCCTGCAGCGAACTTCTCGCTTGTCGTAAGAGGCGACTAAACAAAGGTAAACAAAAATCACATCTAGGCTATTTAGAAAACACCAAGGTGAGCCTAGGGACACATATACCACCATTAAACTGCCCCATAAGTGTGCATGCAAATCAGTGGGTTGACACGACTGGAGATCACCGGTGTTGTAAGAGTAAGATCAATCAAAAAAAAAAATAAAACATCTGGAGCATGCCCTGTCAAAAAGGAAGGGAAGAAAGAAAACGGTCAAACCGTAGCATTATGGAAAAGAACGCTAAAAGGAAAAGCACTACCCCGCCAGGCACTAATGGTCGTGATCCTGGGACGAGCAGCAATGCTCGGGTCAGAGCTATAGGATTTCCGGGGGATAGCAAAGTAATGCAACGGCGTAAGCCACATTTAAGAGTCGCGAGTTGGAACGTTGGAAGCATGAGTGGGCGCAGCTATGAGCTTGAAGAAATGATGGTTAGAAGGCGAGTAGACATCCTGTGCGTACAAGAGACGAAATGGCGAAACACCGGTAATCGGGCACGTTTCTTGGACGTTAAAACAAAAGCCTACAAGATGTTTTACTATGGATTGGAACAAGGAAAAAACGGAATCGCCATCATCCTTGCGGCAAAGTTACTTGGCAACGTCTTGACCATTTCAAAGTCCAGTGACCGTTTGATGGCTCTCAAATTGGTGATGCATGGTGAGGTGTGGAACATCGTAAGCGCATATGCCCCTCGAGTAGGATGCGAACAAAAAAAAAAAAATGCATTCTGGCTAGATTTCCACAACCTTGTCAAAATCATCCCAAAGGAAGAGCTTTTGTTTGTTGGGGGAGATTTAAACGGACATGTCGGGAAGACAAGCGAAGACTATGAAGACTAACACGGAGGGCTGGAATACGGCACCAGGAACTCTTCAGGTGAAGATATCCTAACCATGTGCAAGTCGTACGGTCTTATAGTGCTAAATACCATGTTTGTCAAATAAAGCCGGCACCTGATCACTTATAGCAGCGGCGGAAATGAAACTCAAATAGACTATCATTTGGTATCCAGTTTCATGAAGCCACGAGTTAAAGATTGCAAAGTGATCCTGGGAGACGCGATCGCCCCTCAACACCGTCTCCTCCTGACTGAATTTTTTATGGAGGCGAGTAAGAAGTCTGAGGGAATCAAGTGGTATAAGCTGGATAAAGGAAAAGGCGAAGCTTTTATTACCATCATGAAAAACTACCTCTTTTTCATTATCGATGAGGTCGGTAATGAGGAGTGCAGAGCACAAGACATGTGGGATTCCCTAAAACAATCTGGCCTGGAGAAAGCCAAATCACTGCTCGGAACATTTAAAGGCCCCTGCCAACACGCAAAAGAAACCTGGTGGTGGACAGACGAAGCCAAAGCAGTGATACACGAAAAGAAAATGGCTTTCCAAGCTTGGTCAAAGTGCTCTTCTTCTAATAGAGAGGAAAACGCTCGCCGTGAAAAGGTATATACAAAGATATTGCAAAGGTATCGCGAAGAAAAAGTGCGCCGAATTCAAAGTGAAAAGCATGGAAGGCCTATATCAGGAGTTGGAAGAAATATCGTCTGCCGCGTCTGACAGGAACCAGGCTACCCAGGAGCTTCGACAAAGCAATTTGAACAAAGGAGCAAATATCTTTAAGATAGCCGGCCAGAGAAGAAGAAATGCTAAGGAGATTCGTTTCCCAAAGTTTATTAACAATGCTGAAGGCCAACTCCTTGTGGAAGACGAAAAAATTCTCCACAGTATTGCGAGGAACTTCTGAACGAACAGTTTTCCCGAGTGTACTTTCCAAGAGCCGCCCCGAATCATGCCGAAATACCCGACATCACAGTCGAAGAAGTTCGGTACGCGGTTAAAAACTCCAAGAAATGAAATGCTGTTGGGCATGAGTCCATACATACAAAATACAGCCATGGAACTGTTGAGAGACGAATGTTGCCATTAATCCTGAATTGGACATCGACCGTCCGCAAGATGCAAGGTTGTACAGTTGATCATGCAGTCATTTATTTAGGCTCACAACTGTTTGCTGCTGGCCAAGCTTATGTAGCACTTAAGTAGAAATGGTTCGATTACGACACAATCCATAAGACTTGTTCGCAAAGACAGTTACACCACTATTTCTCGTTGTTTATATTGGCAACAAAGAAATCTTTGAATATGTTTCCTAAATTGAGATGCAACTGTTTATACATCTGTACATATTAAAGACTGATATTTTATAGCAAATCGAACTAAAAAGCGAAAAATAAGTTATAGTTTAAAAAAACTAAAAAACACCCTTCTAGAGATAATCAAACTAAAAAGTAACAAATAATTAGCATAAGAATGAAATTACTGCCGAGAAAATTAATGTCACTGTATGACATTTTAAAGCTAACTGTGCCTTTCGGAATGAAACTAGTGAGAAATTATAACTATTGATATCTATAAAGTTACCTGCTCGATATCAATCGTTATAATTGTTCACTAGTTTCATTCCGAAATCCCTCCGAATCCATGAAGCCAGCTTTAAAGTTCTGAATGTCAAACATATTTACAAGATGTCGCTAATTTTGGAGTTCTATGATGGCAACTGATTTAGGCGTGCAATTACCATGATGCAAACACCCGACAACGTGCTCAAGGGATGCCCCAATTACTCAGAAATTTCAAAACTATGGAAGACGGCATGGCAGCTGAAATATAGCGTTCCATCAACCTCAAATGAGTTAAGGAAATGCTTCGCACAAATTTATATAAATTGTTAAGATAGTAAAAATAATATGTAGAAAAACTTAATCTAAAAAAACAAAAAATTACATAAAAAGAAGACAACTCTTCGAAATTGTTTACTACAAACATCTAAGCGAAGCTTTTAAAAGACTCTATGAAACGTGTAATGTACCAGTAATTGCGTACAGCGGATAGCAAAATTCCGCAAAAAATTAAAAGAATTTATGTAAAGACAGAACAATATTTTAAATACATGTCAATTTAATAAAATTAAATTAATAATTTTTTTTTTACTCGACGCTTTACTTCGATCATCTTTTGTATATTTTATCCTTTTATTATCGTTCAAATTGCAGTTTTTTTTACTTAGCTGTTGCCTATATCCATACAAATAACACAAATCAAAATGATTTTAATCTATAGAATAGCAAATATAAAACCGAAATATTTATTTCCAGGTATTTGCTTTAGAGAATCCGATTTGAGTATAACTACCCAACGTTTTAAAATATTCTATTTAAGAGGATTATGATAAGCTCGAGAAAACAAGAAAAAAGGAATTATGAATTTTCCAGATTTTATAAATGAAATAAATAATTTCCAAAGTTTTTTGAGGCGGTTCTATTGATACTTTTTACAGCGCCAGTCGAGAGATTTATTTTTTAGTTGCGTCACTTCAATACTCACTCACCGAACTCGTATTTTAAATGCTCAAAGTAGAACAGCTAGCCCCAATGATTACGCATAAATACGAAGCAAATTAATTTTGAGTAATTTTTTTTTTCAAATAACGTTTTTAATTGATATTATATATCCTTCGTATCAAAAAAAATCAATTAAAATCTGAATGTGAATCTAACGATTAATATCGAGTACCTCGCTTTGAGTATTAAGGGCTTAATGTTGTGGTGTACACATGTCACTTTATCCTTTCACTAAGTGAAATGATTTTCAATTCGAACTCGATCCCAACGCTTATGGGAAAATTATTCTAATCCACATCCATATGTAGATAAATAAATAAATATCCTTCTAAATAGTGATGACAAGGAAACCCATCTGACACTATGTTATCTGTCTAACGAATATTTAAGCCCGACACTCGAAAGGATTTTTCATTTAATTTTCCATTATCCCCCCGTACAATAGAGATCATTGGTATTCACAAATACGTGCATTCAGCTTGTACTCGATCCAGGTAAGCGTCCGCTTAACCTCAGATGACACACATTTGAATATGAATTGTTCTGTCCGTGCGCATATTTCCAATATCCTGTCGGGTGATGATTCCGCACCACCCCATGTGTGTTCCTAAGTCACAGATATGTACATATATTTTCAATAATTTTTTTTGCTTACTCGAATCGACAGGAAAGGTGGGTGTATCTGAAATAGAACATATGTCCCATAAGTCCTGTCGATTGCATTCACTTTCATTATAACTAGAAAAAATAATAATTTTTGTATTTTGTTCTTTTCCTATTTGCAGTTAAGCGAGGATATCGGTTATGTTTTATACTCAGCTTTAGGATCATTCTACATTCCTAGTTGTATTATGGTGTTCGTGTATATTCGAATTTATTTTGCGGCCAAAGCCAGAGCGAGACGTGGAATCAAGAAACAGACAAGGAAACCACCCAACGAACAGGTAAGCAAACGTATCTCAAAATAATTAACTTAAAATATCTAGATACAAGCGCCCTAATCCATTGTCATGCCACCTTGGAGTTATATCTTACGAAACATTAAAATCCTTGTTCACTTCGATTTTCGGTCAGGATCGGGTACAATTCCCCAGTAGAGCTATCTGGAAATTGAATTCACATTGCAATTCCGAATTTCATTTTCAAGAAAATCTACAATCGCATCTGCCACATACCTACTCCCAAGGCAATGATGCTCCACTCGAATGGACATTTGCCAATGGGAAAAAAAAATGAACAAACCGGATCCATTCGGTTGGCATTGTCTCCACAGATACGAATGAAACAAATACGTACCTATATTCAATTATTCATTTTTTCTCATCTCCTTTGGCTCCCTTACTTCTCGCCCCATCGGGCCAGATTGGATCCTACTGGTAGTGCCTCTTCGTTGATGACTACAAAATGACCAAGAGGAGTTATGGGTGCATACGTATGCGCAGATACCATCCTGCCGGATACATACATCTTGAGATGTGACAACTGTCGGACGGTTCGCCTCAACGTGCCACTCGTAGCACTAGTACATCGTTGTACGAATACGAAATTGCGTGGTGACCCATATATGAGTCACGAGGTTACGGATATCGAACGAATTCAAGAACATAAGTACATAAGTAAGAGAGTATGAGAGTTATCCTCGTGCTAAATAATTGAATTCACTTCGAAAGTGAGATACGGATACGATCGTAGAGTGGAAGCTTCAAACGAAGTAATAGCAATTGTTCGAAACAAAGATAAATGAGACAAGGGACGTAGTCTTAGGATGGCGATTTGGTACGATACCTGTGGTTTAATTGTTCCTTTTGTCCCTACTTCATCGGTACGGGTAAGAACGGAAAGGACGGAAATGACGACGAATAACAAGGAAATGAATAAATAAAAGGTTTTCGGTTTCTGCGGTTGCTGTACACTGTGCGAAATAGAGTGATGGAAGGAGTGATTATGCATGGGCTTGTATCCGTACGTCGGAAGAAAACAGTTGAGCTTTCCGATACGGTTGGGAAATATGCCATTTCCTTGATGGTGTTGACCAAACCAGGACGAAAGTATGCTGGACGTGATCTCAGGCATTGATGGGGATTATGAAGATAGCAGGTTTAAGGGGAGAGATCCCTGTAAAAGCTTAAATTTTGCTTGATTTTCATGATTTTTTTTTTTTAATGAAAGATTTTTTATATATTTTTGAAAATTCGCATGTGGTTCATTCATACGTTAAGATAATACAAAAAAAGGTTTCTATATTTTACTCATTTAAAAATGGCGGTCGTACACTAACTTTTTCCTGGAAGGTCGCAGAGAGACGTCTTAATCGGCTTACATCGCAGCCACGGTTTTATTCTGAAAATAAAAACCAAAATATTGTGCTTATTAATGTCGTAATTTCTAGATGAACCTAAAAAAATTTAAAGAAAATCACAGAATAAAACACTTGAAAAGTATTAGATAATATATATTTTCGACCGAATTTTTCAATTATTTTTGCTTCGATAAAATTATTTTCCAGCTGCAATATATGAGACTATTTCAATGATTTTTAAACCCGAAATTTAGGTGTTTTGGAAGAGACGCCAAACGATAGAGTTGAAGCTTGAAACCCATTCCTTGAATGCCAGCTTCTTCAAATTTAACTGCCTGTTTAGTGTGCACATCGCAAAAAACCCAATAAATTTATAACAATGTATCGGATTTTAATGAATGTCCTCACTAGTAGCACTAGATGATTTTCTCGCACTTGATAGTTTTGCTTCATTATTTTTAGATTGCTGATTTCCTTTAAATTTTACTTTATGCGAGCGTCCTGACTGATTTGGTTTATATTCAGTTCTTTCAGTTTATGAATTGTTTTTCATATTTTTTAGTTTTTCCAATCGTTCCCTATGGAAGTAGCTCCAAAACTAAACTGAACAAAATTAACGGCAACACCGGATCTGGCATTCACTAATATTCTCTGTAATAATTGTAATATTTTTCTTAGCGTGGAAGTATCTTAAAACATCTGCTCATACAAATTATCAACAATAGAAAGGCTAAAAAGATAGAGAATTTAAGAAACGAGCAAAGGGAGTCGACCGCTTATTATACCTCTCCCAGCGCTCGAATGCAAAGAAGAGGGGCGTCACGGTTTACGCGTTGTAATATAAGAAATACTTAAAATTATGTTTTAAATATGTGATATGTATATTCTTAAATGATTATACTAATATAACATTTCATACATTTTTTTTCAAAATTTTACAGGTATTTCCCCCCTTAAAGGCTTCCAATTTGGTTTTATTTGTTTGATGTATGTAGTTAAGTTTTGAATTAATATATGTTTCTAGGTTTCTATTAATTGAGCAAGAAAATAATGAGTTTATTGCCTGCCCATTTGGTTAAGTTTTAATATATTTTGACCATTCAGGTAACCATAGTCCAAATTCATAATTTTAGTATAATGTTATTCAAATGTCCTTTATGAGAAGTTCGTACAGAATTCGATTCCTACAAGGTAATTCTCGGCAATAAACTAGGCGAATATCCGTTTAAAAGGCATTAAGAGTTGGCTTCTTTTGAATTGGCTCGCAGAAAGAAATTTAACGGCCACAAATCACATGATCTTAGTTAGTTCACCTCATCAAAAAATATTTCGTCCAGGAGATTTTTCTTGCAGCTAAGCCAAAACGGGTCGTATTGTAAGAGATGGCATTGTCTTATTGAACATGTCTTCCACATCAATGTTATCGATTTAGGGCAAAAAAAAAATCGATTGTGGCTGTTTCATCCTCCTCACTCGAACAGCAGCCATATTTTCTGTAGAGCATGCATTTCGATAATGGAAAGACCTTAAGACTTCTTTCTTCTTCTTCTTTTTCTCCTCGATTTTTTACAGGTTTGTTTGCAGTTTTTATCTGGTTGTAATACGCAAAACGTAGAGTGGTGTGCAATAAAATAGCAGTGTCTTATGCAAATAAATAAATAAAAATAAAATATTATTAGTTGGCTGCAATTAATGCCATGTTCCTATTAATAACTCTTATTAGCTCTATTTTCTCAAAATAGCTTGCCAAGTTGACTGTACCACCATCTGAAGTTGCTGTGCATTACTTGGTTTTGCGTTAGAAACAGTAAAGTGTAAGTCTTGTGCTGGCCAGTCCATGACCCTATATAAGCTTAACCATTCCTTGACGCGTTTGCTGGCGTGCTTTAGGTCATTGTCGTGCATATGGACCTATCTAAGAGGCTTATTTTCTTTGACATAAGGCAACATGACATCCTCGATGTTTTTTAAAATAAGCATGACGGACCATGATCCCCTCAATCCTATGTATAGAATCGACACCGTAATACGAGAAAGAGCCCCACACCATGGTCTTGGCACTGGCATGCTTCAGTGTCTTTACAGTGAACCGGGAATCAAATTCGGAAGATGCTCCGAACATTTAGATGATGTTTCGCCATTTAGAGGTTGGCCAATTAATATGATCTGAGGCAAATGATAATCTTTTTAATATTGTGTATATGGAACATATTGTAATAATGGAAACTTTACACTTAAATTTGCTTCCATTAATCATCTTCTAACGGTTGGTGTAGAAATATTTAATTTCAGATCGTCCTTAATAGCTTTCGATGAAACAAAGGGGTTTTTCTTGGTCATTCTTACCATTAATTTGTCTCCACCTGCAGATATTTTACGCTTTCGGCCTCATGTTTCTGTTCTTTGTTCATATTGCAATGCTTTTGATATAATTTTTGCTGAACACTGCAAATGATCTTGAACAAATTTGTAGGTTTTCCCATATCGAATTAGACTTCCAATGAGATTTCACTATTCTTTAGTACACTTATGTATCTACTCCTCCCATTGTCTGAATGTAAATTATAAATTAATATTGAATTTTATTTACTAAATGCTGCATTTTTTTTACCTAAAGTATTACAAATTCGAAATCGATAAAAACTTTTGATGGAAAGAATATGGATTTATGGATTGAGAAATGTTTAATTGTATTTCTCCTTACGTCCTACGCCTAATTGTTCGAGAAACAAAGAAACAAGTTATGGGCAATTTTCCTTCGAACCCAATCCCCTAATCTGCACCTAGCCGTTCTCATCCTAAGCTCACCTTTCAATTTATCAACTATCAAAGAAAATCTTGCGGTTCTAATGTTCTCAAACTACGGCTTTTTTTTTTCTCTCGCCAACGACCGATTTATACCTTATCCTACTTACTTTAACTTTCATCCAAATTTCTCACTCGGTTTGTTCCACCCTTCTAGCCGAACTATTGATCCCTATAATGCTGAAATACATTAAATCAACTCAATGATGAATTCGTTCTTGACCCCAATGATCTCCCTGCCATATTTATATTAAAATGCTCTTTCAACCTTTCTCTGCTTCCCTTTCTCTAAGAAATTCCCCAAAATATGGAAAACCTAGAAACTCTAGAAAGCCGCTTAAAGTTTTGGTTACAGACTTGCGTTTTCCAGCCCTTACTTGGCTTGCTCTGGCGTCCCCTAAGGCAGTCACTTAGGTCCCCTTCATCCACTCTTACCATTGCCGATATTGAAATGGCTATTAAATATTCCTACATTTGTCGTTATCTTACATAATCTTCGACCCCTCCTCTCAAGTGTTATCTCCTGTGTACATTTTCAGTACCCAACGCTGTTTGCTAAGTTTTGCTCTTCGAGATCTGTCCTGGAGCAATATTTTGTCCCTGCCCCATATCAAGACAATGGGACTAGTCACCTTGAACAAGCTGGAAGAAATAAGAGACTCTTTTCGGGTACCACTGACCCTACGGCCCTATCTTTTTTTAAGATTGACCCTCGAAGTTTACGAAACCCTCGCTTTCATGTGGCCACAATGAACTTATTCCTCGTAAGCTGCGCAGTTTCAATTCCAATGTTAACAGTTTTGATTTCAACTTCAGTCTTCTCAACCACCCTTCATAAGGTTAATCACAGTCTTAAGTTAGATTAAATGCTAGCTTAGACTAAGCTGAGTAAATAAGGTTTTGCCCTTACCAAAGTTAAATTTAACATAAGAGTGAATGGAAATTTTAATCACGGCTTGGTTTATTTTGACTAAGAATGCCATATATATATATATATGTACGTTTCATAAAATTTGTGGTAAATAATATCTCTAATGAGTCCGATGATGCGTTTTGAACAAAGGCCACATATTGCTGTACCCCTTAGTGAAAATGCTCGAAACTATGTAGGTACCTCGAATTCGTTGCCGAAGTCAACAATTTGACCAACCTTAAAGATTGGCCGTAATTTAAATACCCATCAAATTGAAATCCTTTAAGACATCTGGGGGGTGGTCGTGGTACAATGGTAATCATCACCGACCGTTGAACCGAAGGTCTGTAGTTCAAGTCGGCCCATAGTCAAGAACAATTCCTATACGGAAAAACTGTGCAACAACATCAGTTATGAATGAGAGATGATCAAAAAGTGCTGATGAAGGCATAATACTCACAGCATAAGATTACTTGAAAATTCATACTCTGTGTGTGCAATTCCAATGCAACACCTTAATGACATGGAAACAAAAGAGTTACTGTGAACTATGTACAACCAACGCAAATTCAGTGGAATCTCTCTAATTTTGTCTAGGACAACCACCCCCGGAGAGTAGTCTACCAATCTCCGACACAAACCATCTCCAGGTTGCGTGACAAACACTCTTAAACCTGCACGGATTATAAAAAAAGAAAACAACTTGGCCTTCGTTAAATTAATGTTATATCTCCAGGACACGATATTGTACTGAATTTTTACAATTTCAGCACCCTGTTCGAGTATGTATTTATTCATTTTTAGTAGTCCTCTAATTACGACTTATCAATAATCTCTCCCAACTTAAAATAACACCTGTCACGAGATAACCGCGAGATTTGATTTTTTAAGCCTTGGTTTTTAGTTACCAAAAAAAGAAAGAAAAATTGCAGTTTACACAAATTTTATTTGAATTGATAAATCAACGTATAACTTGCCATTTATTTTTTAAGGATCATTTTATGTAAATGTTGACCACGAATACGTTTTAAATGATCCATAGGGAGAGTTCATTTTTCACTTTTAGACTCGGCCATATTGGTTGGTAACTCGCTAATAATCCGAGTAATGTTCTCATCTAAGGCTGCAACTGCGATGGCTTATTGACATTGACATACATATGTACATACGTCCATAAAAAATCACACAATCTTGTGGTCCCAAATGAGAGATAAATTGTTCGTCGAACGCATTTCTCAAGTCTTTGTGTTGTGCATGCAGCGCCGTTTTGTCAGCTCGTTCTTGTCGGACCATAATCCGCACCAAACAGTGCATTTTCCGAGGGCATTAGCAGCTCCTGTGTTGTCTGAGGTTGATCATCAAATACGGCAATTTTGTTTATTAACATACCCATATTCGTACAAGCAAAAATAGGCTTCGCCGCTGGAGACAGTTTTTCGATAAAAAAGGGGGATCTTCCTCCAGCTTTTCTGCGGGAGGTCCTGCACGAATTATATTTTGTAACGTTTAAGACTAAGATTCTTTCGTAAAATCTTGGACCTAGTCGAGTAACATAATCTCAATTGCTGCCAAGGACGACGAATGGACGATTCACGGTCTTCATTAACACTGACGGAAACAGCAACAATATTTTGTTCCATATGCACTCTACGAATACGGGTAGGTGCCCTGATGTCCAACATCGTAAACTGTTATGAAATTTGGTTACTTTGCTTGAATTGCTTGTTCGGTAGGTCGATTGTGACGACCAATAGAAACAATTTTTTTCATAGAACATACATTTTGATTATAAAATTCAAGACTTTGTAAGCGTTGTTCGGATGTAGGTTTTTCCATAATAAAAAGGCAAAGCTAACTAGGTACGCTTAATTTTAACGCATGTCACGAATCACTTGAAAACTGTCAAGAATAGAACACTCGGAAAATTAGCGGAGAAAAATCACCCTTATTAGTCTGGAAAAAAAGTATTGACGGATTTTTTGTTCAATAATTTTTTTGATTATATTTTTTTTTATTCAAAATAAATTTTATTTAAGTACGTATTGGCCATTTCCATAATGCCATTAGAGTAGAACTTCTGGGATTTTTGGCCAACGAACTGAGTGTGAGATTTGCCATTGCCGTTATGGAAAGTCAATGCCTTTTCTATTGATCAATTTTGGAAGCCTTTGAATTATTATACTCGTACTTACTGCATCTAGTTAGTTGCTTATTGCAAAGATTAGAATCAATTGTTGAATCAAACTCGGATCTAGCACATCATCAAATATGATTCCAATCCCACCATATACACAATCATGGTTTCGAAGTCGTTATTGTTAGTTGCTTTGTGGTTTTGTCGTCTAGAGTTTCCATAGTATATCGGTCATAGCCAGGTCGAAATTTTCGGGACGAATTGAGCAAAGCGGTCTCATATGCATTTGGTAAAGCATCTTGACCGTATGCACCACAAATATTTTCCCGGGCTTTCGCAGCGTTTTTGCTTCTGTGGTCGCAAAAGAACAAGAAATTCAAACATATTACTTATTTTCGCATTAATTGTTATATTTTTGACACAATTGTCTATATACAGAACTGTCTATCTGAGTGTCTATAATTGTGGATCCAAAAGTAGATTTTCAAACGCACCTATACGACATGACAATAAACGCCATCTAGTGACAGGCATCTCTCAATGATCTTTCCCTACCCAAAATAAGACCTGTTCACACATTACAATCCACACCAATTGTCTATTTCATTATATCTGAAGAATCTCAAGCCTAATTAGCAACTAAGCCATTTTAAAACAGATTTGAAGCTCGTCAGAGTCGTGATTTTGCGTACCTCAAGTGCTACAGCCTCTTATTCACGATCAATACAATTGGATGAAGAACGAAAAAGTCCATGTTCAGTTTCGAGAACAAGATATCTTGCAAGATTTTGGCGATTTGATATTTTCTTCAATGTGGAAAAAAAGTCGACAAAAATATAGGTAAACAAAAAAATAAAAATCCATTTTTATTTTGATACTAATTGAGCTCGTCTAGCTTCCGCAATATATCATCGACTGTGCAGAGTTAAAAAAGTTGAGTTCAAAATCAGAGGATCTTCTGAATGCCTTTAATGAAACTCATTAATGAAGCACTCTATAGCCAAACATGCACAAAGTCCTGAATTAAAGAGAAACCTGCTTACAATTTCCAATGTTATCCTTGCTCCGCAATTCGTCCAAAATGCACATTAGTATGATTCGGGAAAATGTCCGGAAGGACATTGAATTTTTATTCAATCTTCGTCAGCTACTCGCATAAGTGAACATGTGGAACAAGTTTCGTGGTATTCTCCACTCGAGGTTGCATTGACGTCGAGTACTAGGGAAATATAATGGGGTTGCCATGGGCTACTCACATGGTTTGGGGTTGTTTATTGGTTGAAGTGGAGTGGGTTGATTGGATTCAATTTAAACATATTACCCGGCATTCGGATATTGTGCCCATTGCCGTCGAGCTGATTATATGAAATTCAATTGTGCTGATTGGAAAATTATAAATCAATAAATTGGTTATTGTTTGGATACGTGGACGAACCAGCTTCATAAATCGTACAAAAGAGGCATTGTTCCAGAAAATTGTATGGTAAGCCTCTCGTAAAGAGTGGCATTTTGTATTGAAATATATCCATATTCATTGAAGTTCGGATATTTTAGATGCCGAGAGTAATTTGTTCTTGTGGATAGAGTGAAATTTAATTTAAACTTGACAATGCTTAAAAGTACCATAGCTGCTAGGTATTCATATACGAGGGCGGTCCGATAAGTACTTAGCCTACAAAAGAAAAACAAAAATTTTGGAGAAATGGCGATTTATTTTTCAATATAGTCTCCTTTTAGCTCGATACACTTGGCCAAGCGATGCTCCAACTTCTTTAACCCGTCTGAAAAATTCGTTTTCTCGAGGTTTGCAAAGTAGGCCTCCAGGGCGGCGATGACCTCCTCATTCGACTGAAATTTCTGCCCGACGAGTGACTTTTTCAAGTTTGGAAACAAAAAGAAGTCGCACGGGGCCAAATCTGGAAAATACGGTGGATCGGGCAGCAGTTCGAAGCCCAATTCGACCAATTTGGCCGTGGCGACGGCAGAGGTGTGAACTGGTGCGTTATCATGGTGGAAGAGCAGTTTTTTCTTCGCCCAGTGGGGCCGTTTTTTCTTCAATTCGGCGTCGAATCGGCCCAATAATTAGGCATAGTACAGCATTTGACCGTTTTGCCTTCTCCAGGTAGTCGATGTGGATCACACCTTGTGAATCCCAGAAAGGGGGGCCATCACCTTTTCCGGCCGATGGGACAGTCTTCGCCTTCTTCGGAGCACGTTCGCCGGGTGAAGTCCACTGTTTCGACTGTTCCTCGGTCTCTGGTGTGCACAAGTGGATCCATGTGTCGTCGACTGTCACGAAACGACGCAGAAACTCCTTCGGATTGCGCTTAAACAGCGTCAAACACTGCTCTGAAGTGGTCTCACGGTTGCGCTTGTTGTCCGGAGTGAGCAAACACGCACCCATCGCGCCGACTGCTTTCTCATGCCCAAAATTTCATGCAGGATATGACCCACGCGATCTTCTGAAATGCCTACTGTCTCAGCTATCTCGCGCACCTTCAATCGACGGTCTGCCAATACGAGATCGTGGATTTTTGTCACGTTATCCTCCGTGGTAGCCGTTTTCGGGGCACCGGGATGTGGCTCATCAAAAACCGACGTGCGACGTTGAAACTCGTTAAACCAATTTTTGATGGTCGGCATCGAAGGAGAAGAGTCACCGTACACAGCATCCAAACGCTCTTTGATTTCGCTGCGCGAATCGAATCACCGACCGATATTGCTCTATTTCCATTTCTAAAATCCGCGGACACTCCCGCTTCCTCACGCGGTCATAACAAAACTACAAGTCCGATCCGGCTGAAATTTCGACAGTAGCCGTCTACTAGAATGTACTAGACGATAGTAAGTTGCTCTTAAGATACTGGCGCCATCTGGCGGTGAGGCTAGGTACTTATCAGACCACCCTTGTACAGTGAACTACAGAGGTTTCAGAAAAACCAACATATTTTTTCTAAATAAAATCTGTATGATTCGTAGGTATATTTATATTTATACAGGGTGTCCCACGAGCAGTGTGCCAAAAAGCTACAGCGTGTAGGTCTAGTCAAGACAAGAAAAAAATCGTATGGGAGGGGGGGGTCTATTTCCCCCCGTTTAGCCGGGAGGGGCAATTTTCTAAAAAAATTACTTAATTTGGAAAAAAAATTATTAAAAATCAACAGTTACATCCACAATGCCACGATATACCTTAAAGCCAGAAACCTCTTCTTTGATACTGATTTTAAACGAAGCTGTTTTTAGGAGTAGTTTTTGAGAAATTAATTTTCGAACTCAAAATTTTGAAAAAAAAATTGAAAAAAAAAATTGAAAAAAAAAATTGAAAAAAAAAATTGAAAAAAAAAATTTCGAACTATTTTTTTTCAAAATTGTATGAAATTAAGTAGTAATTTTTTTTCAAAAATTCAATGCTCTCATTAGTTTTTAGTTAAAAGCAGAAAACCGGATGCAAAAATGTCTTGTAGTTTTTGAGAAATTAAATAAAAACCCGAACTATTTTTTTCTAAGAAAAACCTTTTTTTTGGTTTTAACGCGGCTGGACTTGTAAGCAAAGTTTTATGAGGATACAATAAAGTGACACAGTATTGGAATAACCCTGGATTAATTCTTTTTTTTCATTGATAACGCCTGAAAACTGACCAGCGAGTTTCGTCTGGGTCCGCCCGCCGACGATGGGTTCTACCCGAATTTTGGATTTGGTCCGACGCAATCCCTCCCTTAGGAGGATGGCTATTATGCTTGGAGTGCCCAAATCTAGAGTATGGAGAGTGTTTCATAACGAAAACTTACACCCGTACCATTTTATGCCAGTTCAGGGACTCACCTCAAACGACAAATTTTTGAGAGCAGAATTTTGTCGATCACTACTGCTTCGTGATGAAACTGAACGAAACTATTTTGCAAGGATATTCTGGACGGATGAAGCACCAGAGATGGGGTTACTAACTTCCACAATTTGCATCATTGGAATAGCACCAATCCACACAACAAGAAACAAAATAAATCAGAATACCGCTTTAGCTGTAATGTTTGGCTTGGTATTGTTGGACAAACTGTAATCGGGCCCCGGTTTTTGAATGCCGCTATTAATGGAGAATCATACCTGCAATTCCTACGAGACCTTTTGCCCGATTTGATGGACAACGTTCCTTTGGCTATAGCAGATAATTTAATCTACCAGCAAGATGGAGCACCACCACACTAGAGCTTACGGGTTAGAAACTGGCTGAATGATCATTTTAGTGACAGTTGAATCGGAAGAAGGGGCCTCACGGAATGGCCACCTAGATCACCAGATTCAACTCCTCTAGATTTTTATGTGTGGAGATTCATGAAAAATTATGTTTACGAAGTGGAAATAGTATCTTTGGAACAACTGAAAGAACGGATTTAAGTCGCTGGAGTCAAATTGCAGGAAAATTTGTCAAGCATTGACTTATGTGCAGCTTATGCACTTATGTAGCACTTATGTAGAAGGAGATATAATCTTTGCCTTATAAAAAATGGGGATCATATTGAAAATTTATTACAATAAAACTCCGAGTTTTTTAAAAATAATAATAAAGAGGTAAATTTTTGATACATTAATTTGCCTACAAGTCCAGCCGCGTTAAAATAAAAAAAAAAGGTTTTCCTTAGAAAAAAATAGTTCGGGTTTTTATTTAATTTCTCAAAAACTACAAGACATTTTTGCATCCGGTTTTCTGCTTTTAACTAAAAACTAATGAGAGCATTGAATTTTTGAAAAAAAATTACTACTTAATTTCATACAATTTTGAAAAAAAATAGTTCGAAATTTTTTTTTTCAATTTTTTTTTTCAATTTTTTTTTCAAAATTTTGAGTTCGAAAATTAATTTCTCAAAAACTACTCCTAAAAACAGCTTCGTTTAAAATCAAGATGAAAGAAGAGGTTTCTGGCTTTACAAAAAGGTACATCACGGCATTGTGGATGTAACTGTTGATTTTTTTTTTAAATTAAGTCAATTTTTTAAAAAATTGCCCCTCCCGGCTAAACGGGGGGAAATAGACCCCCCCTCCCATACGATTTTTTTCTTGTCTTGACCAAACCTACACGCTCTAGCTTTTTGGCACACTGCTCGTGGGACACCCTGTATAACATATATATGTATGTATGTATGAAGTATAGGGTCCGCCAAATAACTTTTTTTTTTTTTGAAAATGCTATAAAAAAAACGACTGAATATTTTCTCAAATTTCTTTTTTTATTTGAAAGTACAATCCTTCCGGTTAATAATGGAAAATAATTTCATTCAAATGGCTGCCTCGGCTGGCCATGCAGTGGCCTACACGATCGGTCCAATTTTTAAGCACATTATCGATTGTGTGCAGCTGTATTTCACCAATGGCTTCACGAATATTGTCCTTTAAAGCGTCAATTGTCTCTGGCTTGTCGGCGTAACACTTATCTTTGACGGCACCCCACAAATAATAGTCCAACGGTGTCAAATCGCAGCTCCGAGGTGGCCAAACGACATCAGCTCTGCGGCTGATAATGCGATCTTCAAAAACAGGACGCAAAACATCGAGTGTAGCTTCGGCTGTGTGGCACGTTGCGCCTTCCTGTTGAAACCAAATGTTGCCAATATCCTCCTCTTCAATTTTTGTGAACAAAAATTCGTTCAACATGGCCCGATAACGATCGCCATTGACTGTAACGGCCACTCCTTGCTCATTTTCGAAGAAAAATGGCCCAATTATGCCTCTGGACCAAAATCCGCACCAAACAGTGGCTCGTTTTGGGTGCACCGGCTTTTCAATGTATGCGTGCGGGTTTTCTGTGCCCCAAATGCGACAATTTTGCTTGTTTACATACCCGCCAAGATCAAAATGAGCTTCATCTGAAAAGATGATTTTTTTTGGCAAAATCGGCATCTTCTGTAAGTCGATCGCAGGCCCACTTAGCGAAGCGTTCTTCAAGCGTATACACAACCATATTCGTTCAGCGGAAGGATAAAACTAATTACCTGTCAAATCAGACATGAGCTAAGTGTTACCATTTACGAAATAAGCACTACTTGAAAAAAAAAACGTTAGATGGCGGACCCTTTACATGAAAAAAATTGTAATGTTTTTCTGACTTAGTGACTACAGATGAACTGCATTCAGGGCATTTTCGCTTCCTTTGAAATTACAGACAGAACTGATTTGCCGCCATTTTGCCATTTTGATCGTGATCCGAGTTTTCTTACTAAAAAGGAATATCTGCATGCGTTAGGGCTGCAGTGACCACTAAGTTAATATCAAAGAAGACAAAATGTTCGGATGAGACAGAGATCTCTTCAGTAGCAGATCTGATCTGTATAAAATCAATTTCCTGTTCTACTAAAATTTCACGTCGTTCTCCTGGAAGAAGCCAAAACTTCTAAAACATTTACACATCATTGCAAGCCGATGTAAGACTGATTCTTTTCTTTTATACAATCTACCATTTTTGTGAGCATCTTGAAGTCAAGGGGTTGCCCTGGTCAAGTGATTAAAATTTGGAAGTCGTATTGTCTGGCGAAAAGTATATTAATACTATTACCGGCCATTTGAAAGTGGGAAGTTCAGACCCTTCGCCAAGTCTAACTGTCATGAGTGAGTGCTCTCCATGTTTGGCTTTTCTGTGCCATCGGTTCAAGGTTCCTCTCATATTGTCCTCCCACCTATGACGAAAGCTTCCTGACTTCTTCTCTCGGTTTTTCCACTCATTATTCTTTGGACTGGTCGTGCACAGTCCATTCAGTCCACGTGTCAGTTCATCAAGTTCTTCATTGTGCACTTTTCTCCGTTCGCCTGTTTCTTCGTACTATTTTCCGCCAAACATTCTCCTTATGATCCTGCTTTCAAAGAGCCGAAATTTCACACCGGTAAAGTGTCACTGACGGTTCTTTTACTTCCTCGATGGTTGGCGGCTCTACATCAATTTCTGACCTGTGGATAATTGTGGAATTTATGAAATCAAAAGGATTATGTACTGTAAGGTAAAAATAGTGCCATTAAAAAAAAAATAAACTCATTCCACAATGTAAAAACTGTCAATCCTATGGACACACTCGAAGATATTGTGGTAAAGATCCGAGACGTGCTAAATGTACAGATAATCACCACACCAAAGATTGTAAAAAAACAACTAATGAGCCACTAAGTGCATACACTGCGAACAGGCACGCCCAGCCAACTATAGAGAATGTACAGTAGCCAAGGAGATACAGAAGCTAAAGGCTAACAACACTAAAAAGTTAGTTGAAAGACAAACATCACAAAAACAAATATCATATTAACACAGAAGAAAAAACAAATGACCAAATTATTGAAAAACAAAAAATTAGCACAACATATGCCGAGGCTGCTCACTGTTTGAGTATCATCACCAGTTCTCCAGAGCAACAAGAAGATGATGTGAAACAAAAACTGCAGGTCATCCTAGTGAAAATCACTAGTATAGAGAAATTCGTTTCCAATCTTGACAATGAGTAAATCAAATATACAGCAACGCTAAAAGAACTTCTCCAAAACTAAAATCAAAGTAACTCAACAACTAATTCACCAAGAATAATGGTATGGAATGCAAGTGGACTGTTGCAATATCAAAAAGAGTTACAGACAGTCCTGGATATAAAAAAAAATAGACGTCTATCTCGTTTCCGAAATTCACTTCACCAAAGAATCTTTTATTAAATTCAGAGGGTATAAAGTCTATCATACCATCCATCATACCATACAATCAACAACTGTAGTTATACCAATTCTTGTTGCTAGTATTTACTTACTACTCCTAAAAATTTGATGAAAAAAAAAACGAATATTCAGACCTCCTAGATCTACTGGGATAAAAGTTCATTATCTGTGGAAACTTTAATGCAAAAAACACATATTGGGATTCAAGGTTAACGACAACAAAGGGAAGATAACTCCTTAACGCAATAAACGAGAATGGGTGTGAAGCCTTATCTATAGGAAAGCCTGCTTTTGGCCGACTGATCCGCAAAAAATCCCTGATCTCACTACCTTCTTCATAGTTAAAAATATCTCAAGAAACTCTTTACAAATTGAAGAAAGTCATGACTTAAGCTCGGATCATTCATCTATCCTATTGACAATTGAAGCGTAACTACTATCCTCTCGAAATTAGAGCGTTAATTGCAGAAAAGCGGAGAGCGAGAAAGAAATGGCACCAAAGCAGAACCCTGCAGAATAAAAATAAGTTTAATATTTTGGTCCTACAATTAAGAAACTTAAAGTTTCTGAAATTACTTCATTTTTACAAAATCTTAGCAACAATAAAAACACGGAGTACTCGCTCGGGAAAGCCACTAAGAAATTGAAAAGACCAATCATTCACATTCCTCCAATCAAACAACTGGATGGAAAGTGGGTTAAAAGTAACAAGCAAAAAGCTGAAAGATTTGCAGAGTATCTGGAAGAAATGTTTCGATCAAACCCAGGAGAACAAGAAAATTTGTCTAGCGAAAAACAAGCTGAAGAAAATCGCCTTCTGAAGTAAGAAGAGAAATAAAAACTTTAAGTGCGAAAAAAGGGCCAGGATTTGAATTGACAACTGGTGAAATTCTCAAGCAACTCCCAGAAAAAGGAATTGCGAAGCTTACATCATCAACGCTCCAACCAATTAAAATACGTTCCAAAATTATGGAAAGTAGTTGAAGTTATCTTGACAGCCAAACCGGGAAAACCACCTCACGAAGTTTCATCCTCCAGGCCAATGTGTTTGTTGTTTTTAATGTCCAAACTTTTTGAAAGACTGCTATTAAAAAGACTGCTACCAACTAGAGAACGGAAACATATTATTCCAGACCACCAATTTGGCTTTCGAGTGAAACATTCAACCATTGATCAGGTACACCGAATAACAGATATTGTCGAAAAAGCGCTTGGAGAGAAAAAAGTTTGTTTGTTCTTCCTCGATGTAGCACAAGCATTTGATAAAGCTTGGCGTGAGTTATTATTCTACAAACTAAAAAAGATACTTCCCTACGAATAGGCTGAAATTCTAACATCATATATTTTGGACAGATACTTTCGCATAAAAGAGAAAGACACATATTCGGAGTTTGAAAAATCCAAAGCGGGTGTACCTAAAGGGAGTGTTCTTGGGCCAGTATTATGTCTCCTGTATACCTACAATATTCCAACACTGAAATACAACTCGATTGCTACATTTGCTGATGACACAGCTTTAATGGCAGTTGCGGAAAATAATGTGGACTCAACAAGGCGATCTCGCATATTCAAAATTGAACAAGAAAATGGCGAAAACGATAAAGTGAATCAAAATCAGCACATGTTGATTTCATAAACAACCAAGCCATACCATACGTAAATTGTACAAAGTATCTTGGTATGACTTTGAATGCAAAACTTGGATGGAAAGAATATGTCAAGAAAAAAAAGAGAGGAAGAGGTATTCGCAACAGAAAAATGTACTAGTTGATAGGAAGACAATCTTGTCTATCAGCATATAACAAAAGTTAGCTTTACAAGCAAGTCATAAAACCCATATAGGCATTTGGCATTCAACTTTGGGGGCAACATTCAATTAATTCAACGATTTTAGAACAAGGTGCTAAGAAACATTGTAAATGCACCTTTCTATATTTGGAACAATTACCTTCACAGGGACCTGGGCGTGGAATGCGTACAGAATGAAATACATAGATTCGCGAAAAAGCATGAAGATCGACTTCACCACCACACGAACCCTAAGAGCACCCCGCCCTTGGACCACACAAACCCAGTTAGGAGGCTAAAAAGAATCAAACCCTGTGAACTAGTGCAGCATATATAACCACGTGTAGTATAAGTTAGCTTCAAAGCTTTACATTTTTAATTTTGTATTCTTTATTATTGGGTCTATAACTTAATTCGTGTGGTTTGTTAGAGATGGCGTAACTTGTATTATTCCATTGGAACATGCGTTGGAAAGCTACTGTCATTGTACGTCATTTCAGTATATGTCATTCATTTGAAGCGTAAATAACAATAATTTTTTTTCACTCAAATATGTCGAACTTTGTGCCTGAAAAAGTGTTTTTGCGGGGAGTTCTTCTTCATTACTTTAATATGAAGAAAACTGCTACCGAAATTCATCGAATTTTGGTGGAAGTTTATGGTGAACATGCGCTAGCTGAGCGAACGTGCCAAAAGTGGTTTGCACGATTTAAAAGTGGTGATTTTGGCTTGGAAGACGATGAACGTCCTGGGCAGCCAAAAAAGCTTGAAGATGAAGAACTGGAAGCATTACTCTATGAAGATTGTTGCCAAACATAAGAAGAGCTCGCAGAATATTTGGGTGTCACTCAAGCAGCCATTTCAAAACGTTTAAAAGCATGGATATATTCAAAAGCAAGGACATTTTGTTTCACATAAACTCAAGCCGAGAGACGTCGAAAGGCGGTTTTGCATGTCCGAAATGCTGCTGGAACGCCACAAAAGGAAGTCATTTTTGCATCGAATTGTTACTGGTGACGAAAGATGGATCCATTACGACAACCCCAAGCGCAAAAAATCATATGTGAAACCCGGTCAACCAGCCAAATCAACGGCAAAGCCGAATATCCATGGCGCGAAGGTAATGCTCTGTATTTGGTGGGATCAGAAGCTGTATTATGAGCTGCTAAAACCGGGTGAACCCATCAATGGACAACGCTACCGAACACAATTAATCCGTTTGAAGAGAGCAGTAGCCGAAAAACGCCCGGAATATGCGACCAGACACGAGGCAATAATTTTCCATCATGACAACGCTCGGCCCCACGTTGCTATTCCGGTTAAGTACTATTTGGAAAACAGTGGATGGGAAGTTTTACCCCACCCGCCTTATAGCCCAGACCTTGCCCCTTCTGACTACCATTTGTTCCGGTCGATGCAGAACGCCCTCACTGAAATACGGTTCACATCAGAGCAGAATATCAAAAATTGGCTTGATTCATTCTTGGCTGCCAAGCCGGCGCAGTTCTTTTGGGATGGGATCCACAAATTGCCAGAAAGATGGGAAAAAGTCGTAGCTTCAGATGGGCAGTACTTTGAATATTACTATTGTACATGTTTTTCTTAAATAAACGTTCAAATTTTGAAGAAAAAAAAACCGCACGAATTAAGTTATATATAATTTAATTCAGATTGTAATATTTCAGTAACATTTTTTCAAAAAATAAAAAAAAAATTGCCCGTTTTATTCCTGAAGGAAACATCAGTCATCTTTTCATAGCGTCTGACATCTTCTACGCCTTACCGCTTCAGTATTTTTCAGAGCCCGAAGTCGTAGAACATTACGAGCCTTCGTTTTTGTTCACATTCTTCGTCAAACCAAGGTTTGTCTTTGGATGCTTTGCAACAGCCTATTCTGCTTTCCGCTGCTTCCTTTACAACCTGAAATGCTTCGTGCGAACCGTTTATTATTTTGTCCTGGTATTGGCGCTTTATGCGAAGATCCTTTAACTATTCAACGTTGATTTTTCTTTTAACACATTCCCGTGTTTCACTTCCGCGAAATTAAATTCGGCTTTTGAATAAGATCGACGTCGAAAGATGAACAATTTCGAACATATCATCCATTGTTTCATAAAAGGCGTCCATTACCTATTGATTTTTATCTTCCGTAGGACAGTGTACAGTGCAATATAGCGGGGACCACGGATATGGGTCATCGAAATTCAGTCGTCGTAAAATTATACGCATTTTATGTTCTGCACAATTTTATTGCTTGGAAAGAATCATGTTTCATGTTAATGGGTATCCGTACCGCCCTGTGGCGGATTTGCAGTCCTAGCCGCTCTAGGCCCCAGGCCATGTGCCGCCCCTTTCTCAGCACCCATCATTATAGACTAGATAATTCATGAATTTTCTTTATTCCCACTTTTAATTGATTCAGAAAATTGTTTAACTAAAAGCTAGTTTATAATATTTTCCGAGGTTTCAGGGATGATTGGACATTTAAATAAAACATTTAAAACGGTTTTAGGTTTTGTTTTTAATAAAATAAATGTTTTACAATGTGTTACAAAACTCGTCTGCACTTAAGCGCAGCAAAAGCATTAATTAAATCTTGGCAATCCAATTTGCTTAAAAAATCGGCTTCTATGTTAAGCAAAGCAAGATCGTTTAACCTCTGCTCCGTCATTGTTGTGCGTAAATAGTTTTTAACTCTGCGCAAACAAGAAAACGATCTTTCTCCTGTACAGTTACTGACGGATGTACACACACACATGCGAAGAGCAATATCCACGTTTGAGTAAATGGTTTGAAGACCTTCGGTTCGTAACCATTTCAACAAACTGACTGCACTCTTTCGCTCCTCATTTTTTATGCTACAGTGAGAACGAAAATTCTTCTGTAAAATTGTCTTCTAAGTCAATAGAATAAATCATTTGCAATGCCTTGGCCTTATCTTCGACTTCTGAGATGCTTAGATTCGTCAGGTTGGTAATAAAGTAAAATTTATTGTAGAGTAATTTATAAGCATCCCGGCGTCCTTTCAGTTCTTCTGACAATGTATCAATTACTACCAAAAAAGTATTTATTCTAAAATTTTCACGGCCATTTTTTTGTTACATCTCTTCACCTGTATTTGTCTCGCCAGGAAGCAGCTTACGCTTTCGATTGCGTCGAAAATCTTTTTCATATTCCTGTACGAAGGACAGTTTTTTCGCTTTTTTTTCGAAATCATCGAAATTATCTCTTGTTTCGCCAACAAAATGTATTAAAGCCTATGACAATGGTAATGTCAATTTTCACACTCTGAAGTTTTTTACTTGTGGCGTTAATGCGATCTAGTAAACATCCCCAAAAAACAGCCATGAGGGCCGTTTCAAAACGTTCCAGTTTCAAACGAATATCTCTTGCTTCGCATATAACGATTCTCTTCTGTTGTGTGTCATTTTCGATGGTGACTAGCGCTTTATGGATTTCATTAGAGGATTCGCGTAAACTTTTGCGTCTGCACGAGCTGACCAACGAGCCGTTGATAGACTTTTGACGGTGAAATGGGTTTTGAAGGAGTTCCCAACGCTGAGTTGACGCTGCAAAGAAATTGTATAACTCTTGGAGTAGAGAAAAGAACGAACAAGCCTCTTGGCTGCTTTCAGCTGCACATTCACCTACTAAATTAAGCGAGTGTGCTGAACAAGGAACATAGTCGGCAAGGGGTGAAATTTCCTTTATTTTAGCTTGCAGGCCGTTGTATATGCCTGACATGTTAGCTGCGTTGTCATATGATTGCCCGCGGCAGTTTGAAATGTCAATTTCCAATTCAGTTAAAGTTGAGGTAACAGCATCTGTCATTTGTTGTGATTTGTGGCCTGTGTTTGGAATAAACTTGAGGAACCGTTCCACAGGTGATCCATTAGGCAGGACATATCTGATTACATAAGTGAGCTGGTCTACGTAAGATATATCCGGTGTCGAGTCAATGATCAGAGAAAAATATTTTGCTGTTAATATTTCCATTACAATTGTCTCCAAAACTTTGTTTCCCATAAGTCGAATGAATCCTTCGCATGTTGTTGAAGAAAGATAACTCGTAAATCCTGAGCCTGGATTTCCACAACGTGTAATGTGTTTGGCTAAGAACGGATCGAACTCAGCGATTAGCTCTAAGGACATCAAATAATTTCCATTGTGGATTGATTCAAATTTCTCGTCGTGTCCTCTGAAAGGCAAACCACGTGATGCAAGCGCTTTTGCGCATGCAACTACTCTTTTCAGAACATTTTTCCAGTAATTTATTTCTTCATCTAATTGCATTGTTAATGCGCGGTCAATGCGTCCTAACACGTTGCTTCGTTCTTTCATATGCAGAACAGATAATTTGTGAGTAGGCGAATTCTCACGAGTTGACACTCGATGATATGAATTTTTCCAGTCACTGAAATCTTCTTTTTTGTCGAACTGACTCTCCCCGCCATTAAAAAGCAGAAAAGGACCACAAAAAACACATCCAGTACTTTTGGAATAAATTCGCCACTTTCGCGGAACTTTTTCACCATTTAGAAGCTGACGTTCGAATAAATGTCTCGACAACTGTCGCGCTTTATATTTGTAAATGCGCTCACTTTTAGGAAAATCATTTTGGATGTTTTGATTGGCTCCGTTCTTACAAATGTGATCACGCGTGAACTCGTCGATTGTCCATTTAGCTGGATCGTCGCTGATTTCGTTGACCTTCTGGTCCGGAGGATTGGGCTGCACTCCTACTCCTGCCACTCCTGGTACTAGTGGGATATCTTCGGCTTGTTCTTTTGATATACTTGCCACATCGATCAAAGTATTTTCACTTGAAGACACTGCAGAATCGTCAGTTGACGGAGCGCCACTACTACTTGGAACGTCGAGTGTTGGATCATTGATAGGATCTTTAATATCTGTAGACGGTTTTCCAAAGAAATCGTCTAATTTCCTCGTTTTTTAATCGTTTCCTTTTGTTTATCATCTTTTTCTTTTGCTCGCTTGCGATACTCTGCCCCACTTAACCTTATCCTTTTCTTTCCGTCCATATTTAACTATGCAACACAAAGTTTTTACGTGTGCGTGAGATAATTACAAATATTTATGTTAATAGGTATAATATAGCAGTACGTACACGTCGCGTCGCGAATGTCGTTACCAAATTAGTAAAAAACTTAATCCGCTCACTGCAATTGCTATACGCACACTGTTGACATAACTATCGCAAATCGCAGTCGCGAGCGGGTAAGCGAGTAAAGAGCCCACCCGCCACTCCGTTGATTTCAACTGACAGCTAACGTGTTGGCGGATAGAGCAGGAAAGCATCGGCCCATAGAATGTCCATAGAATGGCCCATAGGATGTAAAAAAGTAGAAAATACCTCTACTTTGTCCGTTGAAGTTCATACAGCCACCTCCTAGAAGAATGTGTATATTCTATTTTGCTGTCAGTTGAAATCAACGGAGTGGCGGATCAGCGGATTCTATGGGTTGGGCCCTTAAGGCGTGGGTGGGTAGGCAGCGGCGGGGCACGGGGTCACAGCGGCGCGACGCACCGCATGCGCGACTATAAACGGAATATAAACTAATATAAACTATCATAGCCATGCGATTTTCATCAACTTTAAAGAGGCTTTCGGCATCTTAAGGTAATTGGAAATGGTAACATGTTCTTTAAACATTGCCGTCTTACATATTTTCCTGTAATCATTTGTCGAAGTTTCTAGGAACCACCCGAATTCACAGCTATCAATAGTGTGATTCGTTCTTTCGTGCTTTTTCCCATGATATTTCTCATTTTCGAACGACATTGTTCGGTCTGTAAGATATTTAAAAAAACAGTCCTGACCTATTTTGAGGTTTATAACCTTCCAAAAATACTTTTATCTCATTTTTCCAATGGAATTTTTCCTGAATGGATACCATCATCAGCTCCAACACTCTCTTCACAGATTTATCGAAATACGATGTTAAGGCGGTTTTAAATTTTTTTTTCTCTACCTCTAAAATTCACAAGGCCCCATTTTTCATAAAACCTTCCTTAAACTTCAACAGAAATATTTCTGTATTATCGGAATATTTCTTTTTTTATTGCTTTCTGTGATGTGCTTATGGCAATTTTATTTCTCTGCTTTAAAATCATTGACAGAGTAGATGTTGAATTCTGTAACTTGCATCATTTATTTGCATTTTTTAATACTAATTTTTTTTTAATTGAGTCGCCGATAAAGTAATTAAAATATGTAATGAGAAAAAAATAAAAATTTGAAAACAGATTAAAATGCATTTAAATTACGGTTAGTTCAATTCGACTGCGTCTTTTAGAGTGGAAAAATTGTAGATTTAATGTCAACCATCTGCATACTTCTCCGGTCAAAGATTTTATAGCGTACGGGTACCTCTCAAGCATTTGTTTTTATGACCTACTTTGAAGAAAAACTTGATTAAACTTGGCTTCGGATCATGGAAGTAAGAAAAAAATCCTTTTTGAGTTAGAAAGGTTTTCAAATTATTTTGGATAACAGGTAATTCAAAATAACGAAAGGAACAAATTGCATAGGATTTTCTTCGTTAACACTGGTTTCTTTCTTGGGATAGCGAAAATGCTTCTATTTATATTGGTTTTCGAATTAAAGACTAATTTCCGTAATTCATTGTGCCCATAAACGAAGAATATATGTATTACCCTCAAACAATTCGTATTGTGACGTGAAAATACGTTTACATCTTTTGTCTGAAAATAATTTAGGTTACGCCCCTCAATATTTAAAATCAATATTCATCAACATCCACAGAGGCTTATGGCAATTAAAAATTAAACATGAAATTGGTCATATGACCAGTACGACTTCTGTTACGGGCAATGCTGCGCAAGTCAAAACTCATGATCTCTCAAGGCAATCAATTGATTACTTAAAGGATTATGTGAGCGGTAGTACGTCCTACTTAAACCAGAGCACGTCCAGAAAAAAATCCGTTTTATTTTGGAGAAAAATAATGGTCAACATGTGCGCGATATCGCACTCTGTTTGTTCTTTGTAACTGCCTCTCCAGACTCCAACGACGCCGTCAACACATACTTGCACCACACAAAGAGTTTTGTTTTTTTTTGGATACATTGGCTATTCGTGTGAGTTTTTTCTGGTCCAATATGACGATTTTGTTTAATCTTTAATTTAATAAATAAAATTTTAATACAATTTTATGGAAAATCCTTTCAGCAACATTCATTTAACAAATTGGCGATATTGTAGATGAGCTAAAGTTTAAAGTATGGTCTAAGAACGATCATTTAAAATTCGTCATAGACTGTTGAAAGTGAGGCCCCTTTATTGACTTCGGGGACGAATTGAGCTGCCTGGCTGGTCTCTCCCTTGCTGCCTATAGAATTCGGTCAATGACCACTTTTATAGCATCTTGTGTTCTTCAATCCTTGTGTTCATTGAATTTTGTAAGTATGGAAATACAAATCATTATTATTTAGGTTCACCTGAGAACCAAATTCGAAAGTTCTTCTTTGGGTTACATCAGCAATATTTTCGGTAGACCGTCCAAGTTTTGGTCTGCCAGACCTTTCCCGAATTTCGATAGAATTTGTTTTTTCAATTTGTTTTTTACTAATCTCTGAATTATTGACCCTTGCACGAGTCACGAATATTGCAATAGGCATTTTCTAAAGATTAGATTAAAGAACATTTTCATAATAAAATCCAATAACCTTATGGAATTGCTGTAACATGTACAATAAATAGCAATAATTTTGTACACATTTTTTTTTTCATTCAAATTCAAAAGTAGTTTTTAGTCTGCTAAGGCAGGGAAGACTTATGCAAAGGCTTTCCTGTCTGTCCGTCCGTACGCATATACATACATATCATACATCTACGAACTTGCGGAAAGTGAATGTGAATTATAAACTGTGAATGAAATATAAATTATAGGATCAAATTTTCCAACCGCCTATTTTTAGGATAAGATACATAATAATTCACGTTCACTTCACGCAAGTTTGTAGATATATGATATATGCGTACGGACGCACAGACGGCAAACAGGACAACCTTTGCAAAAGCTTCCAAAATTCAAGGTAGAAGACCTTGAATTCCTGCTTGGCTCCTGGCCAGCTGATCCCATCTTGTCTAGCTTTTATTCAAGAAAAACCAAATTCATTGGAAAGCAACAACCTAAAATAAGAAAATACTTAAAAAATCAGTTTTAACATAGCAGAGTTTAATAAAAATAATATAAATAAAGCAGACGATTAAGAAGATTAAGATGAGAATTAAAATTAAGATAAATATTTGGTGAGATATACCTTGCTCCCCATGATCTCCCAACAACATCCTGTGGTGTTGATAGCTCCCAATCTTACTCGATTGCTTGCCAAAGTTCTTATACATTTTTCGGAATGGAGTTCTTGACGAGCAAATAGACAATTCTAAAGGTCTTGGACTGGATTCAGATCAGGACTTTGAGCTGGCCAATCAAGCCTGAAAATTTGCAACTGCGAAAGTAAACTCCTGACTATTCATGATGAGTGCTTTGGGCCGTTGTCATGCATATGTCGGTATATGATTTCATTTGTCTCTCAAGAAGGTTTTGATCAAGAATGCCATCAATTTAAGTTTCTGATCCAACGTTACGCCATAAAATTGACTTGTTTGAAAATCTTAACAATGGAACTAGGATTATATTCTTTGCATGCTTATTTTTATCGGTCCTAGGATTGCCATTCGATGTATGATTCTATCAGTTGTCACCGAAGTTTTCTTCTCTCTGTTTATTACTGGCTGACAATTTCCTGGCGAACTTTAATGTTCTTGTCTCGTCTGAAATGCTGGTGCCAGTCTCGTTAAATTTGTTTTATTGTGTAAAAACTCGCATGGTATCTCCCTTAAAATTTGGAAAAAATAAATGCTAAAATGTAAAATTTTGTTTCACCAATCAAACATGTGCTATTTATGAACGAGATATGTATGTTCAAAAAATAAGGTGACTTATTAGAACTTCACGAGCTAATGACATTCGATTTTCTAATTGTTTTTTGTGTTATATTGGTGTACATGTCCTCTAAAATATGTTGACATTGTCGGCCATTTTGGATATTTAATTTCCTTTCAACAGATATAAAAGTTTGTCGTGTTTTGGTGTGCTTGATGATAGAAGAATCTTTATGCAATTTCGTGTGCATTAGTGATTAGTGAAATATAAAATCAGGTGTGTCTACTCTTAATAAAAGAATGTTTATAAGCGGTTCAAGATCTGCGAAGTTCGAGAATATGTTAAAGATCCACCCTCAAAAATGGATGAAGACGTTGAAGGAGTGAAAAAAATTGATTAGAAAATTCTGAAATCACTAGCAGAGAAGTTACTTAAGATATTGGCATATCGATTGGCACATGTCATTACTTTTTTTCAGTTTTTTTTTTCTTCAGAAACACACGCTTCTAGCGTATCAGCAAAAATTGTTCCAAGATTGCCAAATTTTGACCAAAAAAACCGTCGCATGGGCATCGCTCTGGATCTACGGAATGACGTGAATGATGATTCAGGTTTGCTGAAAAAGGTCATCACGGGTAAACATCAGCCTATGTCAATGGAAGCGACCGGAATAGCCAAGACAGAAAAAAGGACGCTAAATTCGGTCAAATGTGTATTCAATTAAAGTGGCATGGTTCATCATGAGCTCTTGCCGAAACAACGTAAGCCCAATAATTACCTTGAAGTTAATATTCCATTAATAGCTGTTTGTCTGAAGCAACACGAAGAAAAAGTCCATGAAAAAAGAAATCATGGCTGGCTGCATCACCATAATGTTATTTGTCACCCATCGTTACTTGTGCGTACATTCTTGACCAAAAAAAAAAAACCGTTATCTGGCCTAAGCCAGCGTATTCACCGGATTTGGCCTCCGGCGGCTTTATACTCTTCCCTAAACTAAAAAGACTCAACAGACAATTGAGAAGCTAGAGCTACACCAACAAACTGTACGGGCTGTACAGCAACATTGGCGTAGTACGACGTCTCCGGATCCAACGTCTAAGATGGCTAGGCCATGTAGAGCGAATGGACAGTTCTGGCTCAGTCTTCGAATCCAACCCTGAGAGACGACGCCGCAGGGGACGATCGAATCTAAGGTGACGCACACAGGTGGAATGGGACCTCAACCACTGGAAACAACTGGTAAAAGATCGTGCCAGATCGACGCTTGTTGGTTGAGGCCCAGGTTAACATCGAACTGTAACGCCATCCAAGAAGAAGATGAAACTGAAAAGACCCATCAAAAGATAGAGGTTTGCTAGAATTGTGGACATAAAGTTCGCATCACTGGAAGAGCTCAAGGCTCGATGCGCACATCAGAAGTGATTCGAAGATTCTAGAGGCCCTGGCGTAAGTATATTATATCAAAGGGGGACTAATTTGAAGGGAACAAAATAAATATTGATGAATAATTAAACTTACTTTGAGAGAAATTAAAAGTCATCGTATTTTTTGAACAAATTTAGTATTCAAAAAAGGACAAAAAATGGTGAAAATTTCGGGAAAATATCGAGTTTTTTAAAAATTGTACCGCTAATTGGAGACAAGAAGTGTGTGAAGATGAGAGCATGATTTTATACACAAAATTAATCTGGTTGACCAGGCTCATTGCCAGTTGCCTGGGTACCAAGGAAACTATGATATTCGAAACTGTCGCTGCGAAAATTCAATAGCAAAAGTGTAACAACCTCTCCATGCACAACGAGTCACAATTTAGTGCGGTTGTTTGGCCGGCGATTAATTTGTGCAATATTTTTCTTTTGCTAAATGGTGATGGTGCCTCGTAGCGATAAAAGTAGAGCTGTTGTCTAAAATCCCAAATTCTGTTCTTCAAATTCTCATTATCATCATCCCCGTACTGTTCATATAGTAAGTTAAGATTATTGACATTAAGCTTTACGTTACTTAGTCATCCTACCGAAATATTGAATCACTCTTACCCTCACACAAATGCAAATATTCGCTTTGAATGCTCAGCAGCGTCGCATCCTGTTATGCCTTCCAACAGCAAATAAACTTCATTTTCTACACTTCACCGATTCTTATTCCGAAAAGTTCAGTCTCCCGTCTCCCTCGGTCCCCAACATCAAAGGCAAGAAGCTAAAATTTAAATAAAATTCGATTCCCATTCCATCAGCCTCAATTCGATGTTTCCTTAAACTCCATCGAACTTTCTAAACAAAGCAACAAAGTGCTCCCTTGAAAGTAATTTCTATTAATGCCGAAAACACAATGTTTCTAGAAGAAATATATGCATAAGTTGCCCCAAAGGACCTTTTAACTCCACCACCTTTTCATCCTCAATCTCTCTCTCTCTCTCTGTTTTCTCATCTCGACAAGCGTCAGATCAGAAAGGATATCATATTTCAAAGGAGATATTATCCACCGAACCGATGGAAAAGAAAAAAAAAAATAAAAATACGAAATGTGATGTGATCCTTAGTCCTATGGTTATATCTTGTATACTTTACCAGGCCTACAGTAATTTTAGGTTAGGGTAAGCATAACATATCCGTTCGCCAAGTAAAAATTATGAGGCTTTAATAAATCGGGAAAAAGGACCTTTGCTATTCTCGTACAACCATACACTCGTACAACCATACAGAGCCATATCCATCCTCGAGAGCATGTCGTTGAGGTGTGCACCAGTGTATGGCCACGAGTTGATTAGCATTGGACCAACGATGCTAACTTGGAAGCTGGTCATGGTCATGTTGATAATTGTCAATTTTAAATACTCAGTCGAGGGATACCGGAGGCGAAGGACAGCCAGATGGTTAGGTTTTCTATTTGTTAGTCCTTTTCATTATTTTGGTTCTTAGCTTACTGACGACATTTGATGACAAGCGGATGGAGAAGCGCTTTTCATCTGAAATTAAAAAGGACTATATGACAACTGTGGGTTGGGGTTTGTTTCTGTTTCAGTTTGTATTAGTTTCCGAAAAGAGGAAGATAGGTTAACATATCAAATTTGTTTATCGTAGCAGGATAGATGTTTTATGTGTTATGGTAGAACAGTCATATTTGAAAACCACTCATCCGGGTTTCAAGACCATCATTTCTGAAACCACCTCGGAAAAACTCTCCCAAGGATCCTCTAAAATTAAATTCATTAATAACAAGGCGCGTAAAGTATTCACTATACTCATTCGTTTCGAGACTTCTTTTCCGTTTCAGCGACTCTTCATTTCCACTCCAGTATAGAACTCTTTGAAATATTTACATTTCACTCCTCGCCTCTCTGGATTGACAGCATCCATCATACAATAACGAGCACTTGGTGTGGAAAGCCTCCCAGGAACTTGGGTGTAATTTAATCGGCTTTTAAGCACTCCATATTCGACAGACGACACCGGGGAATAGGGAAACATCCGAATGAAAATGGAGGGTTAGGAAAGTGTATAATAGTAAGTGAGTGAGTGAATAAGTGAATGCGCCCCACTGCTATTGATACCATGCAGTAGTGTGGCAGTAATCTGAAGGTTTTATGAAAGGCTATGTGCAAGGATAATAACGACCTTGTATCCGGGTCCCGAGGATTTGCTCTATGGTTAGTCTGTTGCTCCCTTTTGAATTCGAGCGCATGTTGATGTTGATGACGCAGTTCCTGGCGTCATCGTGAACTTGTTATGATTGAAACTTTATAATCCTTCGAATAGCTTCAAGGGCTTCCTTCAATTCGACATCATCATCTTCTTCTATGTGGCATGAATTTAATGTTTATTTTTTTTTTCGTTCTAGGTGACTAGTTTCACGACATCCACCAATAAGGGAACAATTCCGATGCCAAGTGTGCCTGGTACCTCATCAGCGAACAACAATGCCCAGCGGCAAATAGCAACAATCGAAACTCAGCCAAATGCCATCATGACCATACCGACAGTGACGTGTGACTTAGCTTCCGACATATCGACGAGTGAAGCTGCCGAAGTGGAAACCCACCAACCGCCCCTGCCCTATTCGAACGGCACTGACAGCGGGATCAATGCCAACGGCAAGGAAACACTCAAAGTCAGTACAATAGCAACGACGCATAGTGCACTGAATCAGTTAAATGCGTCATTGCCGCCACCATCCGGTCTAACACCATCTCTCACAGCCACATCCAATTCGACGAAATTGGGGACAGTGACGCTGAATAATAACGGTCCATCGTCATCGTCACCGAACGAACTGAAAGTCTCGCCCGTGATAGCGGGTCGTTGTCGAGCACTCTCGGTTGGCATCGACACCGACATGGTGAGCGAATTCGACCCGTCAAGCTCGGACTCGGGTGTGGTTAGTCGATGTGCGGTCGTTAAGCCACTCAAGTTTCGGCTGTGTCAACCAATATTCGGTCGCAAAAATCAGCGACGCAACGAAGCAAAGACGGCAGCTGTTAAAGTGAGTAAACCGTCGGAAACAGCTGAACTCGAACCGGCCATACCCAAGGTGCAGAAGCCGCGTGATCCCGAGAAGGAGAAACGACGGATAGCACGGAAAAAGGAGAAACGTGCTACACTGATTCTTGGCTTGATTATGGGCAGCTTTATAGCGTGCTGGTTGCCGTTTTTCTTCCTCTACATTCTGATGCCGGCCTGCAAGCGACACTGCAGGATACCGGACTCGGCATTTGCAATCGCTTTCTGGCTGGGCTACATGAACTCGGCCTTAAATCCTGCCATCTATACGATATTCAACAAAGACTTCCGGCGTGCATTTCGCCGCATCCTATTCAAGTGATGTTTGGCCTATGTGTGTTGCTATCGGTGCGTTCACGCCAGCATCGAAAAGGCGACCGAACGCGCGATGGGCAGCACACCCATGGGCTATGGGATGTACTACAGGCGATAGAGGCGATCTTTCGTTCTCTCATGTGTGCTGTTGTTTTATGGTAAGTTTCATACAATTTTTCTGTCATTTTAAACTATAAAAGTCAATTTTATGTCAAACTGCGGACAGACACTGTCAAATTGATGAATGATGCAAAGACATTGGCTGATTGTCAAAGTATCTCTTTTAGTCGCACGCGAATGTCCATATGGACCGCAGAAATCGTTTTTCTACTGCGGTTGGATACACAGATTCGGCGGTTAAATGGGCAAATTGCCTAAAAGTAATGAATACGTTTGTGCCGTGGAATGTGGAATCTTTTGTTGGTTTGGGTTACAGTTTGTGTTTGTGTTTGTGTTCGAACGGGTGCATCCATTTGATAAAGAGGTCGCCGTGAAAGCACACGTGGGATTGGATGCTAGAAAAGGGAATTCCCAACTAGCGATGAAAAATATAAAAAGCGATGTGGACGTTGTAGGCACAATGGTTTCTTTTCAATTTTGAGGATGGCTTTTCAAAGTGCTTTTCGTGTGACCGTTAAATGTTGTACTTTTAAAGCTTGGTGAATAGCTTTACTTTCAGGGGGTTCAAGCGATGGTATCACCCTATTGGTGATAGTTATGTTTTGATATTTGTGATATTGGTTTTTACTATTTTTTCACGAAAACGACACGCTCCGGAAATCCCTCTAGTGCTCATTCAAGCAGGAATATCGCGAATGAGCCGTCAACGTCGACAAGAGAACATGCCACCAAATTGGCGTTCGTGGGTGCAGGAGTTGATGATGTTCCCTTTCACAGTGCTGACAGTCCATCAGCTACTGCCTGCAGACATCTGAACTAGGTTCACCTTCTCTTGAACCTTAACGACAACATAAACGATTTTTGGTCAAAATTAATCATCAGCGATCTTAAATCGTTGAGAATCCGAGTATCCTTACGAAGAGTCATTACTTATTTATGACAACCATGGCTGTCACCACCGTTGACACTCCGGCAAGCAACAAAGCCTTAGTTGAACGCACCACGGTTAGTGCACTCTTCAATTGCACAACATTGGACGAAGTCAGAGGAAATCACAAAGCAAATTCTCCGGAAGGGAAAATATAGAAGGGTCAACCGAATCTAAGATAAACAGCAGCTTGTTATAGCTAGTTATAGAAACTGAGTTCGCGAAAAATCGTTTCTAAAAGTCCATTTGTACTTAAGGGTGACGTTACACTGAGCGGAGTAATAAGTAACGTTTACATAGCGGAATGTGGGTAGTGTGACCCACACCAATTTAAACTGTCGCTTCCACCGAAAAGTGAACGGATCGGAGATCAGTTGTTGATAGTGCGAAGCCTAAAGGTTAGAAGGTTAGATTAGTGCTATCACTAACTACTCCATTAGGTAAATAATAAAAAAACTAATATTCCAACTGGGCTTTTAAATCAAGTCTAGCATTATTACCATATTTGAGCTATACTCGCCAGGTCTAGGTTCGTCACATAAATTTATGACACTCGCAGCAAGCTAATGAGTTGTGATGACTTAACGATCACATTTTTCTGTCCTTCTGATGTATAATCCGTTCAATACACTTATTTTAGTACAATCCAATTTTGTTCTTAAATTACTTTTTTATTACAATAAATAAAATAAAAAAATATTTTGAGTTTTGGAAATATTCATTTAGACCTTTAAATTTTTGTCTGTTAAGTGGAGAAGATGATATCCGTCAAGAATATTCTCCTTAAGGGCTGCGATTGTCTGAGGCTTGTTAGCATAAGCCCGTGACGTAACCCCAAAGAAAAAAGCCTGGGATGGTTAAATCGGGCGATCTTGCTGGGCATGCCAAATCGCCAAATTAGGAGCTTAGGTGACCAAGCAACGCTTCCCTCAATATATCCATTGTGGCTCTTGTTGTGTGTGCGGTTGCCCCGTCTTCTTGAAACCACATGTTCAGCAAGCCCTGCCCATTCCTTTCCGGCAGTAAGAAGTCGCTTACCATGGCCCGGTAAGCGTTCGCCAGTAACAGTGACCGTATTACCGATGACATCCTCAAAAAAATACGGCCCACACACTTCTCCCGCGTGATCGATGCACCACACAGTGGCTATGATTGGATGTAAGAGCTGTAGCGGATTTTCAGTGCCAGAAACGAAGATTTTACTTTTTGACGTAACCTCTTAAGTCGAAATACGCCTCGTCGTTCTTGATGATTTTCGAAAGAAAATCGTCCTATTCGTGGTTGAGATTAAGGATGGCTTGACAGTAATTCACACGCGACTGACGGTCAGCAGGCATTAACTGGTGCACTCTTCACAAAAGTTCGCTGGTCTGGTGATGCCCAATTGCGTGGCCTTTCGTCTGGTTGATGTTTTTTCGTTCCCAGTGAAATGGGAAGCAACAGCCGCGATATTTCCGGCCGAACGACCAGTCCGGTGGCAGCCACAATGGGTCTGTTGAAATTCGTTTCGCCACATACCTGTGGATCAGTTGACGATCCTCATTTCACGTGGGTCACCGCCGAGTAGTATATAAGTAAATATTTCATATACTTCCTGAAAAATTCGTAAAACCGAAAGATAAGATCGTCAACCGCGCCACATGCACACTACCGATCGCAGGAAAAACAAAAAAATTTGCCAACTTTCGATCTGTTGTAAACTGCGCCAGACACTGCGCCGATCTGTTGAAATTTCAACAGATCGATTGGATCGGTAGCGTGTATGTGGCCCAGTTGGCGCGACAAGATTAGAAAATCGACGTCAAAATTCATGCTGCGCTAACACTACCGACCGATTATTATTGGTTAAAAAATTTGACACAATTATTCCACGCTCTTGCGGAGTATAGTGCTTCATTGCTTGTTTGTTTGTATACTGCAGCTGTTGACAGCGACTGGATGAGGTAAGTGTTAGGCCGAGTTCTTTTTTTCGTTAACACACGAGTCAGAGCTCCAGAAAGCTTGTAACGATTAGATACATCGCTTTGAGTGTGCTTAAACTGCATGGAGTGCCATTTATGCCTGAGATTTCATGTTATAGAGTAACTATGACTGGTGTTTAACACAGTACTATGATTAACTAGTTGTCGGGACGACGGAGCCGTTCCGGGTAACCTTTTGTCTCGTTATGGTGTTTTACACTGGTCGGTAAGAAAGTCCTATTTGACGGTTCTTGACTTCTTTGGTGGGGTTTTTTTAAGCAACAGAACAAGCCATAGATATTAAGGGTCTTATAGAAAATATTTGACAAAGGTGCGAGGAGCTATCGCCCGAAGTCCTTGGCAAAACGATTGAATATTCGACATATGCTTGCCCTTACCATGGGCTTTAAAAAGCACACACCCTTAACCATGTCTTTGTCATTTTTTTTTGGTTTTTCTATCATATAAGAAACAAGACAAGTTTGATAGTTACGCCAAATATTTACAATAAAATTGAAATGTATTTTTGTGTTCTGTTATTCAAATGCTGTTTCTTTCCCAATTCTCTATTCTGACTCCAAATCTAATGCTTTCCAAATCCAAATCTTTCAACCGCTTATGAAAAGTATTTTCATATATCATAGGAGTATATTATTTATAGCCGAGTTAGCAGCCCTTTTGGACAAAGCTTCTCTCTATGGTTAAGTTTCTTTTTCTTTTTAGATGGCGCTAAAGTCTGGTGTGAACCTGGGGCTCAACCAAGAAGCGTATCCAGCTGGTACGATATTTTGCCAGTTGCTTCCAGTGCCGCACTCCCAATTGGTTGAGGTCCCCTTCCACTTGTGTGCACCACCTTAAATTCGGTCGTCTTCGAAGACTCTTTGGGCCTGAGCTGTGTTGTCCATTCGCTCTACATATCCTAGCCATTTTAGACGTTGGATCCGGAGATGTCATACTAGGCCGATGTCGATATACAGCCCGAACAATTCGTCGTTATATCTTCTCCTCCCCACTCTCCTTTAATATACGCGACCTTTATAGCCCTAGCATGTTCGTTTTACTTTTTCGTAAAACTTGCGACCGTCATTCCTGTGGTAGCATCTCTCCATCTCCTCGATCTCACGCTTTTCGTGCTCTCTTTTTTTCTTCTTTAAAAGCGTGCCTTCCTCTCTTCTCTTTTGCTCCTAGAGCTCACGAGCATTACTCGTCCGTCTATGTAGCATGGCCCTGTATTTACATGGGCTTCTTTGCATTGCTCATCAAACAAGGAGTTTCCAGATGGGGGCAGCATCTTTGATGGCTGGCAATTCTCCCACTGTTCTGTGGATTATGTCGGTGTTGTCGGACGAGAGGTTGAGGGAAACTCGATCGGCGAAGATTCTTTCCGACGTCAGACTCTTGTTGTCTTGCTCGACTCCGTAGCTTCCTTGATATCCCCATTCCTACCTTGACTACAACAAGATAGTGATCCGAGTCGATGTTGGCTCCTCGGGAGGTTCGTACATCTAGAATGCTGGCGGAGTGTCTGTCGTCGATCGCAACGTGGTCAATCTGATTGATGGTCGACTGATTTGGTAACCGCCAGATTACTTTATGGATGTTGAGATGTGAGAATCATGTGCTTGCTACTAGGAGGTTACGCCCTGCTACGAAGTCAGTTAGCCTGATTCCGTTGTCGGATGTGGTGCTATGTAAGCTATATTTTGGGGCGTACGTTCGGTCCAAGAGATTATAAAAATTATCCTTGAGTTGATTATCTTTTCCTTCGTAGGGGCATGAACGCATATAAGGTTTATATTCCCGAGGATGCCTTTGATGCGGTTTGTTATGAGGCGTTTGCTTACATGCCGGAAGCTTAAGACTTTTTGTCGGAGTCTTTCTCGAATAACAAATCCGCATCCGAATGGGCGTTGTTTATTTTCCTTGCTATTTTCATCCTTTTTGTACCTGGTCCATCCTATCGTATTTCTTGGAGTGCGGTTATATCTGCTTTGTAGCAGTCGAGGGTTTTTTCCAGTTGGTTGTCTGCATCTGGGCTGTAAAGGAACCGCACTTTTCAGGTGCAGACTCGAAGGTTTGTTGTTGCTACGTAAAAAGGTTTGTTTTCCGCGATAGGGATTGGTTCACAACCCTGCGAAAGCCAGGTCAGCTATCCAGAAGGTGCCGCGTGGAGGCTGTATGCCAGCTTGAATTGGTGCTTGTCTATTCGCTCACCATGCCATAGCTATTTGATCATACGATTCCTAGACACCCTAACTCGGTCGATAACAAGAACATACTGTAACTTTATTTTATGACTTTCTGACATCAGAGATCTCGTTTAAGTCCAGGAGCAACCTGACAAGTTGAGCAGCCAGAAAGAAAACTATAGTAATCATATCTTCAAAGAACACTGTCGTATCCGGTTGTAAGTTCTATTAATAGTCCTTCTTGAAAGACTGTCCTAGAGCACATATTTATTTTATTGGTTGGGGATTTTTCAGATCAATACAATTTACTCTAAAACACAATACAATAAAGAGGGCCTGGAGATGGAGGTGTAATCAAAAGGTGCTATTTTCATATTAATCGAGCAAGGGGTGCTAATATTATATTTATTGGGCTTTCCGTTTCAAATGAACTGTTATGCGTTCAATATTAGTTCACTATTAATATTGCCTTCATAGCACTCAGACAAGTCAGTAGTTGACATTTTTGGTTGGGTTCCTATTATATCTGAAAACAAGATTTTCCTCTAGATTTGAAACATATTTATCAACATCCCTGATAAAACTCTTTTAAAATACACCGTTCTCAATGGCTTGAAACTAGGCAAAATGAAGGCGGAATATCAGATCTGTTAAGGTTGAGAAGATCCAAATGATCGTGGCTTCTTGTAATATCAGCTATCTGGTTTTTAATTTGAATCCACTCCATTAAACCACTCGAATATGAAGTGAGATATTGATACAGGTTAAATGACAAAAAACCCTCAGAGTGCTTAATTTTTCCTTAAGCAGATCCTTCAAAGACAGAGTTTTTCGACCCTTTCAAGGGAAAAATAAATTTGCTAAATATTCGACCGCAGTGCTGTTTTATTTGCCTCTGTCAGCGGACCAAGTAAAGAGTAGACCATCAATTGGTTTCTATTAAAAATTGCGGTAAGAAAGCACTTCAATATCTTCAAAGGTTTAATATTTAACTTAGGAGAGAAATTTTTTTAGCTACTTATTGCTACCTCTGTGGGCTTTGCAGAAGCACATACTGTCTACCCAATTAGTCATTGTGTCGATCTCAATTACCAGCTGTGAGAAATGGAAAATCGATGAGAAAGTGGATGATCCCTTTGCTTCAATGCTTAGGTAAGGAAAAAATCTCAGCTCCCTGTGCTAAATTCCCATCAAACTAAGAAACCTATGAAAAGTTGAGGTTTCATTATTTCCGACCCCTGTTCATTTCTAACTGCAAGATATTCATTGAATAGTTGTCAAATATCGTCGCACAGCCCGTGATTTATTTAATTTAGCATAATCAGTGAATACGCATCACTAATTGCAGAAATTAATTGGAAAATAGCAGATGGTGTTAACTTTTAGTAAAGTTACTTAATATCTCGTGCACTGATATAGCTTCTCAGAAGCTAAAGGCAATGGTTTTATGTACTTTCGAGAGCAATAAAAAAGAGTTCCAGTGCAATGATGCCGACTTGATTGAGGAACCAGTTCATAGGAAAAACGTGAAGACATCTACAAGGCCATGCCGGAAGAAGTCATTACACTGACGAAAATGTCAGATGATTCCACCCATTGCAGCCCGATTTTATACCATCCATTTGAAAATATTTCAAAATAATTTTCAAAACTACCTGTCCATGCTTTTGAAATACACTCAGTCGATTTAATTGACGCGTTTAACAGATCTCGCAGTTCTCTCTGGGTACTGCGTATTCTTAAGTCGTGGTAAGAGTGATGGGAATACAACAACCATCTAAGGAAAAGGAATTTTTTTCTGACTTGCTAAAGAGCTTGTTATATGTTATATCACCTCCTAGAACGGATATAATGACTCCAAAAATTATTGCAATCGATTACTGCCCAGGAGGCTGCGTCTTATCTGGCTAGATTGATACGTTCCTGAGTGAAAAATTAAAATGAGTATTGAACCGGTAGATATCAGTGTGGTCAAGATCATCAAAGATTCAAATCTTATTTTGTCATCACATACTTTCAAGCCAGGAAACCCCACCAATAAATTAATTAAATTTTCTAATGATCAATGGAGCAGTTTAATAATATTTGAATTTGAATTTCGAAAACTCTAACAAACTTAGAACTTATTGTAAAAAAAAGAATTTCCCAAATTCTAAAGAAAATATAGGCCAAAATTAAATTGGCATTTCTGGTAATATTGTCGTACAAAATGAGGGTAAAACCGTTTGCAAGGGTAGTGCCGCATGTGAATAGAACAAGTCTCCCATGGAGACTACATTTATGAGCAACAATCTCTGATAAAATCTCAATTGGCCCCTTTAAAACACAAAAGCTCAGATCAGGTTTCAGAAAGCTGGGCTTAAGAATTGAGAGGTCGGGAATTTACTGGTAACCATGACTATTTGTACATGCGTAAATACCTTCGTATAGCTATGCATTTGTAGGTTCATAACCTCTCCTTCGTCTCGAATATCTAAAGAACATATAACGATATCGAGTCCGGATCGATTTCACCGGATTAGTAATTGAACAACGGACACCTGATAGTGTTTGCAAAAAAATTAATTGACGTTGGCTTTTTTATTATGGATAAACTAGAGTAAAGTTTTCGGAAAATGGTTTTCGTCCCCCGAACAAAAAATCAAATATGAAATGTTTTTTTTTGTTTGATAAATTTAATAAATGTCGTTTAATATAACTATATATGTATGTGTACGCATCGATTTTGCCTTAATATTTCCAAGCCTCTTCACTATGTCAATCTTTTGTGCTAAAGAAGATTTTCTAGAAACCTTAAAAGTCAAACAAAATGGCTGGATTCTGTTTATTTCTTATATCCACTTACCCTTAGCAAATTTATTCGGGGGAAAGCCAACCTTAACATCAATCTATCCAGTCATGGACCCTATATTATATTAATTATCAATGGAATTCCCTTAAAAGGAAAATTATGTTTTCTTTTTATGACTATGAAGTCGGGGTATATAGACTTCCCAGCAATAGTAATGACGTTGTTTACAATGCAGCTTTCCGTTAATAAATGCCATCGTGGTGCCAACAAGTCTGGAATTGTCAATTACAATCAAGCAGCATGACGAAGGGAATCTCACAATGAAAAAGGGCCACCATCGTCCTCTCTATCGTAATTGACCCAATAGGAGATCAATGGGTTGACCATGAATAGTGATGATTCCTAAAGCTAAAATGAAACTCTTGGCGTCCGACAATAACCACGTTTACCCGTTTACGATTCCATTTATAGCATGACGAAATACTGAATTTTTGAAAGAATAATATAAAAAGGGGGGGATCCGAAATGAAAATATTTTCTTCCTTCACAAAAGATTTTAATGGAACGGAAAAAGGACGTCAAACGAACAATGAATTGTCGGGCGGAAATGAACGTTTTATTGATCGCTCCCTTTCTTTAACCGCATTCCATTTCCTTTGAGTGTAATCATAAATAAAAGGAACTTATCTTTAACCTAGCTTGAATACCAATGAGACCTAGGATACATGGTCATGTGTATATTGAAGTAAAAGAACTTGGAACTTGGCAGCCCTTAATGAGTAAACCGGCAAATGACTGTTGACGAACTTAGTCGAAGGACATGTCGCATACATATCCATCATCAACGGCATGTTGCGTGTGGGTTTGATTAAATGTTACGGTTATTGAATTACTGCTTAGCATTTTCTGTAACGGCTTGCCAGCAGTGGGAATCCGATGGCGAATTTTCGAATATTCTATTGACATGCAAGAAGCCATTTGTTGCGATAGTGCTACTGTTTATTGGAGACAAGCATGAAAATCGGATTTTTTCTTCAGCTACAACAATCTGCTTTTGTTTGTTTTAATATAATAAGGGGTGCTTGGACGTTGGTTTCTAGCCCACATTGTTTTCTTCTTAATACTTATTTACTTCCTATGATGCTCGATTTCTGCAAAGGTTTTTGTACCAGGACCCAAAACCAAGTTACTAAATTGAGTAAGAGAGTATCTGAATGGTGTTGACCAATTTACTTTAACTGCATACGCCCCGGTTTTTTTTTTTGGAGGCTTCTACTATCTTCTGGAGCACTCAAGATACAAACACTGGTTCATTGTACTTCCAGACGGACACCTTTTTTATTGCATTTTCCCCGTTGTTCGGAGAAACATAGAAATACTTGGCAAAAGTGTAATGGCCCAAAATGACGACCGCACGCCTTCTGAAATTATTTCTCCTTAAGGATAAGAAGAACGTTGCGGACTTCTTGCAGACATCAGGGCGTACGCGCTTAGTCATCGTGCATCCTGGATATTCTACGACTATGTACATTAAAGTCCCAGTCGTTGATGTCAGATTTGATCATGGAAGCAGGTAGACCTAAAGCGGGTTCAGGTCTTGAGAAATTCTCCTCTGAGCCCCTTCTAGGAAGTTCATCGGAGTTCTCATTTCCTGGAATACCAGAATAACCTGGGACCCATACAAGCCTTAGTGAATTCAGTCTCCCGACTGTATTCAAAACGGTCTTGAGTTCATGCACTAATTTGGAGTTGGATAGAGGATTGGACACAGCTTTGAGTGCAGCTTGGCTGTCACTGCAGACGCATATGCTTTTTCCCTTCTACTTGTGCTGCACAACTATTGTCTGGTATACGTATATCTCTGATTGAAATACAGACGCATATTTTCCTAACAAGAAGTGCAGTCGAATGTTTTCGCGCTCAAAGTAAACTCCAGCGCCGGACCTCCGCCCAGTCCATCTATAAAAATGCGAAGACCGTCCATTCCAGGTTAAGTGCCTGGCCAAAGCCAGTCCTGACGCTATGGAAATTATAGCGCAGTAGGGCGCCAAGTTACATTGCGTCGGAAGGCATATCCATGTGACAGGGGTCGTAGGATATTTCTCGCGCAAGTACACTGTCACTCGAATGCGAGTTGTACATAAAACCATTTCTCTTCATGCGAGACATGGCTTTCAGTGCGCACCCTCTGATGTACATATATGTCAAGGAGTGGAAGATTCATCATAGCATCTAAAGCAGCTCCCGTAGTGCTGGGGAAAGCCACCGTACAGCTGAGTCGAAACGCTCTTTGGAGTTTGGTGAAAGAGGCCACGACGTGTTTGCGTGTTAGCCTGTTCCACCAGACGACCAATGCAAATGATGAGATTATTGGTCTCATCATTGCAGTGTAGATCCAGAGGACCTTTTTCGGCGATAAGACCCATGTTTTGCCAAAGGCACCTTTGCATTGCCAAAAAGTTTACAGCGCTTTGGTGGTTTTGGACTCAACATGCTTTGACCAAAGAAGTTTGCTATCTAGGATGTCTCCCAGGTACTTAGCTTCTTGGATGCCGGGATGGGAATGCCTTTTTGCACCAGCTGAGTGGTGCCAGTATTTTTCCTCCTTCTGGTGAAGAGAACGACATTAGTCTTAAGAGGGTTAGAGAATTAACCGACAGCACATTACTCGCGCACTAGTTCTTCTAGTTCAGACAGCCGCTAAACATGAGCCGACAGACAGAACAGCAACATCATCCGCGTAGGACTGGGTATAGATTCCAGAGGTATTGAGAGCATCGAGCAGAAAGTTGACCACCATGCACCTTAATAGCGGAGACAAGACGCCACCTTGCGGGCAGCCGTTGCTTACTCCAGACTTAACAGATTGTTCGAGGCCTACATTAGCGATCAATGTCTCGTGCACAAGCATTGCTTTGATCCACAAAACCAGTGCTTCATCTACGCTATGCCGTCAAGCAGCGTTACATATGCTCTCCAAAGTGGCGTTATCAAAAGCTCCCTCAAAGTCGACGCAAATCCCTCGTAATCTTTCCTTTCGAGTGCGCATTCAATTCTCCCAACTAGGTTTTGAAGCGCAGTTTCGTAGAATTTACCGCGCTGATAAGCATGTTGCATCTCTGAGAGAGGATGCATTCGAAGGGTAACTTTGTGCACGTCCAACTCGACTAGCCTCCCCATGCTTTTCAACAAGAAGGATGTAAGACTGACTGGTCTAAAACTCTTTGCGAGTAATCTTCTTTCCCTATTTGAAAAATAAAGACCACTTTCACCGCGGCAGGGTATAGGTAAGTAGGCAAGTGCCAGGCTAGCAGTGAAAATCCTTTTCAGAGTAGGAACCAGCTGTCTAATATCTTTTTGCAGCATAATAGGGTACTCGAATATCCCATCAATGCCTCGCCAATTGAAGTCATAGAAAGATGCCACAGCAAATTCAATGGCCTCAGTCATTGCCGTTTTAGTCGCAGTTACCAATGAAGGAGTGTGCAACGAGCCGATGAAAATCTGCTTTCCCGGAAAATAAGTCTGAATCAGTAAACTTAGAGTTTTCGCTTTGGACTCAGTCCAAAGGTACCATCAGATTTTCTAAGTACATTCAGCTTTGTCGATTTTTCCCGCTTGAGAACATTAACTAACTTGCTGGTCGCGCTCAGGGATTTGATCTCTTCGCAGAAGGACTAAATAGGACTCTGTTGGTGCATTTCCAATATAACACCTTAATGATATGGAAACAAAAAAAAAGTTTCTGTGAACTATAATATTTACGAACAACGCGACAAATTCAGTCGAATCTTTCAGATCTTATCTAAGATAACCACCCCCGGAGAGTAGTGAATCAACATCTTCAACGCAAACCATCTGCACCCCGTCCAGGTTGTGTCACAAGCACCATAAGAGCGTTACTCTCAACCTGCGTGAACCCAAAAAAAAAAAAAACACAAAAAATAGGAATCATTCTCCGCTTTACGAATAAGCTTCTTAAATTCCTTATGCTTCGATCGATATTTATTCCACTCATCTTCCGAGTTCGATTTAACCGATCTATTCAAGAAACTTCTGGCTTCCCTTCGAAGACATTGGAGGTATTTTGACAGGATATGCTAGTTCAAAATTCACCAATTGCTCTGTTCTGAGTTTAAGGAGGGCTTGAGTGGATTTTTCAAGCTCCTCTCTGCATCGTACCCAGTCCGTCATTCTCGAATTCCGCCTGGGCTGCGAGTGGGAGATCCCACACTTCAATTGGAATTCTATATATCTATGGTCTGATAACGTAGCATCTGGTAAGACTCTCCAGTTAGTGATGGCCCTCACATGCATATTAAACAGGGTTAATCCAATCGCTTTCTGTCGTGTCGCCGTCACAAAGGTTGGTTGAGTGCCAAAATTGTTGATGATAAGGTCAGACGAAAGAGTGAAGTTTAAAAGATGGTCTCCTCTCCGGTTGCATTTGCTGCTGCCCCAAACAATGTTTTGAGCATTAGCAGCGTAACAGATGATGAGTCCAATCTTTATGGCTTCAAAGTACTCTACGAGTTCAGAAACCGCCTTTGGTGGCAGAGGCAGTACCGAGTCGTAGGGGAAGTAAGCAGATGCCACGTGGAATTGTTCAATTTCTCCATGCGCTTTGTAGCTAACCCTAGCAGCCACCAGATCTTGTCCACAGAATTGACCACGTTTGGTTGCCGATAGATAGCGTGTTCGATATGATGAGGAAGACCCTAGGCCTTTCGGATCGCTCATCATAAAGAATCTTAGCATCACATATACCACCTAGACCATACAGGCGTTTATTCCATACCGATGGTTCCTGAACGTGATGATTTGTACTACTGCATGCAATTCTGCTATTAAGAAGAGCAGTAGACGTGAATCAATAGCAGATTTCAGGGTCTCAACAGAGCCGTTGTCCAATCCCACAACCAGAGTGAAGCCCTTTTTTTTAGAGAGCTCTTACTCTCTTTGTAGGAATAGACAATCCAGGTCCTCGTGTCAATCGTGAATCGTGACCCTGTAAACCCAGTTATAAATTCGCGTAGAGATGGTTTCGAGCCTAACTTCTACCCCATTGTACCCTCTCGATATCGGACACAAAGTTGTACCACTGCAGTTGGTTTCAAAAATAACTGATTTTTAATGTCTCATTGTACACAGACTTTTTATGCATTTAAAGCCACCAACAGTTACAGCAATAAACAAGGGCCTCTATAACCCCTATAGTGCATTTGCTTAACTTTTTTTGACAGCCTTCTCTATAAATAACAACAAAAAGGGAAGCAATCCTCTTGATATTACAAAGCCTAATGAGAAACACCCGCTTCGCAGCTTTTATAAGCAAATATCAACTTTTCACAGCAAACCTCAAAGCATTGGGCTATGACAGCTCATGTTCATTAAGTGTCATTGGATTTTTATTCCAATCGCCCAACCACCATGATCGACCCGATCTCCGACTAATGGTTGTGAAAAATTGTGAAACTACCCCGAAATGAAAATAACCATCTGTCAAAAGCAATCCAAAATGCTTGCAGTAAGCCTGTCAACCTGTCAGTTTACAAATCCACGCTTTTACACCCTGCCATCTATCATCGTTCTACCGCCCCCTTCATCCCTTATAATGCATCGAAGGAAACAAAAATCGCATTTGGTCGCTGTAAATAGTCTTTTGAAAAGGAAAACATTGGCCACTTGCCACGAAACCAAACAACGCAACTTAAGTACCATCTCCGTCATCGTCAATGCAGTCTTGTGGTCAAACAAAACCATTAGCAGCCAAGTCGCACAACCCTCTCTGCCCCATATTTACTTCAACACTCTATCGCATTCGCTCCCGTTCCATATCTACTCGAATAAATCACTCAATGGTTTAAGCACAAAATTGCAATTTTGGATTTAGAAGTACCAAGTCGGCGGACAGCTAGCATCTGGCTATGTGAATTTATTTTTAGATCTTCAACTGAACTGTAGTGCGTCTGGTCTTTGCGACCGGACATACAGGCAGCGAAATTCTTTTGAAATGCTGATCCAAACCGAATACCCCTGTCCGTGACCGGTGGCGTTGAAATTAAGAAATTTCACACTAAGTGGCTCCTTAACAGTGAAGCGTGAGCATTGACTGTTGGAATTTTGATTATTTCGCATAAACTTCTACTTCTTCGCGAATAGTGAGATTATGACGGACAGACTGGGGTACCACGGATGCTAGGAAGAAATTTATTAATTTCGAATACACACCCGCCGGCCGAAAGGGGTAGATAGTGGGTGTTGTTTATCGAGAAACCTCGTTCGCAGACTCAACGGATTTATTAATTAAAAAAGAAATAACCAACAAAAGTGGGTCAGGGAACGAGGAACATCTGGGAAGAGAGGACCACACGGTTGTGATGATGATGATGATGACGGTGCTACCAAATATTGCCCTCGTGTAGCAGATTGAATTCAGTTTCACTCAACGTCCAATGACGATGACGATAGTGATGATGATGACGGCAGTGAGTGGAATGGGATGAACGAGGCTGCTGATGAAAGTGGGAAGCCATCATGCCTTCCGGTATTAATTGCATTTTCGATTTTGAATTTCAACATAACTAATCGTTTTTTGTTCGTTCCGTAATCCGAATAAATTACTCGGGGCTTCACGTTCGCGCCATCGGAGCACGAGTACCTCGGCTCGGCGTGAATGTCATTAGGTTGTCGGAATGCTTACTCGTGAAGGCGGGTACGAGTACGTACCCCTACGTAGCCGGGTATAAAACAAATATGTAAATGAAATTTCGGTGAGGAATTTAAAAATTTGCTCAACAAATTGAAATGATGGTCGGAATAATGTAAAAGCAATTAGGGAATAATAGTTGCGGAGTATGGATTTAATTACGAGAGCCTTGAATGGATTTCAGCAGAATGGGAATGTGATGCGGTGTGGGGGGACGTCAGTAGGATGAGGAGGGGTGACGAGTAGTTTGGATATTTTTGTGTAAGTATGTTTTAATGGCGGAATTTTATGCCTGGGCTTGTTTTGCATTAGGGACTTTTGAATGTTTTTTTTTTTTTGTTTTTGTGACGAAGCAATCTGGTGGTAATGGGGAACTGGCTTAAATACTTGTGACGAAAGCTGAGGGTTTATTTTAATGGACCGGAATGCATTGAAGCGAAAGCAATCGTTTGTCGTGGTCGTTTTACGTCGCTCAAGGTAATGTGTGTTCGGATTAATAACTCAGTCGAAACGCTTAGAGTTCGTTCGAGGATGGCCTTGAATGGGGCTTTGATTTCTGTGATTCTCAGTGGAATGGTGATTTTGTGTAACGAACGCTAAAAGCTTGTATAACAAGTGTATGTAGAGGGAATGGGACAAACGCGAAGTAAGCTATTTAGAATGATATGAAAGCGAGCTCATAACAAGCAATCGTTAAGGTGAATCACCCTAGGAGATTCGAATGTTTTTTTTTAACATTTCAAGAGATCATTAGAAGACGAAGTCATCAAGACACCGACCATTCGTCAGAGACCTTCAAAAGAAATCATAATTCGTTGATCTTTGCAAGTAAAATAAGCCAAAGCGCCGCTCATCGTTGCCTCTTCTGGGCGTAAAAAAAAGCTTGACAAACTCGATATCAACATGTTCCCGCTTCCAGCGAAAGTTTTCGAACCAATCAGTTTGTCCCCGAAATCAGTAGTTAGGTTTCACTTATATCACTCTATGACGAATTTTAAAGCATGAGCTTTAGACCAAGTTAATTGGAATAGCCAAAGTATTCCAAAAAAGACATTGTGTGGTGCGGATTGTTGATCGCCTCATTGGTCCGCTCTTTTTTTCAGACGAGGCTTGAAGGCAGTTACAGGATTTGTATCAAAATTATTGGAAATTGTTTCCTGACGTGACTGTTCGTCTTTCAAAACAGGCCAAGAATCAGACAGTCCCCTGCGAGCGAATTCTTGAGGCCTCCTGTTAAATTTTATGTTGGACTGGAGAAATCGGATGCGGAGATTTTGAGCATTATTCGATAAGGGTTCAAACATAAAAACATGTTACGCACTGCAGTTTTTTAAGCTCTTCAGAGATGGCTTGGAGAGTAGACGAGCCCTGTGCTGGACCACCTTGTCCAGTCGTCTCTGGTGATGATGTTAAAATAGATTGAACCTGACTTTAGTTCTCCTAAACAAACATTACTTGTTAGCACTGTCACTGAATACACTCATTGATTTTTTGTACTTACATATGGTTACTATTTCCGGTCTTCAATAAATCTTTTTTCTTCTTTAGTTTTAATTAGTTTAAATAGTTTCTAATTAGTTTTAACCAAATAATAGATGAACTTGTAACTGAGGGAGCAGCAAGTAAATGGGGCTTCTTACTTAGAATTTGTAAAAAAACTGAGGAGAAAGGTAAGCCAGGTGACTCCAGTAATCTCCGGAAATTGGAAATTGCACTACGATAATGCACACTGCAATACCTGCTCCAAGTTTAACGACTACCTGACGTAAAAGATTTCGCGACGATTCCCTAATCAGTTTCGACTTGGGTCCAACGAATTTTTTTCTATTCTTAAAACTGAAATCCTCCCTCTAAGAACACCACCATGTTGCACGTGTAAAGCTACGATGACACTGCGTCATGTAGTGACCTACGAATATAAAATTCCCGGCGAAATGAGCCCTAAAAGACGTTCTTTGGGCAAGCGGCTAAACGCATCCATGTGTGACCAGTTGGCGTGAGACGGTATTAAAATCCACGCCGAAATTCATATCGCGCCTAAATCTCTGGTGAATTATTCCGTAAAATAATAATAGCTTGCCAACATTTTATTCTGCAGTAATTCACATATAGCAAAATAAAAATTTCAATTATCACCATTAAAAGCTATGGCATCTTGGAATAGGGAAAAATAAAGAGTTCTTCAATAAAGGCGGGAAGATGCTAAAATGGAATAAAGCAAACTGGGTGAGGTATTAACAAAATTCTTTTTTATTCGAAAGGCGAGATCGTGGATTTTTGTCACGTTATCCTCTGTAGTAGCCGTTTTCGGGGCACCTGGACGTGGCTCATCAGAAACCGACGTGCGACCACGTTGATTTTTGATGGTCGCCATCAAAGGAGAAGAGTCACCGTACACAGCATCGGAACGCTCTTTGATTTCGCTGCGCGATTTCCCTTCCAAAAACAAGAATCGAATCACCGACCGATATTGCTCTTTTTCCATTTTTCTGAAATCCGCGAACACTCCGGCTTCTACACGTGGTCAAAACAAAACTACGATCCGGCTGAAATTTCGACAGTAGCCGTCTACTAGAATGTACTACACGGTAGTAAGTTGCTCTTGCGATACTGGCGCCATCTGGTGGTGATGCTAAGTACTTATCGGACCACCCTCGTATGGAATATGACATTGTTCAAATACCTGCCTCGGCTTCTTACGGTGGCACGGATTGTCTAATTTTCATTGACTCTTTACTCGATGACCTGTGTTATATACTCCTTAAGGATATCCGCTGATTGTGGTTAATTCACATGCACCTGCGACATCAGGAGACCCCACAAGAAAAAGTCTAGCGGGGTCAAATCACATTACTTTGGTCGCCTGCTGGAACCACATGTTTCTAGGTCCATACGGTTCAATTTGGACGATGAGAAATAGGTTATTATCGTCTTTCACCACTTCACCAACGTCGTTTTCGAAAAAGAACGATCCAATGATACCGCCGACTAAAAATCCATACCAAACCGTAACTTTTCGGGGATGCATTGTCACTTGGTGAACCTCGTGTGGGTTGGTGTTGTTCCATATTTTTGCAATTTTGCTTGTTAATACTGCTGGTTAATTTTGCGCCTCATCGCTGAACGTAATTTTTCGGGGGATTCGCTTCCAAACGTTCCGAAGCCGAATCAGCCAAGAAACAGAGATCCTGGGTCAGGGAATGTTTCAGATAAGACGCTTCGCACTCAAACCCATTGTTTGTTTCCTCTAGGAATACTAAATCCAGTTTGACCAATGTCGTTGATCGCCGCAGTTGCTTAATGATTTCCGTCGTCCTCTCCGTGAGAATAACTCCTTTCACCACCCCTCGAACGTAATTTAAAAAAAAAAAACCCAACCAAATTTACAATATTAAATTTATTCTTGTCACACTGCCGGTTCGGTCAACGATCAATTTACAAGTGGCGAGTGTCTCACTCAGCAACATCCATCAACCGCTGATCGTCGAAAAGTGCATTAATTGTTATACCTGAGAGTACGACAATGGAGAGCATTTACATACGAAAGAAAGAGAGCACATGGTGGGTTAGTGACTGGTGGCTGATGCTGAGTGACCCCCGGTACAACTGGTACATAATTGAAAATTTCTCTTTTATATGTATGTATAAACAATATCTTTCATAGATAGACAAAATTGCATTTGTACAATAATTTTGTATGATATTCCTAAACAACCAATTTTTTCGGGATTCCGACTCTTAAAGGACGTGATACATTTTCGACCAACTTGCAGAGTCATATGCTTTTTAAATGCACGAATTTCTAGAAGCTGCCGCATAGAAAATATCTAGTCACTCGTCGAGCGATTCCTCTTGAAGCCACACTGGTAGTATCCGATTAATTCCCTAGCGAATGATGTGAGGCTCTTTAAAAGGATGTGTATTTGACAGCACCTCGTAAAAACTTTATAGCAGCGAAATTCCTCCATCCTTTTTGAATACGAGAACGATAACCGGAGCTTTCCGTATTTCTAGGTCCATTGTTCTATACAATTATGATGAGCCCATGTAATATCGCTCTTAAATCATCTCTTAACATATTTTAGATCAAAATTGCATAAAATGCTTACAAAGGCTCGTTACCCCACGTTTTACAATTCAGAGATATGATAATTTTTATCTTTCATCTGTAATATTGTAAATGGTAATAGGTCGACTGTTACGGCCTTGGTTTTTTAAATCGGAGGATTATTTCCTTTATTTCCTTGAAGTTCTACCTAAATTTCTGCTGTGTGGATAACATCGTTTTCCAACAATGCTTGCTCTCTATACAGGGTGTCCCACGAGCAGTGTGCCAAAACGCTAGAGCGTGTAGGTCTGGTCAAGACAAGAAAAAAATCGTATGGGAGGGGGGGGTCTATTCCCCCCCGTTTAGACGGGAGGGGCAATTTTTTAAAAAATTTACTTAATTTGGAAAAAAAATTATTAAAAATAAATTCCATTTCAAAGTTCTATACCTCTATAAGAAACACCCTTTAATTCAAGTTTATGTGCGTAAGGCAGTCGTCTTGGCGTGCAATTGAAAATACTGTTCGCATCGGTTAAAATTATTTTCATTTCGAAATTATTATTCTTTTTCTTTACAATTAATCTCACTCCCGGTAAGCAAGTTTCGTACTTCAGTTTTTTCAACGGTAGTTAAGCTCTCATTAATTTTCAAGCAAAAAGATTCATTACTATGATCACACATATCGATATTAAACATCTCAACACTTTCATCAAAATTATTTTCTTTCGTATTTCTTTCCGTCACATTATTTTCTTTTTTTTCATCTATTTGTAAACATAATTTAATATCTGTTATCTGTAAAAAGTACCTTCCAAATATGAAAGCATTTTTCATTGTTTCAGTCTTAACTACATATATACATGCATTTACATAATCATCATTAATTTTAGTCATACAAGATACATACCTTACCAAAAACAATTAGTTTGCTACCATTTATGCCTACGAAATCATCAAGCGCTGGTATATATCGCTGCTTCACGAAACTGATGGGGCTGCCGGTGTCGATCATCGTCATTGCATGCATCGTAACGCTGATGTCTTCAGATTCGTTCTTAAGGAAGGTGTATTCGAGAATGTCATGGACATTTTCTAGGACAGAATTTTGATGTTTCCTTGATGGGTCTTCTTCTTCTTTTCCCTTTTCCGGCGTTGTTATGGTCAGAAGCGTAGGACCATAACCTTCCCACTTAACTGCATTCCTACTGGTCCGGTTGTGGGGTCCGCCGGTTTGACCTCAGAAAGTAGCGGCAGGCTTCCCGGTTTCGGATTACTTTATCGCTGAGGCCAATCAAATTGTTTTTCGGCCTGCCTTTTTTGCGTGTTGAAATTGGAACGTTGATTGATAACGCCTTTTGGACGGGGCTCAAACGATCTCTCCTTTGAACATGGCAATACCAACTGAGTCGGTCGCGCTCTATCTTTCTTGTGATGGTTTCTTTTACGTGGATGCTTCATCGGATCTTTGAACTTCTAATTCTGTCACGCTTTATTACTCCCGCTGTTGCGAACTCTTCGGTGACTCCTGCGGTGCATCTTACTTTTGTCGTTGCTCTCTTGTACATGTCCATGATCACTCGCACGTAGGTTTCTGGAACTCCTTTTTGTCTTAGCGCTACCCATAAAATATCTCTTGGTTGGCGGTCAAAGGCCTTCTCGAAATCAACCAACACCATATGCAAGTCCTTTGAAGAATCACGATGCTTTTCCACCATGACCCTTATACTTTGGATTGCATCTGTTGTTGATTTACCCGAGACAAACCCGCACTGGTCATCAGATAGTCGTATTATTTTTTAATACCCGTTTGACGATCTTCATGGTGTGCGACATCAGCTTGACATAACGGTAGTTATCACAATTTCGCGTATCACCCTTTCCTTTGTGCAAAGGAAGAAGATAGCTTTCCCTCCTCCTAGGCATAGTGTCGCCTCTCATAAGTTTGGAGATAAGAACCATGAGCCATCTAGACCCGATGTCTCCCATCTTTTTCCAGAACTCAGATGGTATCCCGTCCGGCCCAACAGCTTTTCTTTTCTTGGAGTTTTTAACCGCGTACCGAACTTCTTCGACTGTGATGTCGGATATTTCGGCATGATTCAGGGCGGCTCTTGGAAAGTACACTCGGGGAAACTGTTCGTTCAGAAGTTCGTCGCAATACTGTCGCCTTCTGTGGAGAATTTTTTCGTCTTCCACAAAGAGTTGGCCTTCAGCATTGTTAATAAACTTTGGGAAACGAATCTCCTGAGCATTTCTTCTTCTCTGGGCGGCTATCTTAAAGATATTTGCTCCTTTGTTCAAATTGCTTTGTCGAAGCTCCTGGGTAGCCTGGTTCCTGTCAGACGTGGAAGACGATATTTCTTCCAACTCCTGATAGAATGCCTCCATGCTTTTCGCTTTGAATTGGGCGCACTTTTTCTTCGCGATACCTTTGCAATATCTATATACCTTTTCACGGCGAGCTTTTTCCTCTCTATTAGTGGAAGAGCACTTTGACCAAGCTTGGAAAGCCATTTTCTTTTCGTGTATCACTGCTTTGGCTTCGTCTGTCCACCACCAGGTTTCTTTTGCGTGTTGGCAGGGGCCTTTAGATGTTCCGAGCAGTGATTTGGCTTTCTCCAGGCCAGATTGTTGTAGGGAATCCCACATGTCTCGTGCTCTGCACTCCTCATTACCGACCTCATCGATAATGGAAGAGAGGTAGTTTTTCATGTTGGTAATAAAAGCCTCGCCTTTTCCTTTATCCAGCTTATACCACTTGATTCTCTCAGACACCTTCGTTTGCTGCTTTGACTTCTTACTCGCCTCCATAAAAAATTCAGTCAGGAGGAGACGGTGTTGAGGGGCGATCGCGTCTCCCAGGATCACTTGCAATCTTTAACTCGTGGCTTCATGAAACTGGATACCAAATGATAGTCTATTTGAGTTTCATTTCCGCCGCTGTTATAAGTGATCAGGTGCCGGCTTTGTTTGACGAACATGGTATTTAGCACTATAAGACCGTACGACTTGCACATGTTTAGGATATCTTCACCTGAAGAGTTCCTGGTGCCGTATCCCAGCCCTCTGTGGTAGTCTTCATAGTCTTCGCTTGTCTTCCCTACATGTCCGTTTAAATCTCCCCCAACAAACAAAAGCTCTTCCTTTGGGATGATTTTGACAAGGTTGTGGAAATCTAGCCAGAATGCATCTTTTTCTTTTTGTTCGCATCCTACTTGAGGTGCATATGCGCTTACGATGTTCCACACCTCACCATGCATCACCAATTTGAGAGCCATCAAACGGTCACTGGACTTTGAAATGGTTAAGACGTCGCCAAGTAGCTCTGCTGCAAGGATGATGGCGATTCCGTTTTTTCCTTGTTCCGATCCATAGTAAAACATCTTATAGGCTTTTGTTTTAACGTCCAAGAAACGTGCCCGATTACCGGTGTTTCGCCATTTCGTCTCTTGTACGCACAGGATGTCTACTCGCCTTCTAACCATCATTTCTTCAAGCTCATAGCTGCGACCACTCATGCTTCCAACGTTCCAACTCGCGACTCTTAAATGTGGCTTACGCCGGTGCATTACTTTGCTATCCCCCGGAAATCCTATAGCTCTGACCCGAGCATTGCTGCTCGTCCCAGAATCACGACCATTAGTACCTAGTGCCTGGCGGGGTAGTGCTTTTCCTTTTAGCGTTCTTTTCCATAATGCTACGGTTTGACGGTTTTTTTTTTTTGACACGGGCATGCTCCCGATTTTTCTTTTGTTTGATCTTACTCTTACAACACCGGTGATCTCCAGTCGTGTCAACCCACTGAATTGCATGCACACTTGTGGGGCAGTTTACGTGTCCCTAGTCTCACCTTGGTGTTTTCTAAATTGCCTAGATGTGAGTTGTGTTTACCTTTGTTTTAGTCGCCTTTTACGACAAGCGAGTGGTATCGCTGCAGGGATATTCTTAACCCGTCCCTGCACAGGTTTCGATGTCACGAGATCATCAGCGGAAAACTCTTGTAGAAAAACATCTGTCGATTTGGCTGCTTAGCTCTGCTAGTCTTTTCTGCAGGGAGCGAATCTCCTCTTTCTTTCGCACCATTTCTCGTAATTTTTCCAATTGTTGTTCGATATATTCATCTGTTTTCAGCTCAACTACCGATTCCTTCTCATCAAAGCCACCGAGTAAAGTTCCAGAAAAAAATTCTCCAATTCACTTGAATTTAGTGATGCTATGCCTTCTTGTAGTCGAATTTTGAGAATCGCTTTAATTCCATTAGTGGCCAAACCTATTTCGGCCAATATCTTTAAGCAATGGAACCGTTGCGTTTTCTACGAACTTTGTTGCTCGTGTTTTTGCGTCCATTATACCGCTGATTACCGATAACCAACATAAAAAAAAATACGTTCATAGAAAACAATGAATTTACTATTACTTTAATTTTACTTTATTATTTACTAATTATTAATAAATTAGTATTACACTTAGTACACAATCCCACTTCTGAGTTTGTAAGATGGCCCGAAAATATATTGTAATTATACAGAGCAAAATACTAGACGATGTCTTCTTTACGAAACCTTTATTGAGAATGAATACAGAAATTATTTAGCAGGATTAACTGATATTGTTTGAAATAGTACAAACTTTGTCATTGGTCATTTGATCGTATCCCAAATAGAACAATTCATACCATTGGTCAATCGACCTTATAACTCATATGCATGCTTATTTTGCAGCGTTTACATCAAATACAAATAGGGTGACATGAATATATAATTAAATAAAATCGCTTACACATTAAAATTATAATAAACTTAAACAGGGTGACATGAAATCTCTTACAGATTCGGCTTTTAATGTTGGCGATGATTAAACTGTAGTCAAAATCGCAATCGTCTCCCATTTAAGCTTTGAAATTTAATACGTTGGTATGGTGTCTTCCATCTATGGTAAAATGATCAGTGAGACCAATAGGCTTGTCCATTCTCTGAAGAGAAAACCCCTACCGGGAATAATAAGGCGTATTCCAAGTAATTTGCACCCATTGACCGATCTAATCCTTCTATCAAGGAACTGATGCCACATGCAGAACATTCACTGTACCTTCATTTTTAGAAAGTTCAGTCATGCTCGGGTTTCCTGGCCATTTGGTTATGAAAAATTTCATGAGAATTCTTTAGAGTGCCCAGAGAATTATTGTAAATTCTTCTAAATTCAAAGTTGAACGAATCCAAAAGCTTTAAAACGTACCACCTAAGGAAACAATTTCAACTTAAGCCTTAATCTGTTTGGCAAACTTCGGTTCCAGTTGGCCAATTCCCAAATGACCAGTTTAACAGCCACAAAAAATGGAAATATGCTAAAATGACAGCATTCGTCATGCATCGCACGCAAGACAGCATTCAACCGCCAACTCAAGTTTAGGAAAGCCACAAAAACCCGGAAGCAAGCCAAACGGATGAGTTACAACAGTTTCACATAATGCAAATATTGCAAAACTTTGAAACGCGAGCCAGACCGTAAAAAAGGGAAAATAAACCCGGCATCCTGCTGGGAAATGAAATTCATAAAGCCCCTTAGCCTCCTCGCCGTCCCGCTTCAACTATGTCATTGGACCGACGAAACAATGCTTTATTTCCGAATAAATTTTCAGAACAATATTGCAGTCCAGTAGCCAACCGCCACCGCCGGAACCGTCATTTAACTTCAAAACCACTGTACCGCAGCTTTTTTTGTTTTGTACTTCGGTATCCGTATCTAAACCACCATGATGCTCAAATCGACACAAACAACCAAGTGAGATGAGGTATGGATGGCCCTTTTGACAGCACACACCACGACTCGCAATATCCATTTCACAATATTAAATTCAATATTTGATGCCAACGTGAAGTGTATTCCATCCGAAGTGCAAGATGCGCACAGTGTGGCAACAAGCTATGGGTACGAATGCGAGCGGCAACCGTGCGCGGCAGTGGAATAATAGAAAATGCAAATGAACTGCAACTTCCGTTGAGCTACCAACGTAGCGCGTACAGCCAGTAACGATTGTTCGTCAACTGTTGTAGCGGAAAATCTTCCAGCGCAAGGATAATGTGCATTCGATGTCTCAGTTTCCGGTTGCACGATAAGGGAGGTGGAAGCAGCCACCTAGAAATCGGATGTCCCTTAACATGGGAGAAAATCCTGATATTGCGAACGATGTGATTCGTCATTGCCCCAAAGCATCTAGGTATCCGTTTGAGCGACTTTTCCAGCAGCAGTATCAGTTTGTTATCCGTTTTATATAACATTCTACGGGGACGTCGTAATTGCGACGACGGATTATGGGGGATATCTGAGCAATTTATAAAACGATGCATCCTCGACCCGTATCAATTTTCGCACGAGAAGGTATAAGAATGCGAAGACCCTATTACGACGTTACTCGTCGTGTCGTCAGATTTCTTCGACGGTTGCCAAGGTTAAGGCAGGTTCAGAATCCATGACTGAAACGTAATCACACATGACACTGATGACAATAGGGCTTTGCTGCAATACAAGTCGTTAAGGGCTCGTTGGAAAGCAGCAGCAGTTGCAAAAATTCAAATTGCCACCTTCACTAGGAACGAGATGCCAGACACACCACTACAAGCTCACGTGGTGACATTATGCGTAGAAAATTGATTTTGACGCTTTACAAACTGCTCAATTTATGTCCTTACGTCCATGGACGCAAGCTATTGCTGGTGATCGTTCGGTTCACAGGCGTATGTTTACGTTGGTAGTCAAGCTCACTTAATCGATATCGAAGACAAAATGGACGGGAAGGTTTTCAAAATCATGACAACCCTTTATACAGTCGCATCATCATCCACTAGCCCTCAACATTCGTCACCCACTGTAGCCACACCAACAAGCCCAACAAACCGAATTAAATTTCCATTCTCCTTGATAACGGGTAGTGCCTCTTTCGTGTATAGCATAATGCTGAATGACAGCCTCGGTATTGTGTTCTCGGGAAAACATGGAAAAGCAAGAAAAACACTCGGCAACGGCAATGTGTTTTGCGTGTTTTCCCATACAATGATGGCCGGCGTTGCGGCGTAAATAACAGCATCACACTAAAAAGCCGAAAGGCCGGGGAACCATTCTCGTGTACGAGTAGGTATGTCTGGAATTTATTTTATTAGAAGTTATGATGGGATGAGATGTATTGTATAATAGTACGGATGCGAATGAATGAACGATGTCTGCGGCGTTAAGTTTGACTTTGAGTGGCTTGATTCCATTAGTCTATTCTGGGGAATTCACATTTAAAATGCGGCGTTTAGGAGCATGGAGGCGATTTCGCTAAAATGTTGCGACATTTCATTCGAAGATCCTATTGTGGTTGTCAAATAAGCAAATAAACACACAAGTTGGCTTGAATTCTTGAAATGATAATGCACACATGCGCGTGGTAACTTTAACAGCTCATAAATATTAATTGGTGCCTTGAGGTAGACGTCATGTACAATAACATGATGGAACAAAATCATGTAAGCTCTTGGGAGTGAGTCTATTCGTTTATGTGCATGTATGAGTGAGAAGATATACGGAGCCGAATTTTCGTCACGGATAGCGGGTGCATGGCAAATGTAATCGAAGTCATTTTGAATTGCAATGTCTTATCGAGCTCATTTGAAAAATTTGACTTCAAAAAATTATTCTCAATGGCCTTATAATTGCTCTACCTCTCTTTGGTACGCTAGCGTTGAATTGATGCACTGAGACATACAAATATATTAGTGAAGCTGGCATTATACATATAATGGGTATAGATGTTCGCGATAACCCCCGCGATAAGGTAGTAACTGCAGTATCCTTGCTTTGGATTGACCCACACATCAATTAATTAATTCGGAGGATGAGTTCATTTGCCTTTAGTGGTATTGTTCCAACGAGTTTGTCGTGGAATCATTAGGCGTGTCCTTTCTTATTCCTTCACAAAGAGCTCATTGTAAGGATGTCAATGAGGATTATTCCAGCATTAATAAATCAGACTTCAAGCGATTGCGTCCCCTCAAATGATGACAGTTTCCGGCAGGTTGCTTTTTTTTGAGGTTTTCTGTCTGGTGCAGCGTAAGGGAAACAGACCACTGACCATTCTAGAATCACCTTTTTGCATCAGGGTCTACACACGTTTGGTTGTATTTTGAAGACTGCCGTTTATACCCAGAATCCTTTATTGCTTGCGTAGTCCGCCCCAGATTTAACACTTTGGCTGCTATGTCACTTGAAATCGGGCGACGGTTCTCTTGTCAGAGAATCAAATATTAAAATAGTGTCGAAAAGAGAGCGTGACTCTCAGGTCTTCTTTTTCGGCAATAAAAGTGTTAAACCGCAGCTTGTTATCAAGCATTACTCTATAGTATTTTCTCGCTTCCTTTGATCGTCTTTCATGCTACACTTATGGTTTTTTTAACTTTGATAGGAACGTCCTCCGTTTTATTTGAGACTAACTGAACGACTGAATGTGTTTTGCAACGACTGCGACAGCTAACTGAAGCGATGACAGTTGGCGAAGTAGATGACATTTACTCTCTGTAAAAGTTTTAGTCGTAGGCCGCCGTCGTTTATTAGTTTCAATAGGAAGGGACCCAGCACGGAACCTTGAGGTACTCCCACGGAACATGTTAAAATTTAATTCTCTTTTCTGTGTTATACCTTAAGGGGAGAAATCGGTGTAGCACGGCGTATTTGAAGTAATTTTCATGAATTTTTTAACATATAAAGAATAAATATACTTTATTGAGATTTTGAGGATATTTTATAGACATATTGAAGAACATTTACTGAAATTTTCAAACATTTTTCTTGAAAAATCCCGTAGATATCAGCTGCTGCACATTATAAGTCGCCATCCGAATAGGCAATTTGTGTACATCCTGGAGGTCACAATTTTTATCAGAAATCAATTAAAAAAAAAAATGATTTTTCTCATAAGTGTCTTTTCTATTTGAACTACAATTACCAAAAAAAAAATAAAAATTTTTCCATTTTCTTTAGAATGTGACAATTAAGTACAATTTTTTACCCTTTTTTTGTTTTTTTTTGCAATAACAAATAAGTAAAAATAAAGATATTATTTATGACTGAAGTTCAAATGGAGCATATGAATATGTACATACAGTATGTTATAAAGAAAATGTGTGCTAAGTTTCGTAAGGATTGATCAAAAACTCTGCGAGGTAGAGTGTACACAAAGTCGAAAATTCCTTGTGTGCGATCTCTTTATTTGGGACCAGTGAATTAAATGCGTTGTTACTAGTGTTACTACTGCGCAGTAATCTATGGCTTAAGATACATATGTATGTCGACGACAGTTTTAATGGTGACGACAATAGTGCGGTATGATTCCCTCAGCAATCTGTCGAATACATGTTATTCGCTCTAGGATCTTCCGTATTGCGTTTAGCAGACATTCAAATATTTATTTCGGTTCTTGAAACATGCTTTCCATAAAATATTTTTGCGGAGTGACAATGTCTGGGTGACCAACAAGGCTTCAAGTGACATTCGCGCAGTCTACCTGTCGAGTAAACAATAGCATCAAATGTCACACACGCAGCAATTTACGATTAATTTGAGTTCCCACCAAAATATCATTTTTTTTTGTGTAGAATAAGCATAATTTTAGTATATAAGCTAGAGTACAAAAATAAAGAGTCAAGTGGTTCGACAGTGACAACACAGTGTGGTTATTTCATTCAACAAGTTGGTCCTTCGAAAGTGAATCAACCATCGACATTTATAGCGTTACCAAGGCTACTGACATTGGTATATTATAGCGTTACCAAGGCTACTGACATTGGTAAATTAACTGATAAGTGAAGGTGACAATTTCAATATGGAGGATGAGACAGATCTATTTGTCATAATTGCGAGACAAAAAACGCTAGCAGAAGAGCTAGAGAAGGCAACTATAAACTTCAAAAAAGATAGTGCTTCTAGAAAGACTCCGAGTTATAAACAGGAGCGTTTGGAGAGAATAAATGCACTATGGGCCGAATTTCAAAACAACCATGAAAAAATAAAGGACTCAGTCAAACCAGACACGCCATATATGGGGAGAAATACATATGGCAGAGTCGAGGAGATGTATAAAAAACTAAAAGGTTTATTAGAAAGCATAGTTCCTCATGAAGTAGGAGAAATAGGATCGGCCAAAGCAACTACGTCTAAGGACATCAGCCTCCAATCGCAAAGACTCAGAAAACTTTACGTGAAAATTGAAGCTATACTCGGTAACATGGAGGAGTTCGAAGAAACTTTCGCTGGATATTCTAAGGAAGTATACGATTATCAACAGAAAATTTTGTTAGAGCAACTTCGGAACCTGAATGAGCTTCATGAAGAGTTTATGGCCAATGCGGTGGAAGAAGACCTGCAATCAGCATATGTCAAACAGTCGAAATACATGGACATTAAAAGAGACATAAATCAATGTCTCCATCGGATGGCGTCGGCTCTCGCCAAGGAAAATAAATTAAATACTGGGATGGAATCTAGCGCAAAACTACCTCCCTTGAAGTTACCAACATTTCGGGGAAATTATCTCGAGTGGAGTTCTTTCTATGATGTATTTTCTACAATAATTCATGGGAAAGACTCCATAAGTACAACAGAGAAAATGGAATATTTGAAGACCGATTTGGAAGGGGAACCACTACAATTAATTCAACATTTAACGATTTCAAGTGCCAATTACAACTGTGCATGGGAAACTCTTAAATCGAGGTACGGTAACGAGCGTAAAATCGTCTCGATGTACATGGACAAGATGTTAAGATCCTATGCAAACCAATCATCTGCATCTGCAATCAAATCAGTGTTGGATGCTATCAAGGAAGGTTTGTCAGCTTTAAAAAATCTGGGCTTCGATACATCTTCTTGGGGTCCTATCATAGTGCATTTAACGACGAAATCACTAGATCAAGAAAGCCGAAACCTGTTTGAGCAAGGTCTCACAGAACCAAATAAGATGCCAACCTTAAAATCATTGTTAGACTTCTTAGAAAGAAGATATCAAGCCCTAGAAGTGCTATTACCTGCAAAGAAAAAGGAAAATAAATGGGTGGACGATCCGAAACGTCCAGTGCGCAACTTCCTTGTTACATCAAAATCAATGGAGTGCGTAATTTGTAAAGGCGATCACGCAGTATACACATGCCCAAAATTCACGAATAGCACACCAAAGGAACGGCTTGAAGTTGTCAAGCACGCCAAACTGTGTAAAAATTGTCTACGACATGGTAATGGTACCCAATGCTATAGCAAGCGGAAATGCAAAACTTGCAATAAAAACCACCATTCATTACTTCACATGGAATGGCAAGAAAGAGTTCCACAGCTTAAGCAAATGGGACAACCAAGCTGTTCGAATTCCACGAAACAAGTGATCCACGGCGAGCAGAACCAAAATGTATTACTTACGACTGCAATAGTAAACATAAGGAACAATGATTGTTTTAGCCACGGTGTTAATGTACGAGCGCTCATCGATCCCGGCTCTCAAGCCTCCTTGATCACGGAATCTGTCGTGCAGCTATTGAGACTCAAGAAGCAAAGGGTCCTTGTAAAGGTAAATGGATTAGGCGGCACGAATGCGGGAACTGCTAAGTACAAGGTGGAAGTACAATTGAGACCACGATTCCCATCTGAATTTGTACTACATTTAGAAGCCCTAGTACTACCAAAATTAACAAGGCAACTGCCATCCGAAGTGGATAAAAATATAAAACCTAATCAATTCAAAAACCTTGAATTAGCTGATCCTACATTCAACTGCCCAGGTTCCGTAGACATGATTATAGGAGCTGACTCATATGGTGACATTATTCTTAAGGGACTACAAAGAGATAGAGAATCTTCTCTGATAGCTCAAAGGTCGCAATTAGGATGGCTCATCTCAGGACGGACATCCTCTAAAAGGCTTGATGGGATTGGAATTGTCGGATTGGTAGTGCAAACATCACTTGATCGACAGTTAGAAAAATTTTGGGAACTGGAAGAAGTTGCGGCACCGAAATACTTGAAGCCAAGTGATAAGGAATGTGAGGATATATATATGAAAACACATTATCGACGACCCGACGGAAGATACGTAGTGAAGATTCCATTCAACAAACAAATATCTACATTAGGAGACTCGAAGAACAAGGCCATCGCAAGATTTCATCAGCTGGAAGCAAAGCTCAACACCAATTTGCAGCTAAAAAAAGAATATACAAAGGTCATTAACGAATTTCAGGAGCTTGGGCACATGATCGAGGCAACTTCAGATAATCGTCTACAGCATTCCAGGTACTACATGCCCCATCATGCTGTTCTAAAACCTGAGAGCACTACTACAAAGTTACGTATAGTGTTCGATGGATCTGCGAAAACTTCGACTGGCGTTAGTTTGAATCAGTTGATGCTAGTTGGCCCCAAACTTCAAGAAGGCATTACATCGATGTTGATACGATGGCGAAGCCATAAGTATGTTTTTACGGCAGATATTGAAAAGATGTACCGGCAAATCATGCTACATGAGGATCACCAAGATTATCAGCGGATTATGTGGCGAAGCTCCAGCGACCAACCACTAAAAGAATATAAATTGACAACAGTCACATATGGAACTGCGTCTGCACCATACTTAGCAGTAAAGACACTGCAGCAATTAGCTTTAGATGAGAAGGAGAGGTATCCAGTCGCAGCAGAAATTGTAAAACATGATTTTTATGTTGATGACGTATTGTCCGGACGAGACACCTTGTCAGAATGTAAAGAGGCTCAGGTACAACTCATTGCAATGCTAAGAGGAGCAGGTTTCCATCTTCGAAAGTGGGCAGCTAATGATCGCAGGTTGCTTAAAGACATTCCATCCGAATCTACCGAGACTCAAAATCAAATAAGGATTTTTGAAGAAGAAACCATTAAGACCTTAGGGATCCATTGGAATCCTGTACGCGACACCTTTCAATTCAAGGTTCACAACGATAAATGTTTAAGACAGGAAAACATCTTGACGAAGCGGAAAACGTTGTCTGAAATAGCCAAATTATATGACCCACTTGGATGGCTAGCACCAGTGACAGTTAGTGCAAAAATTTTAATGCAACAAATTTGGAAGTCGGATGTGGAATGGGATGAACCGCTTTTACCTGAATTGAATGGTCAGTGGAAAAAAATTAAGGACAATCTTGTGACTCTGGAGGACATTAAGATCCCTAGATGGATGAAAGTAAAGAAAAATCAGAAATTTGAACTTCATGGATTCTGCGACGCCTCAGAAGCAGCATATGCGGCAGTAGTATACTCAAGAGTTGCACAAGGAAATGGATCTTACACTACAACGTTGCTGACAGCAAAAACAAAGGTGGCTCCAATCCGGAGAAAACTTCCTCTTCCCAAATTAGAACTTTGTGGAGCACATTTACTATCAAGGGTATTGGCAGAAATACTAAAGATATTTGGCACTCAAGTAATTGAAGTATTCGCGTGGAGTGACTCTACAATCGCTCTTGCTTGGATCCAGAAATGTCCATCAACCTGGAAGACCTTTGTTGCGAATAGAGTGTCGGAAATACAAGAAGTGACTAAACAAACTTCATGGAGGCATATCCCTTCATTCGACAACCCAGCGGATTCTGCCTCTAGAGGTTGTTTACCAGAACAAATGAAAAACAACCAATTGTGGTGGCATGGTCCCCAGTGGCTGCTGTTCGATTCAAGTAAGTGGCCAAAGCAGGAAGTACATGCTGTAAAGATTCCGGAAGAAAGACAAGTTTTGAACATAGCAGTGCACACAATTGACGATATAACTGAAAGATTCTCGTGCTATACCAAACTGTTAAAGGTAATTGCGTGCTGCATAAGGTTTGCAAGGAATTGCAAAAGGGAAAAATCAAGGAAAATTGGAGATTTGAGCGTGGACGAGATGGAGGATGCCCGAAAGATGCTTATACGCTCCATCCAAGCAAGAGTGTTTCCCGAAGAGCTGTCATGCATAAGAAATGGAAAACCTATTAACCGGAAAAGTAAACTTCTGTCATTGAACCCCTACTTAGATAAAGACAATCTTCTGGTTGTGGGAGGACGTTTGGAACATGCAATGATATCAGATGCTGAAAAACATCCGTGCATTTTGCCGCACAACGAGAGGTTTACAAAATTATTAATTGAGAACATACACAGACGAACCTTACATGGAGGCATCCGACTAATGTTATCAACCTTGCGGCAATCTTATTGGGTCATTCAAGCAAAGCGGATAATACGACAGGTTGTCCACAATTGTGTAAGATGTCATCGATTCAACGCACAAACTAAAACCCAATTAATGGGAATGCTACCTTCTGCACGAGTAACTCCGTCTAGACCCTTTACAAACACTGGAGTCGATTATGCTGGACCAATCCAGTTATTAATTTCTAAAGGACGAGGAAATAGAACAACGAAGGCCTACATCGCTATATTTGTCTGTTTATCAACCAAGGCCGTTCACATAGAAGTAGTGAGTGATATCAGCTCTGCAGCTTTCATAGCAGCGGTAAGAAGGTTTATATCAAGAAGAGGAATGTGTTCACACTTCTATAGCGACAACGGAACTACGTTTATTGGCGCCAACAAAGAAATTCAGCACCAAATAAAGAATGCTATAAGACAATCTGCAGAAGATGCATCAAGGAAACTTGTTTTGGATGGAATTCAGTGGCATTTTATACCTCCTGCGTTACCACACTTCGGCGGGCTGTGGGAAGCCGCGGTAAAGTCTACGAAATACCACTTAAAACGAATAATCGGAAATACGTCCTTAACCTTCGAAGAACTTTCAACTTTACTAACGCAAATAGAAGCTTGTTTGAATTCCCGACCACTCATAGCGGTCAACAATGACGTCGACGAAACCGTAATACTTACTCCCGGACATTTTCTCATTGGATGTGCACTTAACGCTGTCCCCCAACAGATCATAGAGGATTTAAAAGGTTACCGTTCCCGTTGGCTATTAATACAAAAGATGACTCAGGATTTTTGGAAGGTTTGGTCATCAGAATACCTCTCACAACTCCAACAACGAACCAAATGGAAAAAAAGGGAGCCCAATATTAAACTTGGCGATATTGTATTAATTAAAGAAGATCGATTACCACCAACTACTTGGCCGATGGGCATCATAACGGAAGTACATCCCGGAAAGGATAACGAAATTCGCGCTGCTACAGTATTCAGTAACCAAAAATACTTCAAAAGGCCCATTACCAAACTGTGCCTCATTCCTATTGAAAAGAATGAAATACAACCAGAGATGAAACAAACTTCTACAAAACCTGAAGCTCAAGTTCAAATCAATGTTGCAGTTACGGAAACATCAATAGAGGATACCACAAGCGCAGCATACGTTCCAAGCAAGCCTTTACGACAAAAGGGCAATAAGAGAGTCAGCCTACCATTATGGGTTTGGGCAATAACAGTTTTGATAAGCACAATCACTGCCATGCCAGTTAACGAACAGTATGAGATAATGCAATTCGATAGTCAGCCCGGTATTTATTTCGAAGATGTTGGAAGAGCAAACCTGATATCTAGTTCATGGAAAACTATTATCTTCTTCAATATGAGCAACTATTGGTCAGAATATTATACGTTCAAGCAATGTATCAAGCACATGAAGGAAATCTGTTCGTCCACAAGGGTACCAAAGGTGAAAACCATTTTATGCGAAGACACGTTAAATCAATTTGATCGACAACTTCAGCAGATTGATCTAAACAACGACATCCTGTTACACGCAAACGATAACCCGATCCATAGATCAAAACGTTCTCCATTCGACGTAGTCGGTACGGTTGCAAATGAACTATTTGGAATATTAGACCAAAGATTTGCCCAACGATATGAAGAAACAATAGATCACGTGAAACAAAATGAAGATCATATGATTCTTTTAATGAAAAATCAAACTACAATCATTGATTCAACGTTAAATGTATTTAAGGAAGAACAGTCATTCACTAAAAGGCAACTTGACCAACTGAATGGCGTATTAAATCAAGTCTGTGAGAAGATGGACAAGTACGATGCGTATGAACAGCTGTCGTCCGCGGGTTTAAATACACTATTGATGATGATAAATTATCAAAACACTCAGAACATCTTACTCAATATTGTGTTGTCAACACACGGTGGAACAATACATCCGCTTATATTGACTGTACAACAGTTTAAGGAAGAATTAAATCGGATACACGACCACCTTCCGCGTTCATTGATGTTACCTGGTGAGAGGCAGCTCGACTCTATTCTACAACTTTATAAGAGTCTCCAGTCAAGAGGACGAGTTACTGGACGCAACATTATTATCGAAATTGCCCTTCCTCTGTTATACAACGAAGAATTTAAGGTATACAGGGTCTTGCCAGTACCTACTTGGCACAATGGAAACTTTACCTATATCATACCCTCATCTGACTACTTATTGGTGAATGTTGAGGGGAATAACCATTATCCTATAAATAAGAACGAATTTGAAGCCTGTCAGATTCGATCTCCAGATCGATTTTGGTGCAACATTGAGCACCCGATTTAGATATCCGGCGCTGCAGCGAGCTCTTGTGAGATGAGCATTCTGCGTTACAATCAGCAGTTGTCAGAGACATGTTTAACTCACTCTATGCCACCGATAACATACTGGATAGAAATGCATCAACCAAACTCTTGGATCTACAGCGTTGCGAAGCAAACAACTGTGAATATTATTTGCAATTTTAATCCAATACCAAAATTGCTAAAGGGTAGTGGAATAATACATTTATCATCAAACTGCATCATTAAAGATCAAATGATGATAGTTATGGGGAAACAGATAATAACTAGCACGATAAATTCATCATTTCTTCCATCACACAACCTTTCGGAGCAGTTAACAACTCTACAATATAAGCGGCAACCAACACCGATAATACAACCTGACATGTCATTGGAAATCTCAAGGCTGGAACATTCGATTCAGATTCAAAAGAGTCAGGAGCACATATTGAACGATATCAAGACGCACAGAACATATCAGTACTCAATATTGGGATCCACAGGGGGTTTATTACTGATCGCACTCCTTGTCGTTATCCTATTGAAATGGTGGAGAAGCCGTACGTTAAGCGTAACAATACCAGTACCTGCACCAAGGAAAAGGGAGAAAACCAATAATCAAACATTTGAAGATAACGATTTCTGTATCTCGTCTATGTGAGGAGGCCCAGCATGTTGTGACCAACAATTTGAGACATTCCCATGAATTGCAAAATAAACAACGGCTTCAAGTGACATTCGCGCAGTCTACCTGTCGAGTAAACAATAGCATCAAATGTCACACACGCAGCAATTTACGATTAATTTGAGTTCCCACCAAAATATCATTTTTTTTTGTGTAGAATAAGCATAATTTTAGTATATAAGCTAGAGTACAAAAATAAAGAGTCAAGTGGTTCGACAGTGACAACACAGTGTGGTTATTTCATTCAACAGGGTTGTTATAGACGGCAGCCTTCAGTAGTTTTTTTAGGAATTTCATCAGGTCCAGGTGCCATTTTGTCTCCTATTCTGAAGAGGGCTCTCTGAATTCTTTGAAGAAACAGGTGCTCTGCAATGGTACTCGGCATTACTGGGCATGATACTTGTGGGTATCTGCAGGCTTTTAGTCTGGTTAAAAACATTCTATAGGCGTTCCCCATGGGTTAATGTTAGCTTCGTCGTAGACACGCTTGAAGCAATTAGGCTTTCTCCCTTAGTTTACCTTTGTTAATTCTCCGCCTCTGGACCGTTCGGCTTTGCGTCAAACCTTAAAGCAGATCATGGTTGCACCCAAAGCTTGGAACGCCTCTTCGGGTTACTGCTTTTCTTGCCATCACGGTATCACAGGTTCTAACGACGTTTCATGTGAATTTTCAAAGGGATTCATTAGTCTCCACGTTCGGGCTGATCAGCATCTCGGACATGTCCCCGTCGAACAGGTTATCCTTCCATTGAAGACCTGTTATTCTAGGGCTATGTGTAGTTTTTATTTGTCTATTAGTCAGTAGCAGCCGCAACAGCAGTTCGCCAGCAGTCGTTCATCACTATTATGCACGAAAAAATGCATTAAACCGACAACAATATCGTTTCCAATATTTCGGCCTGCTTATCAAGAATTGTAGGATTTTTGTAGAGGTAGAGCGAATTCGGCCAAGAGAGTGTATTATAATTTTGAAACGATTCATAAGAGAACTAGAGCGTTACGCAAAGCTGTTTTTCGAATGCCTCCTCAATGGGTATATGTACCAGCGATATGGCAGCGCTGCAATACATAATTCGGGGAATCAAACGCGGGCTCGACAGGGAAAAGTACTCGCTGAACATTTTTGTTGATACCAAGGAGCCATTTGATGCAACATTTAACATGTAATTGTGCTAGACAACACTGGATCAAAGAAACGCTAACTAAATGGTTACTCACGCGGGCCTGGACCATTGTGCCATGTTTGGTCGACTGCCTGCTCAGTGATGTGAACGTTTTTGAAGTCTACGCCCAGGTCTATGCGGATGGGATTGCCGTTCTTTTTGTCGATTCATGTTTAGCGACTGTATGGCATAGTGATCAGGAAGCTCTAATGTGATTTGAAAGTGGTGCACGAAGATGGGCTCTCAGCTAATCCTTCTAAACAGGAATTGAATTTCTTCACGCGAAAGAAGAAAGCAGGGGGAGCGACTCAAATCGTGCTTAAAGAGTTATCATCCCATGTCACAAGAAAGTCATCCTAGTCTCCCTAGAGAGTAAGTCACTTTATAAAACCCTATGGAATTAAAAATTATTGGCCGATAAAACAGACCAAAGTTGTGGCCTTTTCGCAAGCTCCAAAAAAAACGATTTGTATAAGTTGGACGGGGGTCTTCCCTCGTGCACTGATGAAGATATATTCTATGGCACCTATGTGAAGGAATGACGTCAGCCATCAAGTATGAAATATACAGCTTCCTGTGGCGTCAAGACTGGTTCTGGCTCTAAATCCGCAAAGCAATCTGGTTCTGGACTCTTCATGGAGTATGACAACCCAAGACTGCACTTTTCATTAGGCAACTTTTCACCGGGAGTCCGTCTTTCAAGTAGATTTGCAATATCTTGATGACCGTTCTACTATATTGTGAGGCAAATGTGGAAGGAACCGAGCGTCTGCTCCCAAAATTACCCTGTCGGAAAATGTTATAATTTTTGCAAATGGCGTTGTACGTCAATCATATTTGGCATTTCTAAACTAGGCAGCTGCAATACAGACAAGCAAAACAGACAAGCAGTGGAGCGCTATAATCTGCAAGAGCGTGGAATAATTTTGTCGATTTTTTTGACCAATATAGTAATAATCGGTTGGTGGTGTTAGCGCAGCTTGAATGTCGACGTCATTTTCATATACGTGTCGCGCCAACTGGGCAAACATTCTGGTGTTTAGCTACTCGACTCGAACAGACTGGAACCACAGGAGACCATGCAGGGCGTAGTCGCCACAGGACTGATCGTTCAGATGAGAATATCGCGGCTGTGGCTGCTGATGTCGCTGAGAACGAAGAAACATCAACCAGACGACGGGCTACGCAATTGAGCATCACCAGACGGACCCTACAGTGAATTTCAGTGAAGATTTATTGAATTTTAGTGAAGGACTTACACATATTCCAGTACAAAGTGTAAGCAATGCATCAGTTAATGCCTGCTGACCGTCAGTCACGTGTGAAGCCACGTATCAAGCCATCTTTAATCTCAACAACGAAGAGGACAATTATGTGTCGAAAATCATCATGAACGACGAGGCGCATTTCCACTTAAGTGGTTATGTCAATAAGCAAAATCTTAATTTCTGGGGCACTGAAAATCCGCGTGTGATACAGGAAGAGCCGTTGCATACATTCAAAGCCACTATGTGGTGCGGCGCGGCGTTCACGCATGAGGAGTGATTAGACCGTATTTTTTTGAGGACACCATCGGCAATTTTATTTTTTATAGGGTTCGCGCAGGGTAGCAGGTTACGCTCATATGGTGTTTGTCACACAACCTAGTCGGGGTGCAGATGGTTTGTGTCGAGGTGTTCGTTCACTACTCACCGGGGGTGGTTGTCCTAGATAGGATTCAAGAGATTCGACTGAATTTCTCGCGTTGTTTTTAGTTCACAGTATTTTTTTTTGTTTCTGTGCCATTAAGGCGTTCTATATTGAAAATGCACACACAGAGTATGAATTTTGATGTGGTCTTATACTGCGAGTGTTACGCATTCTTCAGCATTTTTTTGATCATCTCTCATTCTTAGCTGATGTTGTTGCACAGTATTTCCATATAGGAATTGTTCTTGGCAGACTTGAATTACAAATCTTCCGCTCAATAGACGGTGATGGTTACCATTGCACCACGACCACCCCGGTCGTGTTACTAGCGAACGCTACATGGCCATGACAAACGACTTCTTACTACCGGAACTGGATGAGCGAGGCTTGGTGAACATGTGGTTTCAACAAGACAGTGCAACCGCACACACAGCACGAGCCACAATGGATATTGTGAAGGAAGCCTTTCCTGGTCGCGTAATCTCCCGTTTTGGCTATTTGGCATGGCCAGCAAGATCGCTCGATTTAACCATCTCAGACTCCTTTCTTTGTGGCTACTTGAAGTCGCGGGCGTATGCCAACAAGCATCAGACAATCCCAAGCCTTAAGCCTTATATTCGACAGGAATGCGAAGAGTTACCACAAGTAATCTTGGGGAAAGTCATGGAAAATGCGATAAAATGGGTAGATTTGTGGTACATCTGGCGGCAGCCACTTGACGGATATTACAATATCTTTTCCACTTAATAGAAAAAAAATTGTAAAGATAAAGAATTCCATCACTTTAAGTCATTCATTTTTTTTTTAATTTATTAAAAAGGTAGTTCAAAAAAAAAATTGATCTGAACAAGATCTCTCTAAACAAAATCGGAAGAGTAAGGTCTACGGATTTGAGCCCACCTTAGGGCTGCCAACTTGGGGTAGTTTAGTGCCCATTGACACACAGGTATCAATGGCGAATCTGGTCTGTGTAAAGGCTAAATGCTAAAGCATTTATGAGAAATTGACGAGATATTGCTAAGCTCCTTAACGTACTTGGCATCTGTGAAATGAGTACCCATGAAGCTGGTGGTGAGGACCTCGATTTCCTCTGAAACAAAAATTCGTATATATATGCACAAAATAGGCCTCAATTGATCAGCACGGTACCTAAATGGAGTCCAGATGTCAAAGAAGTAGCTTTCCTATCCGAGTCAAGGATGTTTCGCTCAATGAACTTATTCAAGTACTTTATACTATTTCTCATTTAATAGTAGAACTTCAAAAATCTTGCTTAAAGAACGAACACTTAAGCTCAAGCGAGACTAGCTAGATATTTGCTGTTGAGACAAGAGTTGATACGTGTACCTATATTATAAAGCTCGAGAAGCACTTTCAAGGCACTGTTCCTTGATAATGCTTTCATATATACAGAGGACAACCTTAACAGAGTTTATAAGAAGCCTCGATTAGTAAAGCAAAGGAAAGGAAATTAGAAGAAAGATTGGCTAACCCAGATTTCATGAAACTAGCCAATTGCCTCCTATGTGTACAATAAACGACTACTGATTGCTTTCCTATTTGACATAGCTCAACAGCCTGTCGTGCTGTACAAGCTTATTGGCCAGATATCTGACATGTCGTACGCATACTTAAGTGATAGTCGATGACCATATTTACTATTAAGGTACATAGTTGGTAAATATTATTGTCGACTGATAACGTCGACTGATAAGGTCAACTCTAAAACCACAGTGTTTTTGATATAATTTGATACAGATTCGTAAAAAATATTAAAATATTTTAAACAAGGCGTCGCTTGTCTAAGCAAGTTTGGAACCCACCAGTTCCCCATTGTTTTGTAGATCCAGCATGTGATAAAGCGTTTAAGAGTTTGTTGTTTGGGTCAGTCTTAATCTTATCCCTGGTTCAACCGGAAATATATTTAAAATCAATTATTTGCTAGATAAGATTGAAGGAGCAAAGTTGTGAGTTTCCATAAATGCCTTTGTACCAAAGAAACATCGACCTTTTACGGACAGTTGACAAAAGGTCCCCTATACCAGTAGATACATACGAATAAAGTCGCATTCATATAGTTCTCCTTAAGAGCAATAACTCTAATGGAAGTGCGAACCACGTTAGCTTACCTCTGAGACGTTTCTTATTTCATACCAGCTTGCTCTTAACCATAATTACTTTCGCACTCATAAAAACTTATTCTAAGCAAATTCAGTAACCTTTAAGGCTACACGAAAACAAGGTGTCGAGTCGAAAATGTAATCAAATTAAAAGTTCTTCGTGCCACTGCCATGCCGTCCCATGGTTAGCATGTTTGATTTGAAAATTTAATTGCCAATTACAGAATACCGTTATTTGTGGAGTTCTTATCTTTAAATTAATCCCCGAACTACAGCAGAAGTTATGCGTTTTACTTTAATTGGATCCGTGTAATATTGCCGACATTAACACGCGACCTTCACATTCTGACTTTCCATGAACAATAGTTTGCACTCCGAGAATTTAGATGACATCCTTTTCAGACGGTACGAGTAAGGGAAAAAAGCACTTTGGCATGCATATTTTAGGATACGAAGATATTTTACCATTAGAAAAGTCTTTTGACAAGTCGGAAAGGTTCACAATCGATAAACTAATTTCCATTTTACCCCAAATACTTGGGTTCAGTATGGAGATACACAACGGATAATTCCAGGAAGAGATTAATACCCAACTGTGTGTGCTCCTATCTTACAACACATCGTTACTAAAGAAGATTTTCCGATTGTGGTCGCATTTATTTCCATTTGTTTTCCTTTCAATTGAGTGCAGCACGTGCTGGTATGGTGTATGGCAGTATGCTGGCTGGAAACAGGAAACGCCAGCATTTTACTTTACCCTTATTGATGTATGTCATAAATATTCAGTTGTTATGCAGACTTTGCTTAATGGGATTATTTGTTATGTGAAACAACTGACTCGGGAGGCGATACGATGATTGTGAGGAATGATTATCAATTCGTCCTTTCTTTCACGTTCCCTTGATGGTGCTGCTGCACGTGCTCGTCGAAGAGGTGGCAACCCATGAGCAAACAGAGGGTGCAACAAAATATTTTCCGATTTATAATATTTAATTTCCATGAGTTTGGCACCTTAGACTAGTTTTAAATTAAACCAGTGGCTATAAACATCACCGACTTTTACCATATTTACCTATAGAGTCATATACATACATACTATGTAAGATAAAAGCTACAAGTTTTGTCCAGATTCTATCAGCATAAGAATTTCGATAGAAGCTAATACGGAGGTTGATGTAGGTCCCATTTAAGTGTTTACAGGTAGATTTTACCGACCTAAGCAACATGTATTCGAGTTTTATCATGCTGTAAAGTCTTTGCCACGATCGTTTTTCCTTCAATGCTCGGCTTAAATTGATTTTAATAGTGACCTTCTGTAATACTCGTAGTTCCATCTGACTACAACTCTTCTTGTAAAGGGTCCGCCAAATAATTTTTTTTTTGAAAATGCTATAAAAAAAAACTACTGAATATTTTCTCAAATTTCTTTTTTTATTTGAAAGTACAATCCTTCCGGTTAATAATGGAAAATAATTTCATTCAAATGGCTGCCTCGGCTGGCCATGCAGTAGCCTACACGACCGGTCCAATTTTTAAGCACATTATCGATTGTGTGCAGCTGTATTTCACCAATGGCTTCACGAATATTGTCCTTTAAAGCGTCAATTGTCTCTGGCTTGTCGGCGTAACACTTATCTTTGACGGCATCCCACAAATAATAGTCCAACGGTGTCAAATCGCAGCTCCGAGGTGGCCAAACGACATCAGCTCTGCGGCTGATAACGCGATCTTCAAAAACAGGGCGCAAAACATCGAGTATAGCTTCGGCTGTGTGGCACGTAGCGCCGTCCTGTTGAAACCAAATGTTGTCCTCCTCTTCAATGTTTGTGAGCAAAAATTCGTTCAACTTGGCCCGATAACGATCGCCATTGACTGTAACGGCCACTCCTTGCTCATTTTCGAAGAAAAATGGCCCAATTATGCCTCTGGACCAAAATCCGCACCAAACAGTGGCTCGTTTTGGGTGCACCGGCTTTTCAATGTATGCGTGCGAGTTTTCTGTGCCCCAAATGCGACAATTTTGCTTGTTTACATACCCGCCAAGATCAAAATGAGCTTCATCTGAAAAGATGATTTTTTTGGCAAAATCGGCATCTTCTGTAAGTCGATCGCAGGCCCACTTAGCGAAGCGAAAACGCATTGGATGGTCAGTTGGCTTCAACTCCTGAACCAATTGGACTTTGTATGGCGTCATACCAAGGTCTTTATGCAAAATTCGTCTCAATGATGTCTCCGAAATGTTCAATTGTTGAGAACGACGGTGAATTGATATTGATGGCGCTTCACGCACACTTTCTGCCGCAGCAGCAATATTCTCGGGTGTACGCACTGTTTTTGGCTTTTCACGCTTTGGTTTATCGATGAGGATGCCAGTTTCTTTCACTTTTTTCACAAGATAACGAACATACGGAGCTGACGGTGCTTCTCTTCTTCCAAAATCCGTACGCAATTTTCGCACACATTCTGCAACATTACCATGATTTTCTAAGTAACGTCGCAATATTTCCCAGCGTTGTTCAAGCGTATACACAACCATATTCGTTCAGCGGAAGGATAAAACTAATTATCTGTCAAATCAGACATGAGCTAAGTGTTACCATTCACGAAATAAGCACTACTTGAAAAAAAAACGTTAGATGGCGAACCCTTTAATACAGCGCCATCTCATATGGGTCGATATAAATTTCAAATAACTTCAACAATTTTCAACCGATTTTTAAAATTCAAACATTTTTGTTCAGTTTAGACCTGTACACTTTATTTTGATTACATTCTGAAAACAATATCAATTAAATGACCGCCTTTATTGCCGATTCAAAAATGGGCTCGTTTCGCGCATTTTCCATGGCATTTTCGAGCATTTCGGTCGAAATTTTTGCGATTTCCGCACGAATTTTTCTTTTGAGCTGTTCTATTGTCTTCGGGCCGTTAGCGTACACCTTGCTTTTCAAGTAACTTCTTTCGCAAAAGGTTCATTGTTTTGTACGCAGTATGGCATGTGGCGCCGTCTTGTGTGTGAAAGAGTGAAATAAGCCTTTTTTACGAATTTCTGGGACCACATAATGGGCCAACATCCACCGATATCGATCGCCATCCACTGTATCGCCAACTTTGAAGAAATACGGTCCAATGATGGTTTTAGCGCATACACCATCCCAAACAGTTTTTTGATCATATAGCGGCTCTTTGTGAATAATGTGAGGATTTTCGGTGCCCCAGAAGCGACAATGCCAAGCGCCGTGGTTCATCTTGTAGCAAAATTCTTTGAGTTATCTGCACTTTATATGGAAATAGGTGAAAATCATCCTATAAAATTCTCCGCAAAGTGGTCCCACAGATGCCTAACTACTGCGAACGGCACCGATATGACAAACTTGGGTCTTCTTGAACACTGGCCTTCACAGACTTAATAGATGATTTTGAACGCCGCGCACGTGGCCTAGGTTGCTTATGAGGGCTTGCCACAGAACTAAATTGAAAAATCATTCGAGGCCCATCGACGAATTGTATATTTTTTGAACGCAACACGATCACGATATTTTGCACGATACACACGTTGAGTTAGCACAATCGAGCGTTCATTTTTAATGAACATTGAAACTGTAAGATTGCAAACTGAAGATTGCAAAACTGCATACAATATTTATTTGAGTTGATAAACCAATACTTGCCATTTACTCCTCAATGATTATTTTTTAGCAAAACCTTACCACGATTACGTCTTAAATGGTCCATACAGAGAGTCAAATTTTGAGCCAATTTTGCGAGGATGTTGGTATCTTATTAAGAAGACGTGCAATGTTGTCAACCAAAGCTGCGGTTGACGCTTTCTTATCGGCAAAGACTAATGATTTGATGTATATATTCCCATGATAGCCTGAAGGCCTCAAATTGTACGATCTAGCCGGCCAAATTACCGGTCAAAGACAAGGGATAAATTGCTCACCGAACTCTTTTTTTCAATTGGTTCATCGATTTCACACATTGTTTCCTCGTGTAGGTGGCTTGATGATATTCAATAACGTGAAATTGGTGCAATTTTGGTCAGTATGGCTTGAATTGCTTGCTCCATAGGTCGATTATTACGACTGTAAAATAGTCGAAGTGCACGAAAAACAATTTACATAAAGCAGGAATTTTTATAATAAAGGTCAATAATATGTAGGTGTTATATGTCAAAAAGTTACTTTACTATAAAATGGCAGTACCAACCGATCATATTTGATACTAAATATATGCCATAAATTAAATGTAAACTATCAAAAATGGAACATTAAAAACCAAATAGTAAAAAAAACACCCTTTATCTTGCCGTGCGAGTCATGACGAGCTGTGTATTGGCACAGCATTTGCTTCGATACATGGATGTTTAATTTTGGCCAATTCTTCTGCCTCGAAGCACTATATGGATCACAAGATGCAATATGAGCCTTCTCACCGCTGGAGAAGCAAGTTCTGGATAATAAATCTGCAAAATCTTGCTGCGTTTGACATGGGTCTCGATCCGATATTGTTTTCAAACATTTTCAACGTTCTAGGAAGCTCTCTGAATTTCATATGTAAATCACTATATTTTTTACCGTTGAAGCCATCGAAACCATACTATAATCGTTCAGAGCCCTTCAGCCGTATATTTTCTCGAACTGAAGGCGAGAGGCCAAACTTGCCATAAATGACGCTTATTTGCTTAGTGAACAAATGATAGGGGCTCTCTCTCCAGGTATCCAAGTGTACCATGTGACGTCTCTGGTTGGACATTTCTGACCATGTACCACTAGCGGTATCTATCGGAAGACACTTGCTACGTTTCATGCAAGCTCTTTGATTCATTTCTTTACAAAAGGATCGCTGATCGTGCGCTGATCAACACTTGTAACTGTGACCATTGAAAGCAGTGTAAACAAACTGGTCTGACTAGCAATGTACAAATATTCTTGAGAGACGATTGGAATCATGGAAATCGGACTAATATGACCTTCAAAATTACCCAAAAATTACAATTCCCGGAACTTTTTGAAACTTCTCGAATTAATATATTATTGATATCAATGACTTGATTTGAAAAAGAAACATTCTGGCGCAATTTCTAGGGATAACCATAAGCTTCTGTGCCTATCGGGAAATAGTAGCCCGATTCCTTATACCAAGCTACCGGCCTTTAGACAGTTTAGCTGCAGTAAAATTCAAGACTTCTAAAATGTATGCATACAGCCTTTCAAGTAAATACTTGGTAAAGCAATGATTATATAAAATATCCATCCTGACCACCCTATAAGCAAATGTATCTCCTTATAAAAAAAAATGAGCCTCTGATGTAACATTACGTGGCCATAACGAGGGAGCTTATTAAGCCTTAATGCGCATTTAATTTAACAACAATATCATATTCCATTCCAGGCAGTAAACAGGACGTGTGTTCTTTGTCAACCAGAACCTGATTAAACGAGTGGACAACTGATTTATCGATCTTATTTACCAATAATTTAAGGACATTCGATAAAATCGTTCGTACATATATATGGCACATACCCAGTTATATACTTATTGGCAGTAACTTTCATCGAAGGATTCGTATTTGATTTCATTTACATAGCTGGGATGAGGACCCTTGTGCAAATTGGATTATACCGAGATAACCTAATTCCAATCTCAATTAAGACCTTCGGATCCATAGAGACAAGGTTAATCCTCGATAATAATAACTTATGAATGGCCATGTGTTTATGAGTTGTTATTACGCAAATAATTTGCTCAAGGATATATCAATAACTGAATTATGTTCTGGACAACCGGAACGTGGGTGAATGCTATGACTATCAGGGTATATGTGTGTACTTGAGTGGGCTAAAGGAGCGTCGAATCTTGCCTACAGGGTACGTCTATAATAATGCATTTTACTTCATTGCGTAAATGACCAATTTAAGTCGTCCTTAAACAGGTTCGGCCAGTTCCCCTTTCCTCATGTGCCACCACTTTTGGTTTATATATAAGTTTGTGTATGTGATGTAGGATGGGAGAGTTTCATTAAAAGTTTTCGATTTTTCCCCTTTTCGACGAAAAACTTTTCCTGTAATTCGAATCGAATTATGTCGAGACTGTTGATGGTTCACATGCTTATGTTCCAAAGTGAAAAGTTGGAAAAGTGCACATTGTGTAGGGTCCTTGGGATTCGAGACTTTCAGACTTTCAGCATGCAGAAGAACACGATGGGCGTTCTTGTACAATTGATTTGGTAAATTTGATTTAGCCACTGGCGAATTCTGGGATAATAGGTTTTCGGTAATGGACATGAAAGGAGAGAATTACGAGGGTGGTCCGATAAGTACTTAGCCGACAAAAGAAAAACAAACAATTTGGAGAAATGGCTATTTATTTTTCAATATAGACTCCTTTTAGCTCGATACACTTAACCAAGCGACCAACCAACTTCTTTAACCGGTCTGAAAAATACGTTTTATCGAGGTCTGCAAAGTAGGCCTCCGTGCCGCGATGACCTCCTCATTCGACTGAAATTTCTGCCCGGCGAGTGACTTTTTCAAGTTTGGAAACAAAAAGAAGTCGCACGGAGCCAAATCTGGAGAATACGGTGGATGGGACAGCAGTTCTTAGCCCAATTCGACCAATTTGGCCGTGGCGAGGGCGGAGGTGTGAGCCGGTGCGTTATCATGGTGGAAAAGCACTTTTTTCTTCGCCAAGTGGGGCCGTTTTTCGGCGTCGAATCGGCCCAATAATTTGTGCATAGTACAGCCCTGTGACCGTTTTCCCTTCTCCAGGTGGTCGATGTGGATCACACCTTGTGAATCTCAGAAAACGGCGGCCATCACCTTTCCGGCCGATGGGACAGTCTTCGCCTTCTTCGGAGCACGTTCGCCGGGTGAAGTCCACTGGTTCGACTGTTCCTTGGTCTCTGGTGTGTACCAGTGGATCCATGTTTCGTCGACTGTCACGAAACGACGCTGAAACTCCTTCGGATTGCGCTTCAACAGCGTCAAACGCTGCTCTGAAGTAGTCTCATGGTTGCGCTTGTTGTCCGGAGTGAGCAAACGCGGCACCCATCGCGCTGCATGCCCAAAATTTCATAAAGGATATGACCCACGCGATCTTTTGAAATGCCTTCTGTCTCAGCTATCTCGCGCACCTTCAATCGGCGGTCTGCCAATACGAGATCGTGAATTTTTGTCACGTTATCCGCCGTGATAGCCGTTTTCGGGGCACCTGGACATGGCTCATCAAAAACCGACGTGCGACCACGTTGAAACTCGTTAAACCAATTTTTGATGGTCGCCATCGAAGGAGAAGAGTCACCGTACACAGCATCCAAGCGCTCTTTGATTTCGCTTTTCGATTTCCCTTCCAAAAATAAGATTCGAATCACCGACCGATATTGCACTTTTTCCATTTTTCTAAAATCCGCGGTCACTCCCGCTTCCACACGCGGTCAAAACAAAACTGCGAGTCCGATCCGGCTGAAATTTCGACACTAGCCGTCTACTAGAATGTACTACACGATAGTTGCTCTTGCGGTACTGGCGCCATTTGGCGGTGAGGCTTAGTACTTATCGGATCACCCTCGTAGTTTAGGAATCAACTCAAGATCGAGTCTGAATTTAACTTCGCCGCTTTAAGGCATGTGGGTTCAAAAAAAAAATGTTGATCATTGTGCTCGTCGTTCTAAAACGGACGCGTGTAAGAACGAGTATGTACATATAATATGCTCTACAAGCTGTCAAAGAAAAATTTTTATTTCGGCAAATTTGGACGATAAGAAAGGACACGAAGCAGCTATAATTTATTTCACGATCTTTAGAGTCATGTTGAGAAGAAAACGACGTACGTTTTGCTTTTCAAAAACGTCGAACAAGTTATGATAAACAATATAGGAGAGTGAACCTAGACCTCAGCCAACAAGTCTCTCAAAACAGCAAGTTCTATAGTTTAGTTTTGTGAAGTGCAATTTTGGCTTTCTGAGACAGTGCTGCACTTCTATGTCGTGTCCAATTGCCTCTAGTGATCTTAGCTTATTATTATTATATTTTTAAATTTAATTTTCGTGAGGCCAAACACCCCCATTTATTGAGCATAATTCATGCTTACATTAATCTTACTAAATCTAATTTAATAACTTAGCAACTCAAAAGAACAGGACAGGTAATCGGAATTAAGAAGACAGGTTCTTAAGCAAGGAGTGCTGAGGTTGCAATCGAAGTAAGGATTCGAATTAACACTTCCTAGCTTACGAGCAATGGTTTCAATTGTGCCATAGGCGGTACGGGAGGGTGGGTAGATAGAAGACCGGGGGATTTCGTTTTGTGAGGGTTAGTGTTGATAGAGACAGAGTTGTAGAGGGTTGCGCAGTCAAAGGTAACTGAAAGGTGTCGATGGATGAAAAGAATGTCACATACAATTCTTCTTTCCTCCAACGTGTTCATGTTGATTAGTTTAAGACGGTCTTGATAGGCTGGTAAAGGATTGTTCCTATGGAGACGCAGGAACAGGCGTTGGATGCTCGGGTTTGTTGGTAAGGAGACTACACTTGAGAGGCGTGTTCAAGAAGGGGTCGGACAAAGGTTATATAGAGAGATAGGATAACGTAGGGGTTGGAGAATTCTTTAGACCATCGCTTCACTAAACCGAGTGTTGATTTATCTTTAACGATTATCTCGTCGATATGTGCGAAAATTTAGCTCCTGGTCACATAATATGCGAAGATCACGGATATCCTGAACGGTGGAGATCCGGAGGAGGTTTGATTCGTTTACGTGAAGAAGTGATTGATTGGCATTTGGAAATGTTAAACTCCAAGCAATTGTTGGAACACCAGATGGAGAAATTATTGAGATCTAATTGAATAAGGGATGAGTCATGACTGGAGGAAATGGTCTTGAAGAACTTGATGTCGTCGGCATATAATGAGATGTGAGAATGTTCGATCACCATTTCAATATCATTAATGGTAAGAACGAAAAGAAGTGGACCTAAGTGGCTCTGAAACGAACACTGTAATAGAGATTTTCCAAGTATGAAGATATCCACTTCAAAGAAATGGGATCGAAACCAAGGGAAGACAATTTGAAAAAATATATATAAATCGGTGGGAGATTTTACCGAAAGCTTTCCTGAAATCTGTTGAAATAACGTTGACTTCCTTGCCATTCTGAGAATTTTTGAGAGAGGGAGAGAGATGGTTGAATAGATTTTTTTTTTTAAATATGGCGTGGACCGTCAGGTCCAGGAGTGAATTCCTCATCAAGTTGATTTAATTTATTTGGATCGACTGTACGAGGAAGAAATGGACAAGACGGACAATGGAGTCCGGAATAAAGAAGAAGAAGTTGGTCATAATGTTGGGGTCATTTGAGGTTTGATCATTGAGGGAGAGTGAGGTAGGATAGCCATCAGGTATTCTTTTGTAGTTAACAAATTTAAAGATGGACTTAGGATCAATTATAAGATTGACTTGCGTTTCAGTTAAATAGCCTTAATAGATGAAGTGGAAATAGCTGTCCATGTAGTTAAAAAAATCATGAGGGGTTTAATTTTTTTTATATAATTCGTTCTGGTTCAAGAGTGTACGCTTTTATGGTGTTTGTCACACAACCTGGACAGGGTGCAGATGGTTTGTGTCAAAGAGTCGTTTATTACTCTGGGGATTGAGTACAATTTTTTGAATTGAATTTTGAATTTATTGTATTCCAAAAATTACATGTTATAATATGTTATCTATCTGCGGAGCCGAAGCATATTGACTACCAACCGCGGTCCCATTCTATAAAGTCCAATCCCAGGAGCACACAATTGGACTCGGGTTGCTTCGCAAATCAGACGGAAATTTCACTGAGACATCTCTGGGGGTGGTTGTCCTAGATAGGATTTTTGGGAGATCCGACTGAATTTGCGTTGGTTGTAGTTCACAGTAACTTTTTTGTTTCCATGTCATTAAAGTGTCATTTAATAGGCGCTGCTTTCTCATGACAATAGTTTTTATTTTTTTGTCTTTCGCATTATCTTTTGTATTTCTGTACTGTCACCCCACCTCAAACTTTTATTTTCACTTGTTAGTATATTGTATAAGCCCATTGATGTGACATTCAATTCGATTTTATTACCATTGTAAAAAATATAGAATGTCATCTAAATTTTTCTTATGAAATAAATAATAATAATATATGAAATAATATTGGAAATGCACACACACAGAGTATGAATTTTTAAGTGATCTTATGCTACGAGTGTTATGCCTTCGTCAGCACTTTTTAATCATCTCTCATTCAGAACTGATGTTGTTACACAATTTTTTTTCGTATAGGAACTGTACTTGACTATGGACGAACTTGAACTACAGACCTTCGGCTCAATAGTCGGTGATGACTACCATTGCCTGATTGGCAAAGCTGCTTTCCCAAGCTGTGTGGTTTGGGATCAGTATCTCAAATCTTTTATCAAAAGTGAACGTGTGTGGTAGTGCTAGTAGTGTAGGTAGGTAGTGTAGAGTAGTGAACGAACATCTTCGACACAAACCATCTGCACCCGTCCAGGTTGTGTGGCAAGCACCATCAGAGCTTACACTCTTGAACCTGCACGAATTATAAAAAAAATGCCAAAGGCCTCAGGTGGTACACAGATGCCTCCAAGATGGATTCAGGCGTTGACATCCTGGGACCTAATCGGAAGATTTAAGTTATCTTCCAAGCCGAACTATATGTCATTCATTCGCGTCAACCTTAACTTAGAGACTGAATATACTCTCAGACAGTCAGGCAGCGCTCAAAGTGTTGAGCTCGTATAGTTCGAACTCAAAATCCGTCAAAGAACGCCACAATGCCCTGCATGAAAGGGAAAAGAAATAAAGTCAAACTCTGGTGGGTGCAAGAGCATAAAAGGCAACGAAGTCGTCGACCAACTCGATAGGAAACGTTCTAGCGAAAGGTACATAGGTGCCAAACATTTCTGCGGAATCCCCAAGTCGAAGGAACGATTAATTTTCTCTTAGACATGTGAAAGAGATTCATACGGCCCCTGAACAAACACTCTATTTGATAACCACAGTAAGCTTGTCTTTACTAGCAGGCACAATAGACCTACACTGGTCGCAGTGTTCTATTCTACATATCTGTTAGCACTAACCCCAAATTAAAAAAAAAAAAAATTCATCAAAGAAAGAGTCAAGCCATCAGTAATATCACAGCATAAAAGTCGACCGCATCTATGGTGCCCACACAAGTGGAAAGGAGACCCCACTTAACCGTGATTACGGCACTGGAAGTAGTTGGCTAAAGATCTTGCCAGCCGTAGCAGGATTTGATCTTAAGAGACCTTGAAGGAAACATGATCGACTAGGGTCTTGGCCGTCTTTTACCCCCCAATTTTGGTGATCGTAACTGAATGCGTCGATTATTACCTTGGCTGCAACAAGGTAATGTAGGTAGTCGCATGGTTCGGATATCCAGGATTATTATTATTGTTATTGCCCACCATTTGGAACTCTGTAGTTCAGAACCTGGTTGGCAAGCTCTAGCTATCAGTGTATTCTCTCCATGTTTCGCTGTTCTGTACCATGTCTTCTAGATCCATTCATATATTGTCCTCCTATCTAAGGCGCGGAATCATAATAATGCCAGTGACACTTTACGAATGTGAAGCTTAGTCAGTCACAAATATAGGTTTCGGCATTTGAAAACAGGGTCTGAAGGAGAGTCGATGGTGGCAAACAGGATGAAGAAACATCTGAGCAACTTCACTCAGCACCAAGCATTGTCCGAGTAATAACATCTCGAAGACGAAGATAGGCGGGAAACGTAGAACAAATGGACAGTGGACGAATAATGAGTAGGAAATCCAAGAGAAAAAGACTGTTAGGAACACCAAGTCGTAGATAGAAGGGCAATATAACGATGGATTAAGAGGAGAGTAGCGAAACATGAAAGGATCACACTTATGACAGGGAGGCTTGGTGAAAGGTTGTCAGCGGTAATAATACTAATGAGGGAAATCCACATAACAGTATTAAAACATCGCGCGATTCCATATGTAAAATGCGCCCATATAGTGGTTACTGCTTAAAAGGCGGGGAATAATGTACTTCAAATTGCCCTTTGTACGAGAAGCCCTGTCCCATTAAAGCTAATTTTATAACTTTTATGTATTTTGAATTTCCATATTCCCTTTCAAAACTCTCACTACTATTAAAAACAGGTAGTTCCCTTAACCTTTGTTTAAACCGCTCTACTAAAAATGTTGCATCTACTTAGGGGACATGAGTAAAAAGAAGTGTAAAATGTTCAGCTACTAATTAGTTTACAAAAGTATTCAACAGTGGATTCCAGCGTTACGAGTACGCTTCCATAATGGCTCACGGAAATTACCAGCTGTCCGTAAGTCCCTTAACAAGCAAAATGCAAATTTCGTTTTCCCCACGTCCGACATGAGTATGTAAAATTAAAATTAAGTAAAAGGAGAAAATATATATCCTTTGAGACTTCACCCGAATTTCGATCCCAGCTCCCGATGCACATTGAGCTTCAGTCCACAGGACCAGTATGACACTAATAAAAGACTCATTTAGTTTCGTCTACAAAAATGAAAAATTCATGTAATTTTTTGGCACACAAAGTTAAATGTCCCTCCACGGGACGAAGCAGGAACTCCAAGGTTCGCTGCAAGTGATTCAGAATAACAAAGTAGCGAACATTAAGGCAACGATGATTCGTATTCACTTTGGAGTTGAGGCAACGCCAAAGTGTCACGTATGCATGCAACTTTCCCGAGATAAAGTTTTTTTTGTTTTAATCATTTTTTAAACCAAGAAAAGGACAAAGTTCCATCATTTAAAGCAGATCCTTCTCGCCCCTTGTGTACCCAAACTATACTCGAATTTTGACGGAAATTGGTTTAGAATTGTAAATTTTGTTATTCTGTAAGTATTTTCCTGCTACGGAGTACAAACAAAAGAGTCTCACTGCACTGTTTGACGGTAGGACCAAAAAAATGTTAATGCAGTTAGGAAAAAACTGTTTTTCTTTAGAATGCAAATGAGTCGGTGCAGCGAGATGTCAGAGAGCTGCCGACAAAAAAATGTATAATTATTGCTAATTTTCTAGAGTCCTGGAACGAACTTTTTGCTGGATCAAGAACGAGTGGCCCCAGTGAATGGATGCATTTTTGTTATCTACACGGACGTTGCGGTCTGTTTGGAATGCAAATCGGGTGTCATTACTGATAGAGTGGGTAGCGGGTATCTGGTCTGGTTAACGAGACTTAATCAAATGCACAGCAGTATGAAACTGGTCTAAAGCTGGCTTTAAGGAATGGGTTCCTGCATTTTTAATTCATCATTTGTGTCCTTGTAGATGGTAAACTTTATCTTGCGCTGAAATTCTGAAGAAGTCCTGGACTAAGAGTTGGAGAAATCTCCATAAAACTCCAAGTGAAATGCGAATCTCAACGTCCTTTCATCCCCAACAATAACGCGAAAATGCTAAAACAATAGCCTAACAGCTTGATCGCCGGTTTTGCATATCATGGCTTAGTTACCTTCGAATTGCTAAGCCACTTGCGAATATCTCGAATAATTTCCACATTTCCCCCGTTTTCACGATTCCACATTAGCACCTTGTCATGTCACCGGGTTTTCTTTACCGAACCGAAAATAGCAACGTAACGACACAGCCATGAACCCAAGAGTAGTGAAACAGTAGCTGCCGGGATGGATACCTATTTTGAATTTTCCTCACATTTCCATCATCTCGCCCTTCTATTTCTTTACTACCACTCCGTCCCGTGCTTTGCACGAAATCTCGTTAACTATTGTAGAGTGCCGGAAAAGGTCACCTGGCGCTATGGTGCTGCCGGTGCCAGGGATGTTTTGTTTAATAACAAATATCTGTAAATAATTTAATTACCCTTGCCCACCACTGTGGTCGCTGGGAATATCTAAAATGAAGAAAATGAGTGTTGAAAATCAAAACTGGTGTAATGAATTCATTTAATGGCGCAAGGTAGGAATATTTCCTATCATCTATCACCTTGCTTTTAACGGGCGTTAATTAACTGAATATCAACAGCAAGTTACAGTGAAAAATAAATAAGAAAAACACGGCAATAGTGGCGCCAGCTAATTCGTTTTCGTTCTGTGCTTAAACATGCGGCTAAACGGTCTTACTAGTATTTCGAGCTTGTTTCCTGTACTAGAAAAAAAAAATGGTTAGAAAAATTAAATGAACGCTAAGCGCTAGATGATTGTAAACGGTCATCTAACAAGGGGTGTCAGGGGCGCTAAAAAGGATGAAGAAAATATAACGCACAATTCGCTCGACTAAAAAAATACATTCGCGCTGCTTACGACCATTCTGGTTCATGCAACTTGTTGAACTAATCTCCTCTGTCTCTTGCCTCGCCCGTCGTGGTAATTTTCCACTCGACAGTTGTATGATCGGCTGGCTATCCCAACGACGTCATATGATGTTGATTACCGATGCGTGCTAGCGCAGGAAAGACAGGCAAGCATGAAACAAAGAATTTCATCATCTTCAAGTTCCTAATAACTATAATGAATTGAAATTGGACAGGTTAGTGATATAAAAACTCCATATCGCGATCTTACGGTAAGATCGGCTCAAAATATGGCCCTCGTACCGGGTCAGAGAATGGTACATTGTCTTCTGACTGATACCACGGAATTCAAGTGCTGCAATAGCCAAGTAACCAAACACATACATATTTAGGGTTGTTTCTTTTCAGCATGCTACTGAGAAAATTCCTTTTATACATTTGCCCGTAGAGAGCTTAGTCTACAAAAACAGTAGACCCATTTCATCATCTATGGAAAAAATAAATCACAGATATCATAGGTGTTTAGGAGTAGCTTTGGTCCCGTCATTCCTCTGGTTGTAAGGCCAGCTATTGCAATAATGAAAATAACAATCATTTCCAGTTCAGCTTTGAAAAAATGCTAACGTTATCCGAATGAAAAAAAAAGGGCAAAGGCATAAGATATCAAACTACAGCCCCACTGCCTTCTCAAATTAGTTGATCGTCAACGCTGCAATAATTTTTCACTGCAAGCCCATCTTCGCCCCAAATCGTAATGTGTTCCTAAAAGGTTGATCGACTACCACTAACCTAGTCGAATTTGTCTCACAATCCTTGTGTACAAATGGGGATGACAGAGAAATAGACGTTATTGCCACAGACTTCAGCAAAGCCCTTAACAAAATCTAACACGAAATTACACTTCTTAAATTCACTATCCGTGGTTTCTCCCCGGTTTGTCCGCAAAAAAAAAAAAACACCTCGTCCTTAATGCTAGCAAATGTCAAACAATCACCTATTCTCGTAAGTGTTTCCCTTTACCTACCAGAACCTACGCTATTTGTCATAAAGTTGTTACTATGACGGAGAATTTAACTTCCGTCTTTACATCGACAACATTAAAAGACGTGCCAATTCCGCTCTTGGCTTTGTGAAACGTAGGCCTAAAAAGTTCTGGAATCCTTGCTTTACGAAAACGGAATATACTGCCTTCGGGGGCCTATCCGGTACAAACTAGTAAAACATGGCCTCCCTCTTACAGCATCCACACGGCGCACATTAAGGCAGTCCAATGTACACAGGTTTTTCGTTTTACCCTTCGCGGTCTTCTTTAGGCCCATATCTAGTGTCTTATAGGAATCGCTTAAAATGAATCGACTTACAATCCCTAGAAACACTACGCAAGGTCGCAGACATACTTTTTATCCAAGACCTACTTACCGATAACATTGACTGCCCCTCACTGCTTCAAATGATTTCCCTTAAGACAAACTCCGAAAATGTCGGTAGATGCCACTTTTTCGCACCAATTTCCATCAATCAAGCTACGGCTAACTTGAGCCAGTGTTCAGAATGCTGAGGGAAGCGAACTCCAGTCTTTCGACCTACGAGTATATGTCCTCCAAAAACTTGTGTTAGACAGGTCCTCCACAATTCGATGTTTTGGCCAATCAAATAGGTGGTTGTTTCAGTCGATGTGTGAGAGCTTGCATTGTCATGATGAACCACTTATGGTAAACAAATGGTTGTGTACTATTCAGAATTCGCCGTTCTACGTTGCAGTTTTGTCGGATTTGGCTCGTATTAAGTGGATTGCTGTTTTGTTTTGGGCTCATACGTATAAATCCAAGATTCGTTACCTGTGTAGATGTTATACACAGCTTTTGATGCGCCGCGATTGTATTTCTTGAGCATTTCTTTGCACTAATTAAAACGAGCATCTTTTTGAGCTTTCGTCAAATTATGCGGGATCCGACGCGAACAAATCTTTTTCACAGCTAAATGTTCATGTATTATCTTATTGATGCTCGTCATACTTATGCCCAAGGATGCCTCAATCTCACGATAAGTCACATGACGATCTTGCAATATCAGTTCGCCCACAGCATCAATGTTTTCTGGCACAACAATTGATTTTGGACGACCTTCACGACTTTCATCCCTGGACCAACTGGATTTTGTAAGGGTATAGGTGCAAATCTTTCCTCGTAATCCGACGAATCCTGCGGCCCGATATGCCTAACTGTGTTGAACGTCGTCGTCTCGATATTTCAGGATCGGCTGCAACACTTTCACTAAAGACCTGAATGTTTTCGGTCAATCGTCCACAACGAGGTCTGCCGGTACGCCTCACATCGGCACGTTCCTATACTGCATCAATTTTGCCATTATTGCACGAATAGTGGGAGCTGTTGTAGCATTTCGAACTACATAAAATAGCGGGTAGTCACATTGACTGTAAATTATTGGTCGTCTGTTTTCCAAAAGTAATGAGTATGTCTGCAACAAAAGAAAATTGCTCAAAAATATTTATTAGGTTGTACCACATTTCATGTTGTAAATATTTAAATATTTTTTGTAAAAAAAAATAAAAGTCAATATTTCTTTTCAATAAAATTTTATTAAGTCAAAATATGAACTATTGACATCTATAACCTTCTTCCACCGTGATTCAAGGTTCATTATTTCTTTTTTATAGAAGGCTTGATCAAAGCGAATCGAAGATGAGCTTCCTTTGTCTAGACTTCCAATGCACAATGTTAGCGTGTCTCTGCCGCCTGAACGGTTCAACTTAAATCAACGAAATTTTTACTACAGCTGGAAGTGATAATTTTTCGGGTTCTTACGAAGCCGAAATTTGGATTTTCGTTATCCAAGAATTAAAATTAAATTAAAATAAATAAGAATAACGTTAACTGTACTCGGAAGCAATCTAACAAAGAAGATGAATAAAGGAATCACAGATTTCTGCCGAAGAACACCAAAAACCTACCTTCAAAACTCACCGCGTTTTGCATAAACTGCCAAAGATGTTAAAAGTCTCTACAGCCAGATTGACTAAAAAATAAGAAAAGAAAGCAGCTGCGGATTTGAAACAGAAAATTCAAGAACTCAAGGAGGAGAAAATGTTTCCAAAACCATTGATGTATCCGTTGAAAAATTGTTCTGTTGTACTCGAGCGTTTGGTGGTACCTGTTGAAAAAAAAGTTTCAACGGATGTGGTCGGTGATATTTTGAATATGATGAAAAATTTTTTTTTTTTATTTGCATTTGTATGTTATTTTACATTAAACATTAGAACGAGACTTCTAGCAGATTCGCTTTGTTTAGTGAATTTATTCACACCTAGTTATTTGACGCTAAAAAGCTTTCAAAGGCTTCTATGAATTCTGCAGAATTTCGGGACACCTTTTGCCGATAAAATGACGCCCGACTGCGGAAAAGGTGATAATCCATTGGAGAAATATCAGAAGAGTACGGTGGATGGGAAAGAATTTCGAATCCCAACTGTAGCAGCTTTTGCACCGTTACGTGTGAGGTATGGCGTCTAGCATTGTCATGCAACAGGATCGGACAATGCCTATTGACCAATGCAGATTGCTTTTCAGCCAATTTCGATTTCCTCACAATATTTGGCTGCATTTATCCTTTCTCCTGATTGAAGAAATGAAAAGTGGATTGGTCCTTTCGATGTCCACCAGATTGTTACCATAACTTTTCTCAGTGAAGACCAAGTTTGGGGGTGTGTTTTGGGTTTTCGTCTACACCTAACCACTACTACGGTTGTCATACAAAATCCACTTGTCATCCCATGTCATTATACGCTGCAAAAACGGGTGCATTTCGGTGCCTTAGACTCAGCCATGCACAGGTTTCTAAGCGGTGTAGTTGTTGGGTCTCGTTCAATTCATGGGTACCCACTTGTCGAGTTTGTTCACCTTTTCTATTTGAGATAAGTGTCGACTTATTATCATGTGGGAACTTACCAAAGCTATATTCCCAAATGCGTCATTTATATTTTTGTCTGCCAGAGACGCATCATGTCCCAGTTTGAACTCGTAAAGGAAAAGAGTACGAATTTGAACCATCGACAGCATGATATAAAAACTCCTTAAAAAAAATAACTGTATTCGAAACGGACCCTAAAAGTTGCACACATCAAACACACATACCACTTTATTTTACTAGGCAGATCAGTATGCGCGGGCTTAACTCCGCTACTGAAAATTTTTGATCGAGCGAGCAAATTTGTTGTTTTATCAACCTTGCTCTCGCTCCGCATGACACTTTTCTAAACTTTACTTCGTTATTCCTCACTATTTTTCAATCAAACAATTTCATTTGATAATTTATGGCTCATCTACAGACCTAGATCTATCGAATGACATGCTGCACACATGTGTGGTTATAGCCGATATCTACATTTAGTGCGTACAAGATTAGTCCGAAATCGTTTTCGGACCACTATATTCCCCGTACATGCACGCGCTAGGCCAAAAAGTGGGTGATTGCTCTCGCTCTGCTACGCTCCGCTCGATCAATAAAAAAAAAAAAAAACACCACTCTATTGTACAGATGTTTACTCGACAGCTTCTATGTAATTGAGGATTAAGTGATAAATCCGATATTTCTTGTGATACAACCTAATATAAATAAAAGGGATTTTTGGCCCACCCTTTATTAAAAGTGCGGTATTTGGCTATTAAAATATTAAAATTACCCCATGCGGCCAATTTTTTATTTCAATTTACTGCCACCGATTAGGCCATTCTGCCCCATTGTGCGGCGTTACTTAGATTTTGTCTGTCAAACACCCGAATCCTTTTGCCATTAAGCTGGCACTCATATTGAACCACAAGGACATTAATGGGTAATCACCCCAGAATCAATTTGGCTGTCATGAAACGTCCTTCTTGTCAGAGCGAGAGCACCCCAGGCCCTGGCTGAAGCAGTATCTACCTGCGCGCATTTTGTCTAGTATCCCGAGAGGTCCTAGACAAAGACAATCTGAATGAAGTAGTTCCTGAATTCTAGAAGGTGATTCCCAACTTCCAGTCACCGCAATACTGCTAAATTTTCTTTGAAGTCACTCTGCAGAAGAGTAACAATGCACGCGATTAAATCATCCGTGTACGGGAATCCTGTGACTTTTTCTTCTTCTCCTTTTTGAATGCATTGCTGCGACAACCCCTTCAAACGTAACTCTAATGTGTAAAAGGACATTATATGACTTATAAACATTGTGGACCAATCTTGCTATGCCCCATTGTTAAAAAAATGACTAACCACATAAATTTTTTTTTGCAACTTTTTTACATTATGTTCTAATTTTGTTTAATTATTTTATACAATTAGATTTCCTTTTATATTTTTTTAAGTTATTTGCGAATTCAATTCCACTACAAACTATTTAGCGAAAAAATGATTTTCGGGTCTTAGAGACTAAAACATATTATGTTGTTCCAAAAATTGTGAAAATACTTTTATTATTCATCCAACGAACTCATTGAGTGGTGTGTTAGAATGTACTATCTTCGCCGTCTTTAGGAAAGCACTACAGACCAACTCCAACTTCGAATAGTTGTTCATCACTCTTTTCAAAGAGACTATTTGCACGATTGGCTTTTTATTCTTGCTCGCTGCTTTCAAAAGAGAATAATCCATATTTTTCGCACTTCAACCCTCTTTGCATTGACCGGATCTCTATTTTATGCTTTTATATCTCTTCTAAGAAATTGAATGGGATTGTTTAATTTAATTCACTAGACATGACTCCGGCGATGATACAGACAAGCGAATAAAATTTCTTTAGAACGAAAGTCCACTTTCTGCATTTTATTTAGCGAATTTTCAATCATCTTATTGAGCGAATTTTATTCTCGATATTACATTCATGCAGCCATCGTCTTAAAAATAACTATGAAACTCATTTTATTCAACCCACCACTCAACTAAATCAAAAGTGCCACAAAAAGCAACTTAAAAAAAATATTTAAATGTTAGTCCTGTTTACCTACCCTTAGTAAAATGAAAAAAAAAAATTCACATTTTCCATGTCATCCAGTTCTGCTGTCAAACATGACAACTTGAACGCGAAGTGTCACGACATACCGTGAATGTCATCACAAAAACTGTCAGCACCAAACGTGAGCTTGTTTGTGGATTCATTTCCATTTTTTGCGTCCAATTTTCATGAATATTTATTGTTTGGATTTTAATTAAACCGCGCTGACCCGTACAACCAAAAAACAAAAACTCAAAAAAATGCATTTATCGAATGAAAAAAAATGCGTTTCCAAGTGATGTTTGTGAGTCGCTGGCAGGTGACATTTGAAATGTTTGTTTCTGCGTTTAGTTAGTTTTTTTTTTAAATTGGAATTCTACACCGAATAACAAATATATTGAAAGAAAGGTGTTATTATAAAATACCATCAAGTCTTCGTTCCTAACTTCTCCTAAACAAGGCAATTTCCCACTTTGAAAAAGTTTTCATAACGACACAAAACTTCTCCCAACCACTAACGACTACTTCCCACACCCCCCTTCCTTCAGGATAACGAACATTCACACTAGTACCCATTAATCTCACGAAAGTTTCCAACAGCATTTGAAACCCTACTCTATGCCCTGTCGACTTCCGCAGGAAAATTTAAACAAATTCCCCATTCCCCAATCAGGTCCAATGCTAGATCAAAACTTTCTCATTTATGACCTCAAATCCTTCATTGTGTGTCAAGACTCTCTGGGCCTCAGTGAATGGTCCTTATTTCTCATATTTTCCACAATCTGGCATCTGGCTTTTCCCAAGGTACACCCGGTTTTCTATTCCTTTTTGTCGGTTTCCTGTTAATGGAAACATAAACTGCGAAGTATCAACGATGGCATGAGAATGGAAGGGAGGAAAAAAATCTTTGTCCATTGGAAGCATTTAAATGTAATCAGCTACTCCCATAGAATTCACCTGGCTTTCCATTCCGCTCGCTGAAATACCGTGGAATACCATCTGCCTCGGATGAAATACATTTACTCAAAGACAATGTAAAATTTTCTGCAATTGTGCGACGAACTGTGACGTATTCCACTTACCCACCATGAGAGGCAGAAACTTGGTCAACACAGTCAACGGGCACCTGAGACCGACTCAAGCCTCAGCGTTTAGCTGGCGCAGAACTCCTTTCTTGCCTCAATCCACGGCACGATGCAGTTTCTGGCATTATTCAATTTTTTATTATTCTATTTTAATATTTAAAAGAAAAAAAAGAAGAGAAATAGAGCAAAATGCAAGGGAAATAAATCCCACAGATACTGAACTGCATAGTATTTCGAAATAATAGATTCGGTCAACTATGTCGCGTATGGTGCAGGAAGCCCAAGGCACGCAAGCACCATGCAACTCCATGCTTCTCTGGTTTCATCGAAAAATCAAACAACAAAAAAAAAGACAAAATAAGGTCGACAACGATGGCGACGAATATGAATGCAGGCAGTACCATGCCATTTATGCAACATTTCACAATAACTATTGAACCCAGAAGCAAGGGGAAAAAATGGTCGCAAGCGCTCCGAGGACGTGAGCGAAGTTTACTGACTTGTATTTATTTTTGGGGATTCAATGCGGTCCTCCTTAGGTATGCGGAAAATATCAGACGACGACGTTGATTCTGAATGGATGTGGTCTTTGCGATAATTTTTTTACGACCCAGTTCATGGGCTTGCCTTCATTCAATGGTTGGGGGGACCTTAGGTTCGAGTCATGTTCATGCTCGGGTCAGGATATTTGAATGGGTGTGCAGCTGGGCAGAATGGCAATTGTGCACAGAGATGGCTATTGTTAGGAATTGAAAGATTTCGACGAGATATAAATGGTTGAATGCAAAACTAAACGATACTCGGGAGCAATTACTGATTGCAGAAAAATCGGGAAGCAGTTATCTTCACTCGAGGGTAAGCTTCAATTGAATGGGAAGGACTAAAAGCTTTCTTCTGCTCAATCCTTGGCCAATGAACTGGTTAATGGGTATTTTTTGTCGTACTAATTCTGTTTTTTTCTTTAGAAGGATGGAATTTTAAAATAGAACGAAACCCACAGAAATCATAGAAATAGCACAAGTATCGATCATTGGAATGGCATTTCTATGCCAATCGTGAAAAGTAGAAGTTCAGGTTAGGGTGGTAGCAAATTCAATTTGTAGTAATTTTTCGAAAACAAATGTTGACTTGTTCAAGGACGTCATAGAGCTCAGTTTTCATGATTCTATGACGCTCTTCATTAATTTTAACGCCGCGAGTTAAGCATGGAGGCAGATAGGCAAAAACAAATATTTAACCTTCATAATGGCTTCATTGTTTTTTAGTACATTTCTTATGAAGATTGATGCATTTTCGCATGTGTTTTAACCAATTCTCATAACGCTTCTTCCACTCAGACTGGGATATCTCCAAGATACGTATTTTGAAAGCATCAAACCTTTTTTTAATGCGTCGAAAAGCGTTAACTTTGCCATCTATGTATCTTGGATGTACGGGAATAAAAATAACCCATTGAGTGCCAAATGGGGCCTATACGCGATTAACCCATCAACTCGACGTTTTGGCTTGTTAAAAAGGCACTTGCTTGCGTCGACAGATGTGAACTCGAATTACCATAGTGAAGATTGATAACTTTCCTTGTTTCATCGAGTATTTCTAGCAGACAAATGGTTATTTGGCACTCCAAAGTGGTAGTTCATTGCTTCAGAAATCGCTACTTCTTTACAGTGCAAGCGAAAGGCTCGAGGGGAGGGATAGAGAAGCTGATGGATATTGGTCTTGAATGTCTTTAAATCCTATTCAGGAAAGACCCAACTTGGCAAGAAGTTCCACAGTTGCATGTTTCCATTAAATAAATAATCTCTGAATTCGACAATACGCCCGAAAGCAGACTCCATTGTATATTGATATGTATTCCATGCGAGGAGGTGATTGCGTAGACAAGTTTTAAAGGAAGAAATGAGGCCGAAGGGCAGGGAACTCGCAGTATAAGATCCCTTCAAAATGTATACTCCGTGTGTGCATTTCTAATATAACACCTTAATGACCTGGAAACAAAAAAAGTTACTGTGAACTATTTACAACCTACTCCACAAATTCAGTCGAATCTCTCGAATTCTATCTAAGACAACCACCCCCGGAGAGTAGTGAACGAACACCTTCGACACAAACCATCTGCACCCCGTCCAGGTTGTATGACAAACACCATAAAAACGTAACTTTTGAATATTCGCGAACCCCATCAAAAAAAAATTGGACTCACACAGATGCTACGAGATCTTCTTGTACCAGTCCAGACATGAATATTAAATTCTAACTTCAGATGGATATATCCTATGTCAATCAACATCTCTATAAGAATCTTAGGCATTCCGCAGCATTTTTGTTCCAGTTGAGCACGTAAGCGAGATGAAAATTTCTTAGTTTCTTATATGTAAATGCCATTCATGGATAATGGTTGCGGGCGGGGCTAAGCTTCAAGGATAAAAAACGGGCTGTGTTTGGTATTTTGCTTAACGTAAAAGCTGTCAAGTGGCGGATTCCCTGTACGAACTCAAGGGGGAACAGAATATTGGAAATGATTTCCAACTTAGGCCTCGACATAATAATTATTATCGGTAACGCTCTAACATTTAGACGACCGGGATACCGTGAAACGATTCCAGATGTAGCCCTCGCATTAGAGTTAATGGCTGGAAAAATAAAAAAACTGTGAAGTCATAGAAGACTGCACTGGAAGTGATCACGGACCGCCACGTAACGAGGATAAGCCAAAGTTGAAAACTTGGGTGGAAGGTGGACAGTCCGAATGAAATTTTCTTTGCAAGCACGATAGAAAATGGGAAGGACAAAATACTCACGATGAATGAAACGGCGAAGGCAAAAGACGGAAACCACTATCCGACTCAAACAACGTGCATGCGACGCATCAATGCCTCGGCTTAGGAGCCTAGGAATTCGCAAAAGGCTGGTTTACTGATGGATGGAAAAAAATCGGAGCGTTCAGAAGGAGATATCTGCACTTGAGACGCAAAGTCACCAGGGAAAGGGGCAAACACAGAATCTAGCGGAAAATTGCTCTGTTGGGGTGAAGTCGGAGCTCATGCGGGCCATCAACACGATTAAGAGACGAAAGTGGGAGGAACTCCCCTAAGACGAAAATAATGACCCCTGAGGCTTGGCTTCAAAGTAGTGGTACATAAACTAGGAGCTAACAGCCCGATCCCTCGAATACGAAGGAGATAGTGGATACACCATTTCCGACCAACCCAGCCCATCTGATATCACTCCCAAGAAACTGACCTCAACTGCGGCGTTAAAAAAAAAGTTCAAGATAAAAGTCCTAGATAGAATACGAGAGATTCGACTGAATTTGTCGCGTTGGTTGTAGCTCACAGTAACTTTTTTTGTTTCCATGTCATTAAGGTGTTATATTGGAAATGCACACACAGAGTATGAATTTTGAAGTGATCTTATGTTGTGAGTGTTATGCCTTCGTCAGCACTTTTTGAACATCTCTCATTCACAACTGATGTTGTTACACAATTTTTCCGTATTGGAATTGTCCTTGACTATGGACGTACTTGAACTACAGGCCTTGGGCTCAACAGTCGGTAATGATTCTGATGCTGACCATTGCACCACGACCACCCCTTTCTATAATTACTGATATAACTGAAAGAAATAGCAGTTACTTTTAATCAGTAAAGAAAGGGCTAAAAGTCGCTTTGTATATTGGAAATAATGGGGAAACTCTTGGAAAGATGATATATGCCCGGCTCACCGCGGTAATCCAGAGCACAGGGGACCGTCTGAAAGGCAACATGGCTTCAGAAGGAAACACTCAACAGTCGGAGTAATTGAAGAAAGTAACCACTACTCGAGATAAGTGGTCCTGCTGGCAGACTAAATTGTTAGGAATGCTACCTTAGTTAGCTGGGCAGATATGCTGGGATCTCTGAAAAACCCCTTCAAGATCGCATAGTAGCTGCCCTAGTTACTGAGTAGTCCGGAAAGAACATTATAGCCGGGATAACACAAAGTTCATTATTGGGACCGGACCTTTGGGCTGTCTCCTATTATGGAATCCTCCACACAAAAATGCCCGATTGATTCCTGTCGACCTGTAAGCTACAGAAAGAAAGTACGTCTTCGACAATAAGAGGGAAATGGGAGACGAACCAACTGTGGTTGTGGCAAAACGGTACGGCATGAATGGAGCAAAAACATGGCTAACTACTCCACCACCCAATTCTCAACCATGCGATGACTCAGAGGTCGACTTATTCCCCAGAGAAAGTAGGCGTCATCTCTCCAGAAAACGTGGTTCAGAAAATGGTATCAAGTGTCAACAGCTGTAAAAAGATCAGCTCATTTATCGATTGAGCTTTAAGGGAAAAGAAGAGAGAGGACTTAACAATCGCACCCTTCATTTGATACTGCTTCAAAGCTGAAAGCCTCACTGACAAGATAAAGACGAAATGAAAAAGCCGTCGTTTTGGATCGGTGCATTGGCCCGTTAAATCGAGCGATTGGACACCGTGAGACTATCTTGTATTCGTAAAATCACACGTACATGCCGATCAATTGCAGGAAGACAGTATTCCCGTTTTATTAACGAGATACCAGCCAATGTTCTCGAAAAAGCGATTCAAAATTAGACTCTCGGTATGGACCACTCAAAATGTGTAAGTGGTCAATATTTACATGAAATAATCTTTAGAATATAAATGGCAAGCATTGATTTATCAACTTATACAAACATTTTGGACACTTCCGCAACTGTTCTGTATTTTTTTTTGACAATTAAAACCAAACACTTAAAAAAATAACTTGATATAACGATGGACCTAGAAAAGATGGAACACAACAGGGACATAATGAAGGAACACACTTATCACATCAAGGTTTAGCGGACGAGGCTCTGATGTTGTGAATATTATAATAATAACAATTATAATTGGCCGGTTATATGAGTATTAATCGAATCCCACTTCCAGTAATTTAATGGCTTTAGACAATATTCTCTTCCTACAGCCCAGGATCGCCGGCAACATGTCCTCACCAAAAGAGACGAAATAATAAAATCTATATTCTCTTTTCTTCGAAAAAAGCTGTTTATTTTGTTCCTAATACCCTACACACGAACCATGCTAAATCCAAGCGACTAGCTTGATGCGTAGGTGGACTCGCGTACACTAGCTGCTGCATCGAAATTGACGCAACAAACTTAAAAATTTTCTGACCATAATATCGCCTCAAGATAACTTTGGCAGATTTAAAAAATCTGTTTCTAACCTTATGGTGACCTTACCTGACTACAGGCAAATTCAGGCTTTAAGATCCCAAACTGTTGGTAAAACTGCCTGGATATTTGGCTTGAAGTGTGTTGCAGCGATTGCCTGTTATTTCCCCGAATTGATTTTTAACTTGAAATGGAATTCAGATGTAATTGTGTGATACATATATGTAGATAGTGAAGACCGTAAGATCTACCGAATATGATGATATGATCAATATGATATTAATATTGATGTCAATAAATCTTTCGTATTCCGAACCATAGCACAAAACTATGGTGTACGAGGGTGGTCCGATAAGTACTTAGCCTCACCGCCATTATCGCAAGAGCAACTTACTATCGTGTAGTACATTCTGAATGTAGCCGGATCGGATTCGTAGTTTTGTTTTGACCGCGTGTGGAAACGGGAGTGTCCGCGGATTTTAGAAAAATGGAAAAGAGCAATATCTGTCGGTGACTCTATTCTTGTTTTTGGAAGGGAAATCGCCGAGCGAAATCAAAGAGCGTTTGAGTGCTGTGTACGGTGACTCTTCTCCTTCAATGGCGACCATCAAAAATTGGTTTAACGAGTTTCAACGTGGTCGCACGTCGGTTTTTGATGAGCCACGTCCATGTGCCCTGAAAACGGCTACCACGGAGGATAACGTGACAAAAATCCACGATCTCATATTGGCAGACCGCCGATTGAAGGTGCGCGTGATAGCTGAGACAGTACATGGATCCACTAGTACACACCAGAGACCGAGCAACAGTCGAAACAGTGGACTTCACCCGGCGAACGTGCTCCGAACAAGACGAAGACTGTCCCAACGGCCGGAAAGGTGATGGCCACCGTTTTCTGGGATTCACAAGGTGTGATCCACATCGACTACCTGGAGAAGGGCAAAACGGTCACAGGGCTGTACTATGCCCAATTATTGGGCCGATTCGACGCCGAATTGAATAAAGAACGGCCCCAATTGGCGAAGAAAAAAGTGCTCTTCCACCATGATAACGCACCGGCTCACACCTCCGCCCTCGCCACGGCCAAATTGGTCGAATTGGGCTACGAACTGCTGCCCCATCCATCACGCTCAGGAGTAGCCTATTCTCCAGATTTGGCCCCGTGCAACTTCTTTTTGTTTCCAAACTTGAAAAAGTCACTTGCCGGGTAGAAATTTCAGTCGAATGAGGAGGTCATCACCGCCACGGAGGTCTACTTTGCAGACCTCGAGAAAACGTATTTTTCAGACGGGTTAAAGAAGTTAAAGCATCGCTGGGTTAAGTTTATCGAGCTAAAAGGAGACTATATTGAAAAATAAATCGTCGTTTCTCCAAAATTTTTGTTTTTCTTTTGTAGGCTAAGTACTTATCGGACCACCCTCGTAGTTGGTAAGTCAGCAATACAAGTGGTTCGGAAAGTGAAGGTCCAAATTAAACGGAATCCTCTACGGAGTGGAATGAAAGGAGCAGCTCAGCAGAATATATCATAGACAACTATGAGGCGGATGCTGAAAGATGAGCTCTAACTAAAGCCTTATAAACATACTTTTTAAGGGACAAAGTCTTAACGAAGCTCAATAAAAGTGAGGCAGCGGTGTTGTTGCGCTTTCACGAGTTAGTAGTTAATTGATGAATATCGTTTTCTCTGATAGCTTTTATAATCACTAGACGAGAATCTAATTGACTTTTCAATAGAGGACATTTTACAAGCTAGGTTTGGCACTAAAAATTATTAGAGTCTTGATGTTCTCAAGAAAAACATAAGATCAGGTTTCTATAGCATACAACATGTTTGTCGACCGACTCAGAGCCATAGTTTGCGCTAAGGGCGGCTTTGTCGAAAGTTTAAAATGAAATCTTAAAACAAAAATTCCTTACGAAATTATTTCTCTTCTTTTTCAAGGAAATTTAATTTCAATTAAAACGAAAGTATTTTGAAAAGTTGCTGCTCAATCGGACCATTCTACGTATCTTATGAGAGAAAGTATCACATAAAAGCTGTTTAAAAAAGCCGTAATCACATCAAGATTAACTTTTTCCGGAACAACACTATGATTATGAAATACTATATTCGAATTGCCACTTCATTTTACTAGACCTATAGCGGAAAGCCTCGTATCTCATAAACAATCAAATTTATTTCCCCCATCTACCTTTCCTAAGTAAAAGTTTCAAGGATAGCAATTTCCACTTTAGGAAAGTAGAAAAAAAAACCTTTAACATGCCGTAAATAATTTTTTCCGCGCTTGCGTCCTCTTAAGCGCTTATGTCCTTTTATTGCATAATAAGATAAAAAAAATTCTTTAAAAGTGAAGAAAAGTCTAACATACCCGCAGCTGTACAATACCAATACTCTTACCGAAAGCGACACAGACGACAGCCACCTCATCGCCATCTGGCAAGAATATGACCACCATTAATCACAACCAAGAGTACACACACACCCCCCAGGCTACAACGCGACCGTATGTACAGTATTTCCTCAAGTCATCAAATTAGTTAAAAAACCTTCAATATTTCTCGTCGTTTGCCTTAAAACACGTGCCAATCCATTACCTGTCTGAAGAAGTTTTCGGTCTCATCATTTTCCGTTGCTCCTTTCATCACCAGGACCATGCGGCGCGCGAATTTAAAAGGATAATGGATCAGATAAGGCGAATACCCCTGCAACCATCAAAGGATGAGTTTAGAATTTTTTTTTTAACTTTCTCAAGTTTTCCTGCACTTTACAAAAAAAAAAAAAAAAAACAAAACACCTACACTAAACACACATATATTTCGATGTCGGTGTGGATGTTTAGGGAAGTTTGGAATTTTCTTAACTAAAACAAAACAAAAAAAAATAAAAAAAACACATACGCCAAAAACTCAACTTTGTTTCCGGGGAAATGGGAAAAATGTCGACATATACGAGTTGGGAAAATGGAAAAATAATTTGTGGGCAAAGTTTGAGTGAATTATACGCTAGAAGACGAGCAACTTCTAAGCCAAGTAGAACTTCATCGGTAAATGCAAAATATTTTCTAAATCTTTTCACTGAAACATAATAGCTTGCATATGGCATGACAGCACAACGGTATTCGAACTTCCTTGAAAGATGATGTGAAATCTTTTCTTTAGGGGTCATCGATCTATTTTAAGTGAAGGAACTTTCAGCGAAAAAAGGACGGAGAGTGTAGCATAGAATACTCAAAGTACTTAGCTCAAAGTCTCTCTTTCTGCGGTAGAGGAATTTGGTTAACGAGAAGTTAACGTTGTGTGAATATCTGCAACATACTTATAAATTAGATTAGGCGCTATGCGGGTTAACTTTTACACGAAAATATTTTTTTGTATTCGTTGATGACTGAAATACAATTTTATAGATAATTTTCTCTTTGATAGCTTAGCAGATTACACAAATTTTACGCCGAAAATACAACGCTTCGATTGCAGAATTATCGACAATATAGGTCCATGCAACTGAATCATGTCGCTCGCATTTTTCTCTTACTGTTACTCAAAGTTTTCTCGAAAACAACACTAACGTAAGCCTCCAAAGGGGAGGCAGCTTTCTGCATATTTTTCGGAATTAAAAAAAAACTTGCACCTTAGGCTGATCGAAGCCTATTTGCAGGATGGCCCACACTCATCTGATGTTACTTTCCTTTATCTATAGAATCAAACGACATAATTAGTTTTTAAATGTTCATTTGGACCTTTAAGTTATTTTTTTCATTGCTTTTTCGGTCAAGTGCGCGTTGCCGTTGTGGATGACGTTTGGTCAAGAACCTCGGGCGAAGAGTTCTTGAACTTATAGGGTTTATTAAGAACTTCTAGAGCCTGTAGGTTGCTCTGAGAGTCCCATGGTTTGACAATAAATGCCCAGTTGTTCCCAGTTGGTTCACTAAAAACTCGTTGATCGTAGTTTTGTATCGCTCAGCAGTCAGGGTAATCGTTTTACTCATCATTTAAAAAAAATGAGGTCCGATAACACCTCCGGCGTAAATGACGTACTATGCAGTGAAGTTAAGTGGATGGCTCTTCGTGCCCCAAAACACAGATTTTGATTGTTAACGTATCCTTTTGATGAAGGTGGGTCTCGTCGCTTATGACGAATATTGGGTGACAACCGTCCACTTCATCATTGAGATTCAGTAGAGCTTCAGCATAGATGCGATTGACGGTCTGTAAGCAGAATCTGATGAACTATTTGCACTTTAAAAGGGAACATTCAAGGTCAAGTCCAATTGCGACGATATTCCCATCGGAATTAACAAATCGAGCCGTTCCGGTTCCTCTTTTATTGCCTCTTGCTCCAGTCACTTCGAGGTGAGTTGCTAAACCTCTTAGTGTTTCAACAAAAGGCCTAGGATGAGTGGGATATCTGCCCCGTAATTCATGTTACAGCAGAATCACTGAAGAATTATTGTATTTCGTCACTCGATTTTGAAAAATATAACGCCCTGGCTTGTAGATGTGTATTCTGTTCTGTAAAAGTCATACAGAGTGCGCCATCTCATATGGGTCGATGTAAACCTTGAATAACTTCGACAATTGTCAAGCGATTTTCATATGTTATAGCATTTTAGAAACGTTAATTAACCATGAATCGCTTCACATCAAAAGAATGCGCGGAAATAGTTTCATTGTTCATTAAAAATGAACGCTCGATTGTGTTAACTCAACGCGCGTATCGTGCAAAATATCGTGATTATGTTGCGCGATACAATTCGTCATTGGGCCTCGAATTTTTTTCAATTTGGTTCTGTGGCAAGCCCTCGTGAGTAACCTAGGCCAAGTCCGCGGCGTTCAAACTCGTCTATTCAGTCTGTGAAGGCCAGTGTTCAAGAAGACCCAAGTTTGTCATATCGGTGCCATTCGCAGCAGTTAGGCATCAGTGGGACTACTTTGCGGAGAATTTTAAATGATGATCTTCACTTATTTCTATACAAAGTGCAGATAACTCAAAGAATTTTGCTACAAGATGAGCCACGGCGCTTGGCATACACACAAAATGTCGTTGCAATGATTAATGCTGAGCCGGAGTTCTGGCAGCAAATTTAGAAGACCGATGATGCACATTTTACGCTCTCTGGCTCAGTTAATAAACGAAATTGTCGCTTCTGGGGCACAGAAAATCCTCACATTATTCACGAAGAGCCGTTATATGATCAAAAAGTTGTTGTTTGGGCCGGTGTATGCGCTAAAACCATTATTGGACCGCATTTCTTCAAAGTTGGCGATCGATATCGGTGGATGTTGGCCCATTATGTGGTCCCAAAAAGCTCAAAAAATCATATTTCACTTTTGGTTTCAGAAAGACCGCACGACATGCCATACTGCGGACAAAACAATGAACCTTTTGCGTAAGAATTAAGATTGGTGTCAAAAAAGGGCGTTATTGACTGGCCTCCGAGATCGCCGGATTTGACTGCTCCAGACTTTTTTCTTTGGGGATACTTGAAAAGCAAGGTGTATGCTAACGGCCCGAAGACAATACAACAGCTCAAAAGAAACATTCGTGCGGATATCGCAGAAGAAGAAGAGTCCCGGCATTTTACGTCTAGGTCTAGGCTTAATTGAAGTAACTGCTTCCTACTATAATAGTTCAAAAGTTCGTTTCAATTTTTGAAAATAAGTGTCAGAATAGACCAATTGTGGTCCAAGAACTTAAAAAAAATGTTTGGGTGTTACATTACTCTTGATGAGAGGAGCAATTAGTTGATATTTTTTACCAGGATAAGTTAATCTAATAGGTGTTCTCCCAAGAGGAGACACGGTGAAATTAAATGTTGAGGAAATGCCTTTGTCCAGATTTAGAACAATGTCGTCAGCGCGTTCAGCTTTTTTCTTACCACGATGACGGTAGAGTCTTGAAGCACCCTTAGGCGGTTACGAAGGTATTAAGAAAATTGTCCTTCAATATCCTTCTAACTCATGGCCAAATACGGATTAAAATTGTGAAGGACATACAATAATTCAACAGAGATCTCATAGCACAAATTCTGACAACAGCCTGTGAAATATTTTGGGTATCCATCATTTATATTGTAGTTGTGGATAGACGATTCTCACATTTTAATGTCACGAAAGGAGTCAACAATTGTCTTAATATTCTGAATTATTGACTAAGGCTTGGATGTGGATTATTCAAAAACAAGTAAATTGGGGAAGTTTTAAAAAAAAATTACGCTGAACCCGGCATTAGCACATAATTGCCAAAATCTTTTTTTTTTCCTGATATATAAAGCTATATGCTCAGCAGCAGTATGGTATTTGACCCGTTCTGCCCAAGTTTATGGCACAAATTTTAGACAAAAAGGTCCAGTCCACGTCGTTTAGTAATGCAATCTATTCCTTCGCCAGTCCCAATTCTTACCAAACTGTCACTTGTTATAGATCGGGGGAAATGGAAATGAGTCCCTGCAATAGTAAAAGAATCACTATCTTCTCAATTCACTGCCAGCACCTAATCTGGCTTCAGTTCAGAGATAAGCATGTTGGTCGAGACCCGAATGCGATGCAAAGTGGACGCCATGGACTCAATTTCTATGATTATCTTGAACTAAATAGACCAGGGTTTACAGTCACATTCTCCACTAAAGAGGCGGTATTTTGAAATGGCTTAGTAGAACGAACACGTGTTGGAGTCTTCACAACAATTACTTGGTCGGAGCAATCATATTTAGTGACTAAACTCTCTATAGCTATGCGACAAGGTGCTTGATGGTGTATAAAAGCAGAACGAATTTTATGAAACGTTTCCGCCATAATTTTACATATTGTCCGAGTATGTTTCGATTCAATATGTGATAACCTCCTACCTTTGGATTATCAAAATTATTTGCGTGTAATTAAAAATGACACCTTTTGTTAGACGAATAGCGATAGCGGATAATAACGACTCGTCGAAACCTTTTTGGTGCCAAAAATGTCATTAGAAAATACTGTCTTGTGTTTATTAATAGGTCTGATAAAAGATAGAACTGTCTAGAATGGTATTAGTCCATGATTGGTTCGTTATTAAGAAATAATACTGTCTTAAAAGTCTGAGCTTGCATAATATACATATATAAGACCTTTATAATTTTGGTCATTCTCCATGGCACAGAGTTCGACTTGATCAAAACTGTACTAGTTCGTCAGACAAGTACTGCATGTGATGATCGTTTCTATTTCAATTTATGAATAATGGGTTGACAGACTACGAATTCAATGCATATGATAGACGGATTATATAGAGCAAATGAGACTTGAAATTTAGTACTGAACCCAGATAAGGCGAGACTGTGGCTGAAGAGGGCTTTATAAAACTAAAAATTCCTATAAAAAGCTGGATAGACTGATTTGAATCCGACAAAGCTTTCATAGCTGTCAACAATAAACATAATTTAGGGCTATTTATGAGCCAAAAATACAAGCAAAAATATTTGCACCTACCACGCATATAGAAAATGCTTGCTTTGAAACTACCTTTCCAAATAATACAAATTGTTTTGGATGGATTCAACTTTGACAATCACCATATAAGAGCTGGTGTCCCCCAGGGCTTTGTACTATCTGCAAGAGTTTTTCTCATTTTCATAAATAATTTTCTGTCTGTTGCTTCTAATCCAATCATATTTGCTTTAATGGAATTGAAACAGAGATGCATGTATAGTTCATTAAATTCGGATGTCGAGAGCATTGTGGGACAATAAAAATAGAGTGCTCATCTGTGCGAGAGTATTCAATCATCAGAATGAATTTTATCATCTTTAGGTAGTAAAACGAAAATGGTTTTCAAGTTTTTGTTTACATCAAAACATACGCAGCCTTTTTCTTAACTCATCTCGATTTGTTGTTGAACTTACACGTTGTAATAGTCTTGACTGGAATTCGGATATATGATAACGTATTAGATTTGTATAATATACAGGGCTACACTCTTTTTGGAAATTGTAATGAGTCTTATTCCGCTAGAGGTGTTACTGTTTACGTAAAAATTGGGTATATATGTGATTGCTCTTGCCTCAAACTATATAGCGCTAATGTTTTAAAACTATCGCTTGCTTTTGAAAATATTGATTACACTATTGCTTTTGGCTTATGAATGCTCTTCAAATACACATTAAATCGAGTACATTTGGTTCGAACATTGAAAACAACCTAAAGAAAGCGATGGTGGTGATAATAAAATACTTTCCAAAGTGGAAGATTAAGTTAAACCAAAATAAAATGCAAGCTATCTTTTTCACCAGAAAAAAAGAGTTGCATCCTAAACTACTAAACTACAGATTAGTGGAATAAGGATACCCTGAGGGTCCTGTGTTAGATATCTAGAAATACACCTTGACTCAAAATTGATATTCAACGAAGACATAAAAAGAGAAGATTATAATATAAAAAGTCATTTTTCAAGCCATTCTTTTATATTACTGCCAAGTCTTGGGCAACCGTGCAAAATGCTATATTAAAAAAAACTTCAGATATGTATGTTAAAATAAAGTTTTAAAAATGATGCTCAATTTACCTTGGCATTACTCCATACTAGATCAACACGAAAAAGTGAATGTTGAATTGATAATTGTAAGAATCGAAAAACTTAAATCCAAATTTTTAAATCGATGTAGTTTTGCTGACAACCCACTTATAAACGTATTAAACATTCAGTGAAATGTATATCCAATTATTTATTTATTTCTTTGTTTATATTGTATATTTATTTATTCCGTTTTCACAAGATGGCGCCACCTGCAAGTTGTGGCTGATCTTGGAAGCGATTAGCTACTTCATTGGATAGGTGTGACATCTGTCAATAATAATTAGTGTGCATCAGCGTCTGTTTCTGACAACAACATTGTTTTTTGCCTCTTCGAAAATGTCCAGATTTGTCTTAAATAAACAGCATTTGCGGGAAGTTTTGATTTTCTTTTTTAATTGGAAGAAAAGTGCAGCTGAAGCCCATCGAATGCTTGTAGACGTTTATGGTGAACCTGCTCCGACCGATAAATCATGCAGAGAATGGTTTCGACGCTTCAAAAGTGGTGATTTTAGCGTCAAAGACAAAGAGCGTCTTGGCCAGCCCAAAAAGTTTGAAGATGAGGAATTGGAGGCTTTACTGGATCAAGATCCGTGCCAAACGCAAAGTGAACTCGCAGAATCATTGGGAGTGACTCAGCAAACAATTTCCGTTCGGTTCAAGAAATTTGGATTTATTCAAAAGCAAGGAAATTGGGTGCCGTACGAGTTGAAACCGAGAGATGTCGAAAGGCGATTTTTCACCTCGGAACTACTTCTTGAAAGACATCAAAGGAAGGGATTTTTGCACCGGATCGAGACTGGAGATGAAAAGTGGATATACTACGATAACCCCAAGAGGAAAAAATACTATGCAAAGCCTGGTGAACCCGTTCCATCATCGTCTACATCGACGCCAAAGAAAAACATCCACGGTTCAAAGGTCATGCTCTGCATATGGTGGTGTACTATGAGCTGCCAGGCGAAACCATTGATGGGAAACGTTATCGACTACAACTAATGCGTTTGAGCCGTGCATTGCGTGAAAAACTTCCAGAAACGACCGAAAGGCATGACAAAGTGATTTTGCAACATGATAACGCTCGGCCCCACGTGGCTGTAGCGGGCAAAAACTACCTGGAAAGGCTGAAATGGGAGGTCTTACCCCACTCGCCGTATTCTCCAGACCATGCTCCTTCCGACTACTGGCTTTTTCGACGGATGCAAAACGATTTGGGGGGTCACCGGTTCGGGTCTTTTGAAGGAATCGAAGAATGACTCAATGATTGGATCGATGCCAGAGAGGACTCATTTTTTAGAGATGGTATTCGAAAATTACCAGAGAGATGGGAAAAAGTAGTCGCTTCCGACGGACAATACTTTGAGTGATGTATTTTTTACGTTTTTTCAATAAAAAAAAAATTTGAACACGAAAAAACGGACCGAATTAATTTGTACTCCCATATTAACTTTTTTTTTTTATTAATATATATTTATTTTTTTATATATTTTTTTATACATATACTTATTTACTTATTTATTTATTTATTTATTCATAAGTTTATTATATTACAATATATAAATAAATATTATTTATAATTATTTATTTATTTATTTTCTTGTTTATTTATTTACTTTAATTTTTATTGCATAATCTGTTGCTATTTTTCTTATATTTACTGTTCTGGTTATTTTCTTCCTTTTCTTACATGGAAAGTTTTTTGTCGCATTTTTCCTTCTGTAAGCACCAAAAATTAACTAAATATAAATTCTTTGTTTGCTATATGAACAAAAAATTCAGTGGAAAGATTAGTTTATCAAATCCCTGTATTGTAAAATGTGCGGTAACAAACCTATGTAAAATTTCTTATACGAAATAAATATATATCTATCTGTCGGTAACAAGAAACATTTAAAACCATGGATGACCAACAATCTTCTTTTAAAAAAAAAGAAATTATGCTTAAAACACAAGAAACACCAAAATAATATAAAACTCTCAAAACATTGCAAAACTTTCTGCTAATCCAACAACAATGAAATCGAAGACACTCGTAACAAATTCTACTTTGATCTGTTTGCTAAAGCTAAAGGTAATGAACGCAAAGAGTAGCATGTGACTTATATCATTTTATAAAGGGATAGAAATTGTGATAAAATTAATACTATTAAAATTGAGGGAGTAATGGAGTCCGATTTAGGCAGGATTTAAAATAAATTTAACGAGTACTTTACTGAAATTGAATTGAATTTTTAAATTGAAACCAGCTATTGAACCTTGTAAGAATTGAAACTGTTCCTTTTCAAATTTAATAAGTGTTGAAATAGTTCGTTTTCCTGACCATCTAAATTCTGTTGAAGTTGTGCCTCTTATACTTTACTACATATGTAGTAGGCCGCAGGCGCTTGTCGTACCGCTTCGCTGCAACATGTGTTTGAGCGAAGCGAGGTAAAACTTACAATAAACGTAGAGTTGATCTCAATTTACCGAAACAAATAAAATGAAATGAACACATTTTACGCTAAAATATTTGATTTTGCCAGGTGTTGATTTGTCATATGTCATATTGATGTTTTTCAAAATCAATGTTTTTTATCAATCGGCCCTCAGGTGTTGAAATTTGAGACTAATGATTTACATCTCTTCACACGTTTAAAATAAACGCTCCTTGTGGACTTTCATGCTGCATATTTCATCTTTGCTGCTTATGGTATAAGACAATCTGATAAGATAAGTCAAGTGTAAGAACTAATATTAATTAACAGCATTCGATTGGCGCAATGCTATATGCAGAATGTGATAGAAAATATTGCCTTTATAATGATACTGTCCATTGCCACCGCAAGCCTTTACTTGATATATTCGTAAAATTGATGTTGATGGTAGTGAGGGCTTTAAGTTCTTCAGGCTGTTTGCCTGGTTCCATGTTGTTTGCATCCAACTTTGTTGGATGCTTTATGCAAGTCTTACAAATTTCATGTTCATTCAATTTGCCCATATCTTTTCTTCTACAATTTGAACATGTGTTGTATGTCAGGTCTTCTAACTTTGCAGTGAATTCGTTACGCGTAGTGTTATTGTGCGCTTCAGATGTATCATCTCTGTCTGACTCCGGGTGAAGTACGCGGCTTCGAATGTTTGCATTGTATGCTGCTGTCTGACGTCCAATTCTTGCAACTGGCCTCTGTGACAGTCCAGGCTGTCTCGCAGGTCGGCCACGCCGGGCCGTCTAGGTACTTGCACCTGAGATTCTTCGATATGGTCAGACATAATATTGATATCGTATGAATAAAATAAACGAACTGAAGCTGAATGAAGAGTTCGAAGACTTCATTTAGTTTCAAATAGAGGAATTAAAATAGAAATTCAACTTTTTCCGTGCAGGGACGGGTTAAGAATATTCCTGCAGCGATACCTCTCGCTTGTCGTAAAAGGCGACTAAAACAAAGGTAAACAAAAATTACATCTAGGCAATTTAGAAAACACCAAGGTGAGCCTAGGGACACATATACCACCATTAAACTGCCCCACAAGTGTACATGCAAATCAGTGGGTTGATACGACTGGAGATCACCGGTGTTGTAAGAGTAAGATCAAACAAAAAAATCTGGAGCATGCCCGTGTCACAAAAAAAAAGGCAGGCCGAAAAACAATTGGTGCATACAAATGTAAAAACACTTGATTGGCCTCAGCGATGAAGTAATCCCAAACCGGGAAGCCTGCCGCTACTTTCTGAGGTCAAACCGGCGGACCCCACAACGGACCAGCAGGAATGCAGTTAAGTGGGAAGGTTATGGTCCTACACTTCTGACCATAACAACGCCGGAAAAAGGAAAAGAAGAAGAAGAAAATAGAAATTCAACTTACTGTTTCATTGTTGATCGAGCGGAGCGTAGCGGAGCGAGAGCAATCACCCACTTTTTGGCAATATAGTGGTCCGAAAACGATTTCGGACTAATCTTGTACGCACTAAATGTAGATATCGGCTATAACCACACATGTGTGCAGCATGTCATTCGATAGATCTAGGTCTGTAGATGAGCCATAAATTATCAAATGAAATTGTTTGATTGAAAAATAGTGAGAAATAACGAAAAAGAAAAGTGCCATGCGGAGCGAGAGCAAGGTTGATAAAACAACAAATTTGCTCGCTCGATCAAAAATTTTCAGTAGCGGAGTTAAGCCCGCGCATACTGATCAGCATAGTTATTATATTTGAGACTTAAATGTGGATTTCTCTTTACTCACGAATAACTGCTAAAATTTATTCTAGTGTAATGAATTTTTCAGTCGATAATATGGTTTTGCTGTTAAGGAGGACCGGAATGAACAACAGTATACAAAGCTTCAATATTTTGAATTCGGATTATATTTGCTTTTTTTTGCTAAAAACGTTTGAAAAGAAAGAATCTTCAAAAAAGACAAAAATAGCCCGTGCGAAAATTTTGCACTTTCAATTTAAATTTTTTGATCTATTAAATTTTTTAAATTAGGACCGAAATCAAAATTCTGTTTCGACAATAACCTAGATATTTTAAAATACTTTCTGAGGGTACATTTATTATAAAGATCGGTTAAGAAATGGCTGAGAAACAATTTACCTTAGATCTCGATTGAAGTCACCCGATGGGAGCTCCGCTTCGCTTCGCTCAATAAAAGGTAATAGAAAAAGGGTTTCGAATTATGGGTCAATATCACATCTTTTAAACTTTTCTAAAATTTTTGAAAACTTACTGAAGGTTCACATTTTTTCGTGGTCGCAATTCTTCAGTAAAAACCAGTTTGATTTTAGAACAGGTTTGCCAAATGAGGACACCTTCTTAAGGGTATGTAATTAGCCGTATGGAAGTTTAAATAACAACAAATTAACTATTGGACTGTTTATCGAAAAGCTTTTGATCTGATGAACCTCAATCTAAAATTTAACGTTTGTTTTCGTGGTAACATTTTTGAATTTTTATTTAAAATGTAGAACACAAAAAGTTATTATAAACTGGACATCAAGCGGACCAAGGCAATGAAAGGACGGTTTTCCACAGGAATCTGTACTTGGGCCCTTGTCTCCCCAAGCCGGTATACCAAATCTCAACCTGGAGTCTACAAGAACATGGTACTCAAGCCGTAGATTTGTACAAGACAGATATGTCAACGCAAGTCAGGGCCCCCTTAGCTTTTTAAGCATATAATTTATATGAGTATCCCAGGAAAGAAAGCTTGTCGTTAGATACGCCTCTAAATATTTGTAATCTTGCAATTGCAAAATAATATTCCACATGAAAGATTTAAGTAATCATATCTCTGAATTGTGATACCATTCAATTGATAATTTTTAATATGAAATAGAGAACTTTCTATATATTTGAAACTGTGAAAAAAAAGTTCTAGCTTGCCTACAGTGTCTCCTTGTAGGTATGTTACTATCTGAATTAGTTTCGGTAACGAGAATTTATTAAAGGACCCCATACTTACCGCCATCCTTGTGATGATGTGTTTTCATCACGCTTTCTCATAATTTCGAATGTATTTCGACAATAACAACTCTGATATCAGAGCCACAAATTAGTTGTAAGTCCACCAATTTTCTACAGATGGAGCTAGTTCAATAGACTGTCGACATATCCTCATCAACACATTTCTGACTTTTCATCAGCGACATATATTTTTTATGGGTCAAAATGTCAACAAGAAAGCAAGGAAATTTGGTGCCGAAATACATCGAACGATTTTTTTTCGAGTAAGCTGCTGCCCCACTGGCCAGAAAGAATGGGTTTTCTAGTTCATATTGTGACTGGCAGGGAAAATTGACCCGGAGGCTAATCCAAACGTCCATGGATCGAACCTCAAGATGTGTGTTTAGGACCAACTTGGCATGGTTTATTCTATAATAAGTATTTTTAAAATATAACTCCTTCCGATTGTAACCTGATACGATCGATGACACATGGCCTGATCGAACTATACCTCTGATGTCTTGAAGAGTTCAAAAATTGGATCGATACGTGGATCACCACAATGGAGATACGGTTTCTCAGACGCGAAATCCGTGTGCCGCCAGAAGGTGTAACTAATGATGAACTGTATTTTCGAAAATCAATTTGAACTATTTTTCCGAAATTGAGTTCTAAATTTTGAAAAAACAACGGCAAATTGTGCACACTAATGTGATTGAATTGAAAAGTGATTTTCAAATTTAGACTTTGCTCGGATTTTTTTTTGTTGGTAGCACTGTCGTTAACATATGAGCCAAATTTCATGTCATCACCACCGCATTCTCAACCCGACCCTGTGCCCGAAGCTATAGCAAACAAATAAAACGACGTTAGCAGTGAACTCACCACTACCAGGTTTACCCTAAGAGATCTAATTAATGAAATGAAAACAGCATCTAATAAGATTGGTGACATCCACATCCCCGGCCACTTCCATAACAACCCATCGTTTGCCAATACCTCCATACGTGATGAATTGCTTGAAGCCAATGTGTCTGTCCTATCAATTTGTGTTTCTCTGTTTCCGTAAAAGACCACATCCTCAGTCTACACGCTGGAGCTTCAAAAACAATTTTTTTTTCCATCTTTCACCCACCCCTCCACCTTCCATAAACAGACCTCATCCTCAGCTCAACCAAAACCGCCATGTCATCGAGTTTCCTTCAATTTAAATCAAAGTTCTTGTTCTGCCGACACTAACCCCTCACAACCAACAGAAGCACCCTTTCCTAATTCTCTTCCAAATTTCTACTTAAAATCTGGAGCTAAATGTGCTATAGTTCAAGTCTGTCAAGTACAATTCCTATACGTACGAAAGTGCGCAACAACATGCGTTGCGAATGAGAGATGATTTAAAAAATGCTGAAGAAGGCATAGTACTCTCAGTATAAAATCACTTCAAAATTCATATTCTGTGTTTGCATTTACAATAATAACGCTTTAATGGCATGGAAACAAAACAAAAAAGTTACTGTGAACTACAACCAACGCGACAAATTCAGTCGAAACTCTCGATACCTATCTAGGACAACCACCGCTGGAAAGGAGTGAACGAACATCTTCGACACAAAAAATCTGCATCCCGGCACCCCGTTCAGGTTGTGCGAGAAACACTATAAGAGCGCAACTCTTGAACCTGGGCGAACCCTATAAAAAAAAAAAAAATGTCTCTTCCTAGCTCCTCCCAACCTTTCGTTGATTCCCTTCTGCCTCTCTCAGTCAAAATTACCCTTCGAGTAAGTATAACCGTACTGAGTGCCGCTATGCTCTCTCTCGTCTAAGGGATAAAAAGACGTACGAAAACATCTGTCTATTTTTGGCTTATCTCCATGATAAACCTGACTCAGTTTGCTATGAAGGTAAAACTAACACTAGCGTAATGGTCTCCATTCATCAATAAGGTGTCCCTACTGACTTTGCCAGCTTCGAGATCCTATTTATTAAGTATCACGAGGTCTTGCTCCTACCTACGTTTCGCTCTTTGATGTCTGCCTTGGAACAATCCGTTGTTGTTACCGCTCTATCAAAACCGTCTTAAACTAATCACTTTGAGTACGTTGGAGGAAATAACAAGGGTATCTGACAGCCTCTTCATTCATTGACTCCTTACAGGTACCACTGACTATGCAAGCCTTTATAACTCCATATCTCTTAACACTAACCCTTGTAATACACGCAATCCTCGTCTCTTCTATCCAGCCACCTCCCGCACCTCATACGGCTGTAGTGAATCCATTTCCCGTATGCTGGCAAGTGTTAATTTTAATATTAACTTCGATTTCAACTTCAGCACTCCATGCCTAAAACTCCGTCTTCTCAATAGCCTTCCCTTCTCCCAATCATAGGTTTTAAGGATCGCGCCCCCTCACCCGTTCTTCTTAATTATTAAGTTAGATTAATTTAGCTTGAATTAAGGTCAATAAATGGGGATGATTTCCCCCACGAAAATTAAATTAAATTTAACAGCTGCGTGAACAACTTAAAATGACGTTTCTGCTGCACAAACTTTGAAGATGTTGCGGAAAAGACTTTATGAAAAACAATATCTACAAATGGTACAAGAAGGCTGAGAAATTGTTGACGGAAATGTGGTTTCAAATTGATCAAAAACGTCAACTGATGAACAACACATCCAGAAACTCAAAGATTTTGAGCATTGCAGACCTTGTTGATTTTAACAAGTTTAGCCCTCAGGCGCGTCTCATCTAATTTGCATACCGCATTGATTGATTAGGGCCATTTGGCCAAAAACAAACCACCGTATTCAACTGATTTAACTCCCAACGAAAGTTACCACTCTAAGGACAAGGTTCCCAGCCCATGGAAGAGATTGAACGTGAGTTGCTGATTGATACAAAAAGAATAGTTTGATGACCTACTGTGGTCATTACATAGGCCCTGTATGATGCAGAAATGTTCTCCACTTCTGTGAGAAATGTGAGTCACGAAGCAAGGTCGCTCGTATGCATATCCCCGGGTGGTAGGGAAATAAATAGATTCAGTTTACACAATGCAATCTTAATTTGAGTGGGATTTCTCTGGTCCCATACAAATATTTCATCTTTCCTTCTATCCCGAAGGATCAAAAGAGCATTCATTTTAATTAGTCGCGTCCTAGTTCCTGCGGACAAAGACAACAAATAGATTTAAAACCATTGCACTAATAATATCTTTACGTTTACATAATTGCTAGCACCTTAGAGCGGAAAACACAACCGTCGGCAGTGCGCTGCTAATGAAATTTCGCTCCGTATCTCACAATTACATTAAAATCCCAAGATAGGCAGCAAACGATGGCAACGAGTGGTTTGTGCAGCTCTAAGTTCTAATGCAATTTCCTCAAGTTCTCCATTTCCCGCGGGCATACAACGAATTTAGCAAATTCCGTTTCACCTTCCCGCCCAGCACACAAATCTGCCTTATCACGGAAACGCAAAGAAGGAAAAGTAATGAAAAGCAGAAAAATGCAAATTACAAGCTAAGTGCATTACAGACTTAGATTGCTTTGTTTCGAAGCATTGTTATCCTTGGAGCCATTCAACAAAACAATTTCGCTGCCTGTATGCAGGAACGCCATTATATCTTCTAAAGAAATCAGAAACGAGGCAGGCAAACTAGAAAAAGGGAACCTCCGGCTGCTGATAAAAATTTTAAATACAATAATTCGAATTATCCTTTTGATAGTACACTTGTACCATCTATCATTCGTGGTCACGTGAACGTCCTGTAGCATGTGCTTCAGATTTGTCGCCTCGCCATTTATTGTTTCTCACTCCGACTAGGTGGTACAACGTTTATCAGTAGGCACTTTTACCACCTCTCAAAGCCTTATTCTTCCACCAGCAACACTCAACGTTTAATTATTTTTCTTCCTCTGAAACTTATTAGGAAACCCGCCTATCAATTACAAATGATTGATTACACGTTCCCTTTGTAAACACACCGCGTAGCCGTCGTGCGATATGTGTCCAAGTTTTCGCACCACCTGGTGCTTCTTATTAATTTCAACCGACTTTCTATTGTATGCCGTCGAACATTAGTTTCGCTCGGATTTCGAGTGATAAATTACCATTTTCATCAATTCGAAATCAATTCGACGGCGACATTAACAGGGATTTGAAGCGGTCAAGAACTTTTAAGGGTGTGTTGCAGGCTTAGAACGAAAAGCTTTTCTTGGGATTTGCTTGATGTACTTATGTGAGTAAGTGCCTGACCACATTTGATTAGGAATGAACCTCTCGTCATACAAGCCAGGGAGGTTTTATGTGATTTGGAATGTACTCATATGTATGTACCACGTACTCGTATGTTTTCTCAATCTGATGCCTTTTTGACAGGATTGTCAAGCCGCGCGCCAGGTCTGCAGCTGCTACCTTTCCATTGTTGTCACCGGTCTTTTATACCTGCGTACCGAGTTTCTGACGGTCAATTTTAGTACATTACCTACCTGTGTATATGTGGAATAGTGTATATAAATTTTTGTCGTGAATATATATGTATAAAATCCTAGAACAAATTTAGCAGTACACTTTTGACGCTCTGTGTGTCAACATCAAACAGGAAAAAAATATAAATGGATCGAAAGGGCTCGCGAAGCTCCACAAGATATCTAGGGCAAAAAAGGAAAAAGGAGTTTTCGAGGGAATCAGTATACTGCTCAAACCAATACCGAGCTTGTGAGCACATCAGCTGAAAAATTAAAAGACAAGAGTGATTTTGATGTACCGATTGACGAAGGATTCAGCAACAGCATTCTGTGTTTCTCGCTAGTGTTTACAGCTTTGCAATTATTTTTAAAATGCAACCTGTGCGATAGTGACCTTAAATTTTTGCAAAAATCACCCCGAGGACTAGGATTCGAGTTGTGTGTAAAGTGTTAGTGCCAAGAATTTGACTTCAATTCTTCTCCTATGGTCAAAATTGCTTACGAAATTAATAGACGTTTTATGTTTATTATGCCACTACTTGGAGTCGGTCTGGCTGGAATAAATTTATTTTGTTCGCTAATGGACTAGTGTGATGGAATTATTAAAAATGGATATTATGGTATGCTCGACCAAATTTATATTGCTGTAAGGTCAGTAGTTGACTATGTTTTCAAAAAAGCCGTTGCAGAAGAAAAAAAATTAAATGTTGAAAACAACCGTTTTCTGAATATAAAATCATGGTTTCTGGTGATGGATCATGGGCCAAGCGTAGTTTTACCTCACTGCTGGGTGTTGTTTCGTTGATAGGAAAATATTCTAATAAAGTTGTAGATTTAATTGTCAAATCAAAAGTGTGTAAAGCATGCGAGCAAGGGATTGGAAAGGAAGAGTCGGACGAGTTTTGGGAGTGGTATGAAAATCACAGTGAGCATGTTCCGGTAAAATGGAAGTTGACGGTGTGATCGAAATGTTTCAGTGGTCTGTCGAATACTTTAAAGTAAAATGTAGTAAATACATTGGAGATGGTGACAGCAAAACATTTAAAAATTTACATGATGCCAATCCTTACAACGGCGATCCTGTGAGAGAAAACAAGGAGTACGTCTTGCACGTTAAAAAAAAGAATTATAGACGAGTGAAAGAAGCTAAAAAAACACATAACCAGTATTTAAAAGCTAAAAAAAGGCTTGGAAGAAGTTAATAAAAAGAAAGCCAAAAATAATAAAAAAGATGAAGCAGGTAAAGTTGCTGTCACAAAATGTACATATGTACATATGTTCATCGTAAAAAAATCATCCACTAGTGCTGCAACAAGGAAGTCGACTCTTGCATTGACCAATGCCATGATGGTTAAGCTAAGTACAATACATACTATGGTTTGGCTAATTTGAGAAATCCAAATTCTCAAGAAGAAATGAAGAAAGCAGTGTGGGCTACATACTAACATTACATTTCAACCGATTAAACTCGTTGATCTTGAATTAATAAACTGTAACGCAAATTCGACCACTTCGATAACAATTTATTTTATTTACGATCACGACAACTGTGCTGCTCGGTGACTGCTAAACGACAAGTGAAGTTCAAATGGTAAAATGCATCGGTCGAATGGTAGGATACATAATTCTTTTCTCGCGCGATGGTACCGTTGGGATCATACGATCCACGATCCGATCAGTTGTCGCTGGTTAATACATAAGCTATGCTGATCGCACGAGTATTCCATGGATTTACATATATAGGGTCCGCCAAATAACTTTTTTTTTTTTGAAAATGCTATAAAAAAAACTACTGAATATTTTCTCAAATTTCTTTTTTTATTTGAAAGTACAATCCTTCCGGTTAATAATGGAAAATAATTTCATTCAAATGGCTGCCTCGGCTGGCCATGCAGTAGCCTTCACGATCGGTCCAATTTTTAAGCACATTATCGATTGTGTGCAGCTGTATTTCACCAATGGCTTCACGAATATTGTCCTTTAAAGCGTCAATTGTCTCTGGCTTGTCGGCGTAACACTTATCTTTGACGGCACCCCACAAATAATAGTCCAACGGTGTCAAATCGCAGCTCCGAGGTGGCCAAACGACATCAGCTCTGCGGCTGATAATGCGATCTTCAAAAACAGGGCGCAAAACATCGAGTGTAGCTTCGGCTGTGTGGCACGTAGCGCCGTCCTGTTGAAACCAAATGTTGCCAATATCCTCCTCTTCAATTTTTGTGAACAAAAATTCGTTCAACATGGCCCGATAACGATCGCCATTGACTGTAACGGCCACTCCTTGCTCATTTTCGAAGAAAAATGGCCCAATTATGCCTCTGGACCAAAATCCGCACCAAACACTGGCTCGTTTTGAGTGCACCGGCTTTTCAATGTATGCGTGCGGGTTTTCTGTGCCCCAAATGCGACAATTTTGCTTGTTTACATACCCGCCAAGATCAAAATGAGCTTCATCTGAAAAGATGATTTTTTTGGCAAAATCGGCATCTTCTGTTTCTAAGTAATGTCGCAATATTTCCCAGCGTTGTTCAAGCGTATACACAACCATATTCGTTCAGCGGAAGGATAAAACTAATTATCTGTCAAATCAGACATGAGCTAAGTGTTACCATTCACGAAATAAGCACTACTTGAAAAAAAAACGTTAGATGGCGGACCCTTTACATAACTTTACATAATCTGGTATTAAGGAACAATTACAGTGGTGTCAAAAAAAATGTTTACATTCACATTAATTCATTATGTTTGATTATAATTTTAATTCGTTTCATAACATCTTGCCGCCGCTGAAGGAACTTCACGAGCATGGTAAAACTGCTATCTTCGTTATCGATTTTTTGAAAACTCCACAGCTGGTACGAAGAGTGACCACACGCACGTGACCATCTGGACCAGGATGAACCTCTTGCACTCGTCCAAGAATCCATTGGAAGGGCTTCGAATTGGGCTCCTTGATGATCTCCAATTTGTAAGTCTTTGTTCACGTGTTGCCACTTCGGTCTCTGTTGCAATGAGGTGAGATGGTCCGTATGCCATCTTCTCCAAAATCCTTGCATCATATTTTGAACGAGTTCCCCACGACCCAAACGATTGATTGGACCTCTAGGTAACTAGGTTCACAAATGGCTGTAGATGGTCTTCCTATAAGGAAATGAGACGGGGTTAGTGGATTCAAATCTGAGTCAGAAAGAGCACACAAGGGCTTAGAATTTAAAAGAGATTCAATTTGCGTTAGGAGAGTGTACATCTCTTCAAAGATAAATATGTTATTGCCGACGACTCGCCGAAGGTGTTTCTTAACCAACCGAACACCAGACTCCCATAAGCCACCAAAATGAGGACTGTAAGGTGGAATAAATTCCCACTTGATGCACTCTGTAGCTAAGGCTTCCGCTACCTTAACGTGATATTCCTCTGATTGCACTAGTTTGCACATATCCGATAGAACGCGAGCAGCTCCTTGAAAATTTGAACCATTGTCGGAATAGATCACACTATATTTTCCTCTCCTTGCAATAAATCGTTTAAGAGCGGCCAAGAAGGCCTCTGTAGTCAAATCCGAAACCAACTCCAAGTGCATTGCCTTAGTAGCCAAACAAATGAAGGGTGCTACATATCCCTTTACAAAAATGGGTTTCGTTCCCCTACGCAGCCGAAGAGTAATTGGTCCAGCATAATCACAACCCGTGCGATTGAAAGCAAATGATGGTTCAAGACGAGATAGAGACAAATTTCCCATTAGTTGTGATGTGCTGGTCTGTCTTAGTCGAAAACAAACTACGAAGTCGTGTACAATCTTATCGTATCTTGGCGTATGATAGCAACTAATCCTGAGACTCCTACATGATGATTTCGTTTATGGGCATCCAATATGATATGAAGTGCAAACGGATGATGTTTGGGGAGTATTATTTGATGTTTCATATTATAGGGTATTTCCGTAGAGTTAGCTAACCGTCCATCAACACGAAGCAATCCAGCATCGTCCAAAAAAGGTGATAATGAACACAACTTAGAGCTCATGGGAATAGATTTCGCTGCATTAATGGCTTTTATCTCAATATCGAATTCCCTTTGGGCCCATTTCAGACAAAACTGCTTCGCAAGAAGAATTTCTGCTAATGAAAGGTAGCTGTAAGAGCGACCTGCCTTGACACATTGGCAATTCCGAGAAAATCGAATCGTAAATGCAACTATACGTAATAACCTTACCCAGGAGGAGATTTTTAACGCTAAATCTTCGAGAAAATGTCTCGCCGGAGTGACAGGATTTACGACTGCTGTCCTTTTTAGTTCTTCTTGGTTATCGTCCAATTCCACAGCATGATGTATCGGCCATTGACATGAATCAAGTTGTAACCAACTAGGTCCTTTCCACCAAAGATTGCATTCTATTAGTTTTTTGGGCTCAGTTCCACGTGAGGCATAATCTGCGGGATTTCCTTCTGATCGAATATGGTGCCATATTGAGTGCAGTAATACAGTGCACTCTCGGTAGAGTGAACTAATAAAAACCAGGTCTGTTCATACGAGCGAGATTGTTCATATTAATGAGCGTGCAAATTTCAATGCATTCTATAGTATGAGATACGTATACGATATGATAGTATAGTGAATAAAGTGAAACAGCTTTTAATTCATAATAAATCATGAATGAGCAATAAGCTTAATTCAATATTTTTAAAAATAATAAAGCATTTCATTTCAAATGTATTTTTTAAGATTTGTAAAAACAACATTTGTGATTGTATATCTACGAAGAATATTAAGGATCCAAGAATGTTACTCCAACATTGTTCAATAATAGAAGCATTTACATTATCCCAAGCTGCTCTCCAATTAAACACTGCATCCTTTATTTTTATAGATTTCACAGCATCACACATGTTGTTTGAAATATAATTCAATGGCCTTTACAAAACACAACACGAAAATGATAAAAAATTGTCTGCAGCAACAAGCGATTACAGCAAGCTTTTTCTATAGAAAAGTTTAGTCAGACAAATAACATTCTAGTCCGTAGGCTGAATGAGAGGAGTTATAAAGGGTCCGCCATCTAACGTTTTTTTTTTCAAGTAGTGCTTATTTCGTGAATGGTAACACTTAGCTCATGTCTGATTTGACAGATAATTAGTTTTATCCTTCCGCTGAACGAATGTGGTTGTGTATACGCTTGCACAATACTGGGAAATATTGCCTGCGATCGACTTACAGAAGATGCCGATTTTTGCCAAAAAAATCATCTTGTCAGATGAAGCTCATTTTGATCTTGGGGGGTATGTAAACAAGCAAAATTGTCGCATTTGGGGCACAGAAAACCCGCACGCATACATTGAAAAGCCGGTGCACCCAAAACGAGCCACTGTTTGGTGCGGATTTTGGTCCAGAGGCATAATTGGGCCATTTTTCTTCGAAAATGAGCAAGGAGTGGCCGTTACAGTCAATGGCGATCGTTATCGGGCCATGTTGAACGAATTTTTGTTCACAAAAATTGAAGAGGAGGATATTGGCAACATTTGGTTTCAACAGGAAGGCGCTACGTGCCACACAGCCGAAGCTACACTCGATGTTTTGCGCCCTGTTTTTGAAGATCGCATTATCAGCCGCAGAGCTGATGTCGTTTGGCCACCTCGGAGCTGCGATTTGACACCGTTGGACTATTATTTGTGGGGTGCCGTCAAAGATAAGTGTTACGCCGACAAGCCAGAGACAATTGACGCTTTAAAGGACAATATTCGTGAAGCCATTGGTGAAATACAGCTGCACACAATCGATAATGTGCTTAAAAATTGGACCGATCGTGTAGGCTACTGCATGGCCAGCCGAGGCAGCCATTTGAATGAAATTATTTTCCATTATTAACCGGAAGGATTGTACTTTCAAATAAAAAAAGAAATTTGAGAAAATATTCAGTAGTTTTTTTTATAGCATTTTCAAAAAAAATAAAACTATTTGGCGGACCCTTTATTTGGAGGCATATAAATAACTGTTATGCTACCGTCTGAATTTCGTAGTTTACTCTCCGGGGGATGATTAGGGGCATTATCCAGAATAAGAAGAGCTTTGATTGGTAAGCCGGCTTCTTAAAGGAAATTCGGGAACAAAACAGTTGCTGAACCAGTCTTTAAAAATTACTGCAGTCATCTAAGCTGATTTGGAGCTTCTGTGATGTACAGGTAAGGATACATTCTTGAATGGACAAGGATTTTCGCTTTGCCTCTAGCGATTTCAATTTGTGGCATTAGTGCACGCTAAATATGTTATCTTCTGCTTTTCTGTTTTTCGTTCAGTTTTCTCAGTTGATACCCAGTTTTCCCTGGTAGAAGGTCCCAATATAGCCCCGACTCATCGGCGTTATAAAATTGGGCTGGTTTCAAATCCAGATCTTGAATTCTTTTCGTAAGTTGCCTTTTAAATGGACACAGTTCTGGTTGTGACGACAATTTTTCCCCGGATATTTTGAACCGAACACCAAACCTCTTTTCAAGTTTTTTGACCCAACCGTCACTTGCTATGAAGGTGGACTCATTGCCGTGCAGGCTTCTATTTATGGCAATGGCTTTTTGTTTAAGAATTAAGCCAATTGGTAAATTCTTCCTCCGCTGTTCTAGCGCCTTTTCCATCTCAGGTAGTTCAGATGCTTTCAGTGCCCTTCTATTTCCAGGGCCAAAGTAAGTAGTACTAGCCACAGTTGCTATAATATCGACCTTCTTTTTGTTAATAGCACATATGTATAGTCGATTTGGCTATTCCATATTTTTTGCCAATACTGTACCCGAAACACCTTGAATTTTATTTTTATATTTTGTAAAATTCGATTGGATCATGGCAAGGACGTTATCGTTCCTGCAGACAACTCCTTTAAAACTTTAGTTTTTTCTATTAAAGTTAAATGTTTGCGACTCATTCAAGAAATTTCAAGAGAATATTTACCAACCCCAGGATGAAAAACGTAGAACGATGACAGACAAAACAAACGGTAAATTTGATCGAAAGATTGTGCATTCTTTCTAGCTGGTTTATTGGTCTTAAAAGTATGAGTTCACTCTAAAGAGGTTTACTTGTTCACTCTGTAGAGTAGTCTGCATACAATTTTGTGTGTTCACTCTATTGGATTGTTCACTCAACCGATGTTCACTCTACCGAGAGTGTACTGTATTACCAATATCTCCGATGTACGATTTGCCACGAAAGTATTCCATCTCCTAGGAGAGGAGGACAACCACGATAGAACAATCTGCGAATCACAAAATGCAGTTATTTTCACATGTTTATTAATCAATGATGCTTTAATAAGAGCGATTAGACGGCATAGCAAAAGTGCTCCACAGAGTTCAAGACGAGGAATAGTCAGTTGTTTTACCGGTGCAACACGAGTTTTCGCTGCAATCAATTCAATGTTGTATCCGTTATCGTCCTGAATGCTGCGACAATATACAACGGCCGAATAAGCCTTCTCGGAGGCATCGCAGAAGCCAATGAGTTCAAACCTTTGGGAGTTCAATGTACACCGTCTTGCGATTCTAAGTTCCGCCAGGTGAAGCAGCTGATTACGATAGGATATCCATTTAGTAGCAACCGGAGGTGGGAGAGGATCATCCCACATAATTTTGTTCTTATCTAACCAAAGATCTTGAAATAAAATTTTACACAATATAGTGCATGGAGCCAAAAATCCAATTGGATCATATATTCTTGAAGTTTCTGACAAAAGATTACGCTTAGTAGACGATACTTGATCCGAAAGTGTAATTTTAAAGGTAAACACGTCATCCTGAGGATCCCAGACTAATCCAAGAACTTTGATCCAGCTTGTCGAACTATCTAAGTCTAAGGAATTAGGTTGTTTCTCCTCGGCTCCAATCAAGACATCCAGGCAATTTGAACTCCATTTACTTAACTCGAACCCTCCACGCGATATCAAACTAATAAGTTGGCTCTTCAAATCGAGCGTTTCGGCCAATGTGTCTCTGCCCGTGAGTATATCATCCACGTACATGTCATTCAACACAGTCTGCGAAGCAAGAGGAAATTGATATTTGTAATCAACAGCTAATTGCCGAAGAACTTTCATGGAAAGGAAAGGAGCAGGACTTGTTCCATATGTTACGGTGCAAAGACGAAAATGCGATACGGGTTTATGAATTGAGTCTCTCCATACGATTCTTTGATAGTCCCTATGTTTTGGGTTCACCCAAATCTGACGAAACATTTTAATGATATCCGCAGAGAACACATACCGATGCATTCTGAATCGTAGGCAAACATCAAACAAATTACGTTGAAGTGGTTTTCCTATGTGGAACATTTCATTAAGGCTCACACCATTAACATCTTTGTGCGACCCATCAAAAACCACACGAATCTTATTCGTCACAACTGCATGATGTGGCAAATAGAACACATCTCCACTTCTTCTTCTTCTTTTCCTTTTTCCGGCGTTGTTATGGTCAGAAGTGTAGGGCCATAACCTTCCCACTTAACTGCATTCCTACTGGTCCGCTTGTGGGGTCCGCCGGTTTGACCACAGATCGTAGCGGGCTTCCCGGTTTGGGATTACTTTATCGCTGAGGCCAATCAAATGCTGGTGTTTTTGCATTTGTTTGCACCAATTGTTTTTCGGCCTGCCTTTTTTTTTTTTTTTTTTTGTGACGCTCTCCTTGGTGTTTTCTAAATTGCCTAGATGTGATTTTTGTTTACCTTTGTTTTAGTCACATTTTACGACAAGCGAGAGGTATCGCTGCAGGGATATTCTTAACCCGTCCCTGCACGGATTTCCCAAAATCTAACATTTTATTAATTAATTTTATTCTAAATTTTCTCCATTAAAACAATTCGAATAACAAACTTTTTCACGTTCTTTTAATTTCAGTTAATATTTAAAAATATCATCGTGACTCAACTACAAAATCACTCTTCAAACCTGTAACGCAAACAAAATAACTAAGCAGCACTGAATCCCATCGATACAAACTGATTACACTGGTAATTGCCTGTCAAATAATCTAAATAATAAATCTAAACTACAAAAAACAAAAAACAAAACAACTTCCTTTAAAATCAACTTCCGTAGCTAGACGAATGCTGATGCGGTTCAAAGGAGAAAAAGATATTAACAATTCTTATCTGACTGACAATGAGTTGATTTATCATAAGTTTTCTATGAGATTTCACTACAGCTAAAAAAAAATATGTAAAGAAATGCAACCAAAAAAAAAACTACAACTATCTGTAATATTTGATGTGTAAAAAGCTCGTGTAAAAGTTAACTCTTTTCTTCGTTACAATTTAATTTCAAAAAAAGGGAGAGAAGAAATCAAACTACTTAAAAAAAAAAAAATACGTTTATTATTTAATTCTTAGTTATAAGCGGAAGTCTTCCACTATTGTTATACTATGATTAATCTAAATTAGATTTAACTCAAAACAGAAAACAACAAACACAAAAAACAAAAACACACAGTGTATTGATAAATTGTTGTTCAATAAATCAAATTTATTATTATCATGTAAAGTAAAAAAGAAAAAGGTTTCACTTGCATTAGGCAAATGAAAACTTATAAAAACAAGCAGTTTATGACAACAGATGCATATTGTATTAAAAACAGAAAAAAAAACGAAATTTTTGTTTTTGTAAATAGGTAAAAGACTAAGCAAAACCAAATGATTGGAGGAAAGTAGGAATAAATTAATAGGCTCCATGTTGCGTGTAATAGAAATTAGTTTTTGGTTCTTCTTTAAATATTATCGAATGGATCAATATGTAGTTATCTTCAAGATATGTTAGTAGGTAATTAAAATGGATAACTATATAAATAAATTGAAGATTTTTTACAACTCTTAGTAGCGAAGTAGACAAGCAGCAGTAAGTGTCATCAGTAGATATGTAGGAATTATATTTCTGTGGTATTTTAATATTTTTAATTAATGTTTTCTTTTCTTTTTTATTTCACGAACTTTATGAACACGTGCGAAGAAGTTGTTCAAATTGAATTTACATAATGAATAGAATTATTGATGAGTACACGGCTAAGAACTTCCTTATGGTTCTTATACGAATTGAGCGAGCGGCTGATTTCTTTTTCAGATTCATATAACAAGGAAAGACAGTGTTTCCAAAGTTTAAATTGTTTTATTGCAATTTATAAATCTTTCGACTGATTGTAATTGTTTCTACTGAGTTTTGGTGATTTTATCGTTTGAGGCCCTATTTCAGATTTATTCGGTTAATATTTTGCTCAAGCACCTAATTATAGTTATCCCCCCAAACAAAGTCCAACTGTATTAAATCACAAAGGAGGCATCATCAATAAAAAAAAACTGATTAAACGAGAGTTCAACGTATAGGTTGTATGCAAAAGTTCGATTGCTACATAGCTTTTTAAAGAGCACGTACTTCTAGTCTGCTTAAACCCGACGCTACCATGATACGCGCTTTATCTGATATAATATTTTGTTTAGCTAAGTCGACGCCAATTTCCAATTGACCGAGCCCGATCGACTCGAATTTTTGGATAACGAAGCAATTAATAATTTTGCTCTATGCTTGAGTAAGTTTGACCTTCTTTTACTATTAACATACAGCTCTTGAAGAGCCACTTATGTTTTGTGCGATTGGTTTTCCACACAAGTGATGGGGACCTCCTCCCGTAGTGGCGCAAGTACAATTTTTTTTTTAAATGTAACGTATGCGCCCCGTAGTGCTTATGGCCGATCCCATTTCTCGGCTGCCACAGCTACTTTCACGACTGGATTTTGATGCACACAGTTGATGCGAGTTCAGATCTAGCCTATTAAGTCAAATCTTGGGTGGTTTTTGATGGCAACTTAGCTGCCCGGGGTCGTAATGGAGCAAGTACAAACAATTTGAAAATGTTACGTATACGCCCCGTAATGCTTATGGCCGATCCCACTTCTCGGCTGCCACAGCTACTCTTACAAATAGATTTTGATGCAAATAGTTGACGCGAGTTCAGATCTAGCCTATTAAGTCAAATCTTGGGTGGTTTTTGATGGCAACTTAGCTGCCGGGGTCGTAATGGAGCAGGACCCTGTATGTACTACGGGGGTTTTGCCAGTACTCTGCCGATTTGGACCTCATACACAATTAATCTGAGGTTCTTACATAGAATTTCCTTTGCCTAACGCTATATAGATTCCCCGATTTAGGCGCACACTTTTAAGAAAGAAAAGTATGAACATTCTTGACTGAGCGCACGACGACGAGGAGGGTGACTTGTGTAAACAATTAGCATGCCAACCTCATGATCATTCTTCACAATTATTTTAACCGAAATTTCAAAACACAATTTGGACTTAGGTTGTCAGTATTTTCTACGGTTGTTCAAGTGTACATATATCAGTTAATTTGGTACCGAAGTTTGACATTATTTTGAAATATTTTACATTGACTGCTGATGACCCATGCCTTACAGGAACTTGAGCTGTATTATAATAAGACAAGGGTAAGGTAAAAAGTTTTTGGCCTGATAATGAAAGACTGCGATTTTCGGGTAGTTTTCTTTTTATTTCCTACGGAATCATCCACACACTTAGTCCAATGTTTTTCCAACATCAGTATTGCTTCACGGAGGTGAAAGTCTGGAAGGCTGTGACCCTATTCATCTACGACCATTCCATCTTCTTCTTCATTGGATGCAAAGCGCTCCTCAAGAGGGGAACAGATCTTCAAGTTGGGGGACAGATGGAATTTTGAGGATGCCAGATCCAACAGTTGGACTGATGTGTTGTCGTTGTAAAAGATGATTTCTTTCCTTTTTTAAGACGGTGATACTCTCGGAAATTTAGGCTTGCAGCTAGTCAGAATGTTGGAGTAGTATTCACCTGTAATTGTTCTGCTTTTTGCAGGCAATCAATTAACAGGGTCCGAACACGCTGATCATGACCTTTCCGACAGATGCAGGTCGGGAACTTTTCACCATATTAATTTATTCAAGAATAGTGCCATTTAAAATGTAAAAAAATTCGGTATCAGGCGGATTCGACCAAACTTCAGCGATTAATTACTTAACCAGACCTTTTGTTTTGCAACTGTAACGTCTGGATGAGAGCAATTCTTTCACATAGTGCGATTGCAATTGTTAAGTGCGGAGTCTAAGAGTTAACAATAATAGAAATGTTGCCTTTAAAAATCGATAGAATACTCAACGCTTCGACTTAATTCCTTCTTAAATAGTATGCTTAAATAGTAGATTCCTTCCTCTAATGTCCCCTATTTTTCATTTAATTTTCTACGTGATGTCTAAAAATGCAATTGTTCTACAAAGCAGTATTAAATAAAATACTTTTTCGCACGTTTTCTAATTTCAAACTAAAATATTCCAATAATTGGTTTCTTCTAAAAATTTATAAAATTATCTTTCGTATCTGATTATTCTTTTGGGTTTCGAATAAAATGCAACAACGAATTTATGGTGCTACGTTTACTTATACAAAAAAAATCACAAAAACAAAAAAAAGGTTTCCCATACAAATACTTGTTCTTTTTAAATATTTTTACTTAGTTTAATACTAAAAATTAATTTTGGATTGACTTTTGAAATCGATATTCATGAGCCCGATTATCGGTTTTTTAAGTCAAATCGACTAATTCGTATGTGTTTCCATTTTCACTAAGACAATTTTGATGTCCCATTTCAAAATTGGATGTGAAAATTGAACAAGACAATGGAACCTCAAATTTAAATACATCTCTGTCTAAAACGAGTTTAAAAAAATGTATTTGAAAACTTATTTTTAGTTAATTTTTCATTTGCTAAAAATAAATATAAAATTAAACTGAAAATATTTAATTCCGAAATATATATAAAACAGCAGACCTATTTTTTTTTCTATTAAAAGTGTATAGTAATTCATAAAATATATTTATAGAACTAAAATTCACCCATAAATGTTTAAATAGAAATGATTTCTAAATATATTATATCTAACAGGTATATAAATGTTATCCACTACTTAGGAATAAAATACTTGTAATTTACTGTATCAAAGAAATATAGATTTTTTCCTATAACTAAACTCTGTATATATTGTAAATTGCTGTATAGCCTTTGGATAAGGAGAGAATAGCATTTGAAGGATGGACGTTAGCCATTTAGTGGGATATATAAACGAAAATGTATTTTAGAAAAAAAAAAAAACAAGTATTTAAGAAGAAAACAAAAATACACTAAACAAATTATAAATCAATGTTGAATAAGAGGAATAAATTATTTATATTAAACTGATTTGCAATGTGTAGGAAGTATAACCAGAAAAACAAAGCAAATACTAGAAATTGTTTTAATTCAATTGAAACTTATGAATAGTTCTCCCTAAATGATTCTAAGTAAAACTTAAGTAAACTTCGTTTTAAAACAAATATACATATAAATATTAAATAGTAAAAATAGAAAATTTTGATGATTAAGCAGAACAAGAAAGAGAATGAAACTACTATAAGAAATTTTTAGATATTTTCAATATGCTAAGATGTCTTCTAAGGGCGCGAATAACAACAGAATAAAAAACAACAAAAAAAAAAATACGAGAAATTAATAAAAAAAAGGTTTTAAAATTGCTCTTATTACTAAAATATAAAATAATTATGTCCTACAAAAATAAGCAGCGTTTTATTATTAGTGAATTCAAAGGTCTAGCATATCTCGGTGTCACAGGCTACCATACAACCTTGCCCAATGTTAGCCCAATAAACACCGCGCTACATTTTACGCACTCGTACTCATTAAAAAAATCAGCAATACATGGTGGGTAAGACTCCTGGATAGTAGATTATCAGTTCAAATATCTATCCCTGTGAACTTTCTCAGCCAGCTATAAATTAATATTCGTTTATTGAGCTAGATTCAGCTAACACTAATCTTACTGAATCGAACTTAATCTAATTTAAAAACTAAGAAGAACAGGGGAAGGAACCGGGATTAAGAAAAGGAGCTTTTAAGCAATGAGTGCTGAGGTTGAAAAGGAAGTAAGGATTCGAATTAACACTTCCCACTATACGAGAAATGGGTTCATTGGAGCCATAGGGGGTACAGGAGGGTGGGTAGATAGAAGAGCCGGGGATTTCGTACATTGTGAGGCTTAGTGTTGATACAAACAGATACAGAATTGTAAGAGTGTCGTGCAGTCAAAGGTAACTGAATGGAGTCGATGGATGAAAAGAATGTTAAATACAGTTTTTCTTTCCTTCAATGTGTACATATTATTAAGTATACGACGGTCTTGATAGAGTAGTAAAAGCAAAGGATTGTTCCAGAGGAGACCTCGAAGAGCAAAACGTAGGAACCGGCGTTGGATGCTCTTAATTCTAGAAATGTGGATTTGTTGCTAAAGAGATCACACTTGAGAGGCGTATTCAAAGAGGGGTCGGACAAAGATTATGTAGAGAAATCTGGTAACGTAAGGGTTGGAGAATTCTTTAGACCATCGCATCACGAAACCGAGTGCAGAATTAGCTTTAAGAATTATCTCGTCGATGTGTGCCCGCAAATTTACCTCCTGGTCACATAGTATGCCAAAAACGGATAACCTGAACGGCGGAAATGAGCTGATTATTGAGGAAGTATAGATAAGGAGGAGGTTTGATTCGTTTACGTCAAAAAGGGATTGATTTTCATTTGGAAATGTTATGTTCCAAGCAGTTTTCGGAACACCAGATGGAAAAACTATTGAGATCTAATTGAATAAGAGAATAGTCATGACTGGAGGAAATGGTCTTGAAGAACTTGATGTCGTCGGCAATTAGTGAGATGTGAGAATGTTCAATCACTATTTCAATATCGTATATGGTAAGAACGAAAAGACGTGGACCTAAGTGTCTGCCTTGGGGGATGCCGGAAGAAGCTAAAATAGGGTTAAAAAATACAGCTTTGAAACGAACACAGTAATAGCGGATTTCCAAGTATGAAGATATTCACTTCCAAGAAATGGGATCCAAGCCTAGGGAAGACAATTTGAAGAATATTAATCGGTGGGAGATTTTATCGAAAGCTGTGCTGAAATCTGTTGAAATAACGTTGACTTCCTTGCCATTCTCTAAGACCGGTTTGTGGTTGTAGATCTGAATTGGGGGGAACCGTGTTGTCCAGGGGAGATTAAAGACTTGCAGCGAAAACTTAAAGTTTCGTACAAAATACTCTGTTTGACAGTTTGGCAATGGGACAATAGTTATTAACAACGTTCTTCGGACCTTTTTGGTGTATATGGGTGATAAATGAGGTTTTCTATAAACGGGGAAATTCACCTAAGGATAGGGATAGACTAAGGATTTTTGAGAGAGGGAGAGACAGGGTTGAGGAACATTTGTTTAATAATATGGCAGAGAGACCGTCAGGTCTAGAAGTGAATTCCTCATTAAGTTGATTTAAATTGTTTTCAATGACGCAGGAATCGACTCTATGAGGAAGAAATGATCCAAGGGAGAAATTCCGTAAATAATCAAAGTAAGCGGAGCCCGAAACCAAAGAGTCGACAGCGAAAGATTATTCAAAAAATGTGGCAAAAAAGTTGGCGATAATATTGGGGTTATTTGAGATTTGATCATGGAAGTAGAGTGAGGTAGGGCAGCCATCGGATTTTCATTTGTAGTTATCTAACTTAAATAAGGACTTAGGATCTCTTATAAGATTGGCTTGCGTTTCAGTTAAAGAGCGTTGATATTGTAGACGGAGTTGTGAAGGGCGGTAGAGAGGAGATAGCTGCCCATGTAGTTAGAAAATTCATTAGGTACAAAGGAACATTTTCCACTGCTTATTTCTTTGGTTTCTTAGCGAACGGAGTCTGCAATTATACCAGGGTGGGGAGGTGAACAAAGTTTTGTGTTGGGAAAAGGGAACGTAAAGAGAGATAGAGAAAGAGAGACAGAGGGAGATCGAGAGAAGGCAGAACTGTTGGAGAACTGATCTGTAAAGGGATATGAGGTCTAGTTGTCTGCCCATGTAGTTTAGCCACTAACTTGGCTAAAGTTGGAATCTATAAGGCGATCCAAGAAGAGATATTCTTTGGCAGTAGTGGGATTGGTGGCAATATAAAACGATTGATCGCCACATTGAGCTCATTTAAGATGAGGAAGGTTGAAGTCGCTGAAGAGGATGATTTCATCCAGGGGGTTTCTTAAAACAATTATTTGGTCAATTGTGTTAATGGCGATTTGATAGGATTCAGTAGGTTGTGAAGGCAAAAGGTAAAAGCAAATGATGTAAAGTGTCTTCTGGGGTAGCACAATCTTAATGGAAACGAAGTCGGGGGACGATGATGGAGTCAATTGAATTACGGACGGTTAGTAGGCCGCCTCGATAAGGGCAACCCACAGTGGGTCGGCTGAGTTCGTCAACGTGATAAACGTTAAAAGCTGTTTATGCTTGGATTCAAGTTCGTTTCGGTCAGAGCAAAGCTTACAAAGGATAGAGAATGTGACTATTAGAAAACAGCTTGGAACCTCTTACATTCTGATGATAGAATGTAAGAGGGAGATTTTGACAACGGTTGCCGGAAGAGGGAGAATTAGGGACGAACAACTTATGTGATCAGCTCTACTACGTTGAAGGTGTGATATTCGTTATGAATGAATGTATTGGCGAAAGGTATCAAGATCCTCCAACACTTTTGGGGCGAAATATTAAAGAATTCGTGATATTTGATGACGAGGTTCTTGAGGTTAGCGAGGTCCATGAGGGGCCTTCCTAGCAAACCGGTTTATGGTGGAGCTAAGCTTAAAAGGGACGAGTGTTCTCGTACGTCTTTTTATCTCTTAGTCGAGAGAGAGCGTAGCGACTTAGGGTGGGGTTAGTTGGGTAAGTTTCACTGTAGGGGGCAGAAGCGGATAAACGAAATAATGTAGGATGACGGCGGAGTGGGTTAGTAGGGCAGAGGTTGTTGGTGTGGGGGGAGATGAAAAGTTGTGTGGAGGGATGGAAATTGGGGTGACATGTTGAAGAGGGAGGATTGTGAGGGGTTAATGACATGGTATCTATGGAAATTAGGATACTTGCCTCCGGATGTGAGATCAAAGTTAGAAAATGAGTGCGGGACAGGTAATTGGGATGGAGGCGCGGTGATAGTTGGAGTCAGATTGAACGAAATACGTTGACGTTGGGGTTTTGGCGGGACTGTCGGAGATGGATAGTGTGAGAAATGGAATATATATAATAGCCATACTACATTTTCAACTAAAAATTAAGTCTTCGGAACCCAAATTATAAGCCCAAATGACTGAATATCCCCTAAAAAGGACTAAAGCTCTTGTATACGCTGATATTTTTAGCCCAAATATGAAACGTTGAGGGCGATAGTAATCTGTCCCAGTGAATAAAAATAGGAGTATATGCCATATCCATATGCGCCAGCCTGAATCTCGACGCTGCTATTGAACAATAAAAACACTGACTGCTTAAGGTCAACTCAACGACCGAGTCAATAGAAACAAAATCAAACTTTAGTGGAAACTGACGCACGTGGGGCATTAGTAGCGGGGAAGTACGCGAGCTTAAGAAATTTAAGAGAAACGACATCAAATTCGTGGGGGTCAAGCCGTTTACCAAGGCTGCGGTCAGGGGTAAAAGTCTGCAATTAGCATTATTTTTGTGCATCTGACACCTAATAATAAATTTGAGAGACTGCGACAAATTCAGTTCCTGAACTATCAAACTGTTCAATGGAGAAATTAAAGAGCACAGAGCGTGTACTTCAATGTATGCATTGCCAGAAGTTTGGTCATGCCGCAGCTTATTGTAATATGCAGCATAGGTGTGTTAAATGCGACAACAACAGACGATGTCTTCTGGGAAATAGTAGAGTAGAAGGCAGAAGTTAGCTCGTGTGCGCGCTAACTGTCTGAAATGCCAGGCACATTCCGCTAACTACAGGGGATGTCCTAGATTCCATGAGCTAAAGATAAAGATCCAGGCTCGGAAACAAGCAGCTGAAGAAGAGGGACGTCAAGAGTCGCCCGTTCTCCACCCTCGTATCGCTCAACATGGTGTTTGCTCAAATGGCTCCTGGACTAAGCAAGACCAAAGGCTCTTGAAACGCCCCAGGTAATAGACATGGATCTGAAAACGATTTATTTACCTCCATGGTAAGATCGATGAGTTCCAGAAGAAAACTCAACGAGCAAGTGTCTGAAATAGATATCATTTACCAAGTCTGGCACGCCATTTACCGAGTATGGCGCGCCATGATTCAGAGTGGATACGCTGGATGAGGCAAAGTTTAAGACCCCTGCGGTGAGTGTAAATTCACTGGTCAAAATTGAGAGTTAATTAAGATAATTAAGATAATTAAATACGTCCTAATTTCGCCTTAATACGAAAAGGATTGTGCTATATCGCTGTGTATAGAGGTTGTGTACGAAGATTTCAAGTACTAGAAGGCTGCAATATATCTATCCCTCAACTAGGAGGTGAATGTTTGTAGTCGCTATTTATGCACCTGAGGCACCTCAATCTATCCAGTTTATTACAGAGCTAGGCACACTGAAAAACTTTTTTGACAACTTCAATTGCATTCGGAAGAAAATTATTATTTCTTGGCCAGGGACCTTAATGCAAAACATATATTGTAACATAGAAAAATGCCTCCACAAACATCATGGGCAATTTACTGTTCGACTGGTGGCACAGAGTTGTATCGAGCTCTACGCGAGAGATGTTCAGTCCTCGTCAAGAACCGTCTCTTTCTTGGATTTAGCATTAACAGACTTACTTGAATTGACCAGTACAAAGATCTACAGTTGAAACGAGTAAGACAGTGACCATTTGAAATTTCGGACTCGCCATAATAATACGAATGAACTTTTGGACTGCGTCAAAACTGGTTTCCGACATTCAGTAGAATAAGGCAAAAAACCAATGTTCTCTGGTCGATTTTGAAAGGGTCTTCGACACCATATCGTTAGAAGGTCTGTTCTAAAGCTCACCCGGCTAGGCACGCCATATCAGCTTCTGTGCATGATTTACGTAATGGCTATGGGAAATAAGTTTGTGGTTGCAACGCTATTTTGACCAGGAACTTTGATACTAAAAACGATTTACCACAGGGGGCGATTAACTTCCTGATACTATACTATAATATCTACACAAGCGACCGTATAGGTTTCATCAGCCATTCAATGTATGCAAATGATTTAATAGCGTACAGATAAGGTCTAAAAATCGAGGAAAATGAATTTCCAAAAGTCGGACATTTTTTTTTTTATAATTTACACGTGCACTACCCTTAGAAGTCAAGAAGTCAAGACACAGCACGGGCCGAAAGTATAAAGGGCGAGAGGGAAAGGAGGTACCGGTGTACATTGGTTTTAAATGCTTGTGGATTGTAATAAGTGGGAAAAGTTGAGCTGGAAAGAGCTATTCGAGTCTCTAAATTTGACTGTGCATCTGAAGACAGGCTTAAAGGTGAACTAATGCCCATTCCGTGCGAGACGTGTATTGCGGTTAAATTCTCGAAGGGGGGGAATGTAACTGCCTAGCTCACTTGAGCATTGTTTTTTAAAATAACGATAAAACAAAGTGAGAGAGGAGACATTACGTCGATGTTCGAGTGAGCCGATCGACTTCACGATACTGTTGTCTCCTATGAGATTTATCGCTTGCTTTTATATTCTATCTAGCAAGTGCAGAGAGGTCTTGGGAGCACCAGAAGAGATATGAGCATTATACTCAAGCTTGGGGCAGATATAGGCCTTGTTAATTGAAGCCAGATCAGATGGGTGAAATATTTCTTGCATATTTTAAGAAAACCTAGACATTTCGCAGCGTCGTTGACGACCTCGAATATTTGGTCATTCCAACTAAGAGCTTTATTAACACACATACCAAGGACGGAAAGTCTTTCCTTTTCATTGACACAAGCGCCATTCAAGGATAATGCCTGATTATTGATGGATAAGTGGCTTGAGTGACACTAGACAGCATTATGTTTTGGAAGCATTCAATTCCACTCTATTTAATTATGTTCTCAAGGTAGCAATTTATTGTACTTAGCATACGCTGCCGTTCCAGTTCTACCGCCGAAGAGCGGGGACGTGAGTCCTGGAATGAATATGAAAAGCTAAGACTACTGTCTTCAGCGAAGAGTGATAAGAGATCATTTATAAAAATGAGGAAGATTGTCGGTGACAGAACAGAGTCCTGAGGAATACCAGCGTTTATTTGATGAATACCAGAATTGAAACCGTCCAAAACAACTTGAATTGAAGGGCCAAAAGGTGGTTTCTAATCCATAGAAGAAGAGACTCATCGATACCATAATCACACATTTTCGACAAAAGAGCCTGATGCCAAACTCTGTCAAATGCTCTTGAAAACAATATTGCTTTCTCTGAAATGGTACAAAGATTGGTTCCATTTTTCGGTGAGATATGCTATTAAATCACTAGTGGATCTATTACGGCGGAAACCGTACTGCCGGCCATTAAGAAGTTTTCGTGATTCCAGATATACCATAAGCTGACGATTTATCAGCGTTTCTATGACCTTAGACAGAAGAGACATTAATTCTATGGGTCGGTAGGAGGTGGGACGGGCTGGACAAATGCTGTTTTCCATCTACTCGGACAGAGACCTGAAGAGTAGGAAAGATGAAATAGCTTACGCAGTGGTTTTACCAGCGTGGAGGAACACCTCTTCAGAAGTATTGGGGTTGGGGGAATACCATCGGGGCCAGCAGATTTTTGCTCGTTGAAATCCTTAAGTACTTTTAATATGTATGTTAATAAAGGGGACGTCGGCAGAAAGGGAAACTTCGTAAATGAAGACAACACCCGCGATCTTTACTGTAAGCTCTCTTTATTTCAACTAAACTGACTTCCAAAAAAGAATAATATGCAGTGTGGTTAAATTGAGAGTGACAACGAGCTTTTTGTTTTACTGCTTTTCTTAACTTTAATATATATGTTCGGTCGGATGACCCAGAATAAAAAAAAGATGAAAAAATATTTACACAACTCTGATTTTATTAGATTAGTTCAATGGGCACAAAATGACACGAGGGTCGTGAATTACACCCTAGAAGGAAGAAGGAAAATAAAAGGGAAGAGTGTAAGGGACTGTTGATATTCTGTCAACAGCTTGGCAGCTTGCTGAAGCTGGCTCTTGTTCAACATGATGGGCATGTTCATTCGGTAACATTACTATTAACATATTTATAATATTATTATATTACTATACAAGTGCGAAAGTGGATTTGTCCCATGGAAGATTATACGCTCTCAAGTACAGGCGATCTCAGAGCATTGAACTGGCTGCAAAATGTGCGGTTAGCAGATTGGCTTTGTCTAAAGAACTGACAGCTGGGATGTCATTGCAAACGAGCGTAGGGATTGGGGGCGAGGCGGAATATTTTATGTTTTTCGCAAATGATCAACAGTTTTTGCTACCTTAATGACAACTTAGCACTTTTTGCCTCAACTATTGGTCATGAAAGAATTTCACACGTAGAATCAATGCATTACAGTCATTTTTGCCTCGTTTAAACTTATTCCAATTTTCCTCGGAGGGGTTGGCTTTGTAAGTCTGGAAACTCAGCTCTCCCAATCTGATAGCCCCTTTACAGCACTCATTTGCTTTAGGTATGATACTCTTCACTCCATGAGGAATGAAGGATCTCATACCCAGTAGGAGTATATTTGTGATCGCATCAGCAGTGGTATCCACGTCACTGTCGAGGAAGCATGGTGACCAATTATAATTCCTAAAGAAGTTGTTGAGTCCATTCCAATTGGTTTTCTCATAGAGTCATACTGTTCTCTTAAGAATTCGTTCGCCAACTGTGTGGTTTGAATACGAGAAATTGACTGAAACGACACAGAGGTCTGATGAGTATAGAGGTAACAGTATGTCAATAGAATACTTATAAGGATGAGATGAGGGTGTTGGCGGAATGATCTGCAACGTCAGGTATTCGTGTTGGTTGGTTAGATTGTTTACCGCAGCAAAGTACATAGTTTCCTACGTGTGTTGTCTGACCCGAATGTCAAAGTCAATTAGAATTGTGTACATTGAAATCGCACGCAATTGCGATTTAAGTGCGAGGAAAGATACAATTCTTGTAATGGAGTCAGACAGCGCATCGAACGCGGTAGAAGTCGAGTTACTGTCCAGGTTTGGACTTCTGTTAATGAAACAATAGTAAATTAAATGCTTACGGACATGGAATTTTAACCACATGAAATGAAGTTCCGGATTGGAACAATGGCCATATTGTGGTTGAAATTGGTAAGCTACTGACATAAATGGCAAGATCGCGGTGTAGAAAGAATAATGGCAACAAGTTATATCCAAGCATGCTCAAATCCGAAAAGTGGGTATTATTGCCCTCTCGTTTTTCACTTAGTGTCGAAAGAGCTGGTTTGTAACGAGAAAGGTGGACGTACACAGCAAAGAGATTCGCTCTTAGCCCGCGAAAGTTGCTCAAATCAATTTTCCCATACAAACAAAACACAAACATCAAAATATCCAACTCCGACGCTGCTTACGGTAAGCGGAGTTGAGAAGTGCAAATTCGGCGTTAGCTTCCCAACAGCAAATCGATGTATTATACATAGGTGTAAAGAACGGGCAAAGATGGGACTGGCCGTTTGTGCCTGCACTGTTGCTTCTTTTCTTTTTTTTTGTTTTATTGTTTTTGGGCATTCACGCACTCGCGAGAGGTGGAGGGTGTCCCGGAATATATATTTTCTTGACGTTTAGAGAACGTGGAGCACGAGACGATCTTTACGCGTCGGGAGGCAGTACGGTATTGCTACTCCGTTGTATAGGGCCTCAGGGAATGCCAAAAAGAACTGGAAGAAATTCGCGATCATTGGGCAACTTGGATAACCATTAGCAGTGAGAAAAGCGGTTAGATATCTTGGGGTCTGGTTTTTTACTAGTCGACCAGTAGAAGAGTTTTTCTACTTTCTTAATAAAGTTGAGGATGTCCTTCGAAGGAGCTGAGCTCATTGCCTCAGGAGTCATAACTTCTTTGAGGAGGATACGCTTCCCAATGTGGCAGAGGGCAGCACATTCAGATAGTATGTACTCTGCAGTTTCCTCGTCCTCAAGACAGAGTCGACACTCGGTTTCAGACGAGAGAATAATTTTGTTGAGATGATATCTTAGACTGTAGTGTCACGGATTTATATATGTATATGTATTTAAAGATATTAATAGAGTGTTTGTTCAGGGGCCGTTTAAATTTGTTCGACTGTTGGAGTCCTTGAACGCTGTTCCAAAAGTGCTGCTCTTGCGATTGTTCACACTTGTCTAAGAGAAAATTAATCTTTGACTTGAAAATTCTTCGGAAAAGTTCAGCACCTACATATGTATGTACCTTCCGCAGTAACCTTTCCTAATAAGGCCCATCATCGCGTATATGTGATTAAACACACCGGTTTATGTGACGCCAACTGACGGAAACAAATTGTAGAATGTACAAAATGCTAATCTAAGTATTACCCCAATAGAATCCTGAATGACGCAGCAGGCCTAAATAGAATCGTCAATTTTCTTGTTAAAATAAAAAAAATTCCGAATTAGAAAACAATAGTGCACAATATAAATATTAATCCGGGAAACAGCTCAACCGCGACGGGTACGTTGATAATTCTCATGGTCTCATGATAGTGATCCTCCAAATGTTCTGTGTAAATAATGGGACACAAGTAATCGGTGAAAAAATTGCTCAGTTCTTAAACTCAAACATATAAAATAAATATACTCAAAATTCCAACTATTTCGAAGTATTAACAGTCATTTGAGCAAACACACACAAATTTAGTATCCCAGAAAGATAGAGCAAAACTCGGACTGCAGCTGTTTCCTTTCTCTAATGGTAAAATTTTAATATGTTTTACAATGTGTACTCCTGGCTGAAGGAATAACGATGATGTGCTCTCGATCAGGGGCGATAATTTCACTGAATTCGAGTGAATTCGAAAAAGGTCAAATAATTGAATTATTGAAAAGTGTCAAATCTACGCGTGAAATTGGAAGGCAATTAGATCGTCCCCATCATCTCATTCTACATTTTAAGAAATTGGGACTTTTTACGACACAAAAAAAGTCATCAGGCGGTCCGCCGGCATTAGCTTATCACCAGCGTATTTTAAGGGAATAGAAGCCGCTAAGTCCACCGTTCACAGATTTGTAAAGGCATCCGGTCCGCTGCAATCGGAAAGAATGAACTCGCAACCACCTATTACTATACACCAGATGACGACCGGATTAGACTGGGATCGAAAGCACATGACCTTTGGTGAAGAATGAAGAAAAGTTGTGTGGAGTCACGAAAAAAAGTTCAATGTAGACGGGCCGAACGGATAGGCATACTACTAGCATGATTTAAGAGAAAGAAGAAAGTAAAGGTACGGGGCGCCTTTAGTGTGTGTGTACCGTTTAGCAATTGTTCCTAACAGGATGAATGCGAAGAAGTACCAAGGCATGTTGGGGTTTCCTCCATTTCTCGAAGAACTGTTTGAAGATTTCAACAAGATAATGCTCCAATTCACGTGGCGGCTACTTCTTAAGAGTGATTTTCGGATACAGATTATGTCGATGCCAGCACGTTCGCCAGACTTGGAACCAATCAAAACTTATGGGGCATATTAGTAAGACTGGTGTATGCTGCCGGACGGCAATTTAACAACGTTCTTGAGCTTTAGAGGGGAATTATGGACAGTTGGCAAAAAATTAAAAAGGAAACAGTTAAAAAATTAATACGCGACGATGCCAAACAGGGTCTACGACACAATTAGGAAAAAAGGGGGTTTCATCGGACGTTAACTCTAGGCAAAATACAGATGCAATCAGTGGCATTATCATTTTGGGACATCAAAATTTCGAAAAAGAAGTATAGGTACATGTTTTCTAGATAATAGAGACACTCCAATTTTTATTATTGTTAATATTTCTGATTTATTGTCTTTCATTATTATGGATCATATTTATGGATCTATCATTTTGGGACGCACTTTATATTACAGTTTCACCTGGATCAACCCACATTGATCTAAATAGAGGAATGCCTCTGGGGGGATAAAGCCGCTAAGGCGCACTTTCTCGTGGTACATGTAGTTAGGGAAGTAAGCCCCGGAGATCAGATTATTAACCGAAGGCATTGCCCTCGAAACGTGACCTCGGATTAGTTTTATTAGAAAATTATCCACCCGTACAATCCTGGCCCTATTGTATAGGACCTCATTCGAGTAAAATTTCGTGTACCCAGATTCAGGTGTTCTATGTAATCCGAGACGAGTTCTGAGACATTGTCTCTCAAACACCCGAATCCTTTCCATTAAGCTGGCTCTCACATTGAACCACACGGGACATCCATAGGCAATCATTGGCCTGAGTAAGGCCATGTAGCAGATTACCTTCACCCTGGAATCAAGTTGGCTGCTATGAAACAGCCATCTTGTCAGAGCGAAAGCGCCCCGGGCTCTTGCCAGAGCAGTATCTACATGTTTGTCAAAATATAGATACTGATCCAGCACGATTCCAAGGTATCTGACTACTACTGGACGCGTCATCATGCTTAGATGAACCTGAGAACTAGGCCACTCGGAGCGAAACACAGGAGTGCTAGCCAACCTGATTATATTTAGGACTAGAGCTAAGCAGCGTAGGGTAGATTAAGCTTTAACATAAGAAAAAATATTGTAGAATTAATAGAATAGAATAGAATAGGTTTAACCCTCTGCGACTGACGTGACCTACATAGGTATAACAATTTCAATGACGTGGTAGTACACCAGACACCATTCGGACAGCTTATATTTTCAAATTTATGTTTATATTCCTGCTTTTGACTATTTTATTTTAAAGCTTATAGTATCCACAACTATTTTTAAATACTTTAAAATAAAATTAAAAAACAGATATACACTTTTTTGTTTTTTTTTATTGAAACAAAATAAATAAGTTCTTCAACACTTCAACTTAAAAAATAAAAAATAAAAAATAAATAACATAACATAAATAATTTCTCCATTTACTTATTTAATTATTAAAGTTAACCCTTATATTAATAAGGGGAAAAAAAAAGGAAATCAATTCAACTGTTATTTTTTTTATATACATATTTTTAAAATCACAGTTTTTTTTGACACTCTTCGCATAGTGGCTCAGAGCATTGGTGGCAAATTGGCTTTGAACAATCACAGCAACAATATCTAGTAACTATTTTTATTTTGCTTGGACAAATATAGCAAAGTTTTCTTCCAGTCATTGAAATCGATTGAATTTTGGGAGATGGAGGAGTAAAATGGTTTCCCAAAACTCTACTGATAGTCATCCGCAGCTCTCTTGGCAATCTTTCGTTGTACACGCGGATTTTCATGTTATCAAGCACTAATGCTCTTGCCGTATTCAAAATAAATGTTCCCCTTCTCATCTTACCATCAGTGTCGGCGCACATTCCATACAACACATAGCTGTTAATATTTGCCATATCGAGTAGTCTTTGGAAAATGGCCATAGGCCAACGGCGAGTTTTCCGACTGCAAGAATATAATGAGCACTTCTTTTCCACTTCGTCTACTCCTCCCTTGGTGTTGTTGTAGTCTGCAATCATCACTGGTTTCCCGGTATCAGCATCAATGTCTTCATTGTGATAGGAAGAAGAGACCAGAAGAACAGCTTTGTTTTTTTTCGGTACATAGGATAAGAGTGCATAATCCTTTGTGAAACCATATAGAGAACTTTCCAATCCTCTTTTGTTATTCGGTAAGAAGCATGATGGAATCTCTTGTTTATTTTTCTTCAACGTGCCTAAATATGTCAGCCCCCTTTTTAGCAATATTTCCATAAGTGGAATGGAACTAAACCAATTGTCAGCTGTGACGTTGCGGTTTGAGTTTTCTACCGGTTTGACAAGTCTTAGAACTGACTGAGTTGGTATAGCCATTTGTTTTTCTTCTTGTGTCAAACCTATTCCATCTGAACTTTTGCCAAGGTAAACGTATGCATTGTATACATAGTACGTGCGGGCATCCACTAACAATAGTATTTTGATGCCATACTTTGCTGGTTTTTGGGGCATGTATATTATAAACTTGCAACGACCTCTAAATGGCAACAGCATTTCATCGATACAAAGGTATGCTCCAGGAGTATATTGGGACTGGCTGTTATAAATGAACTTGTTGAATATACCTGATATTGGAGCAAGTCGATCATTTTGGAGCCGTTCTTTTCTTGTGGTAGAATCGTCAAACCGGAGACAGTTAATCAAACAAGAAAAACGCCATTTGGACATCACGCAGCGGAATATTTCGTGACTAGTCCCATCGGTGGCAAATATAAAGCGAAGATCAGCGTCATTGCACTTGAACACTGATGCATAGTACATAAGGCCTATAAATGCTCTAATTTCGGTGGTATTTGTGTCCATCAGTTCAACTTTATTGCTTTGTTTGAACTTCATTCGTTAGCTACTCAGCTTTTGATTCGTAAATGTCACCAAACTTTCCAGCATAGAATTGTCAAAAAGCTTGGACCAAAGTTCAAAATAGCCTTCAAAATTGGGACTATGCAAACGTCCAGGTAAGATGTTGTGCGCTGCAGTTCGAGATGTCCTGGGGCACTTGTGTTTGTTCAACATAAATCCTTTCTTACCTTTATAAAACTGTGATGGCTGCACTCTTGTAGTTTCTCGGTATACATTGTCTGGAACTGGTACGTCTGGCTCTTCTTCATTTTCTTCTGATTGCTCCTCTTCATCAGAAATTTCATCGGCTTCCAAAAATTCGGTTTCTGGTTGAAAATTTGGGTCAGTATCTTCATCGTCAAAATCGCTGAACTCATGTTCGCTTTCTTTGTCCAACCACTGTTCTAAAAGCTGATCATGACTTGCAAAGGCTCCACTCGAAGTCCTTTTAGATCTGAGAGAATCTTGGCTATTATTTTTGTTAGCCATCTAAAAAAAACAAACAACATATTACACTCAATCATACAATTTTACTGACGTGTTGCTTGAACGACACTATGAACGTAAAACAATAACACTGAGGTGGTTGTTTCTCAGACACCTACCTTAACACTGATGTTGACTCGTAGACACTCTCCTTCACACAACAAGGGATGCGTGCGCAACGACGGCTCACTATACACTAACGCATTCCTTAGCATACGAGTGAAAGGTATTGAGGACGCGTGAGTTAACGTTTGAAATATAACGGTGAAATACCAGTTTCAGTGAGAATAGAATTAGAACAATAAAAATAAATTAAAAATTGAAAAAAGTTGGAAAGGAGACAGCATGTAGTTTTGGTCCGAAGAAGCTTCTCCAAAAGACACACAAGCTCCGAACCCAGTCAAGAAATATCACAACACCAGACCTACACAAACGTTTGTACATCTAACTGCGGACTATTGACGTATAGAGCCCATATCTCTGCCTTTTTTAAAGAAAAGAATCGTTTCTGTGGCAAAATCTCGATCTTCAAAATTTTACAAAGAGCTTTCAGACTGTAGAATTCGAATCAACGTAAGGTTTTATGATATGAAGTTTGTTGATCTTTATATTCAAGTCTGTGTCCGACGTAGGGTGTCTGATTATAAACAAGGCAATTTGGAGAACAAGCAAGTAGTTGTTATTACAAAACAAAGTTCCATAAGTTGAAAACAAAAAACCTGCGTATTCTCATTTGTTTACACTGTACGCGTATAATAGACCACATGCATCTGTCATGGCCAAAACTTAATAGAGATTCGAGAAACTTGTTGACAAATTGAGCCACAATTAGCATCTTAAAAATTGTGTACTATTGTCGAATAGGTTTTTTCAGCAACCGACGTTATTGCTTCAATTGATTTATTAAATATTCCAAACTGTTCAGCAAAACAAGGAGCTTTTTTGTATTTAAGTTTAACAGTTACCAAGAATTTTCATTTTCTGAAATTACCCTGAACATATCCTTCCGGTTCTGTTTTCCACGACGTGGACATCCTGCACGTGCACTTGAAGTCCACCCATCCAAGTTCAGCCATCAAATACGTGTTTAAATTTTAATAGTTCTAAGAAACGCCGAATGAATATCCATCATGTATTTCAACGAATGCAGCTTCTAGGAAAGTTAAAGATAGTACCTAGAAGAAGTCTTGTCAATTCCAAGCATTCGAAATGAATTTCTAAAAGCCAATTTACTGATTGTGCCATTTCGACTCAGTTTCCATCACGAACGAAAACCATATCAGAGTCCATTAGAACATAAACAACTTACAGCTGAGACTCAATTTGAGAAAAGTCATTTATCTAACTGGAAAATGCAAGCCTCGAATGGAGCATAAAACTTGTTTACTATTATTTCTATCACGTTGAACAGAACATCTTCTTTGATACTTCACTGCGAAGAGCCAAGTCAGTGTTCGGTTTTTTCAGGCGCAACCGAAGACTGTTTTTTCCCATAAACTGTTCGAAAACAAATTTCCAACTGCACTTACACTTTTACGATTTTCTTCGCCACTTTACCTCGAATAACACCTTGGCGTCTATCGAATTCGAAATGAAAAGTTTTATTCCTTAAAAGTCCTCTGCAATTTTAATGCATATTCCAAGGAAGGTGACAAATCTTCCCTCCCTAACTGTGCAACACCTGAGAGAGTCATACCTTCGTTTATACTCGACACGTCTGCTATAACCGGATGTGCATTTTTCGAATATGCTTCTATAATCTGCCGACACATCCAGAAGATTGCCTTTTGGCAAATGGAAACGATTTTGAAATGCTAATTTGCAAGTTTGAACACAACTTTACCGTATTCCCATCTACTTTCGTGCTCATAGATGCACGAGGGAAGTGGAGATCGAATCGATGGCAGTCTCCACATAAGTAGGTAGCTATGGGGTTTGGTTCGAGTTTTTGCACTCCCACATCAGGTCGGGGTGTAGAGTACGTTCGGGATTTCGGAAAAGATGAGCTATTTGAAAATCCCGGCAAAACCGCATTACACTTATCTGAATAAGAATAACGAGGAAAGTGCTTTCAATTACATTTGTAATGTGCAGCATCTTAGGGCGCATTACCGATCGGGGGAATCTGAAATGAATGCATGAAGGAAGTGGCGATGTATGAAATTACTAACACTCAGGTCTAGGGAATAATTAATGATTCGATTAGGAGCTTGGGATAGGGAATTGGTGAGTAATTCCTCATGGTAGCGATGACTACGGTGTGTATGTGTAGATGGAAAGTAGTAAATTGGCAACTGTACGTAATGGGAGGATGGAGCAGCTTATAGGAATTCTATATGCCCACCAATTAATAGCTTTGGGATATTACGCGTTATAAGGACACCAATTCGAGGTAAAAGTTTTTGATTGAAACGGGGATAGCAACCTAGCATGGAAAATATTGCTAAGGTTGGCAGAGTCCCTGAGAAAAAAAAAAAACCTTTTGTGATGACCAACCTGATGGACACTTACAGCAACCGCTAATGAGCTCTATATTGTTGTCCATATTGTCAAGGACTCGATCAATAGGAATCATAAACAAAGAGAAAATGGCACGGCTCAAGGGGCATTATGCGGCGTTGCTCCCAGGCATGGTCAAATCTACGAATGCTAAACACGTAAACAGTAAACAACTCGCAGCCAAAGGTTAAGAGCTTTGGCAAGTTTTAATTTGACATTAACAGAGAGAATAAATTAGCTAATTGACAAGTTTCTAAGAGACGCATTTTGGCGCGCCTTGAACACCAAAATTTTGTGAATTTTTTCTCGAAATATTTGATAGAAGATAGAAAAACCGAATTTCGTGGAATAAATGTGAAGCAAATTGCATTGGAAAAAGGATTACTGCAGACAAGTGCTTTGAATCCTTTAGTCACAAATAGTAGTGTGGCCGTACTACTGGCCGTAGTGGCCTTTGTTGGTCTCACCCTAGGAGAGCAAAAGAAGGAGAAGGACAAAAACATCGGAACAGTCATTGGTACTGATCTGGGAACAACATATTCATGTGCTGGTGTGTAGAATAATGGCCGAGAAATCATTGCCAACGGGGTAACCGCATTACGCCATCCATCGTAGCATTCACTGTCGACGATGAACGTCCGATAGGTGATGCTCCCAAGAATCAGTTGACAACAAATACTGGAATACAGTCTTGGATGCCAAACGACTGATCGATCGTGAATGGTCCGAAACCAACGTTCAGCACGACATCAAGTTCTTCCCATTCAAAGTGATCGGTAAGAACTCGAAACCGCACATCAGTGTCTCACAATGAGGAAAACCGCTGAAGCCTATGTGGGCAAAAAAGTCACGTCACTTCAACGATGCCCAACGTTAAGTCACCACGTACACCGACGTTATTGCTGGATTGAATGTTATGCGTATCATTAACGAACCAACTGCTGCTGCTATTGCCTACGGTTTGGGCAAGAAGGAAGGTGGAAAGAACGTTTTGGTCTTCGATTTGGTACTTTCGATGTGTGATTGGAAACCATCGACAACGGAATATTCAAAGTCGTTGCAACAAACGGCCACACTCATTTGGGTGACAAGGATTTCGATCAACGTGTAATGGATCACTTCATCAAGTTGTACAAAAAGAAACGTGGAAAGGACATCCGCAAAGACAAGCGTGCCGTACAAAAACTCCGTCGTGAAGTCGAGAAAGCGAAGCGTGCCCTTTCATCCAGCCATCAAGTAAAGATTGAAATCGAATCAAGTCAAGTCGCGGAAGTTCGAGGACCTTACCATAAACCTCTTCCGCGTCTTGGAAGAGGCCGACGTGAACAAGAAAGACGTGCACGATATCGTATCAGTCGGTGGCTCGCCATGTATTCGAAAGGTACAACAACTGGTGGAGGACTTCTTCGGTGGCAAGGTGCCGCCGTACAAGTTGATGTTCTCTCCGGTAGATACCGATGCTATTGTCCTGCTCGATGTCCTATTGACTATGGGTATCCAAACCGTCATCGACATCGATCGCATGATCAAGGACGCCGAGAATTTCGCCGATGAAGACAAAAAACTCGAAGAACGTGTCGAATCCAAGAAGGAACTGCTTAAGGAACCAAATCGGCGATAAGGAAAAACTCGGTGCCAAATTGAGCGATGAAAAGAAGACCAAAATAGAGAAACCATCGACGAGAAGATCAAGTGGATGGATAGCTATGCCTATGCTGATCCTGGAGAATACAAAAAAACAGAAAAAAGACCTCAAAAACGTGGCCAAACTACTCGTATACCAAGAACAAGGTGGCGTACCATCAACTGCCGAAGAAGGCGACGGCCTTAAGGACGAACTATAAGAGAGCAAAAATGTGAATCTTTTGAGGCGGAATGCTAAAGATTGACGGGGAGATCGCAACACGCGGAGTGCGTTTCATAAAAAGCTCTCCATCATCTTCTAAGGCGCTCATCCTTGAGTCCTTTTCATTCCACCTTACAAAAAAAAAAAAAAAAAACTGAGAAAGAACTGTTAAGAGTTTAATGAAGACTTTGAGACTTTTCAGTAAGAGGAATCCTGTAGTACCGTAATCAAAACAAAAATAAAAAGTTCCGTTCGATTTTCCGAAGGGGACGAGAATAATCAGTATCGATATGGTCTGCTCATGCCGCGTATATTACTACTCATTATTCCAAAATTTTGGATGAGTTTGGTCTTGTCAGGTTAGAGCATGAGGTCATTTTTGATAGCCCACTAAGTAACAGAACACAAAACCTCGTACTAAACCTCAACTGAATCTTCGATCATTCCAAGGGGAAACTAATATAGGTATATATTTGAACATCGTTTGGATAGATATGAAATTTACAATAAGACAACACCTATGGAAGCTCTTTTGTGAACATTGAAAATAATAATGGACCAAGAATAGAACCTTTGGGTACACCATTGCAAAAGGACGAAAGAACTTGGTTAGTAAGATACGAGAAGATTAACTCTTTGATGGGATTACAAAAGATGAATAGGGAAGACACCTTTTGGCAAATAATTGATGGGTCAAGTACTTTCGAGAAGGCAAGTAAGACTACTAAGGGCGATTTTTCTTTGTCTATGGCTCATTCTATGCCTTCAGTTACCATTAATAAAGCTGCAACATAGTTGTCTCTTTTAAGAAAGCCTGTTTGCATAGAAATTCTTTCGTTCACTTTTGGTCTTTAATGTTTCGTCTAACTGCTTTGGATGAAGACGTGGAAATAGTTATAGGCCGATACTCAAGGACGTCAAATTTCTTGGGGCCTGGAATAATTTTTGCTTTCTTTCATAGCGTAGAATAGGTCGAAGTCATGATAATAGTAATGAAAATATGGGTGATATGAGGATATATAAATAAACATTTTAACAAAAACATGATGAATATTATCTGGAACAATGGATTTAACCTTAATGAAGAAAAGTGCACCATTGCTTGAATAAGCATCACCCCTACTTAATTCAAGCGTATCGTCTCGAGTATTATTTGAGACTGATGTAGACACGCTGAGGGCGGAAGGCAGCAGAGGCGAAGTGAATATTTAAAACATCAGGGTTAATATCACCAACATAAAGTGGTTTATTTGCTTTACGTTTACTAATATCACAAACCTGTTTCTGGCGAAATCTGGAGAATCAGTCGTAGCTGAAGTTCGAATTGTAATAATTTATCCTAGCCGACCTTTTAAACACTTTAACATGATTTCTGCAAGTGTAATACTCATTGTGCATATTAATAAAACAAAATCGTCTCCAGAGAAAATCCACTTTTCTCTCTAACAAAAGCTTCTTATTTGCTGTAAAGTGATATCCAGCAACAAGTTTCATTTTGAATCAAAGAAATATGCAACACTTTCGTGTTATTATCACTGTTTTGTAGTGAGTCTTCACTATTTCAACAACACTTGTACGAATACTTGTAGATTCATATTATATGACTGGCAATATAAAAGATAGTTGAACTATTGCAGTTCAACGATAGACCAACATTTAAAACGACACCTCTTGTTGGATGGCCCATATGTACATATCTATGCATATTCGAGATGGACAAGGTAGATGCATTTTGTAACTAAACGAAACGCGAGTAAAATTAACTATTTGGAGAATATCACAACACTTGTGCAAGAAAACGCTTGATACTGACAATAGGCAGTACGTACTTTTCGAAATGCTTCCATAATATTATCTCCCTTTGATAAGTCTTCACTGTTCCACAACATAGTTGGAGTGTATATCGCCACACCTAAATACCTCTTTATGCTTATTTATCAATAATAATGATAATTAACGTTGAGAGTTCAACAATGGTCGTAAATTTAAAATGACACCTCTTACTGGATAGATCTTTACCTACCCGTCGTGCAGATCTTGGAAAAAGTTTATAAGGCATCGTTGAGTTTACGTATTTCTTCCCCAGGAACATCTTCTAAGCGAACACTTAGAGAGCATATCTACATTGAATCTTAACTTAATTATATGTTACCTAATTGGAAAAATAAATTTTAAGCTACAATGTGCCGTAAAATTAATCATCCTATCGGAATAATTTTTGCAAATGACGTCGTACGTCAGTCATATTTGACATTTGTGAACTATACAGCTGTGGTATACAAACAAATAAGCAATGGAGCGCTATACTTCGCAAGAGCGTGTAATGATTGTGTCGATCTTTTTGACCAGTTAGTCGGTGGTGTTAGCACAGAGTGAATTTTTACGTTGATTTCCTAATCATGTCGCACCAACTGGGGAAATATTCCGGCGCCTAGCTACTCGACTTGAACAGACTGGAACGTAATTGGGCGTAATTGGGCATCACCAGAGGGACCCTACAGCGAATTTTAGTGAAAGATTTAGACATGTTCCCGTACAAAGTGGAAACGGTGCATCAATTAATACCTCAATTAAAGCCATCCTTAATCTCAACAACGAAGAGAATGATTTTGTGTCGAAAATCATCATGAGCGACGAGGTGCATTTCCACTTAAGCGGTTACGTCAATAAGCAAAATCTTTATTTCTGGCGCACTGAAAATCTGCGTGTGTGATAATATCCATTCAAAATCACTGTGTGGTATGGCGTAAACGCGGGAGGAGTGATTGGTCCGTATTTTTTTCAGGACGCCATCTGCAATACGGTCACTGTTACTGGCGAACGCTACAGGGCCATGATAAATGGGGCTTGGTGATCATGTAAACATGTGGTTACAACGAGACGGTGGAACCGCACACACAGCACGAGCCAAATTTAAACCGAAGTTATTTTATTTTCTTTTTTTTTGCGATAGAGCTCACGAAAGCTCAGATATGGTGTCTCTCATTCATATTAGTTTCTTTTTATTAAAGGTGAGGGAGCTGTTGCCGATACTGAACAACAAATATCGAGGCTAACATTCTTAACACTAATATTTAGAGTTTTCATATTGGCTTGAAAAGTGTCAAGCTTTCTGAGAAAGGACTCTGATATTAAATTGCTTGTTGAGCCCAAAGAATTTTGGATCTGAACTTTACCCACTTTTTGCTGTTGGGTCAAACATTCTGTTAAATTTTACCTAAAAAATAAAATTAAGTGCTAAGTATTTAAAGTGCTAAAATTGCTAAATTTTGACCAATAGAACGTTCGTATGAGTATCGCTGAGGAGTTCTTCAATAGCGTTAATGTTGATCCAGATTTGTTGGAAAAGGTCATCATTGGTGGCCAAACATGGGTATAGGATTATGACGTCGAAACCAACGCTTAATAATCCCAACGAAAGAGACCAAAAACCAAAAGAGGCAGGACAAAAAAAAGCACCTCAAGTTCGGTGAAATGCGAAAGTTTTGTTCACTGTTTTCTTGGATTGACATGGCTCATCATGAGTTCTTACCGGAAGATCATACTCGTACGTTCGAAAAAGAATATTACCTTGAAGTTATGGGCCGTTTGCGTGAAGCAGTACGAAGAAAACGCCCGGATCTATGAGAACATAATTGATGGATGTTGCTTCAGGATAATGCATCTGCTCACTCATCGTTGCTTGCGCGATTTTTTTGGCTAAGAACAATATTCTAATAATGTTTCGGCCACCGTATTTACCACACCTAGCCTCCTGTGAAAACCTTCCGCCAAAGCTGAAGCCAAATAAAAGGAGGGAGATTTACCATGATTGAGCAGATGAAGGCCGCCAAAGACTGGAAACTATATAATGTATTCTGCAATCATAGTCTGTCCCCCTTTACAACTGACACAGTTCTAAATGACTCTGAATTCAATGAAGCAATAAAATAAAATCATCGCTCTCTCCACAAAGAAGCAATCTATCAATCGGAACTACCTCGAACCCATTTACAGGCCCAGCTTGGGAATGTAGAAGCCCTTAAGATACCTTCCTGTTTTCGTTCAATTCGTTCATTTCATTCATTAGGTTGAAAGACAAAGTTTACAGAATATGACTGAATAGGGACAGTTAATTAATAGTTAAGATAGTGAAGCTAGCCTAAAGCATTTTTGGCTGACATAAGACAATCCGTCTTCGAAAGCGTGGTGCACCTTTGACATCGAAAAGAAATCGATGTAACCAAATCTGTGCATGTTGGGCTGTTAAAATATCAGTACTGTAAAAACTGCTCATGTTTTCAGCCACTTTTCTTGCCTTTTCACCTTTATCGAAGAAAAACTGTAAAATATGGCGTACTTTCTCTTTGTTGGAGTCCATCTTTGACGCATGCTCAAACAAAACTGAACTAACGAATAACGAAACTTTCAGAGAAATCTTAAAGCCCTCTTTAAAACTTCATCTTTCCCTTTAGTAAATGTTTGATAAACAAGAAGGAAGGAAAAACATTTTTGAATATTTAACATAAGTAAAGAAAGTACACAGAAGCCTCTATGCCCTTCAGAAACTCACCAAACTAACAATGCAATCAAGGCCGTTCCGAAGCCTCTTTTGTCGTCTGGATATGTGACCCATTTACACCATCTCGGGTTTTCGCGAAATACGATCATGATTAGTTGGTGCAGGATTCAAACCCCGTGTCTTCGGGGTTGAAATATTTCATGTAAATGGACCTGAATCATACTCTGTTCATTTAAGGGCACGTGTTGGGACATTATTTTTGATGAATAATTTTGAATAGGATCATAAGTAAGAACTTGCCTCATGCATCAAACAATTTTTTATTATCGTTCCTACACATATATTTTTGTAAATGAAGCTTCAATCGAAACCCTTAAGAAATATTTTTATTTCATCCCAAAAGGCAATCATTTTATATTTATAGGACAGTTATAGAAACCTCACTATACTACTTATAGTAATTATTTTTTCTTTCCAAAATTCATTAAAAAAAATTTTATGCCAAACATACTCCTCTTCGGCGTGTTGTCACTTGCTAATGAAATCCAAACAAGACGACTACGCTTCATAGCGGTTGGGTTTCCGATGAAATGAATATTTTAGTTTACTGCGACTATAAAAATAAAAGAAAAATATTTTTGTTTTTAAATCAATTGTTATTATTTCGCTCCGATGAAAAGAACATAAAAACATCCATTCACGCCAATGTTTACATTTTTGTGCTGAGGTGTGAATTTTCAGCTTGATCATGGCTATTTAAAATCCTTGGTTTTATTATTATTTTGCGTTGATATTCAAATTGAAAATATTTTCATTCTCCAATATAGGAGAATTTTGTTTTATTACAGGCTTTTGCTACCCGCAGAATCAGGCCTATTTTTCTACCTGATACCTTGTTTTATTGTATTTGTTATATTTTCCAGAGACAAAAGGGGAGGAATATGAGCTACACTCATCGGCATTAAAGGTGCGCCTTCTGGTGCGAATAAGGGCGGACCATTTATAGAGGAAATTTTTCGCGGTGTCATCCTCTTGATCACATGCAACACTGATGAGCATCTCACCAATGCTAATGACGTTGAGATGTAAAGCAAATGCGGACCTATTATGAGTGGTCGTTTATGATGCATATAAGTTATATCTTTAGGTAAAGCTTTTTTTTCAGACAACAATATGTGTTCAAAAAGTCAATTTATTTTCAGGATAAATTTACCAACCACGTCTGTGTGCCCGCAAAATCAAGGTAAACCCAGAGCGGGTTTTTGCCCTTCGAAACCCATAATTTAGCTCAGCGGATATCTCTTTTCTCATAGTCTCAGAGTACCTAAAACCCGTTTGAGAAAGAGTGAATTCATTTTCTCACTTTGTTCAAAGATATTACTTTTTGGTGATAGCGTTAAGTATTATTTTACAAGCAACTTGGCCGTCCCTGTATGTACAAATAACCTTCACTGTACTTAAATCCTCTCCCAAGTTCATCTGAAACTCAATACGGATTGTGCCAAAACCTACCTATCAAGTCAAGATATGGCCTTCATTGTGCACCCCATCATAAAAATATCATTCAATCTGATGAGAAAGATTGTTTTGCAAAATAGACAAGCCGTTCCCATACAGCTATTCAGTAAGAGGTTCATTGTAAATTAATAGAAAAATAAAACATTTTTATAAAAAGGGATAATATTTTTACTTGAATCTAATTTCAAAATGGTAATTAGTGCTTTACAATTGCACCAAATGCCTGCCTTGGCTCTAACTAGAAATAATATCATAATTTTTTCGATCAAATTTTTTACCACCTTTTTACATGATTACGCCTATATTTCATGAACCAAAACTCTGTTCGTACGTACTCGTCAATCGTTGGAAGTACATTTCCATAGACAGTAGTATATTTTTCGTAGAAAAGGTCGGCCTTCGGTTGAATTCTCCGATTCCATAAATCACGCGTCCAGGAAATTTGTCACATTGTCATTCTCAGTCATTGTTTAAACAGCTGTTTTGCATATGGCGTCGTCCTGCAGAAAATAAACGTCCTTCATGTCCATAGCACCAACTTCAGCGAAATATATACTGCCTACCTCGATTGGTAGCACAATCCATTTAGCAAAACCGTCGCACCAGCATCAGTTTTCCGAAAATATGGCCCAATAACATCGCCAGTCTAAACATCGCGCCAAACTTTGTTCGTTGTGCACGGAGAGTTGTCGTACTCTTTCTATTGGGCATTCGGAGTTTTATTTGTTTACATTACCCAGGCTAATGAGCCACATCACTTACAACATTTTAGATTTTATCGGGTTGCGGACAAGCCCTGATCTTGAGCTTTCAGTACTCGTAGCCTTTCAGCGACTGCGAGATTTTCAGCTGACATTGCTGATGAACACAATTTTGAGTTTTGGCATCTCTAACCTGTCCGAATGTTTATCGACTTTGGTCCATCTCTACCAACAACTTTTGTCATTTTTCTGCCAGTATGCGGATTCCGCGAATGTGGCGACAGATAGGTAGTGAAAAAACACCATTTAACGTCATTCAGCTTTAACTCGTATGGTACACACTTTTAGAATATTCAGGTCTTTCAAACGAATTAAAATGGCTTGTAAGTTACAGCCAATGAATCTGCATGTTCTAGAAGAGTTATTGGCATGGATTTTAATCTAGTACTTGTAATGCCTCCATCGCGACACGGTGTAAACTTTCTTGGAAATGCTTAAATAAAGTTGTATGCCGCCCGCCGTATTCACCGGACATTGGCGTTTTCGAATATCACTTGTCAGTTCGATTTCACTGACTGACTTTTATGAAGGTACCAAAAAGTGGGTTACAATAGTTCTTAGATAGCTTTAAATGACGTGTTGGCTTAGCAATTCACGTGTTGTGGAATTCATATGCTGCTAGAAAGTTGGGGAAAAATAATGGCAAGCAAAGGACAAAACCTTCAGTGACATATTTTTTTTACAGCTTACTTTTGATGCTTTATCATTTTTAACCAAAAACAAAAACCGCACGATTTTATTAAGGATCCGAAAAATATGGCAATTTTTCAAGATGATCCCTTATAAGTAATCGATAGTGATGTAGCATCTCTTCACCATCATGAGGTGCACATATCGGAAGAATATTTCATTGCATCTGGAGCTAAAATTAGATTCCTGGATGCAGCTGATCTACCCAAAGTACGAACTTCCCATTCAGCAGGTTCGATTCAGTAGGTACTTTAAAGACAGTCCACATCTTCCAACAGAAATTATTTTCGCCCTGTAGAGTACCGATAAAAAGCCGTGTAGTACATTGTAAAAATGGATAACAGACAGTACGTCCCATTTACCTATTGGAAGAAATGAATGACACACAAAACACAGCGGTGAGCAAAATTGAATACATAATTCGAAGTTTTCTGATTTTTTTCTCCTCTAATAGACTTAATTAGTATTTTTTACAAACATTTTATTTCCAATTATATTGTTAATTGGTTATTAAATTTCTACATCCAAATTCTTAATGGTTTCAATCAGATTTTTTGACCACTCCGTTTGTTTTCTGAGTCATTTTCTGGTGCTCTTCGGACTCCCCTATCTTCCTCTTCATAATAACTCCCGGCTTGGTATTGGATTTAGGTCCAGGCATTATAAATTATACACCGTATTAACACTTCTTTTAAATAAGATCAGGATGAAATTGTGCACATAGCTAGAGTCTAAAGTGATTGTTATAGGCTAATACAATATAATTTTAGAAAGGTTGTACCATGGACGAAGAATCACCGAAAAATGCTCTCATTGACTTAACGAGGGACTTTTTTTTTCACGCGCACTACCTGCAGGTCACTTGAACAATGTCGATCAAATTTTCCATGGTGAGTATCATCAATATCACTGCACACAAGTAATGATAAAGCATACTAATATTGGGTCTATAACTTAATTCGTGCGGTTTGCTAAGAGATGGCGTAACATGTTCCATTGGAACATGCGTTGGAAAGCTACTGTCATTGTACGTCATTTCAGTATATGTCATTCATTTGAAGCGTAAACAACAATAATTTTTTTTCACTCAAATATGTCGAACTTTGTGATTGAAAAAGTGTTTTTGCGGGGAGTTCTTCTTCATTACTTTAATATGAAGAAAACTGTTGCCGAAAGTCATCGTATTTTGGTGGAACTTTATGGTGAACATGCGCTAGCTGAGCGAACGTGCCAAAAGTGGTTTGCACGATTTAAAAGTGGTGATTTTGGCTTGAAAGACGATGAACGTCCTGGGCAGCCAAAAAAGTTTGAAGATGAAAAACTGGAAGCATTACTCTATGAAGATTGTTGCCAAACACAAGAAGAGCTCACAGAATCTTTGGATGTCACTCAAGCAGCCATTTCAAAACGTTTAAAAGCAGCTGGATATATTCAAAAGCAAGGAAATTGGGCTCCACATGAACTCAAGCCGAGAGAGGTCGAAAGGCGGTTTTGCATGTCCGAAATGCTGCTGGAACCCCACCAAAGGAAGTCATTTTTGCATTGGATTGTTACTAGTGATGAAAAATGGATCCATTACGACAACCCCAAGCGCAAAAAATCATATGTGAAACCCGGCCAACCAGCCAAATCAACGGCAAAGCCGAGTATCCATGGCGCGAAGGTAATGCTCGGTATTAGGTGGGATCAGAAGGGTGTGCTGTATTATGAGCTGCTAAAACCGGGTGAAACCATCAATGGACAAAGCTACCGAACACAATTAATCCATTTGAAGAGAGCAGTAGCCGAAAAAACGCCCGGAATATGCGACCAGACACGAGGCAATAATTTTCCATCATGACAACGCCCCATCTTGCTATTCCGGTTAAGAACTATTTGGAAAACAGTGGATGGGAAGTTTTACCCCACCCGCCTTATAGCCCAGACCTTGCCCCTTCTGACTACTATTTGTTCCGGTCGATGCAGAACGCCCTCACTGAAATACGGTTCACATCAGAGCAGAATATCAAAAATTGGCTTGATTCATTCTTGGCTGCCAAGCCGGCGCAGTTCCTTTGGGATGGGATCCACAAACTGCCAGAAAGATGGTGAAAAGTCATAGCTTGACATGGGCAATACCTTGAATAATACTATTGTACATGTTTTTTTTAAATAAACGTTCAAATTTTGAAAAAAAAACCGCACGAATTAAGTTATATACCCATACACGGGATTTCTACTACTTTCAAAAGGATCGAATGTTTCACTGATTTCAAAAAACAAAAAGAAAAGCTTTGAAAACATATCTGAAATTGTGAAATACATAAATACTTTGAAACAATACGAACCTCGAGAAGAAAGTCAAACAAAAATATTAAAGAAATAGTTGGTTTACGTCGCGATAAACTAGATGGAGAAGATTTATTGAAACTACTAATTGTGATCTCAAGAAATTTAAAAATGATGTGAAGTCGGTTGGCTACAAAAAAAAATGAACGCTGTAAATATGAAGCTTGTGAGTTAGAATTCTATGTGAGTTAGATTTTTGAAGTGGAATAAACAATAAAAAAATTAAGAAAAGGACAATCAAATTAATAAATAAACAAATATATTAAAAGATTAAATAAAATAAAAAAAATATATATGTATATGTATGAATAATAAGTAATAAACAGAATAGTAAATAAATATATGAATAAATAAATAATATATGTTAAAAAAAGGATATTTGGATTTAGATTAATTTTCAGTTGAAAAAAAGTATCGTCTTAAAAGAATTAGAAGTGATTCCAAAAAAAAAAAACAGATTTTAAGTCGCAAAAAAAATCTCTGGAAATATTGTTGAACAAAAAATACCAAACTTAACAACATCAGTATTCCACACACATTGCCAGAATCAATGAAAGCGATGAATTAAAAAAAAAATATCAATAAAACGGTTTAATAGAAGTTCGCTCAGCTCAATTATTTGCGAACCGCGCATCGCCTTGCATCGCTGGTAATAAAAAATAAATAAAAAACATGGCTAGAGGCCCTTGTTCTTAAAATGGTTTTACAATAGTTAATCAGTACTTCAATATGCAATGACGAGTTAAATAAAATTGGCATGGAGTTATTATGCAAACGTATATGCAACCGGTATCTCTCTAAGGACTACTAATTCGAGCTCTAGAAGCCCTTCCAAAATCCCAACCTTGTAAATCGTATCAGGTATCTGTTATGCAGTAATACGCTGAAAGGCGTTGGCCCAGAATTGACATCATTATTTGTTGTCGCGATACACGAAGCAGAAAAAGACGTCACCTCCATATACACAGACATTCTCTATAAAAACAATAAATTCGAGTTCTAGAAACTCAACAAATATTGAAAAACGTCCTGTTCTTATATACATAGATAATATATTTAGGCGGAATTGAAGTGAAAAGAAGACAAACGCGGAAGAAAAGAAAAAAATGAAATCTCTCTTGAAATTGAAAAAATCTGAAATTGAGTCTTGCACTTATAACGAAACCTACCTTAGAAATGAGCCTTCGAGTCCAATACTGGAGTAGCGCAGGACAACAGGCTAACTAGAATGGCTTATTGGCCACACTATTTTTATGACTATACGTCCTTCTAGTGGGTATGTATTTCTCTTATATGAGAATTTTGAAAGCATTTGTATGTAGGGTTACAATGTAGGTTACAGTTTTAGGCACGATCTTACTCAAAAAATGAGATGACTTTTTATTTTCCTCGAAAAATATTTATTTATTCATGAATACCTATTCCATCCTATGTTCAGCGGAATCCTCCTTATAAACGTGCGCCCGATTTTTTCAATCTTTGAAGCCCTTCTATTATACGCTTTTGGTATAGTCTTGAGCTCTTCCAACCGTGGAAAATCTCCGTTCGTTCAGGAGTTTGTTAAATTTTGGGCAGAGAAAAAGTCGCAGGGAACCAAGTTCGGTGAATATGATGGCTGAGGCATGTTCGAGCGGCACTTAACTTCGAGGCAATATTCTTTGTTGACGGTACTACCTTCCGGCAAGAACTCATGGTGTAAAACAGTGAAAAAAACATTTGACCGAACTTGACGTGCTTTTTTCGGTCTTGGCTCTTTTAGTCGTTTCCATTGGGATATTTGGGCTTTATTTTGGGGGCCATAATCGCATAACAAATATAATATTTTTTTTTATTTTTATTTTTTAAAACACATTTACCTTAGACAAAAATGCTTAAAACTAGCTTAAATAACAACTTAGGCTAGCTTTGGCTAAGAAAGGTGATATTTTAAAGAAGAACTTAGCATCAGATCATTTTTTTTACAAAGAAACTTATAACTAAAAATAACTTAACCCTACCTCAACCAGGGCTAATAACTCCCTTAACCTGCCCTTACCTACTCTAACCTCTCCTAACCTACCCTAATCTATGTAAGCCTGCCATTGGCATGTGGCAATCTTTGCCTTAGAGAGGCTGACATATTAAAGTTAATCACTGACACATCCCGCTCCAGCCACGAAAAGCGTTGATGCTGTCGGACGACATCTCTCCGATCTTAGTGCGGCACTGATCTACTAACCCTGAGGCGCTCGGGCTCACGGAGCGCAATATCGCGTTCGTAGAGTAGTCGTCGCTCCACGGACTACGGGCCACGTGGAATCCGCCAATTCATTCTGGATCAGACCACATTGATTCAAATAGAGAAATGCCTCTGGGGGGACAAAGCCGCTAAGGCGCACTGTCTCGTGGTACATGTAATTAGGGAAGTAAGCCCCGCATTGTCCTCGCAACATGACCCCGGATCAGTTTTATCCACCCGTACAATCCTGGCCCTATTGTACGTCGTTCGGGTAAAATGCGTGTACTCAGGTTCGGGTGTTCTATGTAATCCAAGATAAGTTATGAGACATTGTCTTTCAAATACCCTAATCCTTTCCATTAAGCTGGCTCTCACATTGAATCACACGGGACATTTTTCTTTTCAAGTATTTTTTTTGTTTTCTTATTATATTTAACTTATTTTAGACAAAAATGTTTAGGTCTAGTTTAACAATCTTATCTAATTAAAATTACCTTACTGGCCCTGTGCGGGCTCTTTTAAGCAGACAGCACATTCTTAAAACTATGTCTTTCGACTTAATTAATAACTTAATTAACATAAATTAATAAATGAATAATAAAAGCTAAGAAAATTTTACAAAAAACAAAAACTTATCATCTGGCCACACGGTCCATAGGCAATTATGGGCCTCATTAAGGCCATGTAGCAGATTACCTTCACTCACTTAAATGACAATTCACGAACCAAGTTGGCTGCTATGAAACATCCATCTTATGGGAGCGAAAGCGCCCCTAACCCTCGCCAGAGCAGAGCATGTTTGACAAAATAGAGATACTGGTGTAGCCAGATTTCAAGGTATCTGACTACATTTTGTTTCGTCAATAAACGCCCGTCCGGTCCAAAAATTAAAAATCTGCGCCAATTTTTTCTAGTGTCTCGAGAGGCCCTAGGCAAAGGCGTTCTGAACAAAATAGTTTCTGATTTCTGGAAGTTGATTTACAACTTCCATTCATCACAATACTGCTGAATTTTTTTCGAAGTCATGCTGCAAGAGAATGACAATCACTTTTTTTCGCTTCAGCGACTCTCGATCGCCAATGATCGATATCATTTCTAAGGTAGAAGTACCTAGAAGGTAGATCCACCTTCTCCTGTGGATCCTCGATCACGAAAAAGATGTCATCCAGGATGGCGCAGCAAATGTTCATTGTCTGACGTTCTCGGAAGCTTCAGATCCTGAATGTCAGGTGTTTCTCCGAGAAAATGTGTTTATTTGCATTAACACATTCGAGCTGTTGGATTTTAGAGCACGAATTCTCTATGCAGTGCGTCGATTGTAGCGTTTCGGTATAAGGTGATATCGTACCGTCGCGTCGTTGGCGTGGTATCGTACTGTCAGTCGTCTGCTTAATTTCATATCCATTTGTTTGAGCATCCTCAGCATCTTCTCTCACAGTTATTGAGCGATTCGCCATAACAATTTTCTTCACTCCCTTAAAGTTGTTATCCGTTGAAAATGTTTCAAATAGAGGAATCGCAGGTGTGCGATGTCACAGAAACACTGTTAGACAGCATAAGACCCAAAAAAAAAAAGATTTCTTTGTCGTGAAAAACCGATTCGCAACTACCAAGGAGTTAAGGACAGGATTGACTGAGAGATGCTCTATTAAGACTAGCACGTAAACTATTCAACTCTGGCTAAATGAAGTGAGTCTTCAAACACGTAGACCTGAAAAAGGCAGCTTCTCTCAGCGGCAATAAAGAAGTATAGATGGATTTCGGCAGAGCGGCACCAGGAATGGACCGCCAACAATAGAATAAGTGTCATCTCTGATGATTCTAAACTTTATTTGATATTGAATTTGACAGTCGAAAGTTGATTTGTGGCTTGTATACTTCGCCATTTTACGATAAAAAGATTAACTTTAGAACAAAGTATGCAAATTGTGTAAACTTATTTTGAAAATTATGGTTTGAGTCGTCGAACTTATCTGGCGCTGCGTCCATTTTACGGTCGTCATAATCGTCCATCTGATCAAGTTATTCAGAACACGATGGATTGTTTTCGCACCACGTGCGCTCTAGTGGATAATACGCATCCCCAAAGACGACAAAACTGTAGCACCACTGAAATTACTTTTGCAACTTTAATATACCAGCGTTTACCTGCTCTTTGTCATTTTTAGACAAATTGTAGACACTGGGTCATAAGTCAATAAGTCAATAATTCCAAGTATGGAAAGAAAACGTAAGTGCAGCACACCTGCCTAATTTGAATTTCATTATTCATTCAGGCTAATGCTGTAGATAAACTCTGACCATGATAGAGAATAGAATAATAGAAAAGATAGAATAGGAAACTCAAATACATCAAAAAAGCTTAATGGCTAGTTGGAAATTGAGTGGTACCAGCGGTTGCCAGTACATACATATATATTCTGACTACTTCTCACATGCGGCTGGATACCATGATAAACTCTACCCTAAGGCTTAGCCTCACAAACTCCCCCTCAAAGCTCTTCTAAATTCCAGCATCATCTGCTATTGATAAATATTTAATTGTGCGTAATTACCTCAGCCGTCCACACGGTGCTAAGTACCTAACACATGAACTCCAGTGAACAGATAAACTTTGAAATTCGGTTTGTTAGCTTGCTGCAGAATAATTTTCTTCGAAACATCTACAACTACTGTAGGTCCCTACCACAGTGCATGATTTATCTATGGCCCCCTACTGTGCTATCCTTCTTCTGGCTCACCTGTTGTTCAAGTAGACAATTATCAACCTCGTCGAGATACAGCAGGAGGTGGTTAAGTGCGACAAGAGGACGAAATGACAAAGTGTGCAGCGAGTGAAATAATAAAAACGAGGTAACGATCGCGATAAGAGAGATTCAATTAAAACCCGCGGGTGCGGCTACTGCATACTGCAGCTGACAACAGATCGCTGCAGGGCATAGCCTAATTAACTGCACATGGCGTGAGGTGCACAGAGTGTTTATACGAATAGTAACTATTGTTCAAAGCTGTCAGGATATTAAATTTCATATGTCAGCAGTACAAACATTAATGTGACTTTTGTTTCTGCTGCAAGGCAGCGGGGATAGTCACATGTTAGTCGCCGGTGGGGTTGGGGCGCGTACATGTGTGAAGATGAACGTTGTTTCAACATGGAATTGTGTATTTAAATTCCTGTAGATAACAATCAACAAACGAATGCCTGGGCAATATGTATCGCGCATTAAATTAAATTCGAATTCAATTAATTCCCCCCCCGGGATGTGGCGTCTTTGTTTGTGCGTGGTGATTATGTGTGTGTTTATGACTTTAGGGCAATTGATTGACGTTATAAAGAGGATATGGACCTTGATGACATTCAAGTTGTCGCACCTGGTCAAAAATTGACTCCAGCTCCTTGCACCTGGTGGCCTGAAACTACTGAGCCGATGTTGTTTTCCTATGTCTCCGACATCACTTTATAAAGACCTTTAGGCTGCTGTTACTCTTACTCTTTTCCAATATATTCGAACCTCTGGGATACGTTTTTGCACTATTCTAGGGTATTTTGTTTGAGAGCTACCCGAATTCCGACAGACTCTTAACTTCCAAGCAACATAAAGAAGAAAGCGAACTTGTCAATCAGTATAAAACTTCAAAACGGGTCATAAAGAGGCAGCATGGTAAGCGCAACCTTCAAAATGTCTATTGTCGCACAGGCTGTGTCTACTATTAAAACCACTTGTCCTAAACTAGTACATTCATCAATTTACTAGTTCCGGCAATAAAAACTCGTTCGTCATGGTACTGTATCGCTCACCAGTCATAGTAACCCTTGAGCCCCAATATGTGCGAATTTCAGCGCCCCGGAAGTGCACATCCGATCAGATGATGAACTTCGACCAGAAATTGTCCATTTAGTCAACAAATTTCTTCTAAAGAAACCACATGAAACATAATTGGGAAAGTCAGGTCTGAATAGTGGGCAGCCTTCTGCGCTATTTCCAAGTCGAGAAAGCCACCGAGGAGGCTGAGGAACGCTGTCGACAAATTGGACTACGGGGCGTGTACGTAACATTTTCCCGATTTTGGTATCTCCTCCCTTCCTGACCCGGTCCACTAATTTTGTCTGAAGGAGCCACATGGAACGTAACTGGGAAAGTCAGATCTGAATAGTAGGCAGTCTTCTGCACTGTTTCCAATTCGAGAAAGCCACCGAGGAGGCTGAGGAACGCTGTCGACAAATTGGACTACGGGGCGTGTACGTAACATTTTCCCGATTTTAGTATCTCCTCCCTTCCTGACCCGGTCCACTCATTTTGTCTGGAAGGACCACACCAAACGTAACTGGGAAAGTCAGATCTGAATAGTAGGCAGCCTTCTGCGCTATTTCCAAGTCAAGAAAGTCTCCGAGAAGGCTGAGGAAGGCATCGTCATCTCGAATGACGGGGCGTATACGTAACATTTTCCCGACATTGGTATCTCCCTCCTTCCTGACTCGGTTCACTAAATTTGTCTGAAGGAGCCACATGGAACGTAACTGGGAAAGTCAGATCTGAATAGTAGGCAGTCTTCTGCACTGTTTCCAAGTCGAGAAAGCCACCGAGGAGGCTGAGGAACGCTGTCGATAAATTGGACTACGGGGCGTGTACGTAACATTTTCCCGATTTTAGTATCTCCTCCCTTCCTGACCCGGTCCACTCATTTTGTCTGGAAGGACCACACCAAACGTAACTGGGAAAGTCAGATCTGAATAGTAGGCAGCCTTCTGCGCTATTTCCAAGTCAAGAAAGTCTTCGAGAAGGCTGAGGAAGGCATCGTCATCTCGGACGACGGGGCGTATACGTAACATTTTCCCGACTTTGGTATCTTCCTCCTTCCTGACTCGATAAATTTGTCCACTAATTTTGTCTGAAGGAACCCCACGAAATGTAACTGAAAAAGTCCTATCTGAATAGTAGGCAGCCTTCTACACTGTTTCCAAGTCGAGAAAGCCACCGAGGAGGCTGAGGAACGCTGTCGACACCTCGGACTACGGGGCGTAACATTTTCCCGATTTTGGTATCTCCTCCCTTCTTGACCCGGTCCACTAATTTTGTCTGAAGGAACCACATGAAACGTAACTGGGAAAGTTAGATCTGAATAGAAGGTGGCAATCCGCATTGTTTTCAAGTCGAGAAAGTAGATGGGGGAGCTGGATAATGGTGTCGACACATTGGACTGACGCGGCGCGAGGTGATGGACTCCACTTTAAAACAAAACATCTTCAAGTCTTTCACCAAAATGCACTGCAGAGTCAGCGTATAATCGCCAGTTCCGAGCGTCTCGACGCCTTCGTCGGCTCATCTCGCCAGAACGATCACTACAAGGCTTTCTAGCGCATTTACTATCATATGTTGTTTCAGTCTCTTCGATTCGATCAGCTAAAAGAATTAGTCTTCGACCAGTTACCATGAGACGGTAGGAATAATTCCTTTTAAAAACAGTGGCGAGTACCCGAGCTCTTGAAGTGTTATCGTTCCATAGCTAGCTGCAAAAGTTATTGAACCTTCCGGTACAATATGTGACACAAAGGTATTCCACTTGTCTCTGAAAAACGCGGTTTTTGTTACACCACGACTGTCTAACTTTTTTATTATGCTCCCATCTGGGATGATTTCGAAATAGCGGTAAGAAATAAGTTCTACCACAGTTAGTAGCAAATTTACTTCCAACATGCTCAACGCGCATTTGTGGGCAATTAAAATGCAATTATTCCACCACTAAGACATTAAGCGGTTCATCCAGAGCCACACCATCGTCTAGCTGCACATCGCTATCACTTAAAGGAGTCGCTATATACCATTTAGCTACTCATGTACCCATTTATGTACATCCTACAATCGGAGGGAGGTAATTAAATTTCGACGTTGATAAAGCGAAGCTTCGTCGACTCGTTGGCTATATCCGAAACAGAAACAGTGTCTGCTCTCCATCAAGCGTATGTAGTGAATGTACGCCAATTTTCGAGGAACTTTAAGTATCTACTCTAATAAGGGGAAGTAAAAAAGTTTAAAGTACCAACGCCTCGAGGCAAAGAGGGCCCTCGGAACACTATTTCACATTAAATGATTCAAGAAGATTAATGACTGGTGGGTCGATGAAAGGTTTGCTTCAAAGACTATTACACTCTGTTTTAGACTACAGATAAAAGGGTTTTCATTAGGAAACATGTCCGGCGATAGTCAAGTCTTCATCTATCAACCGTCATTCGTATCTTGTAGTCGTGTTATTTGTCACCTAATTCATTCCAAACTTATTAATAGTTCGGTATTACGTATTAAGTGCCCTACTTTCGTCCAAAGGACATTATTCAAATCACAGGCCATTCGGGTGGAATGGGTGCTGGGCGGATTATTCGAAATTAAGATTCCGCTCGAGCTGTTTCGGAAATTATTGACGTTGAACTTTTGATGGTAGGGATGTGTCCAGAAGCTGCTGAAAGAGGATTCTAATGTTCTTATGCGAAAGTTGGGTAATTTAGTGCAGCTTATGAAAACTGTATGAAATATACAGAGACCGAAAGGCTTTCTTTACGATACCAAGTTTAATTCGGTATTTTAAATGCAAGATTAAGTTTTCCTTTTTTAATAATCCGAGGCTTGGTAATGTGACTCAAATTTATTCCCTTATCAAGGACATAGCAAAGACGTATACTAACAAATTGGAAATTAAACTGCTGCACATTGTCCATGAATATCGATAACCTTTCTCATCTTTCGGGAAACGCCCCTGATAGAAGTCGAAATCCAATGATTCATAAGTAGTTCGTTGGTAAATTTGGAAATCTGAAAGAGCTAGGTACGGGGTAAAGGTGTATGAGGCAAAACTTCCCAGACAATTCGGATTTATGTCGTCTGCAAAAATTTTGGGATTCAGGCATCGTTGGGATGAAATACGATGCTTTTACGATTCGTTGAGGAATATTTCTTTAGCTGCAGGCAGCAGGAATATAAATTCCCAACTCCTAATTTGGTAGTTATTGAAATTGGTATAATTTTTGAATTAAATTCTGGACATATCTCCTTGTTTAAGGGTCCCTAGAACCTAGATTTTTAGGGAGAAATTTTTGTATGCGTACGCCTTGCATATATCGTAGACCGGTCGCACCCATAAACATTGTTTCCCACATAACAAGGATGAGCATCCATGCCACCACGAGCGACAATTACAATTACAATTGCCGACCATTTGGAAATTAAAAGTTCAGAGCTTCACAGTAGCCGTAACAACAGAAGCAGCAGCAACGTCCTAAGGTGAAGGTGCCATCCATCCTTACTCATACCATGGCCCTACGCCGTGTACGTTAATGGCGTAGGCAATTTAACTTCTAAAGGTATAGGCGAGAACGGCTTTGTATTCCAGTGCAACAGATTGGAGCAGCATAAGCGGGTCAAGGATATAAAGAGTGGACTATCTGGTATTTTTTTTTTTTTTTAATTATTGGTTATTTTGACACTAACAGCTGTTTTCCGCTCGAAATCTTGTCAAAAACGAAAAGGGTCGCTTTACGCTTGAACAACGTTGGGAAATATTGAAAATCTATTTTCAAAGTGAGTGCTGTGTAACCCAAAGACTGCGTTTTTCAAAAATAACTTTTGCCCGAAATGAAGCACCCACCGCGACTGCTGTACGCAAGTTTATGTGAAAAGCTCGCGAGATTGGTATGCTGGTGGACAACACTCATGATTTCCGTAATCGTACGGTGCGTACAGGTGAGAATGTGGCTGCTGTGGCGGAGAGTGTAAGACTCAATTCACGAACATCAACTCGCCATCGATTTCAACAGCTCAACATTTCACGCACTAGCCTGAGGAGAATTCTGCACAAAGATCTTCGATTATTCGCTTACAAGGTCCAATTGACTCAGCAATTGAAGGCGCACGTCCATCTGCGTCGTTATCGCTTCGCAGTTTGGACCTTAGAGCAGCTTGAATTCGACGAATTTGGCGAAAAAACATTTTTTCTGACGAGACGCATTTTATCTCGGCGGCTACGTTAACCAACAATTTGCCGCATCTGCTGCTCGGCAAACCCGCAAGTAATTGTCGAGAAGCCAACGCATCCACAGAGAGTGACAGTTTGATGCGAATTGTGGAGTGGTCATCATTGCACCATTTTTCTTCGAAAATGACTAACAACTTTTCGATCAATGGTGAGCGTTACAGACCCATGTTAACAGATTTTTTTTTCTGACTGAAATTGAAGACATGGATTGGAACAACCTCTGTTTCATGCAGGATGGCCATATAACACAGTCCATGCCACAATCGATCTTTTGCACACCAAATTCGCAAATCGTGTTATCAGCCGTCTTGGCGATGCCAATTGGCCGCCCCGGAGCTGCGATTTGACTCTTTTGGACTTTTTTTATGTGGGGAACCGTGAAGGACCGATATTATGCCAACAATCCGGTAGCGATTCAACCACGTAAGGTCAATATTATCCAAGCAATCCGTGAGCTATAGCCCGAAACCATCAGCAAGGTCTTGGAAAATTGGGGTGACAGAATGCGCTGCTGCGAAGCCAGCCAAGACAGCCACTTGAACAATGTTGTATTTCGTAATTAATGGGAATGTTCGTTCTTACTAATGGAGCCAAAATATATGGAAAAAATTCAATTTTGTTCATTCTATTGCATTTTTAAAAAGAAACTTGTATTTGGTCCACCCTTTATTAAAAGAGACAACAACCGAGTTCTTCTCATTTGCCCCCAAAGCCCAAAGGCTTCAGACGATGTTCCGCAAAGTCGTGTATTCGATTACTGACACCGAAGGAATGCTCTCAAGGCTCAAAGTCTTCAAAGTATGTTAAAGTCGTTCATCATAGGAAGGGTCAAACAGCGTGTATTACCCATCTTCCTGGTCCAGCTCGCAGCAAGCTGAAGAGGTTAAGGGATAGTAAGGAATATCCCAGACTCTAAAATGGGAGAAATTAAGAAGGCATTTTTGCAATGCATACGCTGTCAAAGGTTCGGACACGCCGCTTAGGACTGCGAGATGCAATCTCGATGCTTTAAGTTTGCAAATGGCCACAAGAACGGGAATCAAATCCAGCTCGTAAACAGAAGCCCGAGAAAAAACGTACGCCAGCCACACCTCACACCGTAAATGACCTATATCTATATGGCAGCAGATCTAGGGCAGACGGTACAAAAGGCGCCTACTACTAAGGCACCGGAGGCCAAGGTGGACTTGCGATTGATCATGCTCGCCATCCAAGCCCAGATCGGCCGGAGTAGATCTTTCAGCAGGCGACCGAGTAGACACAATTAACTCGCTTACTATCATAAATGGGACGGTGGTAGAGAGCCCCTGAATGATCCTGTTGGTGAATGTGAATGAGTGAGTGAAGAGCTTTCATTTCCAACCTATTGGACGAAACTCCCATTGTACTTTAGGTTATCGAAACAAAGTGGGGGAGTTGGGAGTTAGGCTCTTCATTAGAAATAACTTTAAACATGAAATTATATCTAGCGATGAAGCGCAGAGGTTCCAGGTACTAGAGGCCTCCATTGTGTGCAAAGAGAATATACATTGTAGTAGCCTATGGACCTTAAGCATTTCAATCCAATATTTTCATCACAGAGCTCGAGACATTTTTTCGATCTCTGCTCTTTAATTTGGTAGAAAACTAGTACATTCTAACCGGCGATTAGAATGCCAAACATTGTGGATTGGACATACCCAACACTTGGAGGGACCTACAAAGCAATTGGTGGGTTCTTCAGAACACGGAGTACAGAGTCAAGTTGCTCTAAATGGATAGTTTATCGAATCCTAGGAGCGGGTCCTATCTAGATTTCATACTGCTTGTCTCTCGACTGAGACTGGCTGACACGAACGAATCACCTAGTAACTGCCTATGGACCTTCGTATACAACAGTGACCATTGCGGACTTAGTGCCGTGATCACAGTACCAAACGAATTCGGCGAGATGGATGAGTACATCCAAACGCACCTCTATAATTACAATAGAGCGCTCATTTCGAGTGCCTCGAAATGGATGTACAAACGATGGACGTACTGCACAGACAGAAAATAAGTCTCCTGACAAGACTCAAACTCTTGTCCAGGGCGTTTACCGACGGCAAAATTCGGTTTTCAGGATACTGAAGTCAGTGATTTAAAGTCTCCAACAGCTGATCAAGGAAGATTACAGAATATCTGTAAGTTTGAATTGTAACAACAGAATTCGTGCTGTGAATTTCAACAGCGGGGAAACAATCAGAACGACATGTACGAGTAGGATCTGAAGTTTCTGAGAACGTCAGACAATGAACACCTTTTACGAACAGTCAGCATTGATCCGCCGTTTTGGAAGACGATTTTTTGGTGGTCGGGGGCACCCAGGAGAAGGGGGCGAAAGTGTTAGCTGTCTTTCAGGAAATGTATAAGGTGAATGACAGCATTTGCCCAAGCCACGACCTGGAAAAACCGAGCTCTACTTCATTACTACTACCCTGGAAATAATATCGAACATTGGGAATCAGAGAACGTTGTATTTACCAGATTCAGAAGTGATTTTATGGCAAATAATGCCGTCGCCAGCGATGAGACTAACGCCCTGTTCATTCCCACTGAGGATCTTCAGACGACCCTTAAATTATTGAAGAGAAAAGTGAAGAGTATGTAAGGCTTGTGTTGTTCTGTGAGCAGTATTCAGGTTTCATTGGGGTAGATTGCTAGTCTCGTCCGAATGGATTTTTTTATCGAACTTCTATGGTATAGGTCCAGATTGTTCTGTTAGAAACAAGGTAACCTGATGTAGGATGTGGTTCTTCAAAACGCATGGCGGTCCTGGACAGTGAGAAGCTGGGTGCCAAAAGCACTATATTGAGCTGCAACTATCCCCGAGACGAGAGTCGACATTAAGGCCATCAAACGAGCGACATCAGAAATAGAAATGCAAACACTACGTTCAATAACAGGATTTGTACTAAGAGATCATATGCGCAACGAAGAGGCAAGCGAGATCTGTGGCGTTCAGGACATTATAAAGTGGACAAGGAGGAAACGCAAAGAGTGGACCACATACTCAGGATGCTTCAACAGTATCTAGTAAGGTCGGCAATGACGAGAAGACTGCCAACATCCAGACCACCAAGACAACCCTCTAGAGATGGCACGAATGCTTGACTTCCAGCTCGAACGAAATTGAGGCGTATTTTTAGCGTAATAACCAGTTACTACTTTCTTAATAAAGCTGAGGATGTCCCTCGAAGGAGCTGAGCTGATCCCTTCACGAGTCATGAATTCTCTGAGGAGTATATGCTTGCTAAGATGGCAGAGGGCAGCACAGTCGTATAGTATATACTCTGCAGTTTCCTAGTCATCTGGAAGGAGTCAACACTCGTTTTCAAACGAGAAGTTTTGTTAAGATTATATCTCAGCCTGCAGTGTCCCGAAAAGTAGCTGACCAGTCTTCTGATATCGCAGGTTCAAGAGTGTACGCTCTAATGGTGTTTGTCACACAACCTGGACGAGGTGCAGATGGTTTGTGTCGAAGATGTTCGTTCACTACTCTCCGAGGGGTGGTTGTACCAGGTAGAATTTGAGAGATTCGACTGAATTTGCATTGGTTGTAGTTCACAGTAACTCTTTTGTTTCTATGTCATTAAGGTGTTATATTGGAAATGAACACACAGAGTATGAATCTTGAAGTAATTTTATGCTGCGAGTGTTATGCTTTCGTCAGCACTTTTTGATCATCTCTCATTCACAACTGATGTTGTTGCTCAGTTTTGCCGTATAGGAATTGTTTTTAACTATGGACGGACTTGAACTACGGATCTTCGGCTCAACAGTCGGTGACTATTACCATTGCACCACGACCACCTATTATATTTATTGATAGAGTGTTTTTCAGGGGCTTATTATTCCCTTCGATTGTCGAAGTCCTTGAACGCTGTTCCAACAGTGCAGGTGTTGCGATTTTTCCCACTTGTCTTGGACAAAATTAAGCTTTGACTTGGGGATTCCGCAGAAAGTTTCGGCACTTTTCGCTGAAACCTTTCCTAGCGAGTTGAACGGCGATTTCGTTGCCTTTTAAGCCGCTGTGCCCCGGCACTCACCAGAATTTGACCTTATTTTTCTTGCAGGCCATCAGAATCCAGCAATGGGATGTACCACTTAAAATGGCCGCCAAAGTTTACATACAAACTGCGGCGAACACGTGGAAACCCGGGGTTCTGTCAAGATTATGTCAACAATCACGCACATTTTTATAATTCCAAGAGTGTGTGTATCAGGAGTACACTGCGGTAAAATGAAATGAGCTTACACATATTCACGAATAGAGTTTGTTTGTAACGGGTTTTGTCGCCACGAACTTGGACTTCATTCAACGAACGCATGTCTCGTTCTGGTTTCTGCAACGCATCGTGGTATTCCTTGACGGATTTTAAATTCGTACTATAGGACAACGCTTTGAGCACTGACTGACTCTTTGAGAGTATATTGATGGTTATACCTCTTATGCCAGTCTCTAAGTTCAGGCTTACGTACGTTAGGATGGCATATAGTTCGACTTGGAAGACCTTCGGACTAGTTCCCGGCGCCTTAGATATTTTCCAATTTGGTCCAAAGGTGCCCGCACCAACAGCCATCTCTGTACCACCTGAGACGTTTGACATTAGGAAAGAGACCGCCACTTTCTTAAGCTATGCGGTTTGTGAGTGGATGATTCTGATTGCACAACGTATAGCAATCTTTCTAATAAAAAGGTGCAATGGAGTAATTCCGATCAGTGCCTCTTAGACTGCCATTTGGCAAGTTGGCATGGCGCCTTGCCTCATGCCGAGACATGCTTTTATCTGAAGGCATTGAGGCTTAACTATTATCCACCATGCAGCAGATGCATAAGTTATGATAGATATGACTATCGCGGTATATAACCAGTGGATTACCTTAGGTTTCAATCTTCGGGTTTCACCATAGGTGCGTCGACATGTCGACAGGGTCTAAGTCGTCTTACATTTAATTTACAATTACATATGAATACGAAAATTTGTGACATTCTGTATTTTGATAACAAGTAGTTAAAAATAGCGTCGAATGCCACTTCATGGTGCTTTTAACTAAAAGTGCTTTCAAGCCAGATACTGAGTGACTGAGAGAGTTTATTGAAAATTACGATAAAGAAGGTTCTTAAAACCTTAAAGCCATATAAATGACGAACAGGAAGAATTTTTACGTCACAAAACAATGAATAACCAGGGTATCTACAGGGTTTCTGACATATTTTTCTTAACATATTTTTCTGCAAATGTAATATCGGTTGAATTCTATGAAAATAAACACCACCCCAGCACGCGATACCGTATTGTAGCTAAGATTCGAAAATTCCATAGTATATCGTTCTAAGGAGTTGTTTGGAGCAGATTTTACTTTACTTTTTTAGGGAATCTACCCTAATCAATTTGTGATGAGCAAACTACTTTCGTAATAAGTCAAGGTCCCAAAAGCAGTAAGCTTGCCTTTGAAATTGAGTGAAAACAGTGATTTTATATAAATTAAAAACAAAATACATCCCAGCACAGAACCCTGGGGCACTCCTAAATTCAAATATTAAATTTCACTCCTTATATCATCTTATTTGACTCTTTCAGATCTGTTTGCAAGATATAATTGAAACCATTCCAGCATAAGTCCGCGAAAACCTGCTTTTTCCAATTTACCTAGCAATACGAGGGTGGTCCGATAAGTACTTAGCCTACAAAAGAAAAACAAAAATTTTGGAGAAATGGCGATTTATTTTTCAATATAGTCTCCTTTTAGCTCGATACACTTGACACAGGGACGCTCCAACTTTTTTAACCCGTCTGAAAAATACGTTTTCTCGAGGTCTGCAAAGTAGGCCTCCGTGGCAGCGATGACCTCCTCATTGGACTGAAATTTCTGCCCGGCGAGTGACTTTTTCAAGTTTGGAAAAAGAAGTCGCACGGGGCCAAATCTCGAGAATAGGCTACTCCTGAGCGTGATGGGGCAGCAGTTCGTAGCCCAATTCGACCAATTTGGCCGTGGCGAGGGCGGAGGTGTGAGCCGGTGCGTTATCATGGTGCAAGAACACTTTTTCTTCGCCAAGTGGGGCCGTTTTTTCTTCAATTCGGCCTCGAATCGGCCCAATAATTTGGCATAGTACAGCCCTGTGACTGTTTTGCCCTTCTCCAGGTAGTCGATGTGGATCACACCTTGTGAATCCCAGAAAACGGTGGCCATCACCTTTCCGGCCGATGGGACAGTCTTCGTCTTCTTTAGAGCGCGTTCGCCGGGTGAAGTCCACTATTTCGACTGTTCCTTGGTCTCTGCTGTGTACCAGTGGATCCATGTTTCGGCGACTGTCACGAAATGACGCAGAAACTCCTTCGGATTGCACTTAAACAGCGTCAAACACTGCTCTAAAGTGGTCTCACGGTTGCGCTTGTTGTCCGGAGTAAGCAAACGCGGCACCCATCGCGCCGACAGCTTTCTCATGCCCAAAATTTCATGCAGGATATCAGCTATCTCGCGCACCTTCAATCGGCGGTCTGCCAATACGAGATCGTGGATTTTTGTCACGTTATCGTGCGACCACGTTGAACCTCGTTAAACCAATTTTTGATGGTCGCCTTCGAAGGAGAAGAGTCACCGTACACAGCATCCAAACGCTCTTTGATTTCGCTGCGCGATTTCCCTTCCAAAAACAAGAATCGAATCACCGACCGATATTGCTCTTCCACACGCGGTCTAAACAAAACTATGAGTCCGATCCGGCTGAAATTTCGACAGTAACCGTCTACTAGAATGTACTACGATAGTAAGTTGCTCTTGCGATACTGGCGCCATTTGGCGGTGAGGCTAAGTACCTATCGGACCACCCTCCTATATTATGGTTAAAAATATCAAAGACTTTGGCGATGTTTATAAGCAAACTTGCAGTAAATTTTTTCTGGTCTAGGTTAGATATTACGTGTGAACAAAATTGCAACAGTGCATCTTCCGTTGATTTTCCTTTTTAATCCAAATTGGAAATGATTGAAGAACGTGGTAGTGTTGAGAGAGCTTACTATTTTTCATAAGTTTTTTTAAAAATGTTGCCCAACGCTGGAAGAAGCGAAATTGGCCTATAATTAGATATTTCAGTATTGGCGCCTTTCTTAAGCAGTGGTATAACGCCTGCACGTTTAAAAGCTCTCGGGAAGACCTCTTCATAAACACAACAGTTAAAAATATACTCCAAAACATAGCAAGCAATTTTTCTGACAAGACTACTACTAATGCTTTCTACACCACAAGAATTAGATTCTTTTAGAGTGCCAAGAGAGCACTTCCAAGGGCGTTATAGGCTTGAAAACAAAACTGTTTATGCATATTTTTAGATTTTTCTTTCTAAATGGGAATTTAAGTTCCTAAATGCTATTTGGTTAAGTGTTCTCCAAAGATATATACCTGTCCCAAAGTCCTTTTAATTTAATAGTCCTGGAAGAATATTTAAACCAAAAGCAATTAACTATATTGCGACTACATTCGCATCCTGCGAAACAATGTCATCATTTTAAAAACTCTACAACACATGTCTGCGCGGGAAAACAATTTTCCTAATTGACTGAATCCAGACGCAGCCCTCAAGCGCCGACTTTCGGCTGTCTTTCCCACAAATTAATTTAAAAAAGGAATAACAAGACCGGAATAACCATTAAAGCTTTAGTATGCCATTCAGCTTCATCGATTCTCATCGCTTTCCTATAAATTTTTATTTCACCTTCTCCCTGCCCTTGTCTGCTCATTAATAAATTGCTGCATTTCACGCAGTAAATTACGGAAATGTTTAAAATTAATTAAACAATTTGTCTCTTATCGATTGCGTTTGGAATAAGAGGTAAGCGACCAAAACGAATTCAACGGAAGAGATATTTGTGATCTCATTTCAGATAAATAATATTTAAATAACATTTTTCCAGGACTGCATTCTGATGTGTTGGTTGTTGTGTTGGGGCGAGCCGCAGACAAAGGTTTTTGGTGTCGGGATGTGAATTACTGAGCAGAGATTATCATCATTTTAATTCGTTCAGTAATTTGCATGACATGTGAACGAAGCTTCGCAACTCGTATCTGCACGGGTAGATAGATGTGAGCATTTTGGACTTTTCATGTGAATTTTTTATTTATAGCGTAATTTTGAACAACCAGATATGGTGAACGTAAGTTCGTCCTCCCCCAAGTTCAATCGAGAGATCCAAACCAACTAAGGAGTTTGGAATTTCATCAAAAATATCAACTTTTATAACTTCCCCACGTGTATGGACATTGAACCATGTTGTGCCAACAAAAAGACATTATTCTCATTCAACCATAAATATTGTCCAACGGGGGTAGTATCCAAACAACAGTTTAGATATTTATTACATAAACATTCTCGAACAATTCACCGCTCCCTCGTATGGAATTTACGATCAAAATTTCTTCGTTGATTGCCATAAATCATAAAATGTGCATAAAGTTGCAACCGAAACTGAAACCGAAACATCGAAAAGAGTTGTTAATTTGATTTTGCACATACTCGTGCCTATTTGCGTTGCTTTAGGGTGCGCGTAACGAACTTTTATTCGGACAATGTTAAACAAAAGGTCCTTGATTGAATTTACAGTTTTTAGATGTGCTCGCATTTCGGGTTTTCACTGATATTTTTTTTATTTATTGTTAAGGCAGAGAGCACTGAGTGTTCTTTGATTTTATGCCTTTTTTATAGCACAATAAACAATGGAGCCATAAATTTATTCAATTTATTTTTTTTTTGTTGTCTTTTCGGATTTTCGGATTTTATTTCGTTTTATTCCTTTAATTCGTTTTATTCCTTAATGGTCCGCAAAATCATTAGGTGTGAGTGATTGTTATCTCCGTTTTTATAAATATCGGGAACAATTATTTTTCATGTGACTCGCACCGAGCGGGGACGGCGGCGGTTGGCCATCATCAGTCGCCTGCAAGCGTTCATTTAGGTTAGATAGAGTTTTAAGTGGACTCCTCTCGAGTGACTCGTCGAAAGTTGAAAACGCAGCAAACACCGTCAAATTTTTTGATGGATTAGGAAAATCGAGTACGGAGGCGTTGGGAAGGATTCGTCAAGTGTTCAAGGATAAAAGCATATCGCATATCACAAAAAGGCTGCTATCTTCTCAGTAGCAGAATTGCGTGCAGGAGTACAAATCATCCATGGGAACCATGGATGTTGTGGTGTCTTGGTGGTATATTTGATGCTACGATTCTTTGTGATGAGCAATCCTTTCGGCCTAGGGTCTGCCGAACACACTATCGGCAACTAAACGTGGTCAATTCTGTGGACAAGATCTGATGGCTGCGAGAGTTAGCAACAAAGCGCACGGAGAAATTGAACACTTCGTCGTGGCGTCTGCTTACTTCCCCTACGACTCAGTACTGCCCCCGCCACCTAAGGCAATTTCTGAACTCGTAGAGTACTGTGAAGCCAGAAGGATTGGGCTCATCATCTGTTGCAATGCTAATGCTCAAAATACTGTTTAGGGCAGCAGCAAATCCAACCGGAGAGGAGACCATCTTCTAAGCTTCATTCTTTCGTCTGACTTTATCATCAACAATGTTGGCTCTCAACCAACATTTGTGACGGCAACACGACAACAGGACCTAACCCTGTCTAATAGGCATGTGAAGGCCATCACTAACTGGAGAGTATTACCAGATGTTACGCTGTCAGACCATAGATATATCGAATTCCAATTGAAATGTGGGATCTCCCCCTCGCAGCCCAAGCGGAATCCGAGAAAGACGAAATGGGGTACGGCTTAGAGACGAGCTTGAGAAATCCTCTCAAGCCCTGCCTAAACTCAAAGCAAAGCATTTGGTGGAGGATGCCACTCATAACCTGAGCAACGCCATTACCAAATGTTTTGAACTCGCATGTCCTGTCAAAAAAACTTCCAACAGGAAGCCGGTTCCCTGGTGGAATGCTGAGCTCTAACGGCTTCGTAGGGAAGCCAGAAGTCTTCTGAACAGATCGCTCAAATCGAACTCGGAAGATGACTGGAATAAATATCGATCGAAGCAGAGGGAATATAAGAAGCTTATTCGTAAATCAAAGAATGATTCCTATAAGTCCTTCAGCGAAGAGATAAAATCCCTGAGCGCGACCAGCAAGTTGGTTAACGTTCTCAAACGAGGAAAATTGACAAAGCTGGATGTACTCAGAAAGTGCGATGGGACCTTCACCGAGTCTAAAGCAGAAACTCTTAGTTTACTGTTGCAGACCCAGTTTCCGGGAAATCAGACTGTCATCGGCTCGTTGCACACTCATGGGAAACTGCGACTGAAACGATGAAAACAACTCGGCGTAGCTGGTATGTCGCTGTGGCATCTTTCGATGGCTTCAAGTCGCCGGGCACTGATGGGATATACCCTGTTATGCTGCAAAAAGGTATAAGACAGCTGCTTTCTACTCTGAAAAAAATGTTCACTGTTAGCCTGACACTTGCCTACATACCTATTCCTTGGCGCGCGGTATAGGGAAAGAAGATTACTCACTCGCCAAGACTCTTAGATCAATCAGTCTAACAGCCTTCTTGCTGAAAAGCATGGAAAGATTCGTAGAGTTGCACGTGCGCAAAGTTGCCCTTCGAATGCATCCTCTGTCGGACATGCAACATGCTTATCAGCGCGGAAAATCCTGCGAGACTGCGCTTCAAAACCTAGTTGGGAGAATTGAATGCGCTCTCGAAAGGAAAGAGTACGTACTAGGCATTTTCGTCGACATTGAGGGAGCTTTTGATAACGCTACTTTCGACAGCATGTGTAACGCTGCTAGACGGCATGGCGTAGATGAAGCACTGGTTCTGTGGATCAAAGCAATGCTCCTGCACAGGACATTGATCGCTGATGTAGGCCTCGAACAATGTGTCAAGTCTGGAGTAAACAGGGGCTGCCCGCAAGGTGGCGTCTTGTCTCCGCTGTTATGGTGCATGGTGGTTGACTCTCCGCTCGATGCTCTCAATGCTTCTGGAATCTATGCCCAGGCCTATGCGGATGATGTTGTTGTTCTCTCTGTCGGCTCATGCTTAGCGACTGTCTGTCTCAAAGCGCAGGCGGCGCTAGATGTGATCGAAGACTGGTGCACGAGTAATGGGCTGTCGGTTAATCCTCTTAAGACTGATGTCGTTCTCTTCACGAGAAGTAGGAAAAATACTGGCATTACTCAGCTGCTACTAAAAGGCATTCCCATCCCGATATCCAAGGAAGCTAAGTATCTGGAGTCATCCTAGATAGCAAGCAAGTTTTTTGGTCAAGACATGTTGAGACCAAAACCACCAAAGCGCTGTCAGCTTTTTGGCAATGCAAATGTGCCTTTGGAAAAACATGGGGCTTATCGCCGAAAAAGGTACTTTGGATCTACACGGCAATGATAAGACTGATAATCTCATATGCATCGATTGTTTAGTGGAACAGGCGAACATGCAAACACATTGTGGCTTCCCTCACCAAACTCCAAAGAGCGGTCTGTCTTAGCTGCACGGGGCTTTTCCCAGCACACCGGGAGCTGCTCTAGATGCTATGATGTATCTTCCACTCCTTGACATATATATCAGAGGGTGCGCACTGAAAGTCATTTCTCGCCTAAAGAGAAATGGTCTTTGGTACAACTCGCATTGGAGTGAAAGTGTACTTGGCGAGAAATATCCTACGACCCATGTTTCATGCATATGCCTTCTGACGCAACACCTGCCATCCTACTGCGCTGTCACAGTCACATTTCACTGGCGTCAGGACTGGCTTTGGCCAGAACTGAACCTGGAATGGAATATCTTCGCATTCACAGAAGGCTCGCTGGAGTTTTCTTTGAGGGCGGAAACATTCGACTGCACTTCTCGTTAGAAAAATATGCGTCTGTCTTCCAAGCGGAGATTTACGCAATCCTAATGGCCATGCACTATGTTGTGATACACAGGTGGGGGGGAAAAAGCATATGTGTCTGCAGTGACAGCCAAGCTGCACTCAAAGCTGTGTCCAATCCTCTATCCAACTCCAAATTGGTGCATGAACTCAAGACCTTTTTGAAGAAAGTCGGAAGGCTAAATTCACTAAGGCTTGTATGGGTCCCAGGTCACTCTGATCCTAGGAAAGAGATCTCAGATGAACTCGCTAGAAGGGGCTCAGAGGAAAGTCCCTCAGGACCTGAATCCGCCTTAGGTCTACCTGCTTCCACGGTCAAATCTGACATCAACTGCTGGGTCTTTAATGCACACAGTCGTAGATGGAGGGAATATCCAGGATGCAGGATGACTAAGCGTCTACGCCCTGATGTCGGCAAGAAGTCCGCAACATTTCTTTATCCTTAATTAGAAATGTTTGCAGAAGGCTTACGGGCGTCATTACGGGCCATTACACTTCCGTCAAGCATCCCTACGTGCTTAGCATCAGTAGGACGCCTACCTGTGCTGCATGTTGCGAGGAGGATGACACAGCAGAACACTTTCTCTGCAACTGCTCTACATCACTGAAGCCCCTCCTCAGTTTTCTCCGGACAACGGAAAAAATACAATAAAGACAAGGTCTGTCTGGTAGTACAATGGACCAGCATTTGTGTCTGAGTGCTCCAATATATAGAAGAAGACTCCAAAAAAAAAACAGAAAATATCGCAGTTTTCAGATTAATAGTTTTTTAAGTCCGCTTCAAAAAGGAGTGGAGAGTGTGGAGGACTAGTCCGCCGCTAACGACAACTTTTACGTGAAGTGCTGAACTACGCATTGATTAAAGCGAGCCATATGCCGATCGAAAATGAATCACACCTTTGTACGGCTGGAAAACGCGAAAAAGGTGATGAAACTGAGAGGAATATGCCTAAAGAGAAGCAAAGGTCAAATTTAAGCGGGAAATGTCTTATCTGAAACATGCCTTGTCATCACTTATACCTTTTAATTTGGTACTGGAATGAGGTCACTTCAAGAAAATGAGAAAGGAATAATACTTAATGGAATCACATCGAACCTAGCTTAAGCTGACAATCCGGACCTGATGGAAGATAGTTGGGAAACAGCTAAGAGAAATGTAGAAATCTAATATTGACAGGAAAGGAAATAGGCTTAGAAATAAATGATGAAAAAGCCAATTAAGTGGTCACAGACCGACTTGGATCGATCCAAATCTAGTACCTCCTAGCGCTATAGAAACATGATTTCTGACTTCTTCGTTCCTCAGTTGAATGGCATTGACGTGACAGAGTTTTGGTTTCAACCAGATGGCCAAACATGCTACACGGCGCGCGACACCTTTAATTTATTGCCGGAAACATTAGCTTAGCCCATATTTTCACGTAATGGAGCTGTGAACTGGCCTTCACCATCGATCACAGGATCACACTTTTAGAGTATTTTCCTTGGAGGTATGTGAAGTTACTAGTCTATGCCGACGTTAGACGTTAGACGATTTGAAAGTCAACATTCACCGTATTAATATCGATCAATTCTTCTACTTCTTCTTAGATGCGGCTACAGTCCTTTGTTAATTTGGGCCTCAACCAATAAGCGTCTCCAGCTGATACGATCTTTTGCCAGTTGTTTCCAGTGTCGCAGTGTTGGTTAAGTCGCCTCTCATCTGTGTGCGCCACTTTAGATTCGATCGTCCTCTGCTGCGCCGTCCCTCAGGGTTGGATTCGAAGACTCTTCGGGCCGGAGCTGTGCTATCCATTCGCTCTACATGGCCTAGCCATCCTAGTCGTTATATCCGGAGTCGTCGTACTAGGCCGAAGTCGCCATGCAGCCCGTACAGTCCGTCGTTGTATCTTCTCCTCCACTCTCCGTTTATATAAACGGGACCATAGATTGAACGCAGAATTTTCCTCTCGAAGCGACCAATGGCTTTTTCATCCGTTTTCGTTAAGGTCCAGGCCTCTACGTCGTAGAGGAGGACAGGGGTGATCAGTGATTTATATATTGCTACCTTGGTTTCTCAAGAGAGGGCTCTACTTCTCAATTGCCTCTTGAGACGAAACAAGCAGCGACTGGCAAGAGTAATTCTGCGTTTGATCTCAACGCTGGTGTTGTTGTCGCTGGTCACTAGTGAGCAAAGATAGGCGAAGTCCTTGATCACTTCAAATCTGTAGTCATCAATTGGGACATACTGGACAAGACGTACATAGGTGTTGTGCGTCTTTTTTAGATGACAGCATATATTTGGTTTTACCCTCGTTCACCGAACGAGGTACTGAGGAGACTTATTGTTCTATAGTTGGCGCAGTTTTAGGGATCTCCTTTCTTATGGACTGGGCAAATGATGCTGAGATTCCATTCGTGGGCCATGCTTTCCCCCAACCTTATATTACAGATGAGCTGGTGCATGCGCCCTACCAACTCATCTCCAGCCGCTTTAAGCAACTCAGCAGTCAGGTCGTCTGCGCCCACGGCTTTGTTAGTAGTTTGGAGATAACAAGCTTAATTTCATCTACGTCAGGGAGACGGAATTATCCTATATCTTCGCCCATTGCGAATGGATTATTCTGCCTGACGGCGATATCAGATCTATCATCGCAGTTGCAGAGTCTACAGAAGTGGTTTTCCATATTCCCAACATCGACTGTGACTCTAATACTAGTTGTCCGTCGCCTACAGGCTTCCGCTCTGGCTTGTTCGTTGCTTTACAATGACTGTTGATCAATAAAGTTTTCGAAAATTGGACTACAAAATTGAGCTTCATTTGAGCTAGCCGTGGGGCGTATATGCAAGAAATCATAATTGAACACTATTAAACAAAGCTAATCTTCTTCTTTTCCTTTTTTTTTTATCCCGGCGTCGTTATGGTCAGAAGTGTAGGACCATAACCTTCCCACTTAACTGCATTCCTACTGGTCCGCTTGTGGGGTCCGCTTGTGGGGTCCGCCGGTTTGACCTCAGAAAGTAGCGGCAGGCTTCCCGGTTTGGGATTACTTCATAGCTGAGGCCAATCAAATGCTGGTGTTTTTGCATTTGTTACAACACCTACAAAGCTAATATCATATAATTAACAAAAGCTCCAAGTATTTTATTTCATATTGAATTTTTAAACCTCTAAAAAATAAACACCTTTATATAGAAGGAAATATGACTATTTTTGTATACTAATCTGTCCTTGCCAATACAATATCAGGTGCTTCGGAAACCATTAATAGTTTGCGTATTGCATTGGAAACAATCCTTAAAAACCTTTCCAATTAATCACACATTGGGTTCAGTTGCATTGCCATCACAGCGCTTTGAAATGACTCAAGAAACTTCCATATCACATATTCCTCTATGTGGTATTGGAAGAGGAGATATATGAAATTAGTTTTCAGTCAGATATATTTTGCCAAGCGAGGCTAGGGAATTTCTTGAAAAGTTTCAATCTAATTTTTTGGGGACCAGGAGGATAATATCCAATGCGGACCAGGTGGTGCACTGCTGTATCTCAATTGAAAACAATCGATCGGGCAACGACGATGTGGCTTAATCAATCTAACACGGATCTGCAAACGGAAAGATGCAAGACCACAAGCATATTAAAACGGGAGTTGATTGAGATGTTGCCAGAAGGTGGCAAAGTCGAAACAGTAGTCTGCAAAGATGATACGATTGGGGACAAGCGCATCCACTGTATTAGGGTCCGAATTAATCCAAAATTATTTTAAGATGGCATAATATAGACAGAGCTTCCCCTAAGCTAGCCGATTGCGAACTCTCCAAGAAAGATTTTATAAGATACGCAGTAATGATTTTTTTTAAACAATTCTGTCAACTGGTAACATGACATTGGGACTTAAATGACTAAAACATGTTTAATGAAAACAAAGATTAATGAATATGCTGGTTGGACAAAAAAACCGAACATTTTCATAAGGTGCCACCGATTTTAATTATAAATATTGATTTCTATTCTACAGTAACGACCGAGCGCAAACTTCCATCATTCAATAAGTCATAAAAACTGGACTCTCCTTTTAATTAAATATGGCTCGTCTGCCTTGGGTAAAAACTCAGCTTGCCCATAGAAACTAACGCGAAAGAAGACAGGTAAAAGCTGTAGGGTCGACAGTAAGAACTACTGAAAGGCTATTGTAATAAAGCTCCAAGAGGCTTGGTGCGACAAAGAATACAAGGAAAAAATAAAAGCCTGTAATATTCTAGGATTTAAAGCCCTGGAAAATAGAGAAGATACCAGACCATAAGAAATGAAGCCAGCCGTTAAGGAATAAAAAAACGGCCATAGCAAAGGGAAAAGTTTGTTGAAATTCAGAAAGGATGTACGGTGATTACACGAGAGCAATAAGGGGGCAACCCCGTCCGAAAAAGATTACAGGTCAAATAAGGGTTTATACCAAATGTTAAATGTGCAAAGGTTGCTCGCGTTGCTCCCATTTTGCGGTAGATGAGGTGGCCCTTCACAGTCAACTCTTCAACATTTGATGGCCAAGATCGGCCGAAACCCATCGCCGCGCTCCTTGAAAGTGTACAGCAGAACCCGGAGAGGTCGATTCCTTGCCGTGCACAAGAAGTAGGTCTTTTAGAGACGTGTACTTGGCGAGTTTTGCATCGGACTTGGGCCTACGCCTATACAAGGACCATTTGACCCATGAGCTCAAAGTTCGTGACCGTAGCCAACGCCGTTTATTGGCAGACTGGTCTTCGGAGCGTTTAGAAAAGAACTCAAATTTAGGCCGATGTTTGGGTGAATGACTGTGTTAATAAGCAAAACTACGGTATGCGGGACGACACCACTCCACTCAAGCTTCACCAGGTAACAATGAATCCTCAAAAAGTTACCGTTTGGTGTGGGTTTTGGGCTGGCGGCATCATTTTTCCGTACTTTTTCGAAAACGATGTCGATGAGGCAGTCACCATCAATGGCGAAGACTATAGAATGATATAACCAATTTCTTATGGACCAAATTGAACCATATGGACCTAGACGACGTATGGTTCAAGCAGAACGACGCTACGTGCCACACAGTGGACGCCACGATTGACATTGTACATGAACGATTTGAAACAAAGGTTATCTCTCGCAGAGGTGACGTTAATTGGCCACCAAAGTCATTCGATTTGACCCTGCTGGGATTTTTCTTTTGGAGCTTCCTGAAGTCGCACGTCTATGCGAATGAACCACAACTGACCGATACAGCCAGGTCTATACGGAAGAGGCATCAAAAATTGGACCACTGGTATCCATGCCACATAATAGTATACATGGGCTTTTCAAATAAAAAAAGAAAATTGGTAATACCTCACACACAAAGTATTTTATTCCAATTCAGCATATACCCGGCCTTATTGAAAAGCCTTTTAAAACTGCCAAACACCGAAGAAGTAAAAGAAGCAATCCGGTGACTTAAGACCACGAGAATCGACCTAGTACCATCGGGATTAAATATACAGGAGAAATATATAGGAGAAAAATGTACCGAGAAGTTACATGGGCTCATTACAACTATGTGGAACAATGAAACTTTCTTCGAGGAATGGAAGAACCATATTTATGAAAAAATAATAATGCCACTGACAATTTACGGATGTAAAACTAAGAAGAAGGAAAATAGAGTTCGGGTCTTTGGAGACAAAATCTTAAGGCGAATTTATGTTGTAACGCGAATATAGAAAACGTACAAAACTAGAACTCGAGGATTTTTATTCAGCTCCAAGCGTTGTCCGAATAATAAAATCGCGAAGATTAAGTTGGGCGAAAAGTTAAAAGAATAATGGGTAGACAACACGAGAGAAAAAGGCAATATAAGGATGGACCTAGAAGAGATTGGAGAAAACGGCGAAGCATGAAAAGTCTTAACGAAGGATTGTCAACGAGACTCAGAACTTCCGAGTTCCAAATGAACGGTAATAACAACAAAAAAAAATTATTTTGCCATGAAATCAGTTTTCCGTTCCTCTGCAACAAATTTTCCAAATCGTAGTTGGCTCCTAGCATGCTGGAGAAATATTATCAATTTGGTTGATTGTCGATTAATCAGTGGGTTGTCAAGTTTTCTTATAGATCCTAAGAGATGTACGTATGCTAGTTACTATATAGGTAGAGTCTATAAGCCTTAAACCATCTTCTGACGTCGTGTTGTGCAGTCTATGCATTCCTGCGAATCGCTCATAGATGTCCTATTTGACCAGCCTTCCAATTCAAACTCCTAGAAAGATATTGGTGTCAATTGGTGTCTGGCAGTTTTTACCACAGTTGTCATAGTTTTTTATGTGCTTTTTATAAAGTCCTTATGATAACTTATAAAACCTTTACTTCATATAAAACTGAATGTGTGGTCTTTTCTTTTTCTTATAAAGGGTCCGCCAAATAATTTTTTTTTTGAAAATGCTATAAAAAAAAACTGCTGAATATTTTCTTCTTTTTTTATTTGAAAGTACAATCTTTCCGGTTAATAATGGAAAATAATTTCATTCAAATGGCTGCCTCGGCTGGCCATGCAGTAGCCTACACGATCGGTCCAATTTTTAAGCACATTATCGATTGTGTGCAGCTGTATTTCACCGATGGCTTCACGAATATTGTCCTTTAAAGCGTCAATTGTCTCTGGCTTGTCGGCGTAACACTTATCTTTGACGGCACCCCACAAATAATACATACATAGTCCAACGGTGTCAAATCGCAGCTCCCAGGTGGCCAAACGACATCAGTTCTGCGGCTGATAATGCGATCTTCAAAAACAGGGCGCAAAACATCGAGTGTAGCTTCGGCTGTGTGGCACGTAGCGCCGTCCTGTTGAAACCAAATGTTGCCAATATCCTCCTCTTCAATTTTTGTGAACAAAAATTCGTTCAACATGGCCCGATAACGATCGCCATTGACTGTAACGGCCACTCCTTGCTCATTTTCGAAGAAAAATGGCCCAATTATGCCTCTGGACCAAAATCCGCACCAAACAGTGGCTCGTTTTGGGTGCACCGGTTTTTCAATGTATGCGTGCGGGTTTTCTGTGCCCCAAATGCGACAATTTTGCTTGTTTACACACCCGCCAAGATCAAAATGAGCTTCATCTGAAAAGATGATTTTTTTGGCAAAATCGGCATCTTCTGTAAGTCGATCGCAGGCCCACTTAGCGAAGCGAAAACGCATTGGATGGTCAGTTGGCTTCAACTCCTGAACCAATTGGACTTTGTATGGCGTCATACCAAGGTCTTTATGCAAAATTCGTCTCAATGATGTCTCCGAAATGTTCAATTGTTGAGAACGACAGTGAATTGATGTTGATGGCGCTTCACGCACACTTTCTGCCGCAGCAGCAATATTCTCGGGTGTACGCTCTGTTTTTGGCTTTTCACGCTTTGGTTTATCGATGAGGATGCCAGTTTCTTTCACTTTTTTTACAAGATAACGAACATACGGAGCTGACGGTGCTTCTCTTCTTCCAAAATCCGTACGCAATTTTCGCACACATTCTGCAACATTACCATGATTTTCAAAGTAATGTCGCAATATTTCCCAGCGTTGTTCAAGCGTATACACAACCATATTCGTTCAGCGGAAGGATAAAACTAATTATCTGTCAAATCAGACATGAGCTAAGTGTTACCATTCACGAAATAAGCACTACTTGAAAAAAGAAAAACGTTAGATGGCGGACCCTTTAGATAGTACGAGGGGCGATCAAAAAGTAATGATAATCAATGTATAATACAAAATTTATTCTTTCAAATTAAATTTACTTTTCTACCTAATCTCCTAATAAGTTTATACATTTAGTCCATCTCTTCTCTAAAGATTGTATTCTATTTAAAAAAAAATCTTTATCTCGCTCCTCGAAAAATGCTTGTACGGCAGCCATCACTTCACTATCATCGGCAAATTTCTGGCTTCTGAGGTGTTCCTTGAGGCGAAGAAAGAGATAGAAGTCGCTGGGGGCTGCCGTATGGCATCCAACGCAACTTGGGCTTTGTGAGAGGGTGCGTTGTCTTGGTGAAACAACACCTCCGCACACAGTTTGCCCCGCCTTTTTTCCTTAATAGCCTCCCGCAACTTTCTTATTTGTTCTGCATAGTAGGAGCCTGTAATACTAGCTCCCTTCTCCAAATAATCAATCATGATAATTCAATCGGCATCCCAAAAAACGGACGCCATAATCTTACCGAGCTTGAAACCTTGAACTTCTTAGGGGTCGGTGAAGAAGGTATTTTCCAGGCCATAGACTGTTGTTTAGTCTCGGGGTCGAAGTGGTGTACCCAGGTTTCATCAATCGTTACAAAACGAGTGCAAAAAGCAGCCGGATCCTTTTGATATTTTTCAAGATTCGCTCTTGAAATGCGAAGTGGCTTCTCTTTTTGTTCGTCGGTCAACATTCTTGGGACCCATCTTGCGGATACCTTCTTCATGTTCAAATCATCTGTGATCTTAACTAAATGTTGGATGGTCACTCGCCGGTCATCTAGCAAGATGTCTTCGATTTTTTTGATATTATCCTCGGTGCGGGATGTGGATGGACGCCCGGGGCGATGTTCGTCTTCTGTCGATGTTCTGCCCAGTTTGAACTCCTTACTCCACCTTGCAACTGTGGAATATGGAGGAGCAGAGTCCTCCAATGTTTCCACTAAGGCAGCGTGAATTTCTTTCGCAGACATTTTTTTCAGGCAGAGGTACTTAATGACGGCTCTTACTTCATTTTTCTCCATTTTGATGTGATCACTTCGACAGCTCGTGTTTTAATGAATGTATCTTCCAGAAAAGGTGAACTATGGTATTTACATATATGATTTTTTTGCTCGCTACTGGTGTGGGTATACGTGAGTGAAAACAATAGATTTCACGTAATTAGGCTCTGCAATAATACCCGTTTATCGTTATTTTTTGATCGCCCCTCGTATATAGGGGTACATATATAGAACTATAATTGCCGTAGCTGGACTATCTGAAAATCCAAGTATATATCCATTTCCACAGAAATGGGGTCTATCCGGAAATATCCACTGGATTTTGCATAAAGACCTTGGCCAATGATCCATTTGACACAAAAATTGAAACCAGTAGACTATGCCCAACACGGTGCCCAACACACTGATTGAGCGAATGGCTGGATTTTACTACAAGTTTTTCATATTGTCAAACTGAATCCAATCATTGATTTCGGGATTGTTTCGATTTCAGTTACCATTCCATCAGTATATGAGTATGTAGCTCGGATTGAGTAGTTCATTCGAACCATAATAATTCATAACCGACCATAAAAAGTTTCAAAATACACATTGGCTTACCAGTTGACAACTACAATTCGGTCGTTGCGTTCAAACCCCAACAAACTAATTTGTTATTTATTATGTTTATTATTATTTAAATGTCTGAACATATCGTATGTACACGTATTGACGACCACCCTGGCCGACTTCATATTGTCATTTTAGTCCTTGTCACCTGCCGATGGTGTTTGTGGTTAACATCATTTTTGACTGTAATTAATTCAATTGAAGGTGACTAGTTCATTATTTGATACACAATTTGTCATTAAAAATTATTGTACAACAATAGTCAGGGCCTAAGCAGGGGGGATTAGTGGAATATAAACCTTTATCTGGGCTTATAATGCAATTAGTTCTACGGAATGATTGTTATTTCTGCGGTGCTGGATTTTTTTTTTAAACATGTGAATGATAATAATTACATAACGTAATGTATCATGACAATTGTGGTTTTAAAATTTTACACATAATCGGTAATTAATTTTGATATTTAATACCAACGCTGACATATGAAGTGAGAATAATTAAATGAACTGATTGCCTTTACTTTTTTTTAGTACACACTTCTGTGGGGTGTGGATTAGAAATTGGAATATTGGCAATAACCAACTCAAACGATGGTTCAAAAATCTCAAATTGAGTCATGAAGAAAGAAGAGGAAGAAGAACTCTGTTATCTATTACGGTAACTGCTACAAGGAAAATAAGCAACGCCTATTCGGATGCAGATTTGTTATTCGAGGAGGACTCCGACAAAAAGCCTTAAGCTTCCGGCATGTAAGCGAACCTCTCATAACAATCCGTATCAAAGGCTTCCTCGGGAATATAAGCCTTATATGGCCTCTACGGAAGAAAGAGATGATCGACTCAAGGAAGACTTCTATGATCTCCTGGACCGAACGTACGCCCCATGCCCTAGTTATGACAACAATATTGTACTAGGAGATTTTAACGCAAAACAAAGAGGACATATTTAAGTCGACCATAGGAAAACATAGCCCACACAAAACCACATCTGACAACGGACTCAGGCTAACTGACTTCCTAGCAGGGCGTAACCTTCTTGTAGCAAGCACACGATTCCCACATATCAACATCCATAAAGAAACCTGGCGGACGCCAGATCAGTCGACCATCAACTAGATTGATCACATTGCAACCGACGCCAGACACTCCTCCAGCAGCCTATATGTACGAACCTTCCGAGGATATATGTTATAGCCAAGCTACGAATGAGGAGTCGAGTAAGACAACAAGACAACTATACATCAGAGGACTCATCAACTCACGCAACTTATGCAACACTCAACACGCCTACCTTAAAGGCAGATCAGTGGAAAGTGTTGTCCGTGAAATTGAGAGCTCGCTGAACCTAAAAGAGTTTACAATGGCAGCCTTCCTCGGTATAGAGGGGGCCTTCAAAAATGTAAACCCAGAGGCCACAATAACAGTTCGAGAGGACTTAAAAGTAGACAAATCCATTGTAATCTGGATTGAAAATATGTTGAAGAACAGAATTATCAATGCAGACATTGGTCACAGCTCTATAAGGAAAGTGACAACTAGAGGTACACCACAGGGAGGAGTTCTCTCCCCCCTACTGTGGCTTCTTACAGTTAACAAAATCCTCAAATTCTTTATGGAGAAAGACACAAACACAATAGCGTACGCGGATGACCTGGTCATCTTGATAAAAGGTATATTTCTACCAACTATCAGTGAACTAATGGAATCGCCGTTGAGGGAACTCGCCTCGTGGGCAAGAGAGAACGGTCTGAGAATAAACCTCTAGAAAACCGAGCTGATTTGGTCACCAGGAAAAGAATAATCCCGATATTTGTACCCCCAAAGTTAGAAGGTATTCCACTCAAGCTCAAAGCGGAAGCCAAGTATCTAGGCATCATTCTTGACTCCAAACTCTCGTCAAAAAAGGACCTGGAGGAAAGGATGAAAATAGAATTGAATGCTGCGGCGAAAGATGGGGCTCGCAACCGTACATCATTCATTGGATGTACACAGCAATCATCAGACCCATTTTAACTTATGGGGCCCTTGTCTGGTGGACTGCTAGCAGCACGAAAAGCTATATGAACATGCTCAACAAAGTACAATGGTCAGCCGCTGTTTGTACAACGGAAGCCATGAGAAGCACGCCGCAAGCAGGGTACTTCATCTCCTCCCCCTGGATCTATTCATAAAAGGCTGCGCTGCAAAGAGAACTCTCAAACTAAGGAAGTCCTCTCTGTGGAAGCAAGCCAACTATGGACATGCGGCCATACTTAAAATAATAGACGACCTGGGAAAGAAACATGGTCTTAGTAGCCTCGCAGCTACGACTGACTATATTTCCCCCCAAAATGACTTCTTTCTCAGAATACCAATCCTTTTCCCCGACAGAGAAGAGTGGCTATCAAACGCTGTGATCACGAGATCACTCTCTTCACCGACGGATCGAAAATGGACACAGGCACTGGGGCCGGGTTCTACTCTGATACCCTCCACAAACAGGAATCATTCAGATTCCCTGATCTGTGCAGCGTTTTTCAAGCAGAAATCCTGGCAATAGAGAAAGCAACCAAACACCTACGGGTAACCGATATCCCACCATCCTGTATAATGAGATCAAAGGCTGTCATGAAATATCGCGACTCACAGAAGTCCATCAGACACCACAAAGTCAAACTCTGCTGGGTCCCGGGTCACAGCTCAATCGCAGGGAACGAAAGAGCAGACGAATTGGCCAGGCAAGGGTCTGAACTGGACATCAGCGAAGCGGACACGTCATTGCAACCACCGATCAGCGCATTATACCCGATCATACATGACACAATTATAAAAGGAGCCTACTGTCTTGGCTTACAAGAAACGAAAGCTACAAGACAAGATCAACGTGGCCAGAGCTCAATACCAGAACAACATAGAAGCTCTTGGCGCTGGACCGAAACTCGATCCGTATGCTCGTCGGAGTGATCACAGGACACTGTCCCATTGGAGCAATGCTCGGGAAATGGGACCGGGATCCAGCGATCTCTGCCGGAGCTGCAGCGATGAGGAAGAAACTGAGACGATCCAACATCTGCTTTGCCACTGCCCAGCTCTCTAGAGTCGGCGCCTAGCTTCGCTAGGCCATATATTCTTCACAGAGATTGCGGATCTAGCAAATGCAGATATATCGGATCTTCTAAAATTCATGAAGAGCACGGGGTGGTTTCAGCCACCACGTGATAGGACAGGTTAAATTTATGTGTACTCCACAAATTAAGGGATTCACAATGGGCTCTTTGGCTCCGAGTGGAAGTGATGCTTAACCATCACACTCCCCTTCTTTAACCTAACCTAACCTATAAAAAAAAAAACGAAATAATAGGAACCATTCTTGCGTTTAGGAATAAGCTTTTTATATTCATTTTGATTCGATCAATGCTTATTCCAGTCATCTTCCGAGTTCGATTTAAGTGATCTATTCAGGAAACTATTGGCTTCCCTGCGAAGACATTGGAGCTTAGGGTTCCACCAGGGAACCAATTTCCTGCAGGGAGGTTTTTTGACAGGACATGCGAGTTCAAAACAGTTGGTGATGGCGCCACTCAGGTAATAAACAGCATCCCTCACCAACTGCTTCGTTCTGAGTTTAGGTAAGGCTTAAGTGGATTTCTCAAGCTCCTCTCTAAGTCGTACCCGGTCTGTCTTTCTCGGATTCCGCTTGGGCTGCGAGGAGCAGATGCCAAACTTCAGTTGGAATTCGATATATCTATGGTTTGACAATGTAGCATCTGGTAAGACACTCCAGTTAGTGATGGTCCCAACATGCCTATTAGACAGGGTTAGGTCAATCACCTCCTGTCGTCTCGCCGTCACAAAGGCTGTTTGTTATCCAACATTGTTGAACACAATGTGTTTTGGCTTCCCTTAAATGAAGGTATGTATACAGGGCGAGAGGGAAAGGAGATACCGGTGAACATTGGTTTGAAATGCTTGTGGATTGTCCTAGATATGTCACAACGTTCTAAAGACTTAAGTCAAACTTTAAATTAATCAAATTTAACTTGTATCTGTTTTTGTCGTCCATAAAAAAAATAAACGTCAGAAACTTTATTGGCACAGCGTAAGCTTTTCTGTAATTTTCCTTCAATAACTGTTGGAGATTTCAATCACCGATTTAGTATTTATTCCCAAGTGGGGTTGAAGTACGCTTAGTTTGGACAATCAAAGTGAAGGAGCGACAGCCTATCAATTATTCATTTCAGATCAATTACTCTGTACTTTGACAACTTTATTGACCAATTTTAGTCTTGCCAATTTAAGTTCGTCAAATCGTAAGTAAATAAATCGTTTTGTCGGAATTTTTGCTATCATCATCGTTATATCACGCTCAGGAGTATTTTTTTCCATAATCTCAGAGTCGTTTGATATCATCCTCCATACCAGTAGGCTTTGTGAACCTGATATGCTTGTTTTTCTCTTCGACAAATTCTCCGAACGAATTAGTGCATCCCACGCTTTTCATTATTTTTTTTTATTTTTTCTGAGAGCTCTATGGTCTTCCTTCCTTGTCTCTATATAGAGCTCAGCAGCAGCTCTTGTCCATCGGAATGATTTTTTTTTTCTCGCTGTGTGGAATGAGCTGCACGTGTCATACCAACAGTAATTTATTCTCGATAATGATCTGAAGTCCCGCATATAAGATACGGCACCTCTGAGTTGCGGTTTGACAAAAGTAACTTCTGAAAATCGCATATTCAGGACAATCGACTCCACTATTTCCACAAACAAAAGGCTTTTGAGCTTTTGCTTCACGTAGTTTGTTTTGGCCTCGTTGTGCTAGAAGTGGGTACAGTCCTTTTTATTACCACATTACACAAACCCAAACAAAACGATGTCTCAGCTAAATGAAACTACATTTTCATTTTATGGCAATATCTTCGATTCGAAACTCTTCCCATCATCGACCACATCTTAAACATCTTCAACTGGGTGGCTATAAAATAGCTCCTTAAAACGAAAATCTGTTCGATTTAAAACCACAAAAAGACGTGAAAACTACAAAAGTAAAATTCATGTAGTCATCAAACCCCACATTGTGTACATGCCACTATACTTCGAAAGCATGAACCACTCGACCGCGTTCGCTTCAACCTTAAATCACACTACGGGATATTAAAAAACCAGCACTTCTCCCATCAACCTCCTAGATCTCGAAAATAAGTTGAAGAAAAAAAAAAAGGAAAAACAAACCAAAAGGGCTAAAGGATTCGTGACTTTGACATTTGCATGTCAAACACCCGACAGCCGGAATGAATTATTCAGAACAAGCGAAATATGTGAATTACAGGCGGATTGTTGCTAATTAATTTGTCGACTTTAATGACTCGATGGACGCGAACGGCCTTACGAATTCCAAATCGACTCTAACTAACTTCCTTTTTCTGCCCAAAAAAAAAAAAGGGTCTGAAGGGGTTTTTAGGTAAGGTGAAAAAAAATTCATGAAATGATTTCCGAAAGAATTTGTAAAGAAATTAAGATTGCCTTTTGAATAATTAGAAGAGCGAAAACCAAAAAAAAAAACAAACTTGCTTGAAATATTTAGTTCACGGAACCTCTATTATCCAAATGGATAATAATTTTAAAACTCCTTCATGGGAATTAAGTACCGCCACCTATTCACTCATCGACAAGAGTGCATTGAAATCTTCCTCTTCCGAAATGTAAAAATTATGTAACCCCTAAACCTTAAAGGAATACATTTTTTTAATGAAACTTGTACGAATAAGGTTCATACAACGAGTATTATGTTCGTTCTACGAAACAGAGTTAAGAAACCGTCATACATTACGTGACAGGAAATGCCTGTGCGGTTGCCTTGCCCCCTCTTTAGTTTCCGTCTCTCGTTCTTTATTCCCTCATTTTTTGGTTATTTTTCTTTGTCGCGGAACGTACAAGTTGGAGACATTCTGCTTAATTACTTTATATCTTCCGGATGATTAAAAGGAGATAAAGCATAATTTAATTAAGGAAGTTTCAGGGCAGAGCAGTGGAAAGGAAAGGAAAAGCAAGCAAAGATAGAAATTAATGTTAGAGGTCGTTAGTTTGCGGAATTTAATAACATTGGATACCGGCCAAACTTGTAGAACGTTACGGTCTTGTAGTTCGAACTACCCTTGCTTGGGTTTCAGGGTGAAATTATGGCAAAAAGCCTCGCGGGGTAAAAATAGATGTCGAACTCCATTTTATTATGAGGATACAGAAATTCAAGGATTCAGTGATATTATGATCTTAAGAAAAAGAAAACATACGATATAGAATCAATCAAATTAAGAAAAGCGCAAGAACGGACAAAAGAATCAGCAAAGCACAGGCAGCTTCGGGGACTTACCGCTTACGCGACCTTTACTACACTACGCATGTTTTAACCAACATGTCGTTGAGACTCGTTCGGGACAGTCGGTCGTAGCGGCGCCTCGTTACCTCGTAGCTGTCACGTTGACAGCACCCACTTAGTCACCTTATGGGTGAGAACCCGAGTCCGGATTCCGATTGGTGATTGGTTGGTAAGAACAGTGTGAGGCCGAGCCTGTCTGGGTAAAAACCCGAGTCGAGGCCTTAGTTTTTCTCGGCTTGTGCCCTTGAGTGTGGCTATAACGTCTGGCCAGGCCCTTCCGGATTAAGACCCAAATCGGGGAGCTGACCCTACGGTGCCTCGGGAGTAGATCCTAATAGGGGTTGGTCGGTCTGGTATGGGTTAAAACCTGAGTCGGTGAATCGATTTCGTCCTATTAGGTCCTACTCACCGTTCCACTCGCTGAGCGATCGCCCCAACTAATATCGACCACACGTTCGTCCCTCCCTTTTAGGTGACGTAGCCGAAATTATTATAATAATTATTATAATAATAACATTTTTATTATTATTATTATAAGAACTACTTCGCGATTTCGCGCAATGTGATGCCAACTTAGCATCAACACTGCGTTGTCGTCTTGACAAAAAAGCTTCTTACCTTGCTGAATATTCGGCCGGACTTTTGTCTCCTTCCCTGCGCTGTTATCTTGGTTGCCGTACTTGTTATCACTGCTTACTGCTTTTATTACTTTCGCCGCTTGTCACTGCTTCTTACTAGTTGCCCTTCTGACAACTGCCTCGGCCCTTTAAAGGGCCAGGCCGAACGGAGAAAAGGCGATTTATTTTTCAATATAGTCTCTATTTAGTTCGATACACTAGAAACAAAAATACATAAGTCGCACGGGGCCAAATCTGGAGAATACGGTGGATGGGGCAGCAGTTCGTAGACCAATTCGACCAATTTGGCCGTGGCGAGGGCGGAGGTGTGAGCCGGCGCGTTATCATGATGAAAGAGCACTTTTTTCTTCGCCAAGTGGGGCCGTTTTTTCTTCAATTCAGCGTCGAATCGGCCCAATAACCGTTTTGCCCTTCTACGATGTGGATCAAACCTTTTGAATCACAGAAAACGGTGGCCATTACCTTTCCGGCCGATGGGACAGTCTTCGCCTTCTTCGGAGCACGTTCGCCGGGTGAAGTCCACTGTTTCGAATGTTCCTTGGCCTCTGGTGTGTACCAATCGATCCATGTTTCGTCGACTGTCACCAAACGACGCAGAAACTCCTTCGGATTGGTCTCACGGTTGCGCTTGTTGTCCGGAGTGAGCAAACGTGGCGCCCATAGCGCCGACAGCTTTCTCATGCCCAAAATTTCCCCGCGATCTTTTGAAATGCCTACTGTCTCAGCTATCTCGCGCACATTCAATCGGCGGTCTGCCAATACGAGATCGTGGATTTTTGGCACGTTATCCTCCGTGGTAGCCGTCTTCGGGGCACCTGGACATGGCTCATCAAAAACCGACGTGCGACCACGTTGAAACTCGTTAAACCAATTTTTGATGGTCGCCATCGAAGGAGAAGAGTCACCGTACACAGCATCCAAACGCTCTTTGATTTCACCGCGCGATTTCCCTTCCAAAAACAAGAATCGAATCACCGACCGATATTGCTCTTTTTCCATTTTTCTAAAATCCGCGGACACTCCCGCTTCCACACGCGGTCAAAACAAAACTACGAGTCCGATGTGGCTGAAATTTCGACGGTAGCCGTCTACTAGAATGTACTACATGATAGTAAGTTGCGGTGAGGCTAAGTGCTTATCGGACCACCCTCGCATGTACGTTTGTAAATAAAAATTTTTATTCATTTCATTTGTGTTTTAGGTAAATTTTCCTTTACAATATGCCTAGACGAAAGTGAAAACACTGAAACCCAACAAAGCTTCCATACTAGACAACATAAATCCAGAATTGTATAAAGCTGACTCCCTGATGCTTCCTCTACTAAAAGACATATGTATGGACTTCTGGAAGGATCCCTGATGAGCTAAACGAAGGCGTTATCACCCTCATTTCTAAGAAGGGCAATTTGTCCGAATGAAAGAATTGAAGAGGCATAACGTTGCTAAACATGGCGAATAAAATCAGAGTAAACATAATCCATTTATTATCCAATTCTCTGATGGCCGGCCTAGAAAGTACAAACCGGTTTTCGTCCCCGCTGTTCACGCATCGATCAAATCATCACTTTAAGATAAATTGTGGGGGATCCGCTGAGTGGCGCACACCACTATACCTTAGCTTCATTGACTTCTAGAAGGCGTTTCATACTCTAGCATGCCAAGAAGTACCTGAAATTATAAATCGTATAAAAGAACTGTGTGCTTACTTAATCTAACTTAATAACTAAGAAGAACTGTAGAGGGGGCGCGATTAAAAAGACGGATTTTTAGGCATGGAGTGCTGAGGTTAAAATCGAAGTAAGGATTCGAATTAACACCGAATTAACAATTCCCAACATACGAGAAATGGGTTCATTGGAGCCATAGCCGGTATGGGGGGTGAGTAGATAGAAGAGACGGGGATTTCGTACATTGTGGGGATTAGTGTTAATAGAGACAGAGTTGTAGAGGGTCGCGCAGTCAAAGGTAACTCAAAGGAGTCGATGAAAAGAATGTCAGATACAGTTCTTATTTCCTCCAACGTGTTCATGTTGATTCGTTTAAGACGGTCTTGTTAGGTTGGTAAGAGCAAAGGATCCAGGGGAGATCTCCAAGAGTAAAGCGTAGGAACCGGCGTTGGAGGCTCTTAATTCTAGAAATGTGGGTTTGTTGGTAAAGAGACCACATATGAGAGGCGTATGGAAGAAGGGGCCGGGCAAAGGTTATGTAGAGAGATCGGGCAAGGGTTGAAGAATTCTTTGCTTCACGAAACCGAGTGCAAAATTTGCTTTGACGATTATCTCGTCAATATGTGAGCGAAAAATTAACTCCTGATCACATAATATGCCAAGATCGTGAATAACCTGAACGGTGGAAATGGGTTGATCATTGAGAAAGTAGAAACGAGGAGGAGCTTTGATTCGTTTACGTCAAAAAGGGATTAATTGGCATTTGGAAATGTTGAGCTCCAAGCAATTTTTGGAACATCAGACGAAAACACTATTGAGATCTGATTGAATAAGAGCAGAGTCATGACTGCAGGAAATGGTCTTAAAGAACTTGGTGTCAGCATATAGTGGGATGTGAGAACGTTTAATCACGTTCAATATCGCTTATGGTAAGAATGAAAAGAGGTGGACCTAAGTGGCTGCCTTAGGGGACGCCGAAGGAACCTAAAAAAAGAGTTAAAAAAGGCAGATCTGAAATGAACAGTGTAATAGCGATTTTCTAGGGCCGAAGCCAAAGGAAGACAATTTGAAGATTACTACGTAGTCTGTGGGAGATTTTATCAAAAGCTTAACAGAAATCGGTTTAAATAACGTCGACTTTTTTGCCATTCCCTAAGGCTAAGGGGGTAAAGAACACAAATTCAACAAGGTTTGTGGTTGTAGATCTGTATTTGAGAAAACCGAAAAATTGAAGACTTGAGAGGATTGAGGAGCATATATTTACAAGTGTGGCAGGGCAACCGTCAGGCCCAAGAGTGAATGCATCATTAAGTAGATTTAATTTATTTTCGATGACTTAGGGATCGGCTATACGAGGAAGGAATGGTCCAAGAGAGAAATTCGGGACACAGGAATCGTCAGCGAAAGATTGCTTAAAAAAGATGGCGATGATATTGGGGTCATTTTAGGTTTCATCTTGGAACGAGAATGAAGTAGGGTAGCCATCAGATTTTCTTTTGTAGTTGACAAACTTAAAGATGGACTTAGGATCACTTATAAGATTGTCTTGCGTTTCAGTTAAATAGCGTTGATAGAGAGAGTTGTGAAGGGTGGTAAAGTGGAGGTTATAAAAGTATTGATTAAAAGGATTGATTACGAAGAAAGATTGTCCACTGCTTATTTCTTTTCTTTCTTAGAGAACGGAGGCTGCAATTATGCCTGGGTGGTGGTAAACCATCCAACATGTTGAAACGATTAGTCGAAGTACAAGCGATACAAGCAGGTTGCTCCTGGCGACAGATAAAATTCGTAGCTTTAAATAAATCAAATTATAACTTGTTTATTCAGGCCCTATGTTCCATCTAGGAATTACGGGAAATATATATATCTTGAATCATTCCTTCATTCTTTCGGCTTACAATCTACCTTTAAAGTAACCTAAGACTGTCTTATGTATGGGATGCTGCGTCGATGTATCAATGTCACATGTATCAATGTATTGAAAATTCTAAATTGTGCAACATTTTTTTGAATTTTTTTTCTTTCGGCTATTGCGATATACATTGGTTATTCGATGATTTCCAGGCTGTCAGCGCTTGAAACTGACATCCAACACCAAGTCGATTTTTTTCTTTTTGTTAAGGGCATTTAATAAATAGATTATCTTCTAGATAATCGATTTGGCAACCTTCTTATATTCTTCTTTACACTTCTCCTTCTCTTCACAGATAGTGTTACAGCTCACGGAGCCAAGCTTCTCTCATTAATTTTTTTTTTTTAATTATAACTTAACTTTGATTACGATTAGGTCGTTGATCGACTTGGACATGTAATTCAAATCATTTTTTTTTCGCTTCTCCTCCGGCAAGTCCTTTTGAGAGTTTTTTTTAACTCACTTAAACCTGGATGGTTGCAGCTGCGAGAAACCATACTTTCCTTGCTGAATTCATATATTATTTGTACCAAAAATCTTACGGGTTTTTAGGCATTTTTTCGGTGTTTCCCTATTGACAGTTATATTCATGGTAGATTCCTTGTTGGTAGAACCTGTTACAAAATATGTCCCAAACAAAGCGAAATGCCGTTGGCTACTAAGGAAAAAATGATTTGTTTAAGTGAAAATGGTAAAAGTTATAGAGTCATTGTAAATTCAGTTGGAAGTCATCAGATCTGGAAAACCAAGGAAACTTAGAACGAACTGAAAAAACAGTATATCCTTAAGCAATTCACAATGCCCTCCATTCTGCAAACATTAATGGTAGATGAGCTAGAAAAAAGCCTTTTATTTCGGAGACAAATAGGAAAAAGCGTTTACAGGTTTCGAAAACTTATGTTGTGAAGCCATTTAAATTTTGACGAACTGTCTTGTTTTCTAATGAAAGCAAAGTTAATCTTTTCGGGCCGGATGTAAGCATATATGTACTCGTATGTGGGTGGGAAAAGTCAAAATAAAAATGTGGAACTTAGTGTTAAACACGGTGGTGGGCATGTTATGGTATGGGCCTACGTGGCTTATAATGCCATAAAAATGAAATGTCTTGTTAGTGCCAAATCAAAGGCAAGGAAAATTACGCACCAGATTTCTGGATACAATTCCTTCATCATGTTATCCTCAAACATGTAAAAACATCGCGACTTCCCATGTTACTACCCAGTGTTTAATTGTCGCTTAAACTGTTTTAGTGGATCACAGTCGAAGTCCAAATGGCCCACTCCTTAGCAAACCCCTTAACCTAGTTTACGGCACGCAAATTAATACAATAACCAAACTTGAGTTTCGCGTGAACCCCAGTTTTTATGCATTTGAAGTTTTTAAATAATATTTATGAATTAAAGTTATTAAATGCTTAAAACAATAAATGAATATATTATTTAAATATTTGTTTCATATGTTTATAAAAAAAAAATATTAACATTTTTAAATGGTCTACCATAGTATGCCACGCGAGTTACATCCGGTCTACGTTTATTATCATACGATCTGACTAGATTGTATTTGGTTTTCCCTAATCCCTGGTAACAAATGTTGGACCGTTGGACCATTGGAATATTTCCGAAAACGAGGAAGTAGGTTCACTAATTATCCAAAGACCGTTCGGTCGTTTCCTGTCATAAAACTAAATGAGCATATTGGGAATTTTCGATAATAAAACATTTGTAACCCAATATCCTTGCATTTCTCTAGCCTATTTAAAGAGTAGTTGAAGACGCCCGAAGATCAATCTCTTGGTAATTTTAAGAACGCATCCTGCTCGTGTTCGGTTTCTTTTTTAAAACAAAATAAAAATAGTGAAATAAAGACATTCTTTTCTTTTGTTTAAATCTAATACGTTCTACCAGAACATCAGTCGCGTGCATCAGTGTAAAAAATAGGGTGCGTGCACTCCAGTGTTAAGTTGACCGTTGCGGTGTCATATTATGAGAACACATGTTTGGTTTTGATAAAATATAATAAAAATTGTTGAAAATAGTGAGAAGAAAAATTTAAAGTTACCAAAAAAAGTGAGTTGTAAATTTATAATTTCCAGTTTTAATATAAATATTTGTAAAAATATTGTTTTTGTATTTCAGTGCCTAATTTAGATATATTATTGAGGAGATATAATAGAGGTGATGAAGATGAAAGAGCAATGTTAGACATGGAATCTGATGAAGAGGGCGAGACTGACCCATTTGATGTTGGTGGCGATGACACACAGAATGATCCAGATTATGTGCAAAATTACGCACTTGACGAAAGTCAGTTTTATTTTTCGTTATACGGTTTGTAATTATTACAATATAATTTTATTTCTTAGCGGACTATGAAGACATTGATGAAGCTGTGGCAGAGGCATTAGGACCGATCGAAAATTTGCCTGAACCGGATGAAGTTGGAAGTGGTGAATCGATTGAGCATAACCAAGAACCGTCAACGTCGGCTTCAGCGCCGGATGAAGTGTTTTTTCTTGCCCCCAGTGGTCGAAAATGGATGAAAGAGCCGGAAGCAGCAGTTTTGTCTCGTATCCAAGGTAGTAATGTTTTCAGACCTGGTGGAACTATTGGCCCTGTGGCAAATTTGAAAAATTCGTCTCTTCTCGCTATTGTCAATCGCATTTTCAACAACCAAATAAAATATGAGATTATCAAATGGACAGATGAAAAGGCCTATGACGTATGTACCAAATTGAATGCGAATCGACAATTGCAACGCATTTGGAAGCCTTTGATAATGAACGAACTCCAGGCATATTTTGGAGTTTTGTTGTATATTGGAGCATTGAGAGATGGTCACCGTCGTGTACGTACACTATGGGATCCTATCAAGGGTCATCCAATTCTTCGAGCCGTGATGAATTGTACACGTTTTGAGGAGCTCAATATCTTCCTTCGTTTCGACGATTCAATTGGTCGCCGAACTCAATCATCAGCCAGAACAAACATCCAGCCTGTTGAAATACTTTTGAACGAATTGAATCAGACTTTGTCAACAAATTACATTCCCTCTGAAAATCTTGCCATCGATGAGCAATTGAAAGACTTCCGTGGTCGCTGTAAGTTTCGAAAATATATGCCCAGCAAGCCTGCAAAATATGGACTGAAGTTCTGGTGGCTCAATGAGAGTGCAACGGGATATCCACAGAAATTTTCAATATACATACATATACTGGCAGTTGTGATGAAAGTGTCGGGCTTGGCTGTGGATACGACGTGGTGATGTCTTTGATGCCAAGATATTTCCACACTGGACGTAACCTTAACAGTCGATAATTTTTTCACTTCCGTGAATTTAGCGTTGAAATTGCTGGATAAAAAAATAACAATTCTTGGCACAATCCGCAAAAATAAAAGATATGTACCAAAACCATTTGTTGTCAAAGAGGTTCCAGATAAAAATAACGAACCCATCAAAATAAATAATAAAAAACGATACCACTTCATTCATCGATTTTTGGATTTTCGCAAAGAATGGCATTAGTATCTTATGTTCGAAAACCAAATAAACAAGTTGTTTTACTATCAACACAAGACAATCTTCAAAAGGCAATTTCAGGCTGTCATAACGAGCCGCACATGATACTGGATTACAACCGGACAAAAGGTGGAGTCGATGTATTCGGCCAAATGGTGTCAATTTATTCCTGTTCACGCCAAACTAATCGCTGGCCTATGGTTGTATTTTATTGTACAATTTATTAGATGTTGCAGCCTTAGCCACAATCATTATTTTTCAATCCGCCAACAAGGAACAAAAAATTATTTAGAAACGACAAACTAATTCAGCTGGCAGAGGGGCTAATGGAATTAGAATTAGATGACCGTTCACACTCTTCGGTGCAAAATACAATCTCTAAATCAAGCTTGGATGCCCTTCGCATTATGGGAAGAAATTTGCCAGTTTTTCGAGTAGTTGACGAGAGACTTCCTCGTAAACAGGTATTTTTTAGGTATAATGTAAATCCAATTTTTTTTTTCTGAAAGATCTTTTATTTTCAGACCAGGTGTCACATTTGTCCAAAAGCAGAGGACAGGAAGAGCAAAACCCCATGTGTGGAAAAAACTGTTGTCTTCACCACCGAAACATAGTTTGCGTCAAATGCCTCCCAGAACTACCACCGTTTCCAGAGTGATTGAGGCTTTTACTATTACACGTCATCTTCATTTTTAGTCATATCCCTATTTTTATTCATGTTCAAATAAAGTATACGTGTATGGAAGACTTTTTTCCCATTTTAAGGTTTGGGGTTCGGATGAACCCCAAGTTTGGTTTGTGACTTTTTTTCAGAAAAAAATTCCAGAAAATTATCTAAAATCGCCTTGATGGAAAAAGGACGAAAAACGTAAAGAAAAATGAATTTCGTTCACCGAGTTTTCATCCCAGGTCGAAAATATGATTTAGAAATAAGTTAAAAGCATTCAAACATGCGCTGGGGTTCACGCGAACCCCAATCCGTAAACTAGGGTTAAGAAAATAACAACAAAATAAAAATAAAAACAAATTCAGTAATTTCTAGTTCTAATTTCATATTATTATTCTTATTATATTTTTATATACCAAATAAAGTGTTTAAATCTAACTCAAAAATGTCTTAATATTTAAAGTGTCTTACTGACCCCTGGGTGGTCACTCTAAGTCTAGCGCTATTTCTTAATTACTAGTGCTTTTCGGCTTAGACTTAAATTTTAAAATTTGGTTTTCTAGGAAAACTATTAAAAAAACCTTCTAGTCTTAAACCTTATTCGGTTGGTTAACACCCTTGTGTTTTGTTCCGAGCCTTCCTCATTGCGTCTTTCAGCGACTCGGTTTCACCATCTCGCTCACTCTGCATGCCCGAGACCTCACCAAGGCCTACAAGCATGATGACGAGTGCATCCCCTAGCTAACCTTAATATGACTTACGCACTAAGTAGTGAGAAGGATCTCACTGGAGTCAGATCTAGGGAGCGTTTTCATCCGACAACCACCAAAAATCGACGTGCTGTTTAACAATATCGATGAGACCCCAGTCCCCCATTGCGATACTGTAACGTATGAATTCATGAGCTCTGTCAAATTACCCGTCGCGGATGATACCAATATGGAGAAATGCTTTTGGGGGAATAGAGACATTTTGGAGTGTGTTCTCGTAGTACCTATAATTGGGGCAGCTAGCCCCGGAGATGAGGTTATTATCGTTAGTCATAGCCCTTGCGATGTGCTTTCGGATCATTTTAACAGGCTCGATTCTGTTGAACCCTGCTCCGTCGTACAGGTCCTTATTAGGATAATCCTCGTACTTAAATAAATCTTGGGCTCTGGATCTGACGTTCTGTATATAATAATATTTTCCATATAAAACGGTTTTACATTTGCCCGCGACAACCATATGCGTTGTGGCCTTAAGCGGCCTGCGGTCAAATGAGACAGATAACTTGACATACCGGAGGCTTTCTTGGCTCCAGCAAGACAGCGTCTATATGTCAATTGAAATGTAGATACCGGTCAAGCCAAACGCCAATACGAGTATATCTAACCGCGTATTTCAACATGTTGTCCAATGATTGTGAATTTGCTCCTGTTCTTCCTGGTATACCCTGAGGCCCTATGTGATGGAATCCTTAAAAGTATCATTTCCGATTTCTGGATGTAAGTTCTTAACTTTCAATCAACACAATATCTGTTAATATGATCGAAATCACACAGCAGTATTGTATTGATGATCTCAATTTTTGAACTTGATACGACTAAATCATCTGCTGCCTTTTGTTCCCTGTTGTATACATCAACGATCCTGCTTAAAGTAACTTTATCACGTTTGACAACAGACTTCCTTCTCATAGTTATTACGGAAATCATGTATAGAAAATGATTCGGCATGCCTAGCCTAATAAGCTTGTAGAACAGACCTTCTAACCATACGATGTCCAAGGCTTTTTGAATGTCGACTAGACAAGCATAGGTATATTTGTTTTTTGCCTTTTTCCATTGAATGTCCGACAGTTTTGACCTAGCGTGAATAGTATCATGCCTCGACTTAAAACCAGACTGATATTATTTTCGTTTCCTTAACCCAGACTTCTGATGACAACTTTTTCAAAAACCTTGCTAACGTTCGGAAGCAAACTAATTGATCGGAGATTGGCAGGGATTGTTCTATCTCTGATACGTTTGAGGAAAACAAATTGGCATTGAAAATGGCCCACAACTACTACTTTGAAAAAATCAATAAAAATAATAGTAAAGGTGCTGGGCATTCTATCTGTTTGATGATTGCTTATAAGGGTTTTGGAATGGATTCGACACGGTTTTTTATGGAGTCGGGGCTAATTTTATACTATTCCTCTAATCGTCCTTAAATCGTCTTTGTTGGTTGTTTGAAGCATCCAAATTTTAACTTATAATTTTTGCCATAAGTGGCATTTGCCATAATATTTAAGTCTGGCGATTTTTGTGGTGTTTCGATAACGCGACGGTGGAACATCTCCACCATGTGCTTTATGCCATTATCCTGATAAAAGTGAAATGATTCTTCTTTGCCCAAATTTTTAAGTATTTCGTAAAATAGTTTTTTTTATAAATATTTAAATATTGGAATTTGTCAATATTTTCCTTAACAAAATGCAATTTACCAACCGTACCGCTGAACATACACCCTAGACCATTATATGATCCCCACCGTGTTTAACTGTTGGACGCAAACATCATGGATTCGTCTCTTCATTAGGTTTACGCCAAACGTTGATCCTTTCATCTCATCCATAAAGAAAAAAAGAACAAGAAATCTTACATCGCGTAATTGTGAGCAAGTTATAACCGAACTTTTTATTCTTCTGGCTAACGAATTGCTTGATTCTAGCGGTTCGCCAATTCAGTCCAACCTTGTGTAGAACTCTTCAATTTGTCTCAGTCCTGGAAATAATTTTAAGGTGTTGCTTCATCATATACCGGAGCACCGGGCACTTAGTCCTGGATTATTCTTGGATTTGTTGATAGCCCAACGCTCGTTTTTGTTATGCTTCCATTTACTCTTATTATTTTCCCACCACTATTTGGACACTAGTAGCGCCTGAAACATCAAGTCCACACTGTCTCCTTTCCCGCTTTGTGCCCTCAATAACCATTAGAACGAAGACCTGGTGAAGATGAACCAAAACCTTTTAGCAAAATTAAGCTAATCATTCCCTAATTTGAGTGTCAAAGTTTAGCTCTCATGGAAAATACAAATCCATCAGCCCATTATCCTGCTCACAACTTTGTGGTTAAGTTCCACAATCATAACACCCAAATCCCTTATTCCAACATAGTCCTTTCCCTTCATTAAAACCTTACAAGTCCGTCAACTCACGCGATATTTCTTTTGCTCGGCGTCAAAACATGTCGCACCCTTCAGAGCTAACTCCACCGAACACATCTACCTGAATGGGAGGTAAATGACCTGAGACTTGCAATGCCAGCGCCAGGACGATAAACGCCTTAGACGTCCTTCGCTAGCGGTTCAGTATTTATGTAATTCAGAAAACCACAAAACTGTCACGCGACCACAACGACGGCGAGGACTATGGTTGGCCACAGTGCAGACATAACGATATCACTTAAGGGCGGCTTTAACACTGGCCCAGCCACGAAATTGTGGCACGCCTCACACAACTTTCAACGTCTATTAAGTCATTAACATGAATCCCTTTGCAAATCGCTTAATTTAGTTCGATTTATGCATCGCATTGGGGACACGACGGGAGAGACTATTGAATTGATCGCCCTCTGCTCGGCGCCCTACAAATTTATCGTCCTCGAATTATTTCGATTTGATTAGATATCGATTGATTGATGTAAGGGGATGATTGGACACTTGAGGTAGCAGACAGGTCCGCATGGAGCGATGTCATTTGAAATTCTGGGACCAATTTCGAGGAGACAACGAAAAAGCTGGGACAATCAATGTAATCTCTTTTGTTGTTTTTCATATGATTGGCCTGATTTGAGGGCTAGTGGATGGAGCACGCGGTGGTGTTGCTGATGTTGAGCGTTCGAAATGCTAGTAGGCTGCTCTAGCATTGGGTCCTTGACATTGAAATTGATGCCTGTCAAGAGCGTACTTGACAAATGACAGTGTAACGAATATGGCAAATGTATGCTGCCTACCTTGTTGTACTAAATCGACGAGCAACTTGACGTCGTTGTTGAATTGATATAAGCCTGATTGTACACGGTTTAATTGATTGGATTATAGTGGATTTGGGGAATGCGTTTGGAGGTTACGAATCGGGAGATAGAATTTGCCATGCCTCGAGGTGAATTCTCGCGATTCTAATTTTGCGTATACTGGTGGGAGTTAATGCCTTAATGTGGCTATTGGACTTACCTACTGCCTAAATGAATTTATTGTAACCAAATTAAAAATGTTGATGTATATTATCGCCAAATTTCAAGGTCCCTAGAATCCGAATCTGTTGTTTTGAAAGAGATGTTTGGTATGCGTGTGTATGTACCTACGTTCACATGTTCGTAAGAATTTTTTCATCTCGTGCATTTTGAGGACAAATGATGATATTGACTCCAGACCAACAACTCGATGCATAATTACGTAGTGATTACTTGATAAGATTCGCAAAAAAGTGTAGGTATCCGAGTGTGCACTACGTGCTTGGCACTGGTACACGGTTCGGAATTAAAGATTATGGTCACAAGAGACTGGGCAGTTGGCGGGAGACAATTGACAAACGATATTTGTTTACTGTTGAACTTATCCCGCGTCCTATGCCCTTCGATTTCTTCAGTCAATATACATATGAGTACTCGAATAGGTGGTTTCAAAAAGTATGTTATGCTAGAAAACATGTCTGAATCTGCATACTGCTAGTCACATTAGCTCTAGCTCTCTGCGACTAATGTGGTAGTATGCCAGACTCAAAATCGAGAAACTTCTGTTGCGTTGTTTCTCATATCCTAGCAACTTTCTGTCGGTCACTCAAGCGTGTGTTAGGGTAACGCGAGCGGTCAGGGCGTGCCATTTTTATTCTTTTATAGGATTCGTGCAGGTTCAAAAGTGTACGCTCTTTTGGTGTTTGTCACACAACCTGGACGGGGTGCAGATGGTTTGTGTCGAAGATGTTCGTTGACTACTCGCCGGGGGTGGTTGTCCTAGATAGGATTTTTTGAGAGTTTCGACTAAATTTGTCGCGTTGGTTGTAGTTCACAGTAACTTTTTTTTTCCATGTCATTAAGGTGTTATATTGAAAATGAACATACAGAGTATACATTTTGAAGTGATCTTGTACTGCGAGTGTTATGCCTTCGGCAGCACTTTTTTTATCATCTATCATTCATAACTGATGTTGTTGCACAGATTTTCCGTATGAGAATTGCTATGGACAGACTTAAATTACAGACCTTCGGCTCAACGGTCAGTGATGATTACCATTGCACCACGACCACCCCCTGTTGTACAAAGAAAGGTGTATACGAGTTAACTGCGTCAATGTAATGTATATGTCTGATAAACAACCATCTCGATGTAATAGTTATACGTTCATATGGACTTTTAAGCAACTTCTCGGTAAAATTGTTTTGTTAAGTTAAATTTGTTGTTTTTTATATGGCTCACTCAAATAACCAAGGGTCTCGAAGATCAAGAAAAACATCGATCGGCTAAGTAGGTCACGACTACTTTGAGTTCACATAGCTCTATTGGAGAAAAATAAAGCTGTGATACCATCATGCTTCTTGCCGAAAAAAATAGAGAATTGGAGAGTTCTCTGTATGGTTTGAGGAAAGGCTATAAAATACAAAGCTGTCATGTCGATCTGTTCTTCTACCAAAATCGAGATACATATACTGATAAAATAAAGCTGTTGTGGTTGCAAGAGGAGTTGACGGAGTCGGCAAAAAGTGCTCGATATTACAGGCTTTGCATTGTAATATTGTATCAAGTGGGTGCTAAGAGTAATGATAAAATGATAAGAGGAACTACGAGGGTGGTCCGATAAGTACTTAACCTACAAAAGAAAAACAAACCTTTTGGAGAAATGGCGATTTATTTTTCAATATAGTCTCCTTTTAGCTCGATACACTTGACCCAGCGATGCTCCAACTTCTTTAACCCGTGTGAAAAATACGTTTTCTCGAGGTCTGCAAAGTAGGCCTCCGTGGCGGCGATGACCTCCTCATTCGACTGATATTTCTGCCCGGCGAGTGACTTTTTCAAGTTTGAAAACAGAAAGAAGTCGCACGGGGTCAAATCTGAAGAATTCGACCAATTTGGACGTGGCGAGAGCGGAGGTGTGAGCCGGTGCGTTATCATGGTGGAAGAGCACTTTTTTCTTCGCCAAGTGGGGCCGTATTTTCTTCAATTCGGCGTCGAATTGGCTCAATAATTTGGTATAGTGCACTGTGACCGTTTTGCCCTTCTCCAGGTAGTCGATGTGGATCACACCTTGTCAATCCCAGAAAACGGTGGGCACCACCTTTCCGTCTTCTTCGGAGCACGTTCGCCGGGTGAAGTCCACTGTTTCGACTGTTCCTTGGTCTCTGGTGTGTACCAGTGGATCCATGTTTTGTCGACTGTCACGAAACGACGCAAAAACTCCTTCGGATTGCGCTTAAACAGCGTCAAACACTGCTCTGAAGTGGTCTCACGGTTGCGCCTGTTGTCCGGAGTGAGCAAACGCGGCACCCATCGCACCGACAGCTTTCTCATGCCCAAAATTTCCCCGCGATCTTTTGAAATGCCTACTGTCTCAGCTATCTCGCGCACCTTCAATCGACGGTCTACCAATACGAGATCGTGGATTTTTGTCACGTTATCCTCCATGGTAGCCGTCTTAGGGGCACCTGGACGTGGCTCATCAGAAACCGACGTGCGACCACGTTGAAAGTCGTTAAACCAATTTTTGATGGTCGCCATCGAAGGAGAAGAGTCACCGTACACAGCATCCAAACGCTCTTTGATTTTGCTGCGCGATTTCCCTTCCAAAAACAAGAATCGAATCACCGACCGAGGTAAGTAGGTAAGGTGAAAGGTTCTCGGCCATCAGCAAAAATGTATGTTTCCTACTTGGTTGCACTGGTCACATGACGAATTTCAAACGGATCTCTCAAGTAGTTTGTTCACAGAAATTTTTGCGTGCTTTTCGTTAAAATGGATAATCTTGAGTATTGTCCGGTCATAAAGTTCTTCGTTTTGAATGGATTAATCCCTAAAGAAATTCGTGTTAAGTTAACAAAAACTTACCAGAACTGTACTTCTTTGTTATCGACCTATTTTGTATCGCGATATATCATTATGCATGAGACATGGGTCCATGCTAGGTTCCAGAAATGAAACAGCACTTGAAGCAGTAGGGTGCGAATATTACTCCAACCTTCTTGACCAACTGAATGCTAAAATTGGCGAGAAGAAGCCTGACTTGCAAGAGATTAAAAGTGTGTTGGCGATGAGAAAACTGCGGGATACAATTTCGCCTGACTTGGCAACCTCAGTCTTCCATCTATTCCCAAACTTGAAGAAATCTGTTTCTAGCAAACGCTTCGTATCCAATGAAGAAGTTGAGAGAATCGTATATGAATATATTCATAACCGTCCAGACTCGCACTTCCGAGTAGGAATACTGATATAGGAAAAACGCTGGACCAAGTGTGTTGAAGTCGAGGGAGTTTACTTAGAAAAATTAAATCATTTGAAAATCGCAGTCTTTCGTTATCAAGCTGAGAACTTTTCACCTTACCCTCGTATTTCAATCATCAAGAGATATATCCAAATAAAAATTTGACCGAAATCTGGGTCTAAATGTGTTTTATTTAAATTTACTTTCGGCGACACAAACCGGAAACCCTGCATACATCAAAAGGTTTTATTGGCAATCGTTTGAGGAAAAATGATTGACGAATTACGATTTTGATAACTTGGTGGTTGTGGGACTCAAACTCCATGACATCGACGTCAGATATCAAAATAAATACATTCGAGACACGATGCATCGAACATCCTCATAATTTAAGATTTCCTTAATATAAAACGCCTCTACTGCAAGTAACATTTTTAGCAATACCATAATACCTTGCTCGGCTTGCACTACCCAACAGATTGAATGCACAAATTTTGAAGAGAATTGGTACTGCCAGAAGAACATCTAACTTTAGTCCATTTCCTCTAATTTCTGTAGAAAAATTGGGAGAAGCCTCAGTGCTATGGAGCTAAAGTGTTTCGCACATATACCACCTGAGGTAAAAAAGGATTGTCACAGGAAATGCCTCGAAGTGCTTCACAAGTTTCTCAGGTATTCGTTTCATTTTCCAAAAGAGTAGCGGTCTGTAATGATGTTCATAAGTCTTCTGTTGTCCTGCGTATCATCTGCGTCTGTCCGCCTGAGAAACCCAGACGCTGATGGAAAACTAAGAATGTAACAGACCTTAAGATGGTTCAGGTTTTGAGAAGTCCTCCTCCGAGCCCAGCTAAGATAACTTGATTAAAGACGAGTCAGTGAGTTTCGTCTTCCGACTGTTTGAAAGTGGTAGCATGGTTAAACTGAGTTTTGAGGACAGTCTAGTTACACAGGCAGATGCTCATTCCATTCCACCTTGCTTAACTTTATAATTCTATACTAGCAGTATGTGAAGAATTGTTCAGAACAGTTTGATACACACGATGGCACCTATCAATGAGTGTTGCAAGCCTTTAAAAAAAGCAAAGCACAATCACAATATACCGATTCAGAAAAAAACTAAAGTTTAAGAAATGTATCAATTTGTATAATACATGTGTAAGTCATGTGAAAAAGCCGTTTATAAGCGCGAAAACGATTTGAATTCAATATCGATGAAGAAGGTGGTAAAAATGAAAGAATCTGTAAACGTTTGAGCATGCATGTGAAAAGGAAATAAATAGTAAACGGCTCAATGATGCAATTCTTGGTTTTCAAGTTGATGATGAACAAAAGAATCTGACGTGTGTTAAGAAAATCAACGATATTTTCAACGATTCTTTTGAACCACCGATAAAGAAATGTCCCTCAGATAAACTTATAAAAAAAGATAAACAGTCCATCAATATAATAATACATAATTTGATTGATGGAAATATTACAAATACCGTTGATTCCGAAGATCCGAATCAGACGTTCGTGAATATTATCAATGAGGCTCTTTCGAAAGAAGAAATTCGATCTGGAAAAATTGAAGTACTGACCACTCTTCCTGCTGATTTCAGTACGAAAAGAATTCGTCGAGAGGTCAATGTTTCACGTCGTATGGTGTCTCGAACTAAGGCTTTGGCAACAAATTCTGGATTTGCTTCGGAACCTCTGAATTAAAAAGTAAAAAACTTTCTGAATCGACACGAGAGAATGTAGTGAATTTCTATCTTTCAGATGATATTGATATCTGGCATGAAGCATTATATTTCTGTCGTCAAAGATGCCCAGAAAATTCAAGTTCAGAAAAAAACTATTGTATTATTATTTAATTTGAAAGATCTCCATGAATAATATCAAGAAAACTTTTCAGACGCTAAATTGGTCTCACAAGATTCCAAAAAGTCAAACCACCTGAACGCATGTCAGCAGGTCGAAGTGGTACTCACAACGTTTGTGTTTGTAAGATTCATAAGATTATTAGACTCAAGTTATTTGGTTTGAAAAAAATAATTGAAGAAGCATACAATTTTTTTCCTTGAAAAATGTGCTGAGTTAATAAAAGCTGATAATAATTTTTTTGAAAAAAGAGTTTGGAGCGGCAAATGTTGCAATCACCCGAATAACCAAAAATACGTGAGTTAATTTCTCGGTGTATGTAGAACGTACGCTCAGGCGCTTTAGCGTAGAGTAAACTTGAATCGAAGAAAATTGATGCCGAGTTACAGAATGAATTGGGAAGTCAAATTTTTCGCGGATTCTTAACATATACTTCAAGGTCCGAAGATCATTTAAACATAAAATACCTTACTAGCGTAGATTCGAAAGAATCGAAACATGAGAACATTATTACAAATCCTATTGTTTAATTAATTTTTATAAATAAATATATAAATAAATAAATTTACGAAAATAAATCTTTCATAACATTTCGCTGAAAAGTGCCCGAGAAATTATAATAATTTTTTTATTAAAAGTAGTTAAAATATCTAAACATCCGTAAAAACAATACAAATTTAAATTTTCCAAAACTCTTTGGGGCTATATTTAGCTTCTTTTTTAATTAATTTTTGTTTTTATTTTTTAGAACACACTTACTCTAGACGAAAATGCTTAAAACTAGCTTAAATAGCAAATAACATAAAATACCTTACTGGCTCTAAACGGACACTCTAAAGCAAATAGAACAATTTAAGACTATGCATTGCGACCTTACGATTAATTTGCAGTAATTAAAATAAATAAACAACTTGTTATGTCAAAACACAACAGCAGGTGTACGCGCGTTCAGCTACGCGAATGGGTGGTTCGGATATGGGATTTGGGGGAATTCAAAAAAAAAATTCTAGTATGTAATATTAGTTTATTAATTGTTTTGTTGGGATAACGGGTTGCCCAATATCCACGACGTGGACAACACAGTCGCCTAACGGCTGGAAATAACGTGAACGGAAACGGGGGATGATGAGGCGAAATAAAGAAAAGATTATTAAAAATAGAAAAAGATACTTAGGTGTGACACGTCCTTTGTCGTTACTCGTTGGTTCGTTTCGTATATCGTCTGCTTCGTCCTTTGGTTTATCTTGCTCGGGTTTGTGTTCCTTCAATGTTGGGTACGTTTCCTCGTATATACGTACTTATATGTCTCTCTTTTCTTTCTTTGCCTCTTGTACCTTTTCTTTTTATTCTCTTGTTTTCCGTTGGCGGCCACTGTCCGTCCAGCTTCACTCAGAGTTGTTCTCGAATTGAATCAATCGTCATCTATCTAACCGGGAACACATGCACACACTCACATAATATTGGCAAATGGAACAGAGGAAGTCACCTCCAGAGTCCCAGCGCATCCACATTAAAATGTTCGGACCTGCGAACATTCGTCCGGTTGGCAGGGGTTGTTGCCTCGGTTGTGATGGACGTGGTCACCACAGTATCTTACATTAATTCTTAAGCATAACTACACATCCTTCAGCTATAGTCGGCTAAAACCTACGTGGCTAATTCTAGTGATCTAGGTGTATTAAAGGTCTCTAGGAATTATTGGGCTACCCGCTTACATAGAGCGGGGAGTTTACAATTAGTATATACATACATACGAACACATATGGCTTTGTGGGGACGACATTTTAATATTTGGGGTAACAATCTTATTTTTCTTTTTGCCAAACATTATACATCTTAGGTTGGGTGCGCGGCCTTTTGATTTGTTGGGGACCGTCCGTCCCTTTCACCCGGTTGAGGCTGTCCGCCCATCGTTGCAAGACCGTCCGTCTCGGTCGGCTCGGGCCGTCCGCCCTTCGTCTTAAGCTGTCCTTCCACACTCCTTGGACCGTCCATCCACACTCTTTGGACTGTCCGTTCAACATATCACCCTGTTGTTGGTGCGACCCCCTTAAGGTGGTTGGACCAAACCGGGCCATAGCTCTTAATTTGCCATAGGAACACTGGTAATTCCTTTCTTCCTTAGGAGATGGCAGAGAAAATATGACGGGACAAAACTTCAGAAATAGAGGGATGGAGAGGATAAGGTTCCGTGCGTTTTTGCATGTAACAAACTTAGGCCAAGAAAAGTGGTTATGTTTAGTATTGGTATAGGCATTCATTTGAACTATGTTTCATAAAAATCAACGACATAGTGGTTTTTGGGGGTGCTTACTTGACGTGTTTTGTTTCAGATAGAAGGGCAACGTCATTCGCATTAACAGTGGAAATTTAATACGAGCTTGTGCGTAGTCTCTATTTACCTCTATTTATGTTTACAAATGTCGCGTTATCAACGGTCATTTGAAATTGACAGAAGAAACCAACGATTCTGCATTTGAAGGGGAATCTTTGGCACATGCTCTTCTACTAGTCCTTCCAAACTTTTCAGCAGAAAGGAGGTGAGACTGAAGCTTTTGGCTAATGAGAATTTTACTTACTGACTATCCCTAGGCGCTGGACACCTGTCTCGTTCCACTTGGTTTTTCCTTATCGGCTCTCTTTTAGCTTCGGACTAATTGCTGTGGACCCTCTTGTTGCACTGAGTCGCGTTTTTTCCCATGGTATGCTCTCGTTATACCTTATGAGATCTTCGTATGAACGACTTTCATCCACGCAGTTTGCCGTCTACTACGACTTATTGTCTATCGTGGCTTTGAAACAAGTCTTTTTCTACTTACTTCTTCAACTTTCCTTTCCTTTTCATAGACCAAAATCTGTTCTTTAACGCTCCCTAGAGTAATTATTTGCTAAGTATCGCTTGGAGGCTGTTTGCTGTTTAAAACATTTTCGCGGGATTCGCTTTCACTTTTGAACTTTCATTTTCATAATTTGTTAGACATGGCACGGATGTGACTTAACAAAATGTAAATATGTGGTCGACAAGACCATTTTATATAGTGATGGTAGCCTGATTAATACCTCAGAGCTTCACTAGCGGGATTATATTTACTCGCAAAAGAAAAATTGCTTCTTGAATCCTATACCCCAAGCATACCCCAAAATCCAGATTGTGGCATACCTCTTCATGGTAGAGTAATCAATCCCAAGAGATTCCTCCTCGAAGTAGATGCCAGTCAAAATCATGAACCATTTCCGCACAGATGACCAAGTACCCTTCGAAGGATAGCGACAGAAAGCAGAAGATACGTGACAACACGTCATGACCAATCATTATTTGAATGGACAGACAAACAGCCCATTACCCGTATACAGCATTTTATCTGCAACTGTCAGCAACAGTGTTCCACAACCCAATGAACATATGGCAGCTGCACTGTCACTATAATCTCCTTTCACAAATTCGTCGGCATCGTCATCCCACCAAACCAAAGCCAACACAAACCAGCCAGTCAGGCAGCATGTGTGCACGTTCTGATTTATGGACACATCCAATTCTTGAAATTCCAATAAATCTGTGGCCGGACCTGTGCAACTCATTTAAATGTGTGTCCTGCCGAAGACAACAAAAGGATGAGGACCCCAAAAGTTTTTTTTTTTTTTGTTTTTCCCTCTATCCATCCAACTGCCTGCCCCGTCGTGATAGAAGCTGGGACAATGACAAGAACAAGGAGCTATCGTTAAGGTTCGGTTTAGTGGTAGCAAACTGATCTCCTTGTGTTGACCATGTTCGGGTCAGTGTCAGGGACAGGTGTTTTCAATTTCATTGCTTCAAATGTGCGTGGTGCTCCAGATTCATTTATGCTGCAATTGATGCCATCCTTCTCCTTTCTGTCCTTTTGAATAATGAATTCATTTTCGTTTCAGTTTTCGTGACTCACGACGACGATGAATTTTTCAAAAGCAGATCTCATAAAGTCATGCTCATGCAAAGGTGTTTTTCAGTCCATGGAGTTCGCTTATGCCGTTTGGCGTTAGTCAAACCTTTTCCCCTTTCCCTTTCCCTTTCCCTTTCTCCGCCCTAATCTCTTTTGTTTCCGCTCCATTCTTTGTGAATTTTTCGTGATTTCCCTTTCGTCCTTTTTATATAAGTAGTTTGCCTTTTTTTTCCTTATTGGCGAGTTATATTATTTATAAGGTGTGGAGTTGGCGTTAGCTTAAGGTGACATAGTATCCTCGAGGGACTCTGTTAGATACTGACGGGGCGCAGAAGTGTAGACAAGTGGTGGATGATACGCCACTTCGATTGGAACCAAATGGCTTTGAGGTTAAGTGCATTACGTGTCTACGTGGCCATGTCTCGAGCTGAGAGAAATATTTCGTTCCATTTCGACTTGATAAGTTTTAATAATTTAAGGCAACAAAAAACGGTCCATGTGCGAAAGATGAGCTTGTTCGGGCCAAATGAGGATTTATTGCGAAAGTTTTTTTTTTCCTTTTTGCCGTGGCTTTGAAGTCTTGTCGGGACTGTAAAAAGCTCTATTGCTTGGCGGGAATGATATATGCGTGTTTGCCTTATTCGCGATTTTTCATATTCGTATGACTTCGGCTGACAGGGCGTTACACGATGTGACGGTCTACATTAGGGAGTCCGTGTATGTACTCGCGTTAGGTGTGATTAACAGGGCTGCCACCTGCAATGGATGTCTTAAATGGTGCGTGGTGTCCTGAATATGAGGAACGTGGACGAGGGTTCCGATTGTGGGGGAGTAAGATTTATGAAAGGGAAAATAGGCTACAGTGAAGCTTAGAATTGAATAGCAGCCGGTTGCCGGTTGGGTTGTAAATATTTTATAAAGTGATGATGAATGAGGGGCTGGATGTCAATGTAGGTCATATTGAAGAGAGAACTTAGGGAGTTGTCAAAGCACGGAAGGTACAAGGCAATATGGGAACAAAGAAAAGATTTTATCCTACCATGGGTGTACCTGGTAGTGGTGTCAATTATACCTCAGATTATGAGGTATGATGGAACCCCTTTTATTCAGACATTTTCTTTCAGTTTAGGGTACACTAGCTTTTATGGTTTATGGAAAAATTTAGCTCGAAATTGATTATTGATAACTTATGTGGGACAATCCACGTGGATCTGAGGTTCTAATGAGGAACATGGAACACAGGTCTGTGTCTCAGAAAAAGATGATGTCAATACCTTTGCCTTTAAAGTAATTTTGTTAGAGATTTCCTCTATTTATAATATCTATGTGAAGGAATCGGTGATATGGGGCATTTCACGTCAAGCGGATAAGGAAAAAAAAGTGAGGTTCTGAAATTTGGTCATATTAGGTCCAGTTGTACTTCTAGTAGATATGAATACGAACACATAATATTTTTTTTATATGATGTGTATTTATCAAGTTATGGGCTTCTAAAGAATCGTCTATGTCAAAATCCGTATATTTGGGAAGAATTTTTTTCGTATTGAAAAAAATTACAATAAATTTTCAAATTACCCGATTTGCATCAAAAGTTTCCTGCTCTTTTTAAAAAAAGAAATTAATTTCGAAAAAAAAAAAAATTTTAATGTTCAAAACCGGAAGTAAACATTTCGAAACAACATTTTGGAAACTTCTACCAATTTTATTTTTATTTTTCTTATTTCAAAATATAGCTTAGAGTATATACATATATAATATAATACTGGGTCTGCCTCATCATATCGAACACGCTATCGGCAACCAAACTTGGTCAATTCTGTGGTCAAGATCTGGTGGCTGCGAAAGTTAGCTAGTTAGTAGTTAGGAGAAATTGAACACTTCGTCGTGGCGTCTGCTTACTTCCCCTACGACTCGGTACTACCCCCGCCACCTAAGGCGGTTTCCGAACTCCTAGAGTACTGTGAAGCCAGAAGGATTGGACTCATCATCTGTTGCGATGCTAACCCTCAAAACACAGTTTGGGGCAGCAGCAAATGCAACCGGAGAGGAGACCATCTTCTAAGCTTCATTCTTTCGTCTGACTTTATCATCAACAATGTTGGCTCTCAACCAACCTTTGCGATGGCGAGACGACAACAGGACCTAACCCTATCTAATAGGCATATGAAGGCCATCACTAACTGGAGAGTCTTACCAAATGTTACTCTGTCAGACCATAGATACATCGAATTCCAGTTGAAGTGCGGGATCTCCCCCTCGCAGTCCAAGCGGAATCCGAGAAAAACCGACTGGGTGCGATTTAGGGAGGAGATTGAGAAATCCACTCAAGCCCCGCCTAAACACAAAACAAATCAGTCAGTGGAGGATGCCGTTCATAACCTGAACAAAGCCATCACCAAATGTTTTGAACTCGCATTTCCTGTCAAAAAACCTCCCAACAGGAAGCCGGTTCCCTGGTGGAACGCTGAGCTCCAATGTCTTCGTAGGGAAGCCAGAAGTCTCCTGAACAGATCGCTTAAATCGAACTCGGAAGATGACTGGAATAAATATCGATCGAAGCAGAAGGAATATAAGAAGCTTATTCGAAAATCGAAGAATGATTCCTATAAGTCCTTCTGCGAAGAGATCATTTCCCTGAGCGCGATCAGCAAGTTGGTTAAAGTCCTCAAACGAGGAAAATCGACAAAGCTGGATGTACTCAAAAAGTCTGATGGTACCTTCACCGAGTCTGAAGCAGAAACTCTTAGTTTACTGTTTCAGACCCAGTTTCCGGGAAATCAGACTGTCATCGGCTCGTTGCACACTCCTTCATTGGAAACTGCGACTGAAACGCTGAAAACAACTCGGCGTAGCTGGTATGTTGCGTTACGCGTGGCAACTACTGAGGCTACTGAGGCCATCCTTCGATGGCTTTAAGTCGCCGGGCACTGATGGGATATACCCCGTCATGCTGCAAAAAGGTATAAGACAACTGCTTCCTACTCTGAAAAGAATTTTCACTACTAGCCTGGCACTTGCCTATATACCTATTACTTGGCGCGCGGTGAAAGTGGTCTTTATTCCCAAAATAGGGAAAGAGGATTACTCACTAGCCAAGAGTTTCAGACCAATAAGTCTAACATCATTCCTGCTGAAAAGCATGGAAAGACTAGTAGAGTTGCACGTGCGCAAAGTTGCCCTTCGAACGCATCCTCTGTCGGACATGCAACATGGTTATCAGCGCGGAAAATCCTGCGAGACTGCGCTTCAAAACCTAGTTGGGAGAATTGAATGCGCTCTCGAAAGGAAAGAGTACGTACTAGACATTTTCGTCGACATTGAGGGAGCTTTTGATAACGCTACTTTCGACAGCATGTGTAACGCTGCCAGACGGCATGGCGTAGATGAAGCACTGGTTTTGTGGATCAAAGCAATGCTTGTGCACAGGACATTGATCGCTGATACAGGCCTCGAACAATGTGTCAAGTCTGGAGTAAACAGGGGCTGCCCGCAAGGTGGCGTCTTGTCTCCGCTGTTATGGTGCATGGTGGTCGACTCTCTGCTAGATGCTCCCAATGCCTCTGGAATCAATGCCCAGGCCTATGCGGATGATGTTTCTGTTCTCTATGTCGGCTCATGTTTAGCGAATGTCTGTCTCAAAGCGCAGGCGGCGCTAGACGTGATCGAAGACTGGTGCACGAGAAATGTCGGTTAATCCTCTTTAGACCGATGTCGTTCTCTTCACGAGAAGGTGAAAAACAACTGGAATTACTCAGCTGGTGCTAAAAGGCATTCCCATCCCGATATCCAAGGAAGCTAAGTATCTGGGAGTCATTCTAGATAACAAACTTCTTTGGTCAAAACATGTTGAGTTCAAAACCATCAAAGCGCTGTCAGTTTTCTGGCAATGCAAAGGTGCCTTTGGCAAAACATGGGGCTTATCGCCCAAATAGGTCCTTTGGATCTACAAGGCAGTGGTAAGATCGATTATCTCATATGCATCGGTTGTTTGGTGGAGCAGGCTAACATGCAAACACGCTGTGGCTTCACTCACCAAACTCCAAAGAGCGGTCTGTCTCAGCTCCACGGGGGCTTTCCCAGCACACCGGGAGCTGCTCTAGATACTATGATGAATCTTCCACCCCTTGTCATACATACATACATATATATCAGAGGGTGCGCACTGAAAACTATTTCTCGCCTAAAGAATAATGGTCTTTGGTACAACTCGCATTGGAGTGAAAGTGTACTTGGCGAGAAATATCCTACGACCTGTGTTTCATGGGTATCCTACTGCGCTGTAATTTCACAGTCACATTTCACTGGCATCAGGACTGGCTTTGGCCAGACACTGAACCTGGAATGGAATGTCTTCGCATTTTCACTGAAGGCTCCAGGACTGGGCAGGGATCCGTCGCTGGAGTTTTCTTTGAGCGCGAAAACATTCGACTGCACTTCTCGTTAGGAAAATATGCGTCTGTCTTCCAAGCGGAGATTTACGCAATCCTAATGGCCATGCACTATGCTGTGAAACACAGATGGAGGGGAAAGAGCATATGGGTCTGCAGTGACAGCCAAGCTGCACTCAAAGCTGTGTCTAATCCTCTATCCAACTCCAAATTAGTGTATGAACTCAAGACCTTTTTGAACAAAGTCGGAAGACTAAATTCACTTGTACTTGTATGGGTTCCAGGTCACTCTGGAATCCCAGGAAACGAGATCACCGATGAACTCGCTAGAAGAGGCTCAGAGGAGAGTTTCTCAGGACCTGAACCCGCATTAGGTCTACCTGCTTCCACGGTCAAATCTGACATCAATGACTCAGCCAGTCATACACAGACACATACATAGATGTACACAGTCGCAAATGCAGGATGACTAAGCGCGTACGCCCTGACGTCTGCAAAAAGTCCGCAACATTCTTCTTATCCTTAAGGAGAAATGACTGCAGAAGGCTAACGGGCCATTACACTTTTGCCAAGCATTTCTACGTGCTTGGCATCAGTGAGACGCCTACCTGTGCTGCATGTTGCGAGGAGGATGACACAGCGGAACACTTTCTCTGCGACTGTCCCGCCTTCGCTCGTGCACGGTGGCGCACCCTTGGGGCCGACGTGGTGGGTGCCGAATCTCTTAGCTCAACATCACTGAAGCCCCTCCTCACTTTTCTCCGGATAACGGGGAAAATACAATAAAGACAAGGTGTCTGTCTGGTAGTACAATGGACCAGTACTTGTGTCTGAGTGCTATAGCAGATAGTAGAAGCCTGCAACAAAAAAATAAAAAAATAAAAATATGTATATATATAATACACGAGAAGTTTTGAAATGGGATCCGCATTAGTTAAGGAGGTAGGTAAATTAATGTATGTACATGTAGCAGTAAGTATGATGTTAGGCGTTTGTGTATGTCGGCCGGTTGGTGCGAATAGAGTTAGCATTATTGTGGTTTGTATAGTATTTATTATGTATAATAGTATAATTAGTATTTTAGTGTTAATATGTATTATAAAGAAATAATATTTGTTTGTTAGTTTCTAAGTTAGGGTACCCCTACCCTAACCTATCTCCGGAACTACTAAAAACGACTACTACTACAACTTAACACTGCTGTGAAATTAAATGATAATGTAATGAAATAACGTAATAATAAATTCAGAACGATTTTACTTTATAATTTTTACAATTATACATTGAGCATCTACGCAACTGGTTCTTTTTACAAGAATACCTTCCGTTGTCGGAATGAAGGCATGCAATTTTTTAGTTCCTGAAATGGTTATTGCAGAATCAAACCGGAGTTGTAAAAAATTTCTTTCTTTGAATCAATTAATTGTTGACATTTGCTTACGGGAATATTTTTCCAGTGGGTTTCAATGGCGGTCCACCACTGATTTTGAATTTCAAAAGTTAGTGTGGATCAGGATTTTTTCTCAATGGGGTTGAGATCAGAGGACTGAGAGGGCCATTGTATCACTGACATCTGAGGTTCTTGCAACCAAGTACTCACCAATTTCGATGAGTGCTTGCGATCGTTGTCATGTTGAAAGTGCCATCTTAACGGCATATTGTCTTCGGCATATGGTAGCATGACATCCTTATTCATAATATCATTTATTTGGTAAATGGGTCCAATACCAAACCAAGAAAAGCAGCCCCATACCATGACACTACCGCCCCCATGTTTCACGTTTTTTTTTTTAGTAAACCGGCAGTGAAACTCCTTCCCCTGAGGACGTCGAACATTTCTACCGCTGTCAGAACCAAACAAATTTAATTTGTTTGATCACTCCAGAGAATGTTGCGAAACATGGCTTTGGTGTGATTTTTGAAACTATTGTAAAAGCGAAATCTTTCCTTGCTTTTATATTCCTCTTACTAAGCAGTGGAACTTTTCGAGCAATTTTTGCGGCCAGATGATTATGTAATAACCTTCTCCGGACAGTTGGAGCACTGACTACTGCGGCAATTGCCCTTGATGACATAAAGGGGTTCTTTTTTTGCTAGTAGCACAATATGGGAGTCATCGGTTGGAGTCTGCCTCTTGTTTCTTGTGCTCGGGTTCTTGAAAGAGCATTGTAAACAAAATTAATTGACCTTCCCAATGTGTTGGCAATAAATTTAAGGGGTTTTCCTTGGTCTCTCAAATTTTGAATAATGCGACTTTCTTCAGCATTGCAATGCCTATTTTGTCCCATTTTAAACCTGCATGGATCTTAAAATGTAAAATATGTATAGTTCTAAGGGCTACGAAAAAAAAATTACCATTTCAATGATTTTTAATAAAGCCATAAACGATAAAACAACGAAACAAACAAAATTCCTTATTATTATGAACACTTTAAAATAGTCTTTTTTTCAACATAACAGCACAGCGTCAATTTCTCGAATGAATAATTTGTCAGAGATGCATCATAAGAAAAACAATGCAGATGTGCAAATAACTGCACTAATTAGTTTCCGAAAAAGAGATAAAAAGGGTTCAAAATAAACAAGCATATTGCTTATCATCGGTTTTCCCTATTATTTTGAACAGCTCTGTACATATTAAAGACGGTTGTTTTATAGCAAATCGAACTAAAAAACAAAAAATAAATTATAGTTTAAAAAAAACTAAAAAACACGCTTTTAGAGATAATCAAACAAAAAGTAACAAATAATTCTTAGCATTAGAATGAAATTACTGCCGAAAAAATTAATGTCACTGTTCTAAAAGCGTGGGGTGCCAAGATATCATCGTATTAGATATCTTGGTTATCAGCTGTTTCATCCTTTGATTTCGGATAGGTTGTCTGAAGAATTTATTAAGTTTTCTTCTTTACTGCTTGGAGTCGGAGTTTTGTTGGGCACTTCATGGGCGAGAATATTTTAGTGACGTCAGCAAGTGTTAACATACGCACAAGGCAAGGAGAACACCGCGGCTAGGAGGGGGACTTTGAACATCCGCTCTAGAAACATTGAAGTAGGGTGTAAATAATACACCATAAAGGACATACATATAAGGAAAGATACAGAGTGAAGAGGCTCGTCAGATGAGTCAAGATTTTTCTTCTGACGTAGACTGTAAGTTCAGCAAATGAATTTTATAAGGTGAGAAGATACAATTGTCAATATTTTATGCATATGAAATACCTTTTTTTCTGAAATGGCGCTACATTCCAATTTGAACATAAACCTCAAGCAACTAGTCCTTCCAGCCGACCCGATTTCTGGTTGGCTAGGTCTAGTACTGCATTTCACTAAAATCTCGTCGCTCTTCACCATATTATGCTTGAAGTTGCAAATTTTTCAAACGATGAGGTTGTGGTGCCCATTCGTTGTTGGGAATGATAAGAAATTGTAATGTGATTACATTACTGAATAGACATGTATGAAACTGTTTTCGGACGTGTTAATATGCCAAATTTAATAGTTTTTACTTATCCAGCCTCACATTGACAACTTATAAGTCTATTTGGGTGTTACAATATATGTATGTTCCACTTGGAAGTTCGTATAATTCGTCGGTAGCACCTTCGTGTATGTATGACTCTGTGTGGTCGATTATCAAAATTATGGTTTTCCGAAAGAAGTCCCAAAGCAGTCCCCACACTTGTCGAAGTATACTACGAGAACCAAATCCGCACTCGAATAAAGCATTTTATCTGACCCATTCACTTGGGTCACCATGCCGTACCCATGAAAAAACTTCGAGACTCAAAGCATCACTTCTTAGCCTAAACTTCTTCGTTGAACTGCCCTAATGGAAGTCTATAACGATAATCACCAAAACCAACTTACACTTTACATACGAGTACTCTTTCCTAAACTAAGATTAAGATTATGTCATAAAGTCAGGAGCGTTCTCAGTCCAGTTCAGTGCGTAGCTGCTTATTACCATCAACGCAGCCTACTCCATAATGACATCCGCATAGAAGTGACATCCATTAAAACTTTAACTACAATCCCACATCGCACATCATCTCAGCACAGCACCCACAAACATCCTTAGATATATGTATTATAAACGTACATCAAGACACAACCAAATTAGGATCCACCCCAAAAACGATGCTTGCACCCATTCCCGCCGCAGCCTTCATAATGGGAACACCCAAACATGTTTTTTAATTACCAAGTATAATGTGACGACAGTCTGTGAAAGTGCAAAACATCATCAATTTCTCGCACCTTCCCCCAAAACATGGTCCATCCGACTGCCTCCGGGCACATTTGTCTCACTATAGTTCACGAAATTTTCAAATTCTACCGTCACCGGCACGCAATATGTTCCGTTCTCCTTGTGTCAGCACAAGCCGCTCATCCTGATTGACAGAAGCGAAAGCTAAACTTGCTACTTTCCTAGTCGTACATCGTCTCCCTCTCATCTTCCCCCAAAACATCCTTTTTTTTTTTGTTTCTAATTCTGATTAATTCCGAACCGACTTTCGTTGAATTGGATATTATTCCAAAAATTATCCGAAATGTGTAGCTCGAGGATCTTCAGCATTATTTAGGCACAGGATATATGCCAACGCAATATGGCACAAACAAGGACGACGACGCACCATTTGCTAGGAGGATATGTTGTGACTTGGTACAGGTATGGTATAACGATGTGATGGTATATTCCACTTGTCCTCTGCGCCTCGCGGGCGGGAGGGCGTATGATACAGTGGAAAAGTTCCACTTCGGACAAGTTGGAATAACTTTTTGGGAGGGAAATGCTGTGAAATCCTGTTTGGTATGCATATTCAAAAGATCATTAGGTATGTAAATTTAGAAATTAGAGCACTTGCTGGATGGTTTTGTTGAATTAGATGTCAGGACCACAAGTGGGGGTATCTGTGTCAGGGAGGCGTACTATTTATCTTTTTCTTTTTTTGCCATTCTAGGAGGAAATATGTTTGGCCTCATTGATTAACTCGGAGCTTGTCTGCTTAATCCTTCAAAATTTTATTATTTTGTTCTTCTCTTGTGGGGATGGAAGCCAGATATGGCTTCCTTATATCTGGGCAATTTCCACTTCTCATTTAGAAACAATTATTTCGGCTTATCCAATCTACATTTTCATAACTTCTCAAGTGTCCTTGTTCGAATTGACCAGGGATAATTGTTGTAAATATTTATTTCGGCAATGAGAATGGAAGGATTGCTAAAGGGGTGCCGGAGGCTGACGTTTAATTTCTGATGAAGTCAGTTATTCTGAACAAATTCTGGGATAAGTGGTTTTCGAGCACCTTGGAAAGTTGGGAGCTGTGCAAGGATGTCTAGAGTTCCTGAAAGACATACTAGCGCGAATGGAGAAGGAGTCCAGGTTTATGATTAAATAAATTGTTTACGTTTCGAGTGAAATAAGAAATATTATTCTTGATCCGAGTTTTTTCTATATACCATAAGTAGATGTACCTTGATCGATTTTAGATTAAATAATATATGCCTCAAGCCAGGTCGGTCTAATCTTCATATGGCCCTTAAAATTGCAGAGGTTTACGGGCGTCGGGCCCAATTTCGTCTTTGCTTTCCGAAAGGGTGTCACGAAACTCCGAACTCCTGAGTTCCCAATTGCAGGTAATTATAATAAAAAGAAAAAAAATGTTGACAAAAATGGCTTTTTGTTTCAAAATGCATTGTTTAGTGATGAAACTGAATTCATTACATTCGGAAGGAGTGGTAAAGCCAAGGTTTGAAGAAAGAAAAGTGGAATGGAATGGAATGTTGATGGTAAGTGAAGATGATATACCAGGATGGTCCGATAAGTACTTAGCCTAGAAAAGAAAAAATTTTTTTTGGATTTATTTTTCAATATAGTCTCCTTTCAGCTCGATACACTTTACCCAGCGATGCTCCAACTTCTTTAACCCGTCTCGAGGTCTGCAAAGTAGGCCTCCGTGGCGGCGATGACCTCCTCATTCGACTGAAATTTCTGCCCGGCGAGTGACTTTTTCAAGTTTAGAAACAAAAAGAAGTCGCACGGGGCCAAATCTGGAGAATACGGTGGATGGGGCAGCAGTTCGTAGCCTAATTCGACCTATTTGGCCGTGGCGAGGGCGGAGGTGTGAGCCGGTGCGTTATCATGGTGGAAGAGCCAAGTGGGGCCGTTTTTTCTTCAATTCGGCGTCGGTCCCATAATTTGGCATAGTACAGCCCTGTGTCCGTTTTGCTCTTCTCCAGGTAGTCGATGTGGATCACATCTTGTGAATCCCAAAAAAACGGTGGCGATCACCTTTTCGGCCGATGGGACAGTCTTCGCCTTCTTTGGAGCACGTTCGCCGGGTGAAGTCCACTGTTTCGACTGTTCCTGGTGTGTACCAGTGGATCCATGTTTCGTCGACTGTCACGAAACGACGCAGAAACTCCTTCGGATTGCACTTAAATAGCGTCAAACACTGCTCTGAAATGGTCTCACGGTTGCGCTTGTTTTCCGGAGTGAGCAAACGCGGCACCCATCGCGCCGACAGCTTTCTCATGCCCAAAATTTTATGCAGGATATGACCCACGCGATCTCTTGAAATGCCTACTGGCTCAGCTATCTCGCGCACCTTCAATCGGCGGTCTGCCAATACGAGATCGTTGATTTTTGTCACGTTATCCTTCGTGGTAGCCGTTTTCGGGGCACCTGGACGTGGCTCATCAAAAACCGACGTGCGACTACGTTGAAACTCGTTAAACCAATTTTTGATGGTCGCCATCGAAGGAGAAGAGTCACCGTACACAGCATCCAAAAGCTCTTTGATTTCGCTGTGCTATTTCCCTTCCAAAAACAAGAATCGAATCACCGACCGATATTGCTCGTTTTCCATTTTTCTAAAATCCGCGGACACTCCCGCTTCCACACGCGGTCAAAACAAAACTACGAATCCGATCCGGCTACATTCAGTAGCCGTCTACTAGAATGTACTACACGATAGTAAGTTGCTCTTGCGATACTGGCGCCATCTGGTACTTATCGGACTTCTCTCGTATGTCTGGAACTGAAGTGGGATAATTAATTTGTTAGTACAATAGAAATATAATGGGACCTTGCACTAGCTCTCGCTGTTTAGATGACGCTACAAAAACTTCTACAGGGAAATACTGTAGACAAGCACCTATTGGCAACGGTGAGGTTGTTACTAAATAAATATTCAATAAGTGACTCACCTCTTTTGTTTGTATTGTTACTGCTCCATTCCACATGGTGCGCATTGGCGTCGCATCTGATGACCAGATGTTGTTCACGCCGGTGGTGGCAATAATCTACAAGGTTTTGCACCTCAATTTGCTTCCTGTCGAAGATTCCCCAAATTTAGTTCTAGCAGCCAGTCCAGGGACCTGTCGCTGATAGCTAGAACCAAATGCAGGAGGGATTTTTCTTTATCTAGTGTGCTTTGCATGACTCTCCAATGCTGTGCATACAGACCTTCGTTTTGTGAGTCCAGCGTGGCCAAAACCTTAGTTATGGGTAGACCGATACTCTATGCCAAGTAGCCTCGAACGATGTGAGGATTCGGAAAGACATCTTCTTTCACAAGTTTGACATCAAGTCCGCTTTTTTCTTTTATAGCCGTAAATTAGGTCTCATCCAATCGGCTGTGGCTGCGTCGGCACACATAAAGTAGAACCAACCTGACCTATATATCGACCACTTGATATGTCGTCTTGCCCTTTACCTATTAGTGAAATCGAAGTGACAATCACAGTCTCTTGAATTGCTGCCATTTGTGCTGTGTTGAGGAGATATGCGCCTCGAACATTGGAGACGACGCCGAGTTTTGTTTTTCCAGCTACATTGCTGTTGTTTTCTTTCTCGGCTTGCGGATTGCGAATTCTCCTGCGTTCGGTGGCAGGAATTGCGGGGGTGTTGTCGGCGGAAGGAATATGTTTCGGTTCCGGACCATTTGTGGCAGAGACAGATTTGGCGTATGATAGAGCTTCATCTCGTTTCTCACTGCTTAACGGCGGCCTTAAAGCGTCTCTGTTCAGACGGCTTTAGTTTGACAAAGCCACCAGGGATACATGCATGTTCATAACATATAGTTCGAAAGCATTGCTGTCGCCCGGTATCCAAAGTTCGCATAATAGTAGCTAAGCACCCTCTTAGGCATGCATCCATCGGTGTGTGCTGTTCTACCGTTGAGTTAGGGGAGTGGGGGAATGATGGGTACGGGGGAAAAGGCAAGTTAAGGAAGATTCACTAATTGCTTCTTGGCTTCGGGTTCCTCCAGAGACATGTCTTGAGAGTCATTACTTGTACTAAGCCTTTGCACTGCGGCAAGGTGAGCAATTATAGCGAAGGCTCTTTAACAATGTTCTAAATAATATTCGTTATCCAGTATAATGGATAAATAGAGATAGAACAATCCCTGCTCCGATCAATTAGTTTGCTTCCGAGTGTTAGCAAGTTATGTGAAAAACAGAGCTCTGATCAAATGAGTTAAGAAAAAAATAATAAAGCGGACAACAAGTTGGGTTTGAAGGCGAGACATCATGTGGCGTCAAAAAGGGTATTCGACATTCAGTGGAATAAGGCAAAAAAACAATATACAAGTGCTTGTCTGATCATCTTTGAAAAGGCCTTCAACACCGTATGGTTAGAAAGTTTGTTCTACAAGACGACCAGCCTAGCCATGCGAAATTTCCTTCTATTTTTTTTTATAATTCGTGCAGGTTCAGGAGTTTACGCTCATATGGTGTTTGTCTCACAACCTGGACGGGGTGCAGATGGTTTGTGTCCTAGATAGGATTTTTTGAAAGATTCCACTGAATTTGTCGCGTTGGTTATAGTTCTCAGTAACTTTTTTGTTTCCATGTCGTGAAGGTGTTATATTGAAAATGCACACACAAAGTATGAATTTGGAAGTGATCATATACTGCGAGTGATATGCATTCGTCAGCACTTTTTGATCATCCCTCATTCACAACTGATGTTGTTGCACAGTGTTTCTGGATAGGAATTTTGCGTGACTATGGACGGACTTGAACTACAAATCTTCGGATCAACAGTCGGTGATGATTACCATTGCACCACGACCATCCCCTTCTATGCATCATTTACGTAATGACTATGAGAATGAAGTTTGTCTTTGTACTTCGAGCAAAATATTTGATATTAAAAAAGGTTTACCACAGGGAGTGGTTAACTCTCTGATACTGTTTATAATCTACACAAGGGATATAACAGGATTTCTCAGCCACTCAATAACGTATGCAGGTGACTTAGCAGCGTACAGATGCGGTCCAAAAATGTAGGTCATCAATACAAAGCAGCAGTGTGACTTCGAACATATTAAGAGATAGTACGATGATTAGAAGCTAAAAATTAACTTTCAAAATTTGGAAACGTTACAAACGTTGGAAACGATACAAGTAAGAGCTGGAGGAAATTCGCGATCATTGGGCAATATGGATAACCATTAGCTGTGAGAAATGTCTTTATATATGTATCTTGGTATCCCATCAGTATCAATATTTCAATATAACTATAGACGTTCGTCTTGCTGGTGCTAAGAAAGCCTCGATATGACAAGAAATCTGTTTCACAGTACACCGCGTAAGGTTGTTCGATGTGGTTTAATAAAGCGCCATCTTATATAGAAAAAATGTGGGTATTAGGGTCCTTCTTACAATGTTCAGGACGCGAAAATCCCAGTTCATTAATTCATTTATTATTACCCCAATAACCCTCCATATTAATTCCGAAAGGTTAGAGCAAAAAACCTTCGTCGATAAAAACAAATAGCCATAGTTCGAAGTTTGGGTGGTGTTAAGATCAGCAGGGTGTAGTATATTACAAATTGCTTAAATCGAATGAAACCATCACGGGCGATTGCCATCTACTGCAATTGAGACGGCCGCTCTAAGACGAGAGGCAAACAAGGTAGTTTGGATGAAAACGTTCAACTACATGTTGCAGAATCAGTGAAGCCCTGCTTTGAAACGTTTAAATGGGAAATTCAACCCAACCCGCCGTATTCACCAGGGCTTACCACTTCCGATTATGTGATCTTAGGAAGATGAGAGAATGAAGTGACTTAAGATGACCAATACATGTTTCTTACGACTTAGTTAAAACAAAGCATTAATTTCACAGTGAGAACTTATTCAAGGTCTTAATGCGTAGATAGCTTCTGTCAAGATCTCAAAGCCTGATTCTGCAAGGTCTGCATTAGTCTTAGTTGTAATAATTTATAATTAAGGGACTTGGTCTCGCATAAAAATGATAGAGTAAGTGATAATAGCGACTCCGGACTAATTTCATTCGACACATAGTTGCATAATAAGTGCGCGGTAGGGCTTGCAAAAAATTAAACCGCCGGAATATCACTGCATGTTTTTGCAAACGCAAAAACGCCTCGCATATCTCATTAAAGAAAACACTAAAACTTGGAAGACCACTCGCCCCAATGAACCAAGTTTTTAAGTTTGAAATTGCTCATTGCCTAGGAGTGTGTGCTTGACTGGTTTCCATGCGATGAAATGAATGTTTCTTTTTTTTAATAATTTTCTTTATAATAATAATTATAAAGAATTGTGCGAGGCAATCTTGTGCAAAAGAATGCTTAAGTGATAAAGTCTTATCTAGTAAGAGACAAAGATAATTATCTCTTGGTTTTTTGCAAGCGTTTGTCTTAAGTTTTGACTTTCGTAGAGTTGGAAATAACGTAATGTTATATTTTTCAAAAATTTTAACCAGTTTTAACTGAAAACAATTTTTTTTTCTATTCTCTGAGACATCTTCAACCAACATATGAAGCTGTGTTCAAAAAGTAACAAGAATTTAATTGTCAAGAAACAAAAGTAAGAAAAAACAGGGAAAGTGCAAAATGTATAATATTATGCTTGCCATTTACTTTTTTAATATTATTTCGTGTAAATGTAGACCACGGCTATTGAAACTAATGGTCCAAACGGAGAGTTTAATTTTGAGTAACTTTTTCGAGGTTATTTCCTGGTATCACGTTATTAATACGTGTAAGGTTAGAGACATAAACAATATAGTCTATAGACGTCAAATTGCAAGAAGTAGTCGGCCAATTCATCGCTCCAAAACGAGAGATACATACATTAGGGTGTCCCTTATATGGTTGAAATTTTTTTTTTTCGGATTTCGAAATGCATACCCCTTAATTCCTTTTAAACTACCCAGCCTTACTCAAATATAAAAGACTTACTCGAATATAAAATTTTATCTTCCTATGTCAACATTAACCCGTGCCGACAGGGCCGTGAAGCTTTTGAAAAACGCTGTCTTTAACCCTTTCCGTTATGTAGCTAAATCAAATGAAATATTTATATTTTATAAAAATAATTATAAAAAAGAAAGTTAGAAAATAGGTACTTATTTATTAAAAGAACATGCAATTAAAGATCAGCAAGGATATTTTCTTTTAAGGGTCTCTTTATTACAGTCTGGATACAGATTTCTATGCTCTTGCACACAGCGTAACAAAAATTGTTTTTGTTCTTCCTTTGTAGTGATCAAACCATGAAAATCTTGCATAAGTTTTACAGCTCTTTCAGCTGTATCATTCACTGCCCTTAAGAACCCTTCTATTTGCCTGCAAATAGACTACATCGTCTTCCCACATAGAAACGGGTATCTTCAAGAAGTTTTCATCAATTTTTAAACGAGAAAATAAATTTGTGCTCTTGGAAGACACAAAATAATTTAATGATTTTCCTACAACAATAGACAAGACAGTATTATTATCCGTTTATTAAAACCGGTGTAAAACATAAAACTATGTTTTCCCACTTACCATACAAAAAATCAGACATATCTTCTTTCGATGGAATTTATCTCTTCCCAGAATCATAAAACTCTCTCTTCGTAAGTTCACCACAATATTTCCCTTGGTTTGTTCATCAACTTCATCATCAAAGAGTGATAAAACAGTAATTTCTTCTGACAAGTACCAAAGATGTTGACTAAACTTGCTCAGGGCTGCTTTGGATATCTCTTTGTCAACAGTTTCATATTCCTTAATCCTCTTTAAAAAGCGCAAATCTTGATTTGGTGCCACCGCCAGACTACATCCAACCCATGATTTCACATATATAACTGCAATGAATAAACAAACGTCTTGAAGTGCTCGTTTATCCTTAGCGTTAATTTTAAACTGAGATTGCAACAAACATATTTTCAAAGAGTAAATAGCTCGAGCCATCCACCTTGCTTGATGCATTGCTCCAGGAGGTCTTACTTTAAATTTTTTCTCATTATCTCCTCCTAAGAAAATAATAGATAGTTCAATTAGTTCCCGATAATCGTCACGTACAATGGATTTTTGCAGCTCTTGATTATAAAATGTCAACGATCCATCTATCATTGTATTACAAAAATGTTGTGTGATGATGTCGGTGTATGTTTCAGTAGCAGCAGGATTAATAGTCTAACAGTTGTCTCTAAACTTGTTGAACATCGATTTGGTGGATTTTTGTTTCGAATACACATTTTAAAACCAGTTCGCAAAGAGTAATAATTCCCTGTCTAGCTTTTGTTCCAAAAGTACACAAGCTTCTTTCAATCGCCCTGTATTAGACGCAGTTGTGTCACAGCACATTATTTGTACTTTGTCCTCGAGGTTCCAGTCATAAAGTGCGTTTAACACAGCTTTAGCTTGATCTTGACCGGAAGAGCTCTCCAGTTTGGGCACAGCCAAAAGTTGTTCCTTTTCTCCAAATGAAATAAGAATTGCCAGGCGTTCTTCTTTAGAACTTCTTACGTCCAGTCCAGGTAATAATTTCCCGTCCCAGTGAACGGGGACCGTTTCAGGCAAATTATTCTGAAAATCTAATTTTATAAATTCCGCTCTATCTTTTCTACTCTGTGTGCGAATTCGTTGAATAGTTGAATTGAATCGTTGAATTTATTAATCGGGAAATCATCACAGCTAAGATCTAGTGCTTCTACTACAGCCTGAAGTACATATGTATATAGACAGAATCCCTTATGCTTAATTGACATCTATCTAAAGCCGCAACTAACTTAGGAGTGATGAAGTCTTTCCATCCTCTTTTTCTAGTAGTTCCAGAACTTACCGTTTGAGATGTCGATGGCAAGGGTTCTTCAAGGCTTTCATCAGAGCTGGTAGGTTGATCGGGATGTCCTTGCGTTTCAATAAAATCTTGTGGAGTTAGAGATGACGATAAACTCTCGGAACACATTTGCTCATGTCTTTTTTTCTCTTCTTTTAATTTTATCTGTCTTGCTCTTTCTTCTTTCTCGGCTAACTTTTTATCTACACCGGCTAAACATCCTGGACGCCTTTGGTTCTCTTTGTTTTTGTAAAAAGATTTTATCTTCTTCTATTTTCATCCAATCCAAAGCATTAGCGTGTGCTATATCGAATAAATTATCTAAATTGTTTTGAAAGACCTCCTCATGGCGCTTGTAAACATCTTGTGTTTTTTTTTTAATTTTCTTGTAACTCTTCAAGCATGGTGAAGATCCACAAGTTTCTTTACACAGTTAGGCATAGCTCTGATAGGGATTCTAGCTTTTTCCCAGAATATAATACACTCTCGAACGACAAGATTTGCGCTTTCATTAACAGTCAATTTAACTTCGCGAATGTTAAAAAAGAGGACTGCAAGAACTTGACGGTTCGACGGTAACTTTGCACCAGTTATTTGATGGTTCACGTCACCAACTAAGAAAATACTTTTTTCATTGTTTCTTAATTTCACTGCCATTTTTTAAATGCAAAAAAATATGTATTAATCACGAGACTAACTGAGAACTGTTGGAAAGGTTCTAATTTTTTTTTTTTTTTTTTTTTTTTTATAATTTGCGCGCGCAAAAGGGGTTATGACTACCCTTAAGTGTCCGGAATCAAGACACAGCACGGGCCGAAGGTATAGAGGGAGAAAGGGAGAGGAGGTACCTGTGCACATTGGTCCTAAATGTCTGTGGATTGTAGTGAGTAGGAAATATAGGGCTGGGAAGAGCATTCCATAAACGTGTTGTGCGGCTGAAGAACGAATCCCTGAACTTAACTGTACGTCCGAAAGCAGGCTTAAGGGTAAACTGATGAGCATTCCTGGCAAGACGAGTATTGCGGGTGAATTCATGGAGATGAGGAATGCAATTGGCTAACTCATTTGAGCAACGGTTGTTAAAATAGCGATAAAATAGTGACAAGGAAGACACATTACGTCGGTGTTCAAGCGAGTCAATTGACTTTGCGATATTAGTGTTTCCTATAAGTTTTATCGCTCGCTGTTGTATCCTATCTAGTAGGTGCAGTGGAGTTTTAGGGGCACCAGACCAGATATGAGCGTTATACTCAAGCTTGGGGCGGATGTAGGCCTTATAAATTGAAGCCAAATCAGAGGGGGTGAAATATTTCTTGCATCGTTTGAGGAAACCTAGACATTTTGCCGCGTTTTTTGGCGATTTCAAATATGTGATCATTCCAATTAAGTTTGGTGTTGATACACATACCAAGGATGGAAAGTTTTTCGGTTTCGTCGACACAAGCGCCGCTCATGGATAATGGCTGATTATTATGGGTTCGCTTTAACGACAGTAGACAGCATTGAGTTTTAGAAGCATTGAATTCTACTCTATTATTTTTACCCCAATCGATTATGCTGTCAAGATCGGAATTCAATGTGCTTGACATACGCTGCCGTTCGAGTTCTACGGCCGAAGAGCAGGGACGTGAGTCCTGGAACGAATATGAAAAGCTGAGAGTACTGTCATCAGCGAAGGATTGGATTGGATTAGAAGTAACAGATAAGAGATCATTTATAAAAATGAGAAAGAGAGTCGGAGACAAAACAGAGCCTTGGGGGACACCAGCATTTATTTGGTGAATATCAGACTTGAATCCATCCAAAACAACTTGAATTGAACGGTTCGAAAGGTAATTTCTAATCCATAGAAGCAGAGATTTATCGATGCCATAAGCACGCATTTTCGACAAAAGAGCCTGATGCCAAACTCTGTCAAATGCTTTTGAAATATCAAGCGCAACGATCTTGCTTTCGCCTTGATTGTGCAAAGATTGGTTCCACTTTTCGGTGAGATATGACATCAAATCACCAGTGGACCTGTTGCTGCGAAAACCGTATTGCCGGTCATTAAGAAGCTTCCGCGATTCAAGATATTTCATAAGCTGACGGTTTATCAGCGTTTCCATGACCTTGGAAAGAAGGGACGTTAGTGCTATGGGTCGGTAGGAGGAGGGAGACGAAGATTCGCCCTTTTTGGGGACGGGCTGGACAAATGCTGTTTTCCATCTACTCGGAAAGAGACCCGAAGAGTAGGACAGATGGAAAAGCTTACGCAGAGGTTTTGCCAGCGCAGAAGAACACCTCTTCAGAAGTATTGGGGGTATACCATCCGGGCCAGCGGATTTGTGTATGTTGAGATCTTTTAGTACTCTTGCAACTGTACGAGTGCGAAAATGGATTTGTCCCATGGTGAAATCAACGCTCTCAAGTACAGGCGGAGACAATGTGGAATCTGGTAGCGTTGAGCTACACGCGAAATGTGCAGCAAGCAGATTGGCCTTGTCTAAAGAGCTGACAGCTGGAATGTCATTGTAAATGAGCGTGGGAATTGAAGACGAGGCTGAATTCTTTACGTTTTTCACGAACGACCAAAAGTTTTTGCTACCCTTGGGACATTGTAGCACTTTCTGCCTCAACTTTTGTTCGTGGAAGAATTTTACACGTCTAATTAATGCATTGCAGTCATTTCTGGCCCGTTTAAATTGTTTCCGGTTTTCCTCAGTACGGTTGTCCTTGTAATTCCGGAAACTCAACTCTCTCAACCTGATGGCCTCTTTACAGCTCGAGTCATACCACGCATTTTCTTTGGGTTTGATACTCTTCATTCTGTGAGGAATGAAGGATCTCATACCCAGAAAAAGAATGTTAGTGATCATATCAGCAGCGGCATCCACGTCACTATCGAGGAAACATAGTGACCAGTTAAAATTCCTAAAAAAGTCGTTACGGCCGCTCCAGTTGGCTTTCTCGTATAGCCATACTATTCTTTTAGGAATTTGTTCTCTAACTGTGTGGGGTGAAGACGAGAAATTAGCTGATACGACACAGTGGTCAGACGAACCTAGGGGCGATAATATTGCAACAGAGTATTTGTCAGGATGAGAGGTGAGAAACAGGTCCAAGGTGTTGGGGGAATGATCTGCAATGTCAGGTATTCGTGTAGGCTCATTTACTAGCTGGGTCAGATTATTTACCTCAGCAAAGATCTCTACGTAACGTCCTTCGGGTGTTGTCTGACATGAATGTCGAAGCCAATTAGAATTGTGTACATTGAAATCGCCCGCAATGGCAATCTCAGTGTGAGGATGTAGGGATACAATTCTTGTGATGGAGTCGGATAACATATCAAACTCATTGAAAGTTGAATTGCTATCCAGGTTTGGACTTCTATAAATAAAACAGTAGTGGATTAAATGCTTACGGACATGGATTTTTAGCCATAGGAAATTAAATTCCGGATTGGAACATTGGCCGTATTGTGGCTGAAGTTGGTAAGCTACATCACTACGAATATAAAGGGCGAGACCGCGGTGGAGAAAGAAAAGGGGCACCAAGCTATATCCAGGCAGGTTCAAATTTAGTTTTATTTTGGTTTATACAGGGACAGGTGGACGTATACAGCGAATAGATTCGTTCTTAGGCCACGGATATTACTCACATCAACCCTGAATTTTTCCATGGTACAAAACACAGGCACCAAAGGAACCAACTCCGACGTTTGAAAGATGGTAAAGCAGAATTGAGAAGTGCAAATTTCAAATAGCTTCCCAACATTATTAAATAAATTAATTAAATAATTAATAAATGTTTAATTTCAAATATTGGTCACGTGGTGGTCACGATCTTTTCTCTAAGGATATCTGCAAGAGACTAATAAAATTATAAACTCAAAATCATTCTAACCAGCCACACTCTTAAAAACAACATCACATCTGGCTTGCACATGTTTCAAAGGATTTCAATGAATCCTTTGTCCTTCATTTTATTACTCTAATAAAAATTTCATCTGGGATTTTCCCAGACTTGTTTTAGTATATGTATGGTTCAGTTTAAATAAAAACTGTTTACAGCCATACATCTTCAGTCATAAATAATAGTAATAAAATGAATTTAATTTTGGTATATTTAAAAGTAAATATCCAATAAGCACAAATGACAAATACGACGAGTACGCGCCGCTACTTCATCGTAACTTGATTCAATGCAAGTCGGCACGGGTTATCGTTCTCCAAATTAGGTAAAAGTTTATTTCCGAGTGTTTTAGGAACAAATGAACAAAACTAAGACGTATGCGTTAAAAAAAATATGCGCCGTAACGCTAATTTTATGGCTATAAAAAAAAACCGGCCCATAATTCCACCAGACCATAAACCGCATCAAGCAGTGCATTTTTCCGGGTGCATTGTCAGCTCTTGTATTGCCTGAAGTTGCTCATAGGACTAAATGCTGTAGTTTTGTTTATTAATGTACCCATTCAACCCGATGTGATCTACGTTGTTGAAGAAAATTGTCCCAAAACTTCAAGCGGCGATGTATGCACAAATCACGATCTTCATTAACACTGGCGGACAGCAATATTTTCGTCTGTACCTACTTTACGCATACAGGGAGGTCTTGGTATCCAATAAAGTGAAATTAATCCAAACTTAGTCACTATGGCTTCAATTGCTTGCTTGTAGGTATGATGACCGAGAAATGATCGAAGTTCGCAAAGAACTTTTTCCATAGCTCACGAATTTTAATAATGAAATTCAATACTTTAGCGATGTTTGGACGTAAAATTTTTTATAATGAAATGGCAGTGCTAATTGAACAGGTTTGGCTATGAGACTTGTCACGAGCCACGCATGAGCATGGCAACATTTTTCGCAGTGAAGAGATGACTAAAACCAAAATGGAACTTTTGGAACACCGTCTCTAAAGCTACTGGAAATGAAATGGAAAGGAATACTATTGGAAAGTTGGCTACCTATATTAACCAGTGGCAACCAAGATTCAAGTAGTTCACACTAGAATTCCGTGTCTCAATCACATACGTCGAACTGAACTATTATCCGCCGCTGTATGGTACATACTCTGATGGACAAAAGTATTCGTAATGTAATATTACTAACAATAAAAAGCGGAAAAAGCTAGTTGAAATATTTTTCATTTGGAAAGGATTTTTACTATCCTATAGAGAAAGATATATAAAACAAGTTAAACAAAATCCATTACAAAAACAAACAATAGTAATGAAAGTAATTAAACAATTCAAAGTTTGGTTGGATAAAAGTACTCGTAGTTTCATGTTAATTCAAAATATATTTTTAATTACTCAGTATTTAGTAGTTGGTTAAATTGCCATTTTGGCTTATAACAACTTGCAATGTATTTGACATGGAATCTACCAATTTTTTGGTAATGTCATTACCTATTTTTGTCTATTCTTGCGATAGCAATTCTTAAAGTAGTTTATTAGACGTTATGTTGTGTTGTCGCCCCCCGTTTATCTAACACATCTCATAGATCCTTTATGGGATTAAAATCTGGTGATTGGGGTAATGTTTTCAAGGTATGAGGAATGTTATACTATTTCAGAAGTGTGCTTTGGGTCGTTATTTTGTTGAAAATAAAAATTTTAGCCAAGATGTAAAAGTCGTTTCTCAAAACGATTTTGGTTTGCTCAAATTCTTTTGCAAAATCCAGCCTTTTCTTTTTGTGGACTTTAGAAATAAAAGGTATCCTTCTGCAAATTCTAGCCCTATACACGTCATTTCTGAGTACTCTTCGGACTTTCCAGACCAATGTTGTAAAGGGTCCGCCAAATAATTTTTTTTTTTGAAAATGCTATAAAAAAAACTACTGAATATTTTCTCAAATTTCTTTTTTTATTTGAAAGTACAATCCTTCCGGTTAATAATGGAAAATAATTTCATTCAAATGGCTGGCTCGGCTGGCCATGCAGTAGTCTACACGATCGGTCCAATTTTTAAGCACATTATCGATTGTGTGCAGCTGTATTTCACCAATGGCTTCACGAATATTGTCCTTTAAAGCGTCAATTGTCTCTGGCTTGTCGGCGTAACACTTATCTTTGACGGCACCCCACAAATAATAGTCCAACGGTGTCAAATCGCAGCTCCGAGGTGGCCAAACGACATCAGCTCTGTGGCTGATAATGCGATCTTCAAAAACAGGGCGCAAAACATCGAGTGTAGCTTCGGCTGTGTGGCACGTAGCGCCGTCCTGTTGAAACCAAATGTTGCCAATATCCTCCTCTTCAATTTTTGTGAACAAAAATTCGTTCAACATGGCCCGATAACGATCGCCATTAACTGTAACGGCCACTCCTTGCTCATTTTCGAAGAAAAATGGCCCAATTATGCCTCTGGACCAAAATCCGCACCAAACAGTGGCTCGTTTTGGGTGCACCGGCTTTTCAATGTATGCGTGCGGGTTTTCTGTGCCCCAAATGCGACAATTTTGCTGGTTTACATACCCGCCAAGATCAAAATGAGCTTCATCTGAAAAGATGATTTTTTTGGCAAAATCGGCATCTTCTGTAAGTCGATCGCAAGCCCACTTAGCGAAGCGAAAACGCATATTTCCCAGAGTTGTTCAAGCGTATACACAACCATATTCGTTCAGCGGAAGGATAAAACTAATTATCTGTCAAATCAGACATGAGCTAAGTGTTACCATTCACGAAATAAGCACTATTTGAAAAACAAAAACGTTAGATGGCGGACCCTTTAGGATGGTTTTGTTCAAAAAAAAAAAATCCTTTTTTTCTTTACATTAATTTTTTATACCTTGTTTTACTTTTTTCTTACACCTTATTTTTACACTCTTTGCAAAACAAGAGCAGCAAAATCTAAATCCTGGCGGGAGTTCTGCGAATCAATAGAGGATCTCAACGAAGCCGCAAGGCTCAGGAAGATCCTATCCAATGACCCCTGCGTCCCGGGATTCATCCTTAAACCAGATGGTTCTTGGACATAATCCAGTGAGGAATTCCTAGAACTGTTGATTGAATCCCACTTCTCAGGCTGTGAAACCCCTGAAACCAGAGTCTCCTTCGCACAACCGAAGAAGTAATAAATAAGATTATCACAACGGATAAAGTATCATGGGCAATAAATTCGTTCAAACCCTTTAAACCTCCGGGGCCGGACGATATCTTGCCAGCGATGCTTCAAAAAACACAGACCCACACTGTACCCCATCTCGTAAGTATTTTTTCCAATTGCCTGTGCGCGGGGTACATCCCAACACAGTGGAAAGAAATAAAGGTAATTTTCATACCTACGGCAGGTAAACCATCCCATACTGCCGCAAAGGACTATAGGCCAATTAGTCTATCGTTGTTTCTATTAAAAACCTTGGAGAGACTCCTTGACCTATACATCAGAGGACTAATCAACTCACGCAACTTATGCAACACCAAACACGCCTACCTTAAAGGCAGATCAGTGGAAAGTGCTCTGCATAGTGTTGTCCGTGAAATTGAGGGCTCGCTGAACTTAAAAGAGTTTACAATGGCAGCCTTCCTCGACAATGTAAACACAGAGGCCATAATAATAATAGTAATAAAAGTAGACAAATCCATTGTAACCTGGATTGAAAATATGTTGAAGAACAGAGTTATCAATGGAGACATTGGACGCAGCTCTATAAGGAAGGTGACAACTAAAGGCACACCACAGGGGGGGTTCTCTACCCCCTACTGTGGCTTCTTACAGTTAACAAAATCCTTAAATTCTTTATGTAGAAAGACACAAAGACAATAGCGTACGCGGATGACCTGGTCATCTTGATAAAAGGTAAATTTCTACCAACTATCAGTGAACTAATGGAATCTGCGTTGGGGGAACTCGCCTCGTGGGCAAGAGAGAACAGTCTGAGAATAAACCCCCAGAAAATCGAGTTGGTTTTGTTCACCAGGAAAAGGAAAACTCCGATATTTGCTCCCCCAAAGTTAGAGGGCACTCCACTCAAACTCCAAGCGGAAGCCAAATATTTAGGCATCATTCTTGACTCCAAACTCCATCAACGCTTTTGGTGGCTGGAGCGGACTGCGTAGTGGTTAACTTTGATAGTTCAGCCTCTTTAAAGCAAAGCTTGCCACATGCCAATGGCAGGCTTACATAGACTAAGGTAGGTTAGGTTAGAGTAGGTAAGGGCAGTCTAAGGCAGGCTAGGGTGGCAGGTAGGTTTAGTTTAGTTTTAGCTTTAATTTAAAAAAAAAGAAAAAAACAAAAAAAAATACAAAACAATTACGAAAACCAAAAAAAATGTATATATTTTAGTTAAGCTAGGGTTAAGTTATTCTTAGTTATAAGTTTCTTTGTTAAAAAAAAATGATCTGATTCGAAGTTTTTTTAAAATATCACTTTTCTTGGCCTAAGTTGTTTATTTATTTTAATTATTAAAAGTAAATCGTAAGGCCGAAAGGCATAGTCTTAAGTTGTTCTATTTGCTTTAGAGTGTCCGTATAGGGCCAGTAAGGTATTTTATGTCAGTTGATATTTAAGCTAGTTTTAAGCATTTTTGTTTGGTATAAGTGAGTTCTAAAAATATAAAAACAAAAATTACTTAAAAAAAAAAAAAAAACATTTTAACTTATGGGGCCCTAGTCTGGTGGACTGCTAGCAGCACGAAAAGCTATATGAACATGCTCAACAAGGTAGAAAGGTCTGCCGCTGTTTGCACAACGGGAGCCATGAGAAGCACGCCGCAAGCAGGGTTGGACATGATACTTCATCTCCTCCCCCTGGATCTATTCATAAAAGGCTGCGCTGCAAAGAGCGCTCTCAGACTAAGGAAGTCCTCTCTGTGGAAGCAAGCCAACTATCGACATGAGGCCATACTTAGAATAATAGACGACCTGGGAAATAAACATGGTTTTAGTAACCTCGCAGCTACGACCGACTATATTTCCCCCCAAAATGACTTCTTTCTCAGAATACCAATACTTTTTCCCGACAGAGAAGAGTGGCTATCAAACGCTGTGATCAAAGACCACGAGATCACTCGTAGTAATAGAGAAAGCAGCCAAACACCTACAGGTAGCCGATATCATCATATCATATCATACCATAATGATATCTATAATCGTAGACAGCCAGGCTGCACTGAAGTCAATAGAATCCTGTATAACGAGATCAAAGGCTGTCAAGAAATGTCGCGACTCACTGAAGTCCATCAGACACCACAAAGTTAAACTCTGCTGGGTCCCGGGCCACAGCTCAATCGCAGGGAACGAAAGAGCAGACGAATTGGCCAGGCAAGGGTTTGAAATGGACATCAGCGATGCGGACACGTCATTGCAACCACCGATCAGCGCATTATACCGGATCATAAACGACGCAATCATCAAAGAGGCCAACTCGTCTTGGCTTACAAGAAACGACAGCTACACGACAAGATCATCGTGACCAGAGCTCAATATCGGAAAACAAAGAAGCTCTTGGCGCTGGACCGAAAATTGATCCGTATGCTCGTCGGAGTGATCACAGGACATTGGCCCATTGGAGCAATGCTCCGGAAATGGGACTCGGGATCCAGCGATCTCTGCCAGAACTGCGGCGATTAGGAAGAAACTGAGACGATCCAACATCTGCTTTGCCACTGCCCAGCTCTCCAGAATCGACGCCTAGTGTCGCTAGGCCAAATATTCTTTATAGAGATTGCGGACGTGGCTAATGCAGATATATCGGATCTTCTAAAATTCATTAAGAACACGGGGTGGTTTCAGCCACCACGTGATAGGACAGGTTAATTTTATGTGTACCCACACAAATGAAGGGTATAACAATGGGCCTCTTGGCCGCCGAGTGGAAGTGATGTTTAACCATCATACTCCCCTTCTCTAACCTAACCTAACCTACACTCTTTACTTTATCTTATAATTGACTTATTCCGTGTTTCCTCTATGAGGTTAGCAGTCGAAGTGACACTTTACATATGTTTTGGGCTTACTCGGTCTCGGTATGTTGTGGAGCAACAACTTCTGTTCTTGAGCTCTCTTTTATGTCTGAGGCCATTTTGGAGGCCGGTGTCCTAGGTTCCTGCTTTATTATAATATAAAAAGAATTTCCTCTCATTCCTCAATGCAGTTTACTCGGACGACTTTTCTAGGCTTGTTTTTGTCCATCAGTGTATAATTTATTTATTTAATAGCTTTAATCCACCAAAATAAAACATTTAGTTCGACTTGAGTATGTCTTTATTGCCAAACGGTTGAGCTAAAACTAAGTACAATGACTAAAATAACTAATTCTCCTCTCTGAAACGGTGTCATGCATGCCAAGTGTTGAGGTAGTAGCACTCGGACTTGGCTTGGTTGTTACTCGCTAACTGTTAGTGTTATAGTTAACTTATATGTTTAGTTTAAGGTTCGCTATTTCGCAATGTGGATCGGTGAACGCTGAACGTGTTAAAATAGTAAAAACCTTTTTCAAATATAGTGATTCTGTGGTAGGTTTAGCGTGTTACGAGCAGATTATTTTGGATTATGAGATGGATGTGGTGGATGTGGATTCAATAAAATACCATACATATCTGACATAACATGACCCGTTTTGGCTTTATTACAAGAAATATTTTCTGGACGTGTCTTGAATATATGAACTGGCCACCAAAATTGTGTGATTTGTCACATTTGGATTGCTTTTGTGAGGGTATAGCCTAGAGGTTAATGCAATCTCTTGGCGCTCGAATATTTGTCATGTTATAGCTGATATGTATCAGAAAGTGACCGAAAATTACTTTTTCACAATCAAGAGTACAAAAGAGCTTGTGGAAGACATTCCAATGATCGTATATTTCATATAAAATGGGGCTACAAACTTCATTTTTGTCTCAAATAATTTTGTATGATTTAGACCATCAATCCATTTCGTTCAGAGCCAATTACAATAGTATCACTTCAATAGGCTAATTGAAGTAAGTAATTCCATAGCCCATCAATAGGCCATAGCAACACTGGTAAATTTCATTCTCTTCTTCCTCCTGCCATAGTGAATTTATAGGGTGAGAAACCTGCAATTGTATTATACATTTATTGGCCTGTCTTTTTCTACATAGCTTTCTTAAAGTATCATCTAAAGATTTTGCACTTAATTTATGAACTATCGGACAGTACCCTGAATGGTATGGTAAATATAAAAAACAAAAAAAAAATATTTAACGCTGGTTCATCGTAAGATATAACGACTTGAACCTGATATTGATATCGACCTCGTCGGTTTCCTTTCGGTATACGTCCTTTTATGCTTGTTTTTTGTGTAACCCCTTAAACGACTTTCTTATCTACTCATACTCATTTCCTGTTTCAAAGAAAAACTTTTTTACAAAGTATCGCAACTTCTGAAAACGCTGACGCATAATGCCCAATTAGTAAACCTTTAGTGAACTTTCGCGACTTTTTTTCTACTCGTTCATTTCAACTATGAAACAAAAACCGTAGCAGTAAGAGCCAACTGTAAAGTCATTTTTTAAAACCCACTTTAATTAATCGAAAAATATATAAGCCGAGAGGAAGACTGAAAATCCAGCAAAAAGTGGAGTAAACGCAAAAATAGAAAGACAAATAGACGAGAACACTTAAAAATTACCTTCGACTTTTCTTCACCCGAATAGTCGTAGCTCACCGAACATTTCAACTGGAACGCACATTTTCAATGCCAACGGGAACTTCTCAACCTTCAATCTTTTGATTTCCAATTTTCTCGATGACGACAGTGCTTTACGGAAAGCAAGAGGAAAAAACAATGGACAAGGAAGGCGAAAAATTTTTATCAACGCTCGTTCAGTGTGAAAGAAAATCAACAAACTTTTTGTGCAACCTTTCGTCATAATCATTGTCATCTTCGGTGAGCAATGGCGCACGGAAAACATCATCATCATCGTTGCTACTATTACCATGGTTGCCATTGCCGGCGCTCCATCCCTTTAACTCTGGCTCTTTATGCTCCACCATCGATATCCTCGCAATCAGTTGTGCAGAAGGGAACTTTTTTTTTTGCTTCTCCACTCCTTAATGGAGCATCGTCCCTTAAGCATGTCGAAAAAGGAGGAAAAAAACAATTCAATTAAGTACGAGTGGAAGAGATATCTTCGAGGACATAGAGCTTTTGCCGCTGCCAAGTCTACGTCCATGTACGTTGCAGGCTGACTGAGTGGCAAAAAATATTTGCCCATTTGCCATATATTCGTTCTTCTTGTGCTTGGTTACTCCCCGAAGAATGCTATAATCCCCCACAAAAGTGCTAAACCTTTAATCCTCCGCAAAAGTGCTAAACACAATAGGAGTAGCAACAACAGCGGTTACGCACGAGAAACTGCGATAGAAATAGAGGGAACAGGAACTTTAACTTGCATTTCGAGTGATTGAATAGAAAGTTGTTACGAAACCTTGAATAGTGCGACTATCCTTCACAGGGTGTTTCTGAACAGGAACTTAGGTTGTTCTTTATTTTTCTTTGGGTACCAACTGCAACCTCGACTTCCAAGTGACTCCAATATTCTCTGCAGAAGTTTAAAAAATCATTGAAGCTAAATTTATTGCATAGAGCTGAATGGCTTCTGTCACAGTTTCTCGTTCTATCATTCCTCATTTCTGTAAGCAATTCTGTTTGAATATTAGAGACGCCATTGGTAGTGTATTTTCAAATGAAGTACTTAAGCACCATGATATTTATTTGACATATTAAAGATAATTTTATGTCATAAGCGACTTGATACAAAGACAAACAAAGGTCGAGTTAAAGCATGAAACGATTTATCTGAAATACTCGTGATAGTAATTACAACAAGGAGGCATCTTGTCACCACTTCTCTTTAATTTAGTGCTGGATTACGTAAGGTATTTCTCGAGTAGTGACTACCTTGTTGGGCACATTGTACCATCTTGACCTGTTCTTCCATGCCCTGACTGATGAACGTCTCAGACGGAAGATAAGAGTTTCCCCATTGTGTTCAGAATACACAGGTACCAGTAGACTAAGGAGATTCCAGATCCCCTTTCCCTTGCTGATTTTCAGTGCATCTCCCAGTATGACGTCGGGAGCGGAACTTCCTTCGGTTGTATATGGATGTTGTCACGTGGGCTGACCAAGTAGCCTAGTTCAAGCATCACCACATGGGGTCGTTGTTTATGTCTTGGGGAAGTTCCTGCCACTTTCGTCTCTTGCTCTTATTGATGGCCCGCTTCGAGCTTCCTTCAGGATAGTTTCCCTGGATTCGTCTTGTTCTCCTGGCGACCTTACGTCTTAGGTGCAGACACATTCTTTTGCGAGCGACGATTTCCTCTGTACACCAGTAAACCGGCCTTCTGCGACCTCCCGCCCTGCTAAGCCGAGGCATTGATGCCTCATATACGTGGTGTATGAGTTGTTTTCCGCCAAAAATCATATTCTGTGTGTGCATTTCCAATATAACACCTTAGTGGTACGGAAACAAAAAAGTTACTGTGAACTACGACCAATGCGACAAATTCAGTTGAATCTCATGAATTCTATCTAGGATAACCACCCCCGGAAAGTAGTGAACGAACGTCCTCGACACAAACCATCTGCACTCCTTCGGGGTTCTGTGACAAACACTAAAAGATCGTACACTCTGGAACCTGCACGAAACCTATAAAAAAAAAAAAATTCATCGCAAGTACTTCGTCTTCCCATAGGTATTCGACTTTAGCTTGCCTTCAATATGTGACGGTCCGTTTGTGAAGGCTACGGATTGGTGACTTCCCAGTTTTTGACTTTCCCAGTCATTGACTACGATGCGAGGGTTACATCCGCATTCGTTTTGCAGTATCCCAGTTGCCGATGTTTATTATGTCGATATCACCCACCATTCAACAGTTTTGGCGTCTCTCGTGCAGTGTCTTCCAGTTCAAGTTGTCAGGCTGCATCGCGGCCTTGGCTTCTAATACGAGGTGACACAAAGTAATCACCCATAGGAGACCATGTAGGTTCCAGCACTGGTCAAATCGGCCGGAAATATCGCGGCTGTGGCTGCCGATGTCACTGAGAACGAAGAAACGTCAACCAGACGACCGGCCACGCAATTGGCCGCAATTGAAATTTAGTGAAAGAATAACACATGTTCCCTTATAAAGTGCAAACGGCGCATCAATGAATGCCTGCTGACCGTCAATCTAGTGTAAATTACTATCAAGCCATTCTTAATCAAAAACGAAGAGGATGATTTTGTATCGAAAATCATCATGAGCGACGAGGCGCATTTCTACTTAGCGGTTAAGACAAAAAGCAAAATCTTCGTTTCTGGGGCACTGAATATCCGCGTCTGATGCAAGAAAAGCCATCACATCCACTTAAATCCACTGTGTGGTGCGGCGTTCACGCGGGAGGAGTGATTGGGCCGTATTTTTTGAGGACGCAATCGACAGTATGGTCACTGTTACTAGCGAACGCTACAGGGCCATGATAAACGACTTCTTACTGCCGAAATTATAATAGATGAGCGGGGCTTGGTGAATATGTGGTTTCAACAAGACAGTGCAACGATCCACAATGGATATTGTGAGGGAAACGTTTTTGGTCGCGTAATTTCCCGTTTTGGCGATTTGGTATGGCCAACAAGATCGCCCGATTTAACCATCACAGACTTCTTTCTTTGGGGCTACGCGGGCAGTTATTACCGGAAGTCTTGTGGAAAGTGATGGAAAATACGATAAAACGGGTATTAATGTGTATCAACACTGGCGACAGCCACTTGACGGATATCGGCTTTATCTCTTAACAGAATAAATTGCAAGGGTCCATATATTGATCTCCATTACTCAAAATCATTTTTTTTATTTCGTAAAAAAGTAATACAAAAACAAAATTACATGATTAGTTTTGCGCCACCTACCAGTGGCGAGTTGCTCCGTCAATCGAGAAGGTACTTCTTTGTTTCGGTGTTGTTCGCTTATGAGAACTATTCGCTTTCAGATCTGTTCTGAGCTTCATAAGTAGGTTCTCAGTTGTTCGGCTAAAGCACCCGGCGGGAACCTGATCCCGACACATGAGTTAGCTGGTCTTGCCTCAGATACAGTTTTCCACAGAGGTGCAACACAAGAGTTTGCGTTGCATTCACTTTTCTTCTTTCCATCCTACTTCTATCCTGCGTCGGATCTCGCAGTACAGCCAGCCGATCTTTATCCGTTGAGTTCTTAACAGCACATTCGCTCAAGTGAATTAGCGTCATCTTTTGCGACCGTCCGTACGTCTTCGGCAGGCTGAATTGCTTCCTTGAGCAAGGGTTCATTGAGTTTTGTTTTTATAGCTCTCTTGGTGAGCTCGCCCATACCATTGATCTGAACTAGCGTTTTAAATTCCAGGCTCCTGATGTTAGCCTTCTAATAGCCTTTTTAACCGAAACTCAAATTGTTTCTATTTTGTTTGGAGCTAATTATAAGAAATGCCTTTAAAGGCATTCCTTGAAGACAAGGAATGTCATTATATTTCAATAGAAAAGCGAAAAATTCTTATTATTTTTCAATGTGGTACTTTTATTTAAGCCTAAAGTACAAGCTCTTACATTAGTAGTGGAATTGTAAGTCTTTTGATGAAATTTGTCCCAATATTTTCACTTAATCGTGGATTTATTTCGCGAATAACATCTTGGACGGTTTCTTCAAATCGTTAGAGGAGCATTCGCGAACCCTTTATCACTTACATAGCCCCAAGGGAAAAAATTTAATGGCATCAGATTGTACGATCTCGATGGGAAATTGAAGTCTCCATTTTGAGAACGGTGTTCGTCACGCAATCGAGCCATTATTTCATCAGTTAAATGGCATCTGACATCGTCAGGCGCAAAACATCGAGTGTAGCTTCGGCTGTGTGGCACGTAGCGCCGTCCTGTTGAAACCAAATGTTGCCAATATCCTCCTCTTCAATTTTTGTGAACAAAAATTCGTTCAACATGGCCCGATAACGATCGCCATTGACTGTAACGGCCACTCCTTGCTAATTTTCGAAGAAAAATGGCCCAATTATGCCTCTGGACCAAAATCCGCACCAAACAGTAGCTCGTTTTGGGTGCACCGGCTTTTCAATGTATGCGTGCGGGTTTTCTGTGCCCCAAATGCGACAATTTTGCTTGTTTACATACCCGCCAAGATCAAAATGAGCTTCATCTGAAAAGATGATTTTTTTGGCAAAATCGGCATCTTCTGTAAGTCGATCGCAGTCCCACTTAGCGAAGCGAAAACGCATTGGATGGTCAGTTGGCTTCAACTCCTGAACCAATTGGACTTTGTATGGCGTCATACCAAGGTCTTTATGCAAAATTCGTCTCAATGATGTCTCCGAAATATTCAATTGTTGAGAACGACGGTGAATTGATGTTGATGGCGCTTCACGCACACTTTCTGCCGCAGCAGCAATATTCTCGGGTGTACGCACTGTTTTTGGCTTTTCACGCCTTGGTTTATCGATGAGGATGCCAGTTTCTTTCACTTTTTTCACAAGATAACGAACATACGGAGCTGACGGTGCTTCTCTTCTTCCAAAATCCGTACGCAATTTTCGCACACATTCTGCAACATTACCATGATTTTCAAAGTAATGTCGCAATATTTCCCAGCGTTGTTCAAGCGTATACACAACCATATTCGTTCAGCGGAAGGATAAAACTAATTATCTGTCAAATCAGACATGAGCTAAGTGTTACCATTCACGAAATAAGCACTACTTGAAAAAAAAACGTTAGATGGCGGACCCTATATAACAAAAGTTTTATAATCCTGAATTTAAAATAATGAACACAGAGATAAGGGACTTATACTGAGAACTCCAGCTTTAAACATTTATTAATATTTGTCCAAATTCAACATGGCTAAAGCAGCTACTAATAATTATTCTGTCAGCAGGGGAAATATCATCGTAGCTTAAAGCGACTTCTCTCGAAGAGCAGATGCGATTTGATTTGGAGCCAACGAGCACACAATGAAAACATAGAGCAAAAAAGTGAGTAAGAATTGTAAAATCCATTTTTTTTGGGGTTCAGGAGGTGAAAGAAAAAGTTGAAACTGCAGCCTTAAAACTCGGTCAAATTTTTTGGGCCCTCCACGGGAGTTCTTTAAGAACTCGGTTCTCACAAGGTCATAGGTTTTCAAAATATTCGTCCGGATACAAAAGAAAAGATCAAACTCAAGCCAATTTCATTTCAACAACGTATTTAATATAAAGGGTGGGCCAAATACAAGTTTTTTCTTCTTCTTCTTCTTCTTCTTTTCCTTTTTCCGGCGTTCAGAAGTGTAGGACCATAACCTTCCCACTTAACTGCATTCCTACTGGTCCGCTTGTGGGGTCCACCGGTTTGACCTCAGAAAGTAGCGGCAGGCTTCCCGGTTTGGGATTACTTCATCGCTGAGGCCAATCAAATGCAGGTGTTTTTGCATTTGTTTGCACCAATTGTTTTTCGGCCTGCCTGTTGTTTTTTTTTTGATCTTACTCTTACAACACCGGTGATCTCCAGTCGTGTCAACCCACTGATTTGCATGTACACTTGTGGGGCAGTTTAATGGTGGTATATGTGTCCCTAGGCTCACCTTGGTGTTTTCTAAATTGCCTAGATGTGATTTTTGTTTACCTTTGTTTTAGTCGTCTTTTACGACAAGCGAGAGGTTTCGCTGCAGGGATATTCTTAACCCGTCCCTGTCTTAACCCGTCCCTGCACGGAATAAATAAATACAAGTTCCTTTCAATGCAATATAATGAACAAAACTATTTGTTTCTATGTATTATGGCTTTATTAGTAAGAACAAATATTCCCATTAATTATGAAATACAACGTCGTTCAAGTGGCAGCCCTGGCTGGCTTCGCAGTAGCGCATTCTGTCACCCCAATTTTCCAAAACCTTGTTGATTGTGTCGAGCTGTAGCTCACAGATTGCTTGGATGATATTACCCTTAAATGCTTGAATAGTTTCCGGGTTGTTAGCAAAACATCGGTCCTTCCGGTTCCCTGCAAAAAAAAAAGGCCAAAAGAGTCAAATGGCAACTCCGAGGCGGCCAATTGACATCGCCAAGACGTCTGATAACACGATTTGGGAATTTGGTGCGCAAAAGTGCGATTTTGGCATGGGCTGTGTGGCATGGGCAGTATGGCATGGCGCGCCATCCAGCATGAACCAGAGATCGTCCAAATTCATGTCTTCAATGTCAGTAAAAACATGACTCTGTAACGGTTAACATGGCTCTGTAACGCCCACCGTTGACTGAAACGTTGTTCCTTATTTTCGAAGAAAGATTTTCCAATGATGCCATCACTCCACAATCCGCACCAAACTGTCACTCTCTGTTGATGCATTGGCTTCTCGACAATAACCTGCGTGCCCCAGACGCGGCAATTTTGTTTATTAACGTAGCCGCCGAGGTGAAAATGCATTTCGCCAGAAGAGATGATTTTTCGGCCAAAATCGTTGTCCAATTCGAGCTACTCTAAGGCCCAAGCTGCGAAGCAAGAACGAAGCGTATGGTAGCGCGCCTTCTATTGGACCTTGTAAGCGAATAATCCACGATCCTTGTGGGGAATGTTCCTCAGGCAAGTGCGTGAAATGTTGAGCTGTTGAAATCGATGGCGAGTTGATGATCGTGAAATCATGATCGGCCACAACAGCCACATTCTCATCTGTGAGCAAGGTACGACGACGGGGACCATGAGTGTCGTCCACTAGCATACCAGTATCACGAGCTTTTTCCACAAAGTTTAGTTTTTCAATATTTCCCAACGTTCTTCAAGCATAAAACGATTCATTTCGTTCCGAAATCCTAAACAGCGTTCATCTTCCCTAATTGTTTGCAATTGTCTCAGCTCAGAGGACGTTTTTTTAAATTTGGTTAGTTTCATTATCCGAATACAAAGGACAAAGGGCCTGGCCATAAATCGTCTGATGGCAAGCAAGCAGCTTTCGGTAGTCAAGTAATTTGTGCATTCGAAATGTATTGCACGTATCGCACGCGCGGGTAGAACGTAGAGCGTTGTCGACGTACAATAAATCAGCAAAGTCAAAGCCAGTGACTTCAAAGGGCTGTAACGATAGTATTCGATCTCTAGGAAGCGGCGCGAAAGTTTTTGTAGCCGCATTGCCTTGAAGAACCTTACATATGAAGCAATCTTTGTAAAATTTTTCTTATTATTTGACGTCTTCTTATGACCCAATATTTGAAACGTAATTGGGTAAAAACCTAAGAACTGCAGACGGTTCACAATGAAACTTTTTCTCGTGCACATCAATCCTTCGAGTAAGCAGGTCCGCAGGATTGTCCAAGGTCGACAAAGCCCAGATAATCTTAACACAGTTCTTGATATAATGTTTCCAATATTTTTCCACTCGCTAGATGCAGTAGAAGGCGCTCTACGAATCCACAAAAAACATCATTGAACTTAATCGAAAGATTATAATTGTAGGTATGTACATATTATACACAGTAAATCAAGTTGACGTGCGACGGCTAGAGCTGCAGTCATATTGTGCATAAAAACAATGTTTTGCATAAAGAAATCCAACAGCATCCAATCACACGATCTTGGTGGCCCGTTCACATCACCAAAACACAAAAAAAAACTTGTCCCAAAATTTTTCCTTGCAATAAAAGTAAAACGGGTCGTGTGTGAAAGACGTGGCACCGTCTTCTTGAAACCATGTCTTCTGTATCCATATGAAAATTCGATTTGATTTTGATATTCATCAGCAAAAATAGACCTCAAGATCAAAACTTCTCTAACAGAGCCAGTCTATAGTGATGAGACAGATGATTATCTGATTTGATCTGCTCTTAATGAGCGAAATGTACCTACTACAGGATCCCGATTTTGCTGTAGGCTCTTAGAATTTTAACACAATCAACGAATATTAAGTTTTCTATACTGTAAAATGGCAAATCTTTAACTAAATACTTGCAGTATCAGATGATAGTTCAATGTAATGTATGTAAAAAAGGTGGCGCCAGTATCGCAAGAGCAACCTACTATCGTGTAGTACATTCTAGTAGACGGCTACTGTCGAAATTTCAGCCGGATCGGACTCGTAGTTTTGTTTTGACCGCGTGTGGAAGCGGGAGTATCCGCGGATTTTAGAAAAATGGAAAAAAGCAATATCGGTCGGTGATTCGATTCTTGTTTTTGGAAGGGAAATCGCGCAGCGAAATCAAAGAGCGTTTGGATGCTGAGTACGGTGACTCTTAACCACCGATGGCGACCATGAAAAATTGGTTTAACGAGTTTCAACGTAGTCGCACGTCGGTTTTTGATGCGCCACGTCCAGGTGCCCCGAAAACGACTACCACGGAGGATAACGTGACAAAAATCCACGATCTCGTATTGGCAGACCGCCGATTGAAGGTGCGTGAGATAGCTGAGACAGTAAGCATTTCAAAAGATCGCGTGGGTCATATCCTGCATGAAATTTCGGGCATGATAAAGCTGTCGGTGCGATGGGTGCCGCGTTTGCTCACTCCGGGCAACAAGCGCAACCGTGAGACCACTTGAGAGCAGTGTTTGACGCTGTTTAAGCGCAATCCCAAGAAGTTTCTGCCTCGTTTCGTGACAGTCGACGAAACATGGATCCACTGGTACACACCAGAGACCAAGAAACAGTCGAAACAGTGGAATTCACCCGGCGAACGTACTCCGAAGAAGGCGAAGACTGTCCCATCGGCCGGAAAGGTGATGGCCACCGTTTTCAGGGATTCACAAGGTGTGATCCACATCGACTACCTGGAGAAAGGCCAAATTATTGAGCCGATTGGACGCCGAATTGAAGAAAAAACGGCCCCACTTGGCGGAGAAAAAAGTGCTCTTCCCCCATGATAACGCACCGTCTCACACCTGAATTGGGCTACGAACTGCTGACCCATCCACCGTATTCTCCAGATTTGGCCCCGTGCGACTTCTTTTTGTTTCCAAACTTGAAAAAGTCTATCGGCGGGTAGAAATTTCAGTCGAATGAGGAGGTCATCACCGCCACGGAGGCCTACTTTGCAGACCTCGAGAAAACGTGTTTTACAGACGGGTTAAAGAAGTTGGAGCATCGCTAGGTCAGTTGTATCGAGCTAAAAGGAGACTATATTGAAAAATAAATTGCCATTTCTCCAAAATTATTGTTTTTCTTTTGTAGGCTAAGTACTTCTCGTACCCTTGTATTTCTATTATTTTAATAGGTGAATTTGTTTGGCAGATTAATTGGAATTGCAATAATTTCGTTCAGTTCCGAAATTAGCTTTGGCAAATATTAATTATGGTTGACCTTTACGCCGCTAATTGCAGGCCATGATATCATTGTTTCAGTGCTTTTTGCCTAAAAGGAAAAGGAGAAGTGGTGTTGATATGCTTGATGAGCATGTAAACGATCACATCTTCGATACCGACTGCTCCAGGTTTTTTTTATTTTTTTTTTTTTTTTGTTGGAGGCCTCTACTATCTGTTGGAGCCTTCAGACACAAATACTGGTCCATTGTACTACCAGACAGACACCTTGTCTTTATTGTATTTTCCCCATTGTCCGGAGAAAAGTGAGGAGGGGCTTCAGTGATGTGGAGCTAAGAGATTCGGCACCCACCACGTCGGCCCCAAGGGTGCGCCACCGTGCGTGAGCGAAGAAGCACGTAGATATGCTTGGCAAAAGTGTAATGGCCCGTAATGACGCCCGTTAGCCTTCTGCAATCATTTCTCCTTAAGGATAAGAAAAATGTTGCGGACTTTTTGCAGACGTCAGGGCGTACGCGCTTAGTCATCCTGCATCCTGGATATTTTCTCCACCTCCGACTGTGTACTGTCGGCTGATTTTACCATGGAAGCAGGTAGACCTAGGGCGGGTTCAGGTCCTGAGAAACTCTCCTCTGAGCCTCTTCTAGCGAGCTCATCGGAGATCTCGTTTCCTGGGATTCCAGAGTGACCTGGAACCCATACAAGCCTAAGTGAATTTAGTCTTCCGACTTTGTTCAAAAAGGTCTTGAGTTCATGCACCAATTTGGAGTTGGATAGAGGATTGGACACAGCTTTGAGTGCAGCTTGGCTGTCACTGCAGACACATATGCTTTTTCCCCTCCACCTGTGTCTCACAACATAGTGCATGGCCATTAGGATTGCATAAATCTCCGCTTGGAAGACAGACGCATATTTTCCTAACGAGAAGTGCAGTCGAATGTTTTCGCGCTCAAAGAAAACTCCAGCGCCGGATCCCTGCCCAGTCCTGGAGCCATCTGTGAAAATGCGCAGACATTCCATTCCAGGTTCAGTGTTTGGCCAAAGCCAGTCCTGACGCCATGGAAATGTGACTGTGTAGTTACAGCGCAGTAGGATGGCAGGTGTCATTGCGTCAGAAGGCATATCCATGAGACAGGGGTCGTAGGATATTTCTCCCGCAGGTACACTTTCACTCCAATGCGAGTTGTACCAAAGACCATTCCTCTTTAAGGGAGAAATAGTTTTCAGTGCACACCCTCTGATATAAATATATGTCAAAGGGTGGAAGATTCATCATAGCATCTAGAGCAGCTCCCGGTGTGCTGGGGAAAGCCTCCGTGCAGCTGAGACAGACCGCTCTTTGGAGTTTGGTGAGTGAAGCCACAGCGTGTGTGCGTGTTAGCCTGCTCCACCAAACAACCGATGCATATGAGATTATCGGTTTTACCATTGCCGTGTAGATCCAAAGGACCTTTTTCGGCGATAAGCCCCATGTTTTGCCAAATGCACCTGTGCATTGCCAGAAAGCTGACAGCGCTTTGGTTGTTTTGGACTCAGCATGTTTTGACCAAAGAAGTTTGCTATCTAGAATGACTCCCAGATACTTAGCTTCCTTGGATATCGGGATGGGAATGCCTTTTAGCATCAGCTGAGTAATGCCAGTTGTTTTCCTCCTTCTCGTGAAGAGAACGACATCGGTCTTAAGAGGATTAACCGACAGCCCATTTCTCGTGCACCAGTCTTTACTGTGCTCCAGGTTTACAGTCAGGGTTACTGATGTAACCTCGAAAGCTCCAAATGAGTCTTTATCCACAGAGATAGATAAGCGGCACTTCTAAACTAGACTCATACCACGATGGGCCGAGATGTTATGGAGTTGCAATTTATGCTTTCGATGCTTAATTTAACAACTGGATTTCGGTCATGACAATTGATTAGAGACTTTCACTACTCAGTCTAACGTGAATTGAACTAATAAAATGTTTTCACATCCAATTAGAAGGGGTTTCCAGTATTCTTGCGCTATTTTGGCATTTTTAAAACGTGAAAAACTAAAATATAGGAGATTGATGAGATTGGAAAAGCAGCACAGCAACAGAGAGCATGTAGAATTTAATACACTTGAATGAGTTCTGATATTTGACGTATGGTATGGCTGTGGTATGAAAATCAGCGATAGATACTTAAAATCGTCAAGAAATGATTGACCTGGTTTATTACTGCTTTGAAAATAGGCTACTTTAGGTGACAGCTGCATCACCTAAATCGTGTTCAGAAGTACATCACAAGTGTTGGTCATCTCTTCTCCCCTGGGACTAAAAGTCATAGACAACAGTCTGATGAGACTAAACAATGCTAAAAAGTGATAAAAGCGGGCTGCGATTCTGGGATTTAATTCAGACAAACCTGAAATGCTAGTGTTCACCGTAAAGTAAAAAGTGAAAACTTTATTCTTCCCATTTCAAGTATTCAACTACTCCCACTCTGCAGAAGTGCAGGAAATCGGTAGAATAGGAAAATTTCCTGGATCCTAATCTGGCGACCTAACACCGAACAGCGAAATAGGAAGGCAAGCTTAGCATTTTATACATATAAAACAACTCTGGGAGAAATTGGTATCTCTGCATTATACAAAACGAGCCTATGACTGGACATTACCATTATGCATCCTCTCTTCACCTATGAAGCTATCGTATTGTGGCCAGCTTCGACAAAACCTTACTATTCCCTGGAATTCCGCATTTAGTATCTTTGGATGCAACAAGAGAACATACAAGCTAGAGAGGCGAGATCAGCTCTCTGCTGAAGCAGTCCTTATTCCGATAGGAATGGTTAAGTATTAATATTCGCTAACGTTTTCTAAAGGCAACATTTTCAGTTTAAAATTCATACTCTGTGTGTCCGTTTCTAATATTTATAACACCTTAATGACAGTGAAACAAAATAAGTTACTGTGAACTACAACCAACACGACAAACTCAGTCGAATCTCTTGAATCCTATCTAGGACAACCACCCCCATAGAGTAGTAAACGAACATCTTCGACACAAACAATCTACACCCCGTCCAGGTTATGTGGTAAACACCATAAGAGCGTAACTCTTGAACCTGCGCGATCCCTATAAAAAAAAAAAAACACAAAAACATCTTGAGTTGCGTCTTATATGCAACATTTGGTTCAACTATGTACAATACAAAAAACCCAAGATGATAAGCCTACCAAACAGGTCTGGAGAAGACATGTCGGTTATAGTGCTAGTTGGTTTCCTGGAAAGCTGGAAATCAGTAGATCGTTGCTCACTCTATCGCCAAGACAATAGTGCCTCCATGCACTCTTTAGGACTACAACTAATTCCAATGCAGTTATCGCGGTCTAGCTTTCTGCAATCCACGCTCTGTGATATCTTTCTATAAAAACAATCACTCTGTCGGCACCCTGTGTTTTAAGTTGTACCGGTTCAGTGATTTCCTCAATCATATCTCGTAGACGAATAGCATGGGGTGGAAGGTGAAAGATGTGGAATAAATCTGTATCTTGCTCCGCACACATACATACTCGTATATCATTAATGGGCCAGTTGGGCGAGGAATGACCAACAAGCGGACGAACAACTGAACAACTTCCACTGATTGAAAATTGCTTTCCGCTTCTCGTGGTATAGTGTATCCTTAGAGCCGTTACCTGTAACGGAAGCACTTGTGTATCCTTTTCACTGCTAAGCTGTGCACGTCACTTCAATAAGTAATTTCATTGCCGTGTTGTTCCTCTGTCATTCTTCACCGATTCGATTGTGCAGTTTTTTTTTTTTTGTTATTGTTGTTATTCCTACGCATGCACTAGTCGTAGCAGACGTACCTAAAGGATACGGACCTTTGATAGAGATGGAAACTTGGAATTCATTTCCGAAAAAATCAGAAAAAAGAACACGAAATATTGTAACAACGACGAGCACTTCGTTTGATATTGTGATGTAACATCTTCCGAAGCGGAAAGCAAACACACTGGACGCACAGAGGACGTTAAAGTGCCACTGGAGGTCAGTCATGTCAGACTGATGTCCTACTCCTTTGATACATTGTAAGCTTGCTCGATGGTATTTGGCATACGATTTAATTGAAAGACTGTACTCATGTCCGAGTCATGACACTCCCCAGCGATGGGGGAGGATTAGGGTGGGGAAGGAAATCCCAAAGTTTATGTTGAAAAGCGTTTAGATGCATTTAGATCTGGGTTTAGGGCGAATATAAAAAAGTTAATTTACCAATAGTGTTTCGTGCTTCGTACTTTGGGAGATTGAGGCAAGCCATTTCTGTGGTTTTACGGTCAATCACGGAGATTGTCAGGGTGAAGCGCGTTATTGCTTGCTGTTTGTGGAACATTTCGTGAGAGAGTTATGGTCAAACATGGCAACGTGCCTTATGGGAACTTTAATTCGATTGTAAAATGGATTTTATTATACGCTTGACCGTGGATTAACGGTTATAAATGTCAGCAAACATATGCGATTTTGACTTGTGGTTTCAACTATTTTTGTAGTGATTTATTAGTTGCAGAATTCCCAGGATAATGTCTTTCCCAGCTGTTGGTCCATATTCATTTTAAGAGTAAATGACATATTACGATTATTTCCGCATTACGTTACCACGGCAGGACTTGCTGGACTCTTGGTGCAGGTGCAGATTAATATAGAATAAGGAGTTTGGCTATTGCTCATAGAAGCACAGCCTTTTATGAATTCTTATGTTGAATGTGGTATGCCTGCCAGGTGACATCACAATTCTGCCAGAAGATTTCAAAACGCGGCTGAATAAAGAGAACGCCTTTTGGTGGCTATGAGGTAAACGCATGACATCGTGACCGAAGACGGGTTTAGGTTTCTTTGATTTTTTAGACTTTTCTGTGGAGGACAAAGATCTTTATATTTCAACAACTACAAAATTATCTGTCGGTCGGCCTTCAAATCAATCACCCGTCAATCATACTGATCACATGGCAGTAGAGGTCAGACACTCCTCTTGCAATTTAGATCTTCGAATCATCCGAGTAGCAAAGTTCGACTCGGATTGTTACCTTGTTACAGCCAAAGTGCCAAGTATTGTCAACTTGCTATGCGAGACAACGGCGCTAATGTTCTATATTTTAGAGCATCACTTCCAAGAATCCCTGTGTTAATATTTTAGGCTGAGAGTTATCAGCTCTACGAAAAAAGCAGGAAGGAGCACAAACATGACCATTGTTTGGAATTCATTACTTATAGGGAAAAAATTAAAAGTCCTAGCATAGCTGCCTGCAGAATAAAACGTGTGTTAGGGGGTAACTCCGATAGAAAATCGTTTCTTGTTAATATGCAACTTTGGGCAACATTGGAAGATTAACCGTGTCTAGGGCTTTAGAACAAATTTAGAAACACCTGTGTTAGCTGTGGTACAGCTACATCCTTGTCAAAAACCTGATTGCTCGGGAGGTAGTGTTGTGAGTTGTAATATACTGATCAATCTGCTTTGGCATAGTTTTCTCAAACACCTTCGACAAAATGGTGATATGGAGATAATCTGAACTCATCAGTTCTAAATGACATGTCGATGACTTTCCATGTGAAAACATCTTTAGCGCCTGTATGCAAGATCACATGAATCACATGTAGCATGAGTCGACATATCTGATTTGTGAACCAGGAAGCAGTTCTTATAGTTTTAATGGGAACATGTACATTATAGAGGAGCTCAGTTTTAGCTTGATCACTTGAAAATGAAAAAAGGAAATTGTGTTCCAACATTTCTAATACCCATAAGGTCGCAGAGGTTATAATATGAAAATCGAATATGATTTAGACTAGATCATTCTTGGAGAAAGTTGGTGCTAATAATAATTGACCTTTTTTGATTCCTTCAATGTTTCGTTGTTGTGATCCATCTTTTCTGGGTCCATCCTTATATTGTCCTCTCATTTACAGCGCGGATTGGTTTACGCTTCAATTACGAGGGTGGTCCGATAAATACTGAGCCTCATCGCCAGATGGCGCCAGTATCGCAATAGCAACTTACTATCGTGAAGTACATTCTAGTAGACGGCTACTGTCTACTATTTCAGCCGGATCGGACTCGTAGTTTTGTTTTGACCGCGTGTGGAAGCGGGAGTGTCCGCGGATTTTAAGAAAAATGGAAAGCGAGCAATATCGGTCGGTGATTCGATTCTTGTTTTTGGAAGGGAAATCGCCCAGCGAAATCAAAGAGCGTTTGGATGCTGTGTACGGTGACTCTTCTCCTTCGATGGCGACCATCAAAAATTGGTTTAACGAGTTTCAACGTGGTCGCACGTCGGTTTTTGATGAGCCACGTCCAGGTGACAAAAATCCACGATCTCGTATTGGCAGACCGCCGATTGAAGGTACGCGTGATAGCTGAGACAGTAGGCATTTCAAAAGATCGCATAGCTCATATCCTGCATGAAATTTTGGGCATGAGAAAGCTGGGGGCGCAACCGTGAGACCACTTCAGAGCAGTGTTTGACGCTGTTTAAGCGCAATGCGAAGGAGTTTCTGCATCGTTTCGTGACAGTCGACGAAACATGGATCCACTGGTACACACCAGAGACCAAGGAACAATCGAAACAGTGGACTTCACCCGGCGAACGTGCTCCGAAGAAGAAGAAGTCCCATCGGTCGGAAAGGTGATGGCCACCGTTTTCTGGGATTCACAAGGTGTGATCCACATCGACTACCTGGAGAAGGGCAAAATGGTCACAGGGCTGTACTATGCCAAATTATTGGGCCAATTCGACGCCGAATTGAAGAAAAAACGGCCCCACTTGACGAAGAGAAAAGTGCTCTTCCCCCATGATAACGCACCGTCTCACACCTGAATTGGGCAACGAACTGCTGCCCCATCCACCGTATTCTACAGATTTGGCCCCGTGCGACTTCTTTTTGTTTCCAAACTTGGAAAAGTCACTCGCCGGGCAGAAATTTCAGTCGAATGAGGAGGTTATCGCCGCAACGGAGGCCTACTTTGCAGACCTCGAGAAATCGTATTTTTCAGACGGGTTAAAGAAGTTGGAGCATCGCTAGGTCAAGTGTATCGAGCTAAAAGGAGACTATATTGAAAAATAAATCGCCATTTCTCCAAAATTTTTGTTTTTCTTTTGAAGGCTAAGTACTTATCGGATTATCATTTCTTCCAACTTTTCCCAGCAGGTCCAGATCGTCAGCATAAGCTAGAACCGATTTGATTCTATTAAGAGTCATTCCCCTCTCATTTTCTCAAAGGGATCTCATTAGATAACCTAGCATCAAATAAAAAAGAAGTGCTGACAAGGCGTCTGCCTGCTGTAGTCCTTCTCGTAGCTTGTCCTTTGACTTCAACATTCCAACCCGCATCGTCCTTAAAGAAATCTGAGAACTAAATTGTGTATTAAAAATGAGGATCGAGCTGAATCATGTTTACGGCCCATTCATTGAATCAACGACACGGATAATGATCACGTGGTTTCAACTCTTGCACAAGCTAGATCTTATAAGCTTCTAAGACAAGATCTTTCCGTAAAATCTTCCACAAAGTGAATGGCCATAGCTCCAACTGCTAATTGATTCATCTATATTTTCCTCAACACTGCGCTCCACAACGGATTACGGAAAAGATGGTAATATCAGGAGAGTACGATGGATGCGGAAGAATTTGAAATCCCATTTTTATAGTTTTTGCATCTTTACTTGTGAAGTATGGACTCTAGCATTGTCATGCAAAAGGATCAGATCGTGCCTATTGAAAAACGAAGATTACAATTTGGTATACAATGTCGATTGTCGATTTCTTCACAATATTTGGCAGCGTTTATCGTTTCTCCTGGTTGAAGAAATGGAAAGTGGATTGATGTTTTCGATATCCACCAATTGTAACCACCATAACCCTTTGTGGATGAAAATTGGGCTACCACTACTCAGGTCTTTTACGGGTATCATACAGAATCTACTTTTTATCACATTAACTATCCGGTGCAAAATCGTTCCATTTTGGTTTCTTAATCTTCTAGGACTCGTTAAGTTCATGGGGTATCCAATTATCGAGTTACTTAACCTTTCTTTTGAGATAAAGTTTCGACTTATACTCTAATGCTTTGTACAATCTCCCACTTCGATTTCGTTGGGTCCGCATACAACGTTGCTCTTAAGATCGTCAACTAAGGTTTCCGACTTCTCACGTAGCTTATTTTCTAGACTGAAATCTCCCGAACGGAACTTTCGAAACCAACGTCATATTGTGCGCTCCATGCCAATGACGCATTATGTCCCATTTTAAATTCATAAAGAAAGAGGGTTTGAATTTGAAATGCCGACAGCATGGTAAATAATTCCTAGAAAAAAATGAACTGTACTTGTTACGAACCCTAAAATTCTGAAACGTCAAGCACACGTACCACTTTGCTTTATAAAAAAAAATTATTGTTCTGGCACAGATGTTCTCTCGAGAACTTCTTATTTCCGACTGCCATATTATTGTACCTATTGGGGCAAACTGGTTATTAATTTCGTCCTGGTACTCATGTTGCTAACGAGGGTTCTTTGACTTTTCAAAGTTAATTTTTTTCATATATTCCTGTGTTCTACTTCTGTGAATTTGCATTCGGCTTTTAGTTTTGGCAATAATTAGAATGTGGTCTGAATCGCAATTCACTGCTCTGTATACTTTAGCGTCTAGTACTTTGGTATAGTGTCTTCTATAGATCAGAAATTGATCAATTTGGTTGCGCGTTACTCGCGTCCTGTGCCTCTTCATTTTTATCTTTCGTAGGACAGTGTATGTTCAGAAGTTCAAAATGATAGCGGAGATCTTGCCCATCGACGTTTGGTCCATAATTAACAGAGATATGGTATGCTACCTTACTACTACAAAATCATAATATTATTTTAGTAATACATATAATGCTTGACGAGTTGAATGATAAGCTACAAGAAAAACCTTCACTAAATTGTGGTTGAAGCTCTTAATAAAGAGTAGGGGCGGAAAAAGGAAAAGAAGAAAGAAGAAGGGGTGGTGGTGAGCGTCAACAAGAACTACGTAAACAGCGAGTACAGACATGAATTTACTGATTAATTGGCAATTAGTAAATTAGACAAATATGAATTTAATAAATAAAATTAATAGATAGGTAAGTAAATAAATAAATAAATAAATAATTAAATTAATTAAAAGGTAATATAAATGTGGGATTTATTTCAAAACTTTATAATATTATTTAATTGATGACAACGATCTATATGTAATCCGCGCGTCCTACTACTTGCAGTGCTGGATTGCTACTGTGCTGCTGATTCTCTACTCTACTCTACTCTACGGGACAGGGAACGGTTCGAGCTGCATGTTCGTGTGCGTGCGTGTGGTCTCATCGTGTCGTCTGCCAGTGGTGTGACCGTCTGCTGTTGTTAGTCCCGTACGTTTGTTACGTTCGTATCGTAGGGTGTCTCATTCTTTGTTTGGCTCAATCCCACATAAATATGTGTATATGTACATATAACAAATAGATAAGTATGGGATATAAATATTATATTCAGATGCAGTAACTAAACTGGAAATCAGATAGTTATCAATTGTTGTAATATCTAGTCAAGATAAAGTTTTTTTCTGGCACTGTTTGCACGTGTAAGGCACAAAGCGGAACCAACGACCTCAATCAGCAAACCACCAAACACGAACCCAAAACAAAGCGCATAAAAGACAACTTCCCAAAATATATCCTTTATTACTATACTCAGAACACTTCTCATATGTTATTCCTATCGCCCTGACTGCTACTCGTCGACTTCCGACTATTCGATCAACTCAGCTGCTTTTATACCCGCGCGTTGGATGTCTGTACCGTTTATCCGCTGTGCCAATGCCATGGGCGGCTCTGGCGTTGAGAAAGGGTGCAAGGCGCCATGGGCGGCTCCTGATGGAAAAGGGCGCAAGGCGCCTACGCGGATCGGATGCGTAGGTATTACAGCTCGCCCATCCTGACCTAAGGCTCGTCCTCGCGACTTCCTGCGGTTGCTGATTCGGAAATCTCCTCGTCAAAACTGTCTGCACCAGATTCTTCAAGTTCGCTTTCGGAACTGTTGTCGTCATACAGCTCGCACCACCTCTTCATCTTGTCTGCGCTTTCAACCGTCTCAAATCGTTTTTGAGTTCGCTGCTGACCAGGAATATCCTTCAAGATGTACCGGTCGTTTGGCAAGACCTTCGCCACGATGTATGGACCCCTGTAGATTGGATCAAGCTTTCTTGACTCACCTGTTGCCACGGGCTCACGTTCGATCAGGACCAAATCATCTACAGCATACGTGTTGGGCTTCTTATGTGTCCTGTCAAAACGTTCCTTCTGCTTTTGTTGGTCTCTTGAAATGTATTGCAGGGCGACGTCCCGCCTATGGTCCATTTTCTCTTTGTCACAATGTCCGTTGCATTCCAGTTCTAACAAAAGTTTATCCCCGGCGATTCCTCTTGGTGTGTAGGCGAACATCAGATCGTGTGGCGTTGGTCTGGTAGTTGCGCTTCTCGCCGTGTTCAAGCTCCATTGGATACTCCTTAGCTGCTGAGCCCAATCCTTGCCTGCCGAATGACTGCACTTAAGTGCTGCAAGTCGGACAGTAATTCTTTCCACTTGACCGTTGGCTCGTCCAGTTCTAACAGCCGTCATAACATGTCGTATCCCGTAAGTTTGGCAGTAGTTCTTGAACTTGCTCGCCGAGAACGCCGTACATCGGTCGGTTATTAAACGCTTGGGCATTCCAAAGTATTCACTGACTTGGTTGAGCACTCCTATCACCCCCTTCGTATTGGTCGTCTTTACAGCTTTCAAGATGGTATATTTTGTAAAGTTGTCTACTAGTGCTACCAAATGCTTAGTTCCACCTCGCCCAGTTGTGAATGGCCCAAGATGATCTATATGAACCGTATATAACGGTACTGGTTCTCTTTCCACACAATGCAGCTCACCTTCTAACGCTCCACCCTTCCTCTTAGTGTAGGTGCATTCCACACATCCCTTAACGTAGCTCTTGACAAAATTCCTCATCCTGGGAAACCAATATCTCCTTCTCAGCCTTTCTAGAGTATTCTCGTAGCCCATGTGTGCAGCCTCATCATGACACACTCGTAAGATTCGCCATCGTGCCCCTTTAGGTACTACCCACTTTCCCTGTTCACCAACGCGTCTGTATAATCGGTTCCCTTCTAGCTTGTATTCCTTATGGAGTTGGTTCTGCTCACCGCCAACAGCTGTTGATTGTAGTTGTCTGATAATGTTCCGTAGTTTTTTATCTTGCCACTGCATCGTTGCGAGCCAATCGTCGTCTGTAATGTAGATATTTAATACATTAGCGGTTGCCTCTTCCATCTCCCGTTCTTCCTCTACTGGCTCTCGGCTCATGGCGTCCACATATCCCGCTTTCCTTCCTGACTGGTGAATTGTCGTAAATTCAAACTCTTGTAGTTTGAGCCACCACCTCGCAATTCTTGGTATCATCCTGGCCTTGTTTTGAGTGGCTACTATGGCTTCGCAGTCGGTCACAACTTTAAATGCCTTGCCTAGCAGGTATATCCGGAACCTTTCCAGACTTTCCACCACAGCTAAAACCTCTAGCTCGTAGCTGTGGTACTTTGCTTCTGTCTCTGTCGGCTTCCTGCTAAAGTACGAAACTGGTCTCAATTTATTGTCGCCCTTCACTCGCTGCAACAGTATTCCGGCAAGTCCCACAGTGGAGGCATCAGTATGGACCTCGTGATCACACTCCACATCGTAAAGGGCTAAAATAGGTGGGTTGATTAACGCAGATTTCAGTTCTTTGAACGCCGCTTGTTGCTGCTCTGCCCACACAAAGGTCTTGTCTTGTTTAAGTAAGTCGGTAAGAGATGTTGCGATTTGAGAGTATTTCGGCACGAATTTCCGGAAATAACCGGTAAGGCCCAAAAATTGTCTTACTTGATGCACATTTTTCGGCTGGGGAAAATCTTTTACTGCCACCGTCTTCCGCTCACTAGGTCGTATCCCGTTTTCATCCAGCTGATGTCCGAGGAACTCAATGCTAGTTCTCAAGAACGCACACTTTTTCGTATTGAGTCTCAACCCCGACTCCTTTAGAACCTTCAGAAATTTGCGGAGCTTCTGTAGTCCTTCTTCCAGCGATATGCTTGCAATGATGACATCATCCAAGTAGACTGCAACATCACCAGGATCCATGCGCGCCTTTAGCTGGTTCATACACATTTGGAAGTAAGCTGGAGCGTTCATAGACCGAACGGCATACGTACGAACTCGTACAGACCGTTCTCCGTAGCAAAGGCGGTGTACTTTCGGCTCTGCTCCGCTATCTGCACTTGATGGTACCCAGAAGCAAGGTCCAGTGTTGTGAAATACTTCTTCCCAGCTAGAGTTGCTAATATTTCCTCCACGGTAGGCATCGGGAACTTCTGTTTTTTTGTTACCCTATTTAGCGCCCGGTAGTCGATGCACATCCTATCCGTACCGTCCTTCTTCTTTGTAAGAACAATCGGTGCGCAGAAGTTGGATGTTGAAGGCCGAATGACTCCTTGATGCAACATTTAGCTGATCTTTTCCTCTACTATCCTTCTCTTAGCGGAAGGTAATCGGTAGGGTTGCACACACACTGGTTGTGTCGTCGTTACTTCGATTGTGCACTCACCCCAGTTGTACAGTCCAAGTTCGTTGGCGTCTAGAGCGAAGCAATCTCGGTATTCATTAGTAATTCGCCGAGTAGCTCCTTTTCCTTGGCTGTGATGTCTCCCGCATCAATATCATCAATATCGATTCTACTCCGCACCTGCTGCTCCGCAATCGCCTCGTCTGAGATAATCAACGATTTGCCTTCATCACTCACAGTGCAGTCGCTGATTTTGAGTTCATTGTATGTCTTCTCGATTTTGACTTGCGGTTGGTCAAGCAAACGCCTACCGACAATTATATTGTATGGTTGACTGTCGTCTGGGACAACTAATACTTCACACCAGCTTCGCAAAGTATCTACCCCGACTTCGGCATAAAGTTTTCCTATTGTTCGGCATCTTCCTCCGCCGAACCCGCTCAGTTTCCTAGCATCATCGCTGTAGCGAAGATTGTTGGTGATAGCGACTGACTCTTGCAGTGTGACGCAGTCGCTGCCCAGGTCTATGAAAGCTTCGATTGGCTTCCCGTTGACGGTCACAATTTTGTGATACGCACTTATGTCTTCGCACACCCACAACTGACTTGGCCTTGTAGGTTGTCGCTGTTCGGTAGCGTGTTGCTCTGCTGCCCTCGTCGTTGCCGCGCTCGTACAATTGCGACCTATGTGCCCGGATTGGTTACATTTGAGGCACCTGACCTTTGGGCAATTGCGCCCTATGTGCCCCATCTGACTACACTTGAAACACCTGATAGTGTCAACTGATGTTGAGTTTGCACTATTGCTCCCAGATATTCCCCGTCTCTGTGATGCTGTTACGATTGATGCTGACCTCTGTTGCGATCGTATGCTGGTGGTCCACTGAACTTTCTTTATCAGCTCCTGAAGAGTTTCTGGCTGTGCCGCTTTCAGTGCGTCACGACACTCTACATCGGTGATGCCCCGCACTATATATTTGACCACAGTTTTCTCTTCTATATGCCCCCTAGACGCAATAGCTTTCATCTCATACACGAACTCCTCGATATCCTCATACGGATTTTGTTTTTTTGTTCCGCAACATTTCGTGCAGATCTGCCACATCATCGTCTGCTGGGAAATTTTCGACTAAGTCTCGAAGAAACTCTTCCAACGATGAATGAACTACCCCATTACCCCAAAGCTTTGCTGCTCCCAATAGCTTACCGATCGCCGCCATCATGACTAGCCTTCCATCTAGCTGGTACACGTCTCTAACTTCCCTAACCCTTCGGACGAATGCGGTTGACGAAAGTCTTGTTGGGTTCCTTGGATTAAATTCGGAAAGCATTTCGGTTACATCATTCACTGTGTAGCAACTCCTCGACTCGACTCTCTCCTCCACACAACTTGTTGCTCTTGGTTTAGGCGCTGGAGCACTCTCCGTCTTTTCACTCACCTTCTGTATCTTGATGCTTTCCAAAGCTGTCTTCATGGACTTGATCTCTTGCCTCAGCTTCTCCACTTCGCTTTGCTCGTCCTCCTCCCATCCCTTGTCATCGATCAATTTTTCATATACCAGTAGTTTGTGTAGCAATTGGGACTTATCTCCCCCCCCTTTCAAGCCACGTTTCTTCAGCTCTTCCCGGAGCTCATCTCTCGTATACGCGCTTCTTGTTCGGCGTCACTCATTTTCAGAATACAGCAATCGATTGTTTAATTAAATATCGCACCAGGACTTTATCCCACTTCTGAAGTTGTAAGGCACAAAGCGGAACCAACGACCTCAATCAGCAAACCACCAAATACGAACCCAAGCAACAAAGACAACTTCCCAAAATATATCCTTTATTACTATACTCAGAACATTTCTCATATGTTATTCCTATCGCCCCGACTGCTACTCGTCGACTTCCGACTATTCGATCAACTCAGCTGCTTTTATACCCGCGCGTTGGATGTCTGTACCGTTTATCCGCTGTGCCAATGCCATGGGCGGCTCTGGCGTTGAGAAAGGGTGCAAGGCGCCATGGGCGGCTCCTGATGGAAAAGGGCGCAAGGCGCCTACGCGAATCGGATGCGTGGGTATTACACACGTTTGTTATAACATGCAACTCTTCAGTAGATACGTGCCGAGGAAGGTCTAGAATCATCTTTAGAATTTCCTTTTTACTGTATTTGTAGCCTATGAATACGGCTTTTAGCACACTTACCCTATATATACAGGAGAACCATAAAGCATAACCTTATAAATAACAAGTTTATTTTCAACGCTCAAGAATGACTTGCGATTTAAGAAAGGATAAAGTGGTTTGATGTGTAAGCCGAAGGTTAGTTTTTGTCCCCCCATGTGGACCCCAAGGTAAATGGTGGTCCAACCATAATGCACGATATTAATTGTGAATCACACCTTACCGTCAAGTTTTTTTGCCCAACTTAATTTGTCATTTCTTTGTTTCAGTGATAATTGAGCAGCGCGTTAAGATTGTTGAAGCCTTTTACGAAAATGGGCGTTCAAATCAAAATGCATTTCGTGCACTTCGTGATTTTTTTGGTCAGCATAATACACCAAATGTGTCCAATAGAATTGTGCGCAAATTTCAGCAAACCGGGTCTGTAGGAAATGTGAAAAAACCTGTGCATGCTCGCCCAGATCGTTCTTCGGAAAACATTGCTGTTGTTCGCGATAGTGTGGCCGAAGAGCTGCCAACCTCGACTCGTTGTCGTGCCCAACAATTGAACATCTCACGAACATCACTGATGTAAATTTTGAATAAAGATTTGAATTTACACGCTTACAGGGTTCAAATGCCGGCAACGAAGGAGGACTTAGCCAAAAGTATTCAAAAGGTTGACATGAAATTTGATAGTCATATAATCAGACTAAAAAAAGATGTGCTTGATTTTAAAACATTAGTGAACAATAATTTAACAAAGCTCACAACAAAAGTTGACAACTTTATCAGTGAAATCAGAAATGAAGTCAGTGAATTAAAAGATGAGATCAAGCAGAAAGTCTCGAGTGAACATTATATTTGCGATTCAAAGCCTGTAAACGAATAAATTAACAAGCTTGAAAATGAAATTCGTAAATGTGATCTAATTTTAACTGGAATCCCAGAAACTCCTAAAGAAAACCTTGGAGAAATTTTCCAAAAAAATTGTTCAATCACAAAACACATGGTCTATTGACATCTATCGACTCAAACCTAACCAACAAAAGGCCCGCAAACACAGAAGACCAGATCAACGGAGCACCCAACTCGCGTCATAGAAGAAAAGAATACACACCACCAATTCTAGTCAAGTTCCCAACGTCATACGAAAGAGTAAAGTTTCTGCGTCTTTTTTTGCTGCTGGTGCTGGATAAAATTGGCTTTGTCTCTAAAAGGGCTATTGGGACATTTGAATGCCTCTCAACAAATACCTTTCAAATCCGAAAAGCTGCAATGAAATTAAAACGTAACAACATCCTGCATTCTGTTCATTCCTTTAATGGGATCATCAAGGTGAAGATAAAATCTACAGACAATTTTATAAGAATTACTTCCATAGAAGAACTAACCAACTTGCAATCAGCTTCAAACATAGATGCCAACAACAACAACAGCAATCAACTATAACTTAAATCGTATGAAAAGTACACTTAGTTAATCAGAATTCTTAATCTTAATTTTGCTTATAATTTTATTTTATTATTATTAACTTATTTTTTCTTATATACATATGTATTTAAGATTCGCAATGAATTGTAACTTTAATTATATTCCTTCTTATTTCCATGTGATGCATTTCTTTGTCTGTTGTTTCTGTTTGCGGGTGGTCCTGGAGATTTGTGGTTTTCCATATAATTTACTTTATGAGCAGTTATAGTAGTAACTTTTCTATAGGCGAATCTGATAAAAAGATGGACCTATCTAAAACCGTGCTCAATATCTTATCATCACGGTCAGACGGTTTGAAAATTTGCCAAATGAATGTATGTAGCCTTTTATCAAAAATTGATGAATTGAGGATTCTCTTTTGTTCTAAAACAATGGATGTTATTTGTATAACAGAAACTTGGCTGAATGAGAACATAAATGATAAATTGGTTGTTATTGACGGTTATCGAGTTTTTAGATTGGATGGCGTTGGTCGTGTGTGTGGAGTCGTCATCTATGTTCGTGAGGGGATTCCAGCAAGATGTATAGATTTTCTTAACATTGACGATATTTAATGCTTGCTTATCGAAATTAGCTTACCTCACGACAAAGTTCTAATTAACGGAATTTATAGACATCCCAGTAGATTTCCATACAATGAATTTGAAGTGTTTTTATCTAAGCATAGTCCCTGCTATGAAAACATAATTTTATGTGGAGATTTAAATATAGACATGTGTGTCACCAACAGTTCCTCAACGGATCTGCAAAATTTGTTCGACTCTTACGGTCTGAGTATTGTAAGTTACCTACCAACACGATTAACTAACCATAGCGCCACCTGTCTTGATCTGTTTGTGGTTTCCTGTCCCATAAAAGTCTTATTTTTTGATAAATTAAATGGTGTTGCCCATCATGATTTGGTTTTTCTAATATATGATGCCAAAGTAGAGACCATAGATACCGAAAAACCCTATTTTTATCGTGATTTCAATAACGTTAAGGTGGATGAACTTTTAAGCGAAATCTTGAGCATAGACATTTATCACATTTATATCTGCTGTTTCAACTGACTTTAAGGTGGATCTCTAAAACAATATAATTAAGTATTATTATGATAAATATATTCCGCTGAAAAGAAGAACTACAAGTAGAAGCTGTCCTTGGCTAACGACTAATATCCAGAATCTTGTATGCGAACGCAACTTTTTGTACAATGTTTTCAAAAACACGAGATCAGATAGAGACTGGGAAAGATACAAAGTTTGTAGAAATCTCACGACGAAAACAATACGAGATGCTAAAAAAGAAATGTACTTCAATTTATTAGATGTGTTTATGCGAAATTACGTTTTAGTAAGTTTCGAAGATTGCTTTGATAAGAGAGGCTTTTAATATACAAGAAAACACGTTGTTCCTCTTAACCAGATGACACTTTTTTTTTTTCCTCTTAACCAGATGACACATTTTTTTTTATTTTATGATGATAACCTTTTTTTTGACAGTAGTAAGTATTATAACATTTGATAAAACATTGACAGGGTGTTTCATAATGGAACAATAGAGTAAGAAACGGAAGGAATTATTTCGGAACATTGTCCCCACCTTGAGAAGACAAGGTCTGATCAATAGGAAGTCGCCTAACTTTGGCCGCTGCCCTTTTTGTGTCTCCGTTCGAGGTCCGGACTGTCACAGCTCTGACGACTCCATCTTTGCCCGGATGAACGCTCAACACTCGACCTAATCGCCACTTCAAAGGTGGTACGTTTTCTTCCTCCAGGACCACAACGTCTCCAATGCATAATGACTCGCCATGTTTCACCCACTTCGATCGTCGCTGTAAACTCTGCAGATACTCTAACGACCATCGGCTCCAAAATTGTTGCAAGTACCACTGTAGCTTTTGATAGCGTTGCAATCGGTTAACATTTGTTAGCTGTAGATCTGGCTCAGGAATGGCATTCATAGCTGTACCTATTATGAAATGTCCCGGAGTTAAAGCTGGAATGTCATTAGTACTTTCAGGAACCGGTGTGATTGGCCTGGAATTAAGAACAGACTCAATTTGAATGATTAGAGTGTTGAATTCAAAGAAGTTTAGCTTGGCGTTCTGTAAAATTCTTTTGAGGTGAAACTTTGTCGATTTGACAGCGGCTTCCCATAAGCCACCATAATGCGGCGAACGTGCAGGAATTGTTTTCCATGTTATACCCATAGATGAGCAGGTACTTATGATATGGTTAAAATGCTGCTGATTTTGGCCTTCGTTGAAAAACAAACAAATACTGATATATAGCCTTTCGTTGATGAAATCCCACGGCGGTTGAAGTATATTTGAAACGGACCACAAAAGTCAATGCCTATGACATTGAAGGGCCGCGTTTGCTGAACACGTAGTTCGGGCAGATCACCCATAAGAAGTTCTTGTTTGATGGGTTTAGCTCGGAAACAAGTTATGCACTTGTGATAAATAGATCGGCAAATTATTTTTCCATGAATAGGCCAGAATGTTTGCCTGGCAATACTCAATAAAGCTTGGGGACCTACGTGATGGTTGGCAATGTGAAGATGTCGTAGAAGGGCATATGCAAAGCAGTGCTTTTTTGGTAGCAGCATAGGGTGTTTGCTATTATAATCCAATACAGAAAACTTTAATCGCCCACCAACTCTTAATACACCTCTGTCATCAATATATTTCAATCCTCTTTCTATCCAATTTCCTTTCATCGCTTTCTAAATTATACGCAAATATTGGCCAGTTTGTTGAGGGCGATGACAAAATGCAGGACCGTGGAACCAAAGGTTTGAATCAATAAGATCTATCGGATACAAACCTCGAGAAAGGAGATCTGAAGGATTCATTTTCGTTGGTATGTGTCGCCACTGGCGAAACGTGGAAATTCTTGAATGATTGATACCCTGTTTGCAATAAAGGTCTGCCAATTGGATGGTTCCTCCTTAATCCAGCTTAAAACGATTGTAGAATCTGTCCAGAAGGTAATGTTCTCGAAGTTCACAAAGTTGAAAATAGTTTTAACGCGCTTGACAAGTTGAACCATAATGACTGCAGCACAAAGTTCAAGTTTCGGAAGTGAACATTTCTTCGCTGGGGCAACCCTTGATTTTGCGCATAACAAATTAACCTTTATCTCGTTGGCAGGGTTAACAGATCGAATGTAAATGCATGACCCATATGCATTTTCGGAGCTATCTGAAAATGCATGTATTTCATAGCGCGAAGAATTGGAAAATACAAGACGGTCTACTTCCAAGTCATTCAACGTTTGCAACTGATTTCTAAAGTTAATCCATGGCTCTTGGTATTCTTGCGGAAGAGGATTATCCCAGTCTAACTTTAAACGCCACAATTGCTGCATAAATATTTTTGCTAATACAATGACTGAATTAATTAAACCAAGAGGGTCGAAGAATTGCGCGATCTCTGATAAAACAGTTCTCTTTGTTATTAGTTTGTGGAAGTTAGTGTTAACTTCGAATAAAAATCTGTCTGAATCAGGCTTCCATAATATCCCTAAGGCCTTGATTGCACTCGAGCTTCTTATTTTGAATAAAGTTTCTCGATTCTCTTCAGGTATGTCCTTCAATAACTCAGCGTGATTAGCACACCACTTTCTCAGATTAAATCCACCTCTTGATAGAATAGCGGATAATTGTTTTTGTAGCTCTATTGCTTGTTCTAATGTGTTAGCACCTGACAATATGTCATCAACATAGAAATCAGATTTGATTGACTCAGAGGCCAAAGGGAAATGAGGGCCCTCATCAACGGATAACTGCTTGAGTGCTCGAGTAGACAAAAATGCAGCCGGTGCCGTACCATAGGTTACCGTTGTAAGTTGATACATTTGAATTGGATCATTCGAGTTTGATCTCCAAAGAATGCAATGATATCGACGGTCATCTGGATGTAGACTGACCTGACGATACATTTTTGTGATAGCGGATGTAAATACATATTTATAGAACCTGAATCTCAATATGATTGTAAATAGATCAGGTTGGATGACAGGACCCACCATCAAGAGGTCATTAAGTGACATGCCAGAGCTTGTCTTTGATGAGGCATCAAAAACAACACGAAGTTTCGTGGTAGAACTAGACATTTTAAATACGCAGTGATGCGGTATTACGTAATGAGATTGCTGAAAGTCGAAACTTTCTATTCGTTCCATGTGTGATAACTGGATAAATTCATTCAAGAATTGAGAGTATTGTGTTTTGAGTTCTTTGTTTTTGTGAAACTTTCTTTCAAGGCTCAGAAATCTCTTAAGCGCAATCTCATATGAGCTTCCCAAATAAGGCGGAGTTTTCTTGAAAGGTAACCTCACTTGATACCGACCAGATTGTAAACGAGCAACGTTTGTACAAAAATGCAACTCACAATCCCTTTCCTCCTTTGATAGTTTTGCTTCTGATGACTCAAAATTTTCAATTTCCCAAAAGGCTTTCAGTGTATTATTTAGGGTATTTTCATAATTCGAAAGGTCAGCTACTTCTAAAAGGTTGCACTGGCTGAGGCACTTTGAAGTTGATGATGCGGGCAACCTTCCAGCCACAACCCATCCGAGCAAAGTATTGATAAGCGTAGGTAGCTTTGGGCCAAGCTTTATCTTTTCCTCTTCCAGAATGTCGTAATAAATATCCACTCCTAAGAGCAAATCAACTCGTTGTGGGTAATTAAACTTAGAATCCGATAGCTGAATGTGGCTTGGAATATTCCATCCATCAATGTTCACTTTGGCATCTGGTTGCATTCCCGTTATTTGACTCATAACTAAAGCCTCCAGTGTCGTGGAAAATGAAGAAAACTATGATTTTATTGTAATTGAACATTTGAATTTTGAGTTGCCTAAACTATCGTTTACGCACATGAAATCTGTTGATGCGAATCGTCTTTTAATTTCTGCAATGCGGACAATACGTTCAGAAATCATATTAAGCTGAGAGCCACCATCTAATACAACACGGCACGGGACGTATTGATTGTTTTTTCCTATTAGGTTAACAATGGCAGTGCCTAATATATTATTATCTCCTGACTTGTTATGGAGTGAGTAGACATGATTTGAAACAGACGGTGAATTATGTGAAATAGTCTCATCATGTGGTGTAAAGTTCCGTTTTGGTATGAATTGATTTGAGGAAGAAGCACTACCTAGAGCTAAAGATGAAGTTGTAGAGTTGGGTAATATCGTTTGGTTTTGGTGGAGCAATGAGTGGTGTTTATTACCACAAGTATGACAACAGCATTTCGATGGACAGTCAGCAATAGAGTGATTGTTAATCTTCAAGCAATTTGGACAAAGTGTAAGTAAATTTACTTTGTTGTATCTCTCTGACACAGGCAGATTTAAAAAGGCAATGCAGCGATAAATGAGATGACCTTGTTTATTACAGAAGTTGCATGCATTTTTAACAGCCATAAATGATTTTGGTTTATGATTCTTAATTAAGCTATCATTTCGATTTGAATTTGATATTAATGAATGGGAAATTACATTACCTTCTATAACTTGACACCTTTTCTTCAAAAACTACATAAGCTCTGCAAGTGTAGGTAGTCTATCAACAGGTGATTCTTCATTCCATTTTAGTGCTGTTTCTGAATCAAGCTTGGAGGTTATAATGTATACTATAAGGTCATCCCAACCGTCAACAGGTCGATTAATTTTCTTTAGTCCGGTAAGATGATTATTCATTTTGTCCATCAGACTTCGCAGATCAGCAGCATTTGCCTTGAGAATTTTGGGATGTTGGAAAATTAATTTTATGTGCTCTTTTCCGATAATTTTTTTATTTTCAAAGCGTTCTCTTAATTTATCCAATATTACCTCATAGTTTTCTGCAATAATTTTCAAACCTGCGATTGGAGCTCTGGCAGTAGGACTGAGTTTGGAAACTAAGTATCGTAGTTTGGCGAATTTCGTAAGATTTTCGTTCCGATGAACCAAACAATCAAATTCGTCATACCAGCTGATCCATGTGGTAACATCCCCTGAAAACTCTTGAAGTTCAATTTTTGATAATTTGATTGAGTCATACCTTTCATCCCGATCTGTTGTCATCGTGTTCTTTTTATTGGAACTATTTTCTTGCTCATCTTGTCTTGCAATGAATACCTTCAAAGCTGAAGCTGCTAGGTAGTACATTTCCTCGTAGGTTGATCTATTTGGTTTTGAAATTTCATCGGAATCCCGTTCTTCGATTTTTCCTTGGACACTTTGGAATGTATGAAATGCTGAGTCCAGTGCTTCGGCGCGTATATTCATCTCCGCAATAGAAGTAGAAAGCGGATTCATTCGAACACGTTTCAGGTACTCTTCTATACGTTTCATTTGCTGCTCACATACAGAACGCCGAGTTTTTAAAGTTGATAGTACCTTATCCGATTTCTTCCCAGTTAATGGTTCAATTTCCTCCGGATATCACTCCATATCACGCTCGTCTTCTGACATTTCACGTGATTACACAATGCACGCAAAAATAAGAGAAACAATATGATTTGATTTTCTTAGAAATATTAAAAGACTTGATCTCGCCGGGGCCTTCAAATGTTTATGCGAAATTACGTTTTAGTAGGTTTCGAAGATTGCTTTGATAAGAGAGGCTTTTAATATACAAGAAAACACGTTGTTAACCAGATGACACTTTTTTTTTCCTCTTAACCAGATGACACTTTTTTTTTATTTTATGATGATAACCTTTTTTTTGACAGTAGTAAGTATTATAACATTTGATAAAACATTGACAGGGTGTTTCATAATGGAACAATAGAGTACGAAACGGAAGGAATTATTTCGGAACAAGATGCTTCAAAAAACTCAACCAGAATAATTTGGATAAACTTAAATAGAATTGGTGCAACTAATAAATCTAATCCTTTGCCTTATATTGATCTCGATTTTGCTAACCGCCTTTACGTCGCTTTTTCCTCGTCAAGCACACCCACTTTATCAGCTGCTTATAATCGCTCTTTAAGTTCAAATGGGTCCTTTCATTTCAATTGTGCTTCGATTGAAGACTGTGTTTTCGCACTGTTCTCAATTAAATCCAATGCGTTGGCTCTTGATGAAGTATCACCTAAATTCATACGTCTCATTCTCCCTGTCATCATACCGATCATATGCAATATTTACAACGACTGTCTCACGTGGTCAATCTTTCCCAAAGCGTGGAAACTGGCAAAAGTTATTCCTTTGCACAAAAAAGGTTCAACCCAAGATTTATCCAATTTTCGCCCCATTAGTATATTGCTTTCCTTTCTAAAGGGTTGGATAAACTTATGTTATCTGTTTATCTTGAGTCATTTAACTTATTATCTCCCCTCCAATCTGGTTTCCGCAATTAACATAGTTGTGTATCTGCAGCTTTAAAGATTGCCGATGATATTCGCTTATCCATTGATCAAGACAAGGTTACAATTTTAAGCCTACTAGATTTTTCTAACGCTTTCGGTTCGGTTGACTACAGTATTATGCTTAAGAAATTGGATACGAAATTTGATTTTTCGACAAGCTCAATTAAAATGGTAATTTTTTTTTTAACCGATCGCCAACAAGTTGTTTCTATTGGTTCTATTTTATCAAATACTGTTGATTTAAAAAGCAGAATTCCACAAGGGTCTTTATTAGGCCCTATTTTATTCAGTATGTTCATTAATGATATTATTGATGTAATTAAATTTAGCTCATGTCATCTCTATGCTGATGACCCACAAATGTACCTTTCCTTCCCGTTAGGCCTACTTGAGGGCGGAATGTGCAGTATCAATGAAGACTTAAATAGAATTCACCATTGGACTTTGGAAAACAATTTAACTTTAAATCCCAGTAAATCCCAAAGTATCATAATTTATAAATCAAATCTCAATGAGTCTTACTTTCCAGAAATCTCCTACAATGGGTTCGTTATACCCTATAAGCCTTCCGTTATGAACTTAGGATTTTTATTCAATAAAACTTTAACATGGAACAATCATGTTAATAAAGTGTTTGGAGTCATATACGGGGGCCTTAGGCGTTTATGGAGAATTTCATATTTTATCCCACAAAATACTAGACTTATGTTAGTTAAAACTTTACTTGCACCAATTATATCTTATGGGGCACCTTTATACGCTGGCATGGATTCAATTACCAAACAAAAACTTAATGTAGCATTCAATGCATGTGTACGTTTTGTTCACTCTTTAAAAAAATATGATCATGTTTCTCATTTAAATAATTGTATTTTCGGTATGTCACTTATGTCACACTTTGTAATTGAGATATGCAAATTTATTTTTAACTTAATTCACCACCGACAACCTCTCTATCTATTCGACAAGCTTCAATTTTCCTCATCCTTGCGCACTAATAACTTAAACATCCTAAGAAAATGTTGAATTTAAATAATTTTATCTCCTCCATCAAAGATCATCTCAAGAACTCAGACGTTGCATTGCATCGTGAATGGTGTTCGCTATCGCGAGATGATAACGGACTTTTTGTGGCCAGAAATTGAGGATATGGACCTGGACGACGATATGTGCTTCCAACAAGATGGTGCCACTTGCCACACAGCCAACGAAACAATGGCTCTTTTGCGCGAGAAATTCAATGGCCGTATTATCTCACGTCGTGGCGATGTTAATTGGCCGCCACGATCATGTGATTTGACACCGTTGGACTTCTTTCTTCGGAGATATTTAAAACTCAATAAGCCAAGAACAATTCAAGAGCTAAAGGATGAGATAATTCGGCACATTAACGACATTGAACCTCAATTATGTCTCAAAGTCATTGAAAATATGGACCATCGGATAGAGGTATGCCACCGAAGCCGTGGCGACCATTTGGCCGATATTTTGCTTCACACATTTTTTTTTTTTTTTTTTTTTTTTTTTATAATTCGTGCAGGTTCAAGAGTTACGCTCTTTTGATGTTTGTCACACAACCTGGACGGGGTGCAGATGGTTTGTGTCGAAGATGTTCGTTCACTACTCTCCGGGGGTGGTTGTCTTGGGATTCGAGAGATTCGACTGAATTTGTCGCGTTGATTGTAGTTTTACAGTAACTTTATTCCATGCCATTAAGATCTTATATTGGAAATGCACACGCAGAGTATGAATTTTGAAGTGATCTTATACTGCGAGTGTTATGCCTTCGTCAGCATTTTTTTGATCATCTCTCATTCACAACTGGTGTTGTTGCATGGGTTTTTTCCGTATAGGAATTTTTCTTGGCTATGGTCAGACTTGAACTACAGACCTTCCGCTTAACAGTCGGTGATGATTACCATTGCACCACTACCACCACATAATTGTCATAGATCCTTCTATATTAATGAAAAATATTGAGATAATTCTCTGAAAACATTTTGTTTTATTTACAATTATCCTCGTGCGTTTTCGCTGGACTACCCTTTACTTAGCACTGTCCTTCCACTCGGTCATGATGCCGTTTAATTGGTGACTATTGCTTGGCAAGAAGCTGGTTTCCTTATTTTGGGAAAAAAGACAGCATGAGTCTTTGAAACATTTAATTTAACTATTCTAACTATATAATTTAAATTTCAGTATTAATACCAAAGGAATCTGTGGACAATATACAGGTCTCGTCGGCAATTTCACAATTGCTTAATCGTGGACAGTCAGATATATGTATATAAAATAAATAAAATAGGGCCAATCACGGAACCTTCGGGAACACCTGCAGCAACAGACAATAAATTATTAACAGGCACCTTAAAATACCATCCAGATAAAAATTACAGGATAGTTTTCACAAAGTAAGTCGAGAAATTAAAAGTTATAATTTTATGAAGCAAACGTTCATACTACACTGTATCGAAAGCTTTTTCCATGTCCAGTAAAACCATGCCAGTACTTTTACCTGCGGTAAAACTAGTCTTAACGTAGTTGGAAATGCGATGAACCTGATGAATACTGTTGTGGTGTTTCCTAAAGCCAAGCTATTATATTGGCAAGATATTGTGGGACTCTTTAGGCATATGATTGAATAATTTAATTTTTATTATTTTTTCAAAGCACTTGCTAAAAGTGCTTAATAACTATAACTGCAGGGCTTAGTGGGGTCTTTACCGGGTTTAAAAATAAGAACAATTTGCAGATTTCCAAGTTTTAGGGAAATGACCTAATTTAAAGCATCCAATAAAAATCAAAAGAAGGAATTCAGTAGCTTTCTTGCGAAGATCTTTAAGGTACAAATTTTTTAACTGATTCGGACCAGAAGGTTTTTTTCAGACCAAGGATAATAATATTCTCTAAATCTGTTAAAGGTGCATTATTAGCGTCAGTTTACACTCGAAGCGAATTAAGCGAATTTATGGAATGTTCAACAGCCCTACTTATAGCTAGTAGGTCATATTACTTGTGATTTGGTGAAATTGGCTTGCTGAGGCGTTAATCTTTTCAGAATTAGTGAGATGGACTGAATTTCCCCTCTTAGGGCTGGAATTTGAAGGTTTTTTTTCTCTTAATAATCTTAACTATATTCCAGAATGGTTTACTACTTTTTTCTTGTTTCTGCAGCTTGTAGTTCCAAGACTTCTTCTTCTTCTTCTTCTTTTCCTTTTTTTTCCGGCGTCGTTATGGTTAGAAGTGTAGGACCATAACCGTCCCACTTAACTGCATTCCCACTGGTCCGCTTGTGGGGTCCGCCGGTTTGACCTCAGAAAGTAGCGGCAGGCTTCCCGGTTTGGGATTACTTCATCGCTGAGGCCAATCAAATGCTGGTATTTTTGCATTTGTTTGCACCAATTGTTTTTCGGCCTGCCTTTTTTGCGTGTTGAAATTGGAATGTTGATTGATACTGCCTTTTGGACGGGGTTCAAAGGATCTCTCCTTTGAACATGGCAATACGGTCGGTCGTGCTCTATCTTTCTTGTGATGGTTTCTTTTACGTGGAGGCTTCCTCGGATCTTTGAGCTTCTAATTCTGTCACGCTTTGTCACTCCCGCTGTCATGCGAAGCATCTTCATCTCAGCTGCCGTTAATTTGCTCTCATACTTTTTGTGCACTGTCCAGCATTGTGAACCGTATGTGAGCGCCGGACGTACAACTGAAGTGTAGAGCCTTCCTTTCAGCTTAGGGGGCATTTTTCGATCACAGAAGATGGCGGAGTTTTCCCGCCACTTCATCCACCCTACGCTTACGCGATGGTTGATGTCATCATCACAAGTTGCTTCTTTATTAATCATAGATCCCAGATATTTAAACTTTTCACACTTGGGAAGCACTCTTCCATTCAAGTAAATGTCTGGAATAGGCTGATGAGGGTCAGAGAACGGGCAGCACAGATACTCTGTCTTCTTTGAACTAATACGATACCCGTATCCCTCAAAAATGTCCACCCACCCATCAAGTGCTCGTTGTAGGGACGCCTGATCATCACTTATAATCGTCAGCAAAGAATAGCTGGTGCACATTGGGTCCGTCACTTTTCCTTCAAGCAAGCAATCAAGGACTGCTATAAAGAGCAGTGGGCTGAGGACGCTCCCTTGGTGTACACCGACTTTGATTGCGAACTCTTCGGTGACTCCTGCGGTGCATTTTACTCTTGTCGTTGCTCTCTTGTGCATGTCCATGATCACTCGCACATAGGTTTCTGGAACTACTTTTTGTCTTAGGGCTACCCATAAAAGATCTCTTGGTTACCGGTCAAAGGCCTTCTCGAAATCAACCAATACCATATGCAAGTCCTTTGAAGAATCACGATGCTTTTCCATCATGACCCTTATACTTTGGATTGCATCTGGTCATCAGATAGTCGTATTATTTTCCGCAGTCGGCTATCTAATACCCGTTCAACGATCTTCATGGTGTGCGACATCAGTTTGACATAACGGTAGTTATCACAAGTTCGCGTATCACCCTTTCCTTTGTGCAAAGGCAGAAGATAGCTTTCCCCCCATTGATTAGGCATAGTGTCGCCTCTCATAAGTTTGGAGATAAGAACCATGAGCCATCTAGACCCGATGTCTCCCATCTTTTTCCAGAACTAAGAGGGTATCCCGTCCGGCCCAACGGCTTTTCTGTTCTTGGAGTTTTTAACCGCGTACCGAACTTCTTCGACTGTGACGTCGGATATTCGGCTCTTGGAAAGTACACTCGGGGAAACTGTTCGTTCAGAAGTTCCTCGCAATACTGTCGCCATCTGTGGAGAATTCTTTCGTCTTCCACAAGGAGTTGGCTTTCAGCATTGTTAATAAACTATGGGAAACGAATCTCCTGAGCATTTCTTCTTCTCTGGGCGGCTATCTTAAAGATATTTGCTCCTTTGTTCAAATTGCTTTGTCGAAGCTCCTGGGTGGCCTGGTTCCTGTCAGACGCGGAAGACGATATTTCTTCCAACTCCTGATAGAGGCCTTTCATGCTTTTCGCTTTGAATTCGGCGCACTTTTTCTTCGCAATATCTATATACGTATACCTTTTCACGGCGAGCTTTTTCCTCTCTATTAGTAGAAGAGCACTTTGACCAAGCTTGGAAAGCCATTTTCTTTTCACTGCTTTCGTATCACTGCTTTGTCTTCGTCTGTCCACCACCAGGTTCCTTTTGCGTGTTGGCAGGGGCCTTTAGATGTTCCGAGCAGTGATTTGGCTTTCTCCAGGCCAGATTGTTGTAGGGAATCCCACATGTCTTGTGCTCTGCACTCCTCATTACCGACCTCATCGATAATGGAAAAGAGGTAGTTTTTCATGTTGGTAATAAAAGCATCGCCTTTTTCTTTATCCAGCTTATACCACTTGATACTCTCAGACACCTTCGTTTGCTGCTTTGACTTCTTACTCGCCTCCATAAAAAATTCAGTTAGGAGAAGACGGTGTTGAGGGGTGATCGCGTCTCCCAGGATCACTTGCAATCTTTAACTCGTGGCTTCATGAAACTGGATACCAAATGATAGTCTATTTGAGTTTCATTTCCGCCGCTGCTATAATGTTTGGGATATCTTCACCTGAAGAGTTCCTGGTGCCGTATCCCAGCCCTCCGTGGTAGTCTTCATAGTCTTCGCTTGTCTTCCCGACATGCACTTTAAATCTCCCCCAACAAACAAAAGCTCTTCCTTTGGGATGATTTTGACAAGATTGTGGAAATCTAGCCAGAATGCATCTTTTTCTTTTTGTTCGCATCCTACTTGAGGGGCATATGCGCTTACGATGTTCCACACTTCACCATGCATCACCAATTTGAGAGCCATCAAACGGTCACTGGACTTTGAAATGGTTAAGACGTTGCCAAGTAGCTCTGCCGCAAGGATGATGGCGATTCCGTTTTTTCCTTGTTCGAATCCATAGTAAAGCATCTTGTAGGCTTTTGTTTTAACGTCCAAGAAACGTGCCCGATTACCTGTGTTTCGCCATTTCGTCTCTTGTACGCACAGGATGTCTACTCGCCTTCTAACCATCATTTCTTCAAGCTCATAGCTGCGACCACTCATGCTACCAACGTTCCAACTCGCGACTCTTAAGTGTGGCTTGCGCCGTTGCATTACTTTGCTATCCCCCGGAAATCCTATAGCTCTGACCCGAGCATTGCTGCTCGTCCCAGGATCACGACCATTAGTAGTGCCTGGCGGGGTAGTGCTTTTCCTTTTAGCGTTCTTTTCCATAATGCTACGGTTTGACCGTTTTCTTTCTTCCCCTCCTTTTTTTGACACGGGCATGCTCCAGATTTTTATTTTTTTTGTTTGATCTTACTCTTACAACACCGGTGATCTCCAGTCGTGTCAACCCACTGATTTGCATGCACACTTGTGGGGCAGTTTAATGGTGGTATATGTGTCCCTAGGCTCACCTTGGTGTTTTCCAAATTGCCTAGATGCGATTTTTGTTTACCTTTGTTTAGTCGCCTTTTACGACAAGCCAGAGGTATCGCTGCAGGGATATTCTTAACCCGTCCCTGCACAGGTGCTTCTAGTTCCAAGACTGATTCCTGAAATTCAGAATACACAGTTTAATGGTTGTATTAAGGGATTTAATTTCTGAGAAATAATAGCTGTTTCTAGTTCTGGTCCAAGTTAACCTTAAGATGTTTCTTATTTTGAATTGTTGTGATATGTGAATTTGAAGGACGTTAACCTTTCCATAGGAACTATTTTTTTTTTAAGTACATATTGTTCGATATATTCCAATCTCGTCGTGTTAAAAGTGTCTACAGAGGTATCAATTTGGAGTTGCCTATAAACATCGAACAAATCACTACCTTTGTGCCTCGTGAGACGTTTAAATTTATTTTAATTTGAAGTCGTAAACTAGAAATTAACCTGCAGAGAACTGGAAGATGGTCTGAGTTATGCTCATAGGCTGGTTGAGAAATTCTGGAGTATTAGTCAAAAATAAATCGAATGTTGATTGATTGGTGGGACTATTAGCTGGAATATAAGTAGGAAGTGGTGGGCAAAAATACATGTGACGGGTATGTAGAACAAAGATCGGCCAGTACGTTATCTCAAATGTTAGCTCCCAAACAACCCCAGCACCTAGGTCTCCTCCTAGTAGGAAAGAGTCTGTTAAGCTGAACAAATTACGTAAGTCGTTTTTTAATTCGTACCTTTTTCTTGCTAAAGTGTTTGAGTATTCTTTTCATGGATGCTCTCCCTTGGATAGTTCCCACCTGGAGAGCTGATCGGGAACTAGTTTACCTCCGGAATGTATTACCAACGGCTAGCCATATTTAACGCCAAAGTGTGTTCTGTTTTGAAGGCGGTGTTGCGGTAGTGATGTGGGTATACATTAAACACTCTTTTGTCACCACGACTGCTATTTTTTATAGGGTTCGTGCATTTTCAAGCGTGTACGCTCCAATGGTCTTTGTCACACAACCTGGACGGGGTGCAGATAGTTTTGTGTCGAAGATGTTCGTTCACGACTCTGGGGGGGTGGTTGTCCTAGATAAGGTTCGCAAGATTCGGCTGCATTTGTCACATTGATTGTAGTTCACAGAAACTTTTTTTTTTGTTTCCATGTTTGTGTTATGCCTTCGTCAGCATTTTTTGATTATCTCTCATTCACAACTGATGTTGTTGCACGGTTTTTCCGTATAGGAATTGATCTTGGCTATGGACAGACTTGAACCACATACTTTCAGCCTAACAGTCGATGATGATTACCATTGCACTACGACCACCCCACTGCGTATTCCCCGCTCAGAGGTTCCCGTTAATTTTCCTTGGTCAGGCGATTTAGTTTTTGAGTTGCAGCTGGTCAATCCAGGAAAATATCACCGCGCAGATAGAGCTTATCTATGATTTCGGTCAAGTGTTTATCTCTTTTTGCATCTATGCCTGGTTTTAGGCTAATGGAGGAATTATGACAGTGTTGTGACGTTAATGTTCTCATTTTAGCTACCCACGAACCTCTCGAACCTGTATGCTTCTTTTTATGATGCTTTTTTATGCCTTTTAAAGGCCTTTTCGAGTGGCAAATACTTTTTTTAGCATCCTGCCCGTCCTCCTAGAACTCATTGCTACGCTTGGACTACGATCTACCATACATATCTTCGAGTGAATATCGAATTTAAGTCCGAAATTAAATAGTTCAACCTCAATTAAGATCTATAGTCCAAGCACTCAGTGGCCCATTTCGGTTTAGATTCGTACCCTCTTCCTTTTATCGGGTGCGAATTGCCCCATTCACTCCAAACGTCCGCTCTTAAGCCACACTTCGAATCGAATTGAAATGCTATTTCCATTATCGGGTTAGTGCGTAAGAGCAAACAAACGACCGAAAAGAGTTTAAACGAATCAATCCAATTACTTATTCATCAGCTAGCATTTAATGTAACGTCCTCTGTCTTCGGAATCGGTCATTCCACATCAGCATTTGAATCCGAATAATCTCCATTTGGGCCATATCCTTTGAAATACTCTTACAGTTTGAAACTCTTGCTGTGCGTCGTCTAGATTCACACAATTGTGTTTCAGATGGATTCAATCTGCCGTCATGCTCCCATAACATACTACTTGGCTTGCCTCCAACTTTGTTGCAGCAGACATAGACGGGGAAGAGGCCTGATTGAGTAGGTACGTATGCATATACCCTTGATCATTCCACTGATTAAATTGTAAACTCAATCAACTGCAACTCTCCCTTTGAGGATTCCATTGTCGAATTTTCTTTTTCTTATTTTTTTGTCTTGTCCATCTACCCGCCTTTTGGAAGACGGAGAAGAAAGAGGCTATGAACAGTCTAGCCGCTCTCTGATTTTCAATGCACAAAGTTTTGGATTAAATAAACCTTTTAGCCAGCAGGCTCAGGAATACATTTCGCATCAAATTTAAGGCACCGTCCCACTCGAGGGATATTCCGAGTTCTATGAATGCAAATACTCAGACGAAAGGCGGAATGGAGTGGAAATCTGTTGAAAATTCCCAAAGGACTCTTTACTGTTCTTCGCATCTCATACTCGTACTCGTTCGAATGCAATCCAATCTGCCTGGAAAATATTGTTTCCTTCCAAGTGCAGTAGTGTGCTGAAGTGATGCTTACAAAGGAAGCCCGTGATGATGTTGTTCAGGTAGCCGTTGTCACTCCCGGTACTGTTGCTCCTGATTGTGTCTGTCTCGGATGAGAGAAACGTGAAGGAGGACGAAATAGCGAAAGAAAAGTGTAGAAAAAAAAAGTTTTTGAATCTCATTCACGTAGCTCATGTGTTTACCTTGTCTTGGTTTCACATAGCTCTTCACATATATAATGGCACACAATAGTAGTGCTCAGGTGGAAGTCGTTCAGGAGGCGAGGAAAAAGTAATCGTTCGACACCGCAAAGGATCACCTGGCATTAGGTTTGCATATCCTCCGACATCCTATCCGCAGTGAAATGAATGCTAACTATGGTCCTGGTTCTCGACGTCGCGTCGTCGTCGTCATTCAAGTCATCGTAGTTGTCGTCGGGGTACTTGTGTTCATGCCTGTCGGAGCCAGGAGCATGAAGGGCTCTATCCATAAATTTCTTCCCGAGAACTTGTTATTCGTAGAGAAAAAGTGATGATGCTGTTCTGATAGATGCATCAGGAAGTACGTACTTACGTAGCTGGACGACTGCGACACTAGACGCAACAATCAACTGGATTGTGTGGTTGAACATGTGTGCAGGCAAAGTGGCAAGTGCGGTGCGATGGCGGTGTTGATGCGAGATGAAGATATAACAATACTTTGGACAGATCCCTATGCACGGTCCTGGGCATTGCGAATATAATTGGAGAGGATAAAGGCTTTCGAAGCAAGTGACTGTTGCTGAATTACAATTGGTTTGTGGTAACAACGTGTGGTCGGTGGTTGTCGTTTTTTATTTTCTGTTTACGTTTCCTGTCGGTCAATTAAGACCAACGTGCAGTTTCCTCTTCAGGCAACGAAAGGTAAATATTTTCATTTTCAGTTCCGAACGGAAGTGGAAAGTTTTCAATCTACAAATAGGTGCGTATAGACGAAGTTGTAACGGTTTTGCGAAGGCTTATTTTATACACAATTCTGTCAAGGTGACTGGTTTTATGAAACTCATTCCTCTTGAAAAGTCTTGACAGTTTGAGCGGAAAGACTGAACAATTTTAAATTTAGCACTGCAGGTCGGTAGAATTAACTTTCTCGCTGACATATTGGGTCAGAATTTGATGCCCAGAACAAAGGTTTTGAATCACGCAATAAACAAGGCTCAGAGCGGTACTGGCAAATCTGAACATATTTTGCTGGAAAAACTTCTCGTAATTCGCCGTTCAAAGTGGGCAGTAAAGAGTAGGTCCCTTTAGCTATAGCAAGAACTGAGTCACACAACATCGGTAGTTGAGAAGTGCTACGGTTCTAATACCTCCTGGGCTCCAACGCTTGAACTGAGTTGAAGAACTCGGGGTGTGTCACGTAAAGACAATAGCACTACGACCATAAAGATCTATTGGACCCCTTATTTGGTCTAGAATAGCCTTAGCCTTAGCCTGCCCACATCGCCTACAGATTTTTGTGCTGTTAAGACCCATTTTATAAATGTGGTAGTTGCATGCCTCGTGTCCGGTTAGGTTAGGTTAAAGAAGGGGAGTGTGATAGTAAGGCATCACTTCCACTCGGAGGCCAAAAGGCCCATTGTGATTCCCTTCATTTGTGGAGTACACATATAATTAACCTGTCCTATCACGTATTGGCTGAAACTACCTCGTACTCTTTATGAATTTCAGAAGATCCGATATATCTGCATTTGCCACGTCCGCAATCTCTGTAAAGAATCTTTGACCCAGCGACGCTATTCGTCGATTCTGGAGAGCTGGGCAGTGGCAAAGCAGATGTTGGATCGTCTCAGTTTCTTCCTCATCGCTGCAGCTCCGGCAGAGATCGCTGAATCCCGAGTCCCATTTCCGGAGCATTGCTCCAATGGGACAGTGTCCTGTGGTCACTCCGACGAGCATACGGATCGAGTTTCGGTCCAGCGCCAGGAGCTTATTTGTTTTTCCGACGTTAGCTCTGGCCACGATGATCTTGTCGTGCAGCTGTCGTTTCTTGTAAGCCAACACGAGTTGGCTTCTTATATGATGGTGTCATTTATAATCCGGTATAATGCGCAGATCGGTGGTTGCATTGACGTGTCCGCTTTGCTGGTGTCCAGTTCAGACCCTTGCCTGGCCAATTCATCCGCCCTTTCGTTCCCTGCGATCAAGCTGTGATTCGGGACCCAGCAGAGTTTGACTTTGTGGTGTCTGATGGACTTCAGTGAGTCGCGACATTTCATGACAGCCCTTGATCTCGTTATACGGAATTCTATGGACTTCAGTGCAGCCTGGCAGTCGACGAAGATAGTGATATCCGATGGTGGGATATCGGTTACCTGTGGGTGTTTGGCTGCTTTCTCTATTGCTAGGATTTCTGCTTGAAAAACGCTGGACAGATAAGGGAGTCTGAATGATTCCTGTTTGTGGAGGGTATCAGAATAGAACCCGGCCCCAGGGCCCGTGTCCATTTTCGATCCGTCGCTGAAGAGAGTGATCTCCTGGTCGTTGATCACAGCGTTTGATAGCCACTCTTCGCTGTCGGGGAAAAGGATTGGTATTCTGAGAGAGAAGTCATTTTGGGGGGAAATATAGTCGGTCGTAGCTGCGAGTCTACTAAAACCATGTTTCTTTCCCAGGTACATGTCCATAGTTGGCTTGCTGCCACAGAGGGGACTCCCTTAGTCTGAGAGCGCTCTTTGCAGCGCAGCCTTTTATGAATAGATCCAGGGAGAGGAGATGAAGTATCACGTCCAACCCTGCTTGCGGCGTGCTTCTCATGGCTCCCGCTGTACAAACAGCGGCTGACCTTTGTACTTTGTTGAGCATGTTCGTATAGCTTTTTGTGCTGCTAGCAGTCCACCAGACTAGGGCCCCATAAGTTAAAATGGGTCTGATGATTGCTGTGTACATCCAATGAATGATGTACGGTTTTGCATGCATAAAAAGCGTTCAATCCTTTTTTCATCCTTTCCTCCAGGTTCCTTTTCCAAGAGAATTTGGAGTCAAGAATGATGCCTAGATATTTGGCTTCCGCTTTGAGTTTGAGCTGAGCACCCCAACTTTGATGGAGCAAACATTGGAGTTTTCATTTTCCTGGTGAACAAGACCAGCTCGGTTTTCTGGGGGTTTATTCTCAGACCGTTCTGTCTTGCCCACGATGAGAGTTCCCTCAACGCAGATTCCATTAGTTCACTGATAGTTGGTAGAAATGTACCTTTTATCAAGATAACTACATATGTAGGTCATCCGCGTATGCTATTGTCTTTGTGCCTTTCTTCATGAAGATTTTGAGGATTTTGTTAACTGTAAGAAGCCACACTAGGGGGGCACAGTAGTACCCCCCTGTGGTGTGCCTCTAGTTGTCAGTTTCAGAGTCCACTTGCATGGTGTTGCTTACCTGTGATGAAGCCAAGGATTCATCGTCGGTAGCGGTACCAATTTGTAGTCCCTGAAGGAGAGTCCCGGTTACGCTGTCTGTATCGATCGCGCCTCCGGCGGTGGCAATCTATGCTGCTTGCCTCTTCAGAGGATGCATTTTTTTATTATTGTTTCCTGTGTTATCTTCTTTCATGTGTATTCCCACAAATAGCGCAGGAATTGGTGGTCGACCTGTACAGAGCCCCGCAATATACAGGCAAGGCTACTTGATCCAGGTGGGTGCTTGGTATCCTGGATACACCGTTAGTAACTGGGCTATTATTTAAACTGGGTCCCCAGCCTGGTTGACTCTAGGCACGGTAGGGTTTACACCTTAGTCCAGCCCAGGGGAAGGAGGAGGGGAATGGAGGGGATATCCGGGGAAGGGAGGAGGAGGTGATGGCTGCAGCTTATGACTCGTTATAGAAAATTCATGTCCCGTCATGGAGAGTGAATTCTCAAGAGACATTTACTGAGCCTTCGCACCGCGAGAAGGTGTGCAGCCACGCGAAGGCTCGTGTCCTATTAGTGCCTCACATAATTTAATTTTTTCACGGGGGCAAAAATCTCCCGAGCTTAATTCAAGCTAACTTAATATAACTTAATAACTAAGAAGAACGGGTGAGGGAGGTCCGACCTTAGAAACCAAGATTGGGGGAAGGGAAGGCTATTGAGAAGACGCAGTTTTAGGTATGGAGTGCTAAGGTTGAAATCGACGTTAATATTCGAATTAACTTTTGCCAGCATACGGGAAATGGGTTCATTAGAGGCGTATGAGGTGCCGGAGGTATATAAATAAATGAGAAGGGGATTGCGTGTATAACGAGGGTTAGTGTGAAGAGATAAGACGGTCTTAGTAGACGCTCTTGATACGGCGGTAAGAACAAAGAATTGTTCCAGATCAGACCTCGAAAGCAAAACTTAGGAACCGACGTTGGATGCTCTTGATTCTAGAAGTGTGGATTGAGATGCGTATTCAAGAAGGTGGTGAACAAAGGCAACATAGAGGGATCGGGTCACCCAGGCATTCACGTTTTTCACAAAACCGAGTGCAGAGTTGGCTTTAAGAATTATATCGTCAATATGTGTGCAAAAATTTAACTCTTGGTGGCATAGAATGTCAAGATCGCGGATAACCTGAACGGTGGAGATGAGCTGATAATTGAGGAAGTAGAGACGAGGAGGAAGTTGGATTCGTTTACAACGTTTTAAAACTAACTATAAAAATATAGTTAGAAAAATCATTGGGAGGTTGAGTACGAAGGAAGATTGCCCACAGTTTGTTTCTTTTGTTTCTTAGAGAACGGAGCCTGTGATTATATCAAGGAGGGAAGCACTCTTAGGTTGGCTTTATTTAGTTCTAATAGCCTCATTTGCACCTTTGGGATCATGTTCCGTGAACGTTCCTGAGTGTTTAATACACCGTCTGTTCCAGAAATAGTTGCTTTGTTTAATGATCCATTCATTCAGATGTAGGTTTATGTCGGTATGGTTGAAGCCATAAGAGGAGGATGGCCCAATAAAAGGCATCGTAGTACCTTTCTTGGCTTGTATGTTAACCTTTTCACTGCCTTCGTGGTTTCTTTTAATTTTAGAGTTTGAAGTTTATTTAGTCTTCCTTTTGTGAATCGAATTATGTTTATCTTGCTGGGATTGATGGATAGTCCTTCTTCATCGCGTTCTAAGGGTCTGTGCATCCGATTACCTATAATTTCATTTTGTTTACCTTCAACGCCAGTTGTATAACTAATCCTTAAATTTTACCATAGTTCTGGATGAAAACGTATTTTGTAGGACTGGGAAGTAAGGCTTTTTTTCTAAAGCCATTTCAGTCGCCTTTTATTCCCAAAAAATAGAGTTTGGACGACTTAATATTTAAGACAGGGAAAGATAATTTATAGATGACTCTGTTTCTTGATTGTACGCTTTGAATATTGCTTTCAAAACTTTCAAAACAAAAAAGATTTCATCCAATTTCTGCCTTCGACTCTCTGTTCAAGAACACTCTTCGGTGCTCTCCAGTACTCATATCAATCTTGTACGAATTTAAAATTAACCATGCCTTGGGTAGGCCTGTGATTTTATTTATCTCTTGAAAGATAATGTAAAAACGTGTAGTCAGTGAGCTATCGATCTTGATGGATTTTTCCGTCGTCACGCTACACAGCGGGATTGAAAACGAATTTGTAATGCTTTACCCCCATAAGAAACTTTCAAATTATTGATGGATCTTCACACACAAAGGATATAAGATTACCAGGACACTAGCACCATCCTACACCAATATTGAACTTTAATTATTTAGTTTAACTTATGGTGAGTTTTAATAATTAGGAATCAGGAGGTTGTTAAATATGTATCGGTACACTCCCAAAATCTGCACATACTCCAACGTCTGTAATCAATTTAATTTATAAATTTGAACATATGCAATGCTAGTGATGTGGAGAGTTTAACTCGTATTCGGCCCACAAGATCAGTTGAAAATATCGCCACCGTTTCTTCTATTACGAGACGATCTGTTACTTTGCATCGCATTTCGTATAAGGTTTTCATTTATGAATTAGTCAAATTGACACATGAACTGAAGCCAGAAAACTATGCACGAAGCCGGACTTTTTTCAAGTCGGTGCTTAAAATGAACTTGTAAGATCATGACTCAACTAATCTATAATTTTTCATTAAATATATTTTCTTTCATTTTTCTTTTCCAATTTTTTCTAGTACCTTTAAATGGAGTAAAGCTTAGGCATCATGATCGAAACACTTCAAAACTCTGTACATACTAAAGGGTCCGCCAAATAATTTTTTTTTTTTTGAAAATGCTACAAAAAAAACTACTAAATATTTTCTCAATTTTTTTTTTTTATTTGAAAGTACAATCCTTCCGGTTAATAATGGAAAATAATTTCATTCAAATGGCTGCCTCGGCTGGCCATGCAGTAGCCTACACGATCGGTCCAATTTTTAAGCACATTATCGATTGTGTGCAGCTGTATTTCACCAATGGCTTCACGAATATTGTCCTTTAAAGCGTCAATTGTCTCTGGCTTGTCGGCGTAATACTTATCTTTGACGGCACCCCACAAATAATAGTCCAACGGTGTCAAATCGCAGCTCCGAGGTGGCCAAACGACATCAGCTCTGCGGCTGATAATGCGATCTTCAAAAACAGGGCGCAAAACATCGAGTGTAGCTTCGGCTGTGTGGCACGTAGCGCCTTCCTGTTGAAACCAAATGTTGCCAATATCCTCCTCTTCAATTTTTGTGAACAAAAATTCGTTCAACATGGCCCGATAACGATCGCCATTGACTGTAACGGCCACTCCTTGCTCATTTTCGAAGAAAAATGGCCCAATTATGCCTCTGGACCAAAATCCGCACCAAACAGTGGCTCGTTTTGGGTGCACCGGCTTTTCAATGTATGCGTGCGGGTTTTCTGTGCCCCAAATGCGACAATTTTGCTTGTTTACATACCCGCCAAGATCAAAATGAGCTTCATCTGAAAAGATGTACGCAATTTTCGCACACATTCTGCAACATTACTATGATTTTCAAAGTAATGTCGCAATATTTCCCAGCGTTGTTCAGGCGTATACACAAGCGTATTCGTTCAGCGGAAGGATAAAACTAATTATCTGTCAAATCAGACATGAGCTAAGTGTTACCATTCACGAAATAAGCACTACTTGAAAAAAAAACGTTAGATGACGGACCCTTTAGTATTATTGCACTTCAGTTGCAAGAGTTTCGCGACCTGTTTGAGAAATCGAGCGCAAACAGGATCGACAGGGCGTACTGGTGGCGGAGTTGTAACCACGACCACGATATTTTTGGATGGTTGCGAAATAGAGCATGTTTTCATGGAACTTATATCATGGAAGTACATATCAGCTTGGTTCCCTTTCATTAAAGGAGATTTTTGTAGCCTGCAACAACATTATTCTATTTGGCGATTTTAACAACAGCCTTCTCAATGATTATTATCTCACTGTTGCAGTGGGCTGGTCAAACCTGTTTCCTTCTCTGGAATATCCTACTCACTTCTCTGAAATATCCTCTTCATTGCTATTTTTAGTGTTCTTCTTCTCAGAGCGCCAGAGCCAAGCTTCTCTCATTCACCTATGTTTTGTGCGATTTGTTTTCCCCACAAGTAAACAGGATCTACAATTTGATGCCAATTCCGAACGGGGAGAGCCGAGAAGCTTTTTCAAGGCAGGTGTACTACGGAGAGTTTTGCCGAGGAGAGAAGAGGCGATGTGAAAATTCGATGGCGTTGGTGTTATCGGGAACCGAACTTATTCATCGCGCCACGGCGGTTTTAATCATTCAGTTAAATAAATTGCTTGTGTAAGAAGAATCCATCTACTTCCGAGTGTGCACTTTCCTACGGAAGATTTGGATAAATAGATAAAGGCCGGGTTTTATGAAACAATGGATTAAATACCTGACACGTTCTCATCATTCAACGTGAAAATAAAAATAAAACCGACATATAGGCCAACAATAGGAGAAGAAATTTTCCATGTCTCATCAAACGCCTATGGCCTTAGGACAGTAAGTTTCGCCATCTCAAAAACTATGATCGTAAACACCAGCGCAAGAGAATACTCAAGATAACCTGGATATCATCGGATGGAGTAACGCGCAACCAACCTGATCAGTGTCGCATAGAAGACACTGTACCAACGTAGTTAGAGCTTACAAAGGAACGGATTGCGATTCAGACCACATCCTTATCATCGCCAAAATTAAAAACCGGATTCAAATTCACAGAAGCGGAACACAGGAATGTATAAGTGAAATTGAAAAGTTTAAGGACCCTCGTATCCAGCGTCAATACCAGGACGAAATCACCGATTAGCCCTACTAGATGGCATTGAAACTAACGACAAAACAGTATATATAAAAGCAAAATGGCCGACAATTAAAACTGTTGTAAAGGAAACAACGAAAAACAAGCTTTTTCAAAGCTCCCAAAGGCAAGAATTGATTCGACGAAGAATGTAATGAAAATATAAAAACCCGTAATGTTCTAAGGCTTCAAGCCACGAAAAATATGAATCGATCACGCGTACAAGATACCAAACCCTACGAAAGGAAGAAAGACATCTTTTTCGGTATAAAAAACTAGAATGGAAAATGGAAAAATGTTGGTAACATTCAGGAGGAATATGCAGATAAAACCACGAAAGCATAGTACGAAGGGCTAAACGAAAAGGATACCCGACCAGATCAGGATTTCTACGCGACGATAACAGAGAGCTCGTTTCGGACAACTAAAGAGTTACAAGCCAATGGAAGAGATATTTTCATAAACCGAGAACCGAACAGCACTGAAAAACAATGTTATCCACAAACCAGATATCCAGGTATACTGCCAACCATCGAGGAGGTAAAAGAAGCCATCCATCGGCTTAAGAATAACAAGGTCTCATGAACCGACTTAATACTATCGAGTTTTACTATCGATTAGTAAAATATGCTGAAGACGAATACATGGGCTCGCCAGAAATAAAATATATGAAACAATGAACCTATCTCCAAGAAATGACAAAACTTGGTCATCATTCCCAAATGCAATGCAACAATTACCGAGGAGTATCAAAATATTACAAGGCGTTATCAACTATTTTCTTTAATAATCGGAGATTACCATTGGCTACCAGTGGAACCGTTCGAAAAGAGACAAGATTTTCACTGCACGACAGCTTCTAGAAGAAAAATGGGAATTCCACGATACGGTGAACCAACTATTTACATCAAGACAAACAAAGGACACGTTAAAGTAGGAAGCGCCTTTTCAGAAATATATGAAATACATGTAGGATTAAAACAAGGATATGCCTTGTCATCACTTCTTTTTAATTCGGTAATGAAGTTCGTAATGAAATACCATCCACATACGAAGACTACGATGGGCAGCTGGCCACGCTTTGCCAATTCCCTGACAAGAGCGCTCACTTCGAGTGCCTCCTTTCCACCGTCTAATAGGAACCTATCAAACTATGAGATTGACAGGTACCTCACATAAATGGAGGATACTATTAAACAGGCAATGAGCAGTACAATACCACACCAACGACAGCACGATACCACGAACGTGTACCGAAACGCGACGCACTACATAGACAGAAAAGTAGACTCCTGACAAGACTCAAACTCTTGTACAGGCGGTTTACCGACAGACAAAACTCGGAGGTCAGGACACTGAAGTCACTGATTAAAAATCTCCAACAGTTGATCAAGGAAAATTACAGAATATCTGTAAGATTGCATTGGAACAACAGAATTCGTGCTGTAAAATCCAACAGCGCGAGTATGTTCCCTCAAATAAATAAAATCTTTCGGAGAAACAATCAGAATGACATTCAGGATCTGAAGCTTCCGAGGACGTCAGACAATGAACGCTTGCTACGAACAGTCAGCATCGATCCAGAGAGCGCTGTCTTGGATGATGATCTCTTTGGGATCGAGGATCCCCAGGAGAAGGTGGCGACAGTGGGAGCTGTATTCCAGAAAGTGTATACGGTGAATGACAGCATTCGGAAAACAGAGTCCTACTTCATATCTTCTACCTTCAAAATGATATAGATCATTGGCGATCAGAGAACCTTGGTTTTACCAGGTTCAATGATGATATTATGGCAAACAATACCGTCGCCAATGAAGGCGCTAACACCCTGTTCATTTCGACGGAGGATCTCCAGATGATCTTCGAGTCACTGAAAAGAAAAAAATCCGCGGGAACCGATGGAATAGCTAATGTTGTGCTCAGGCACCTCCCACCAGTGGCTGTAGAGATGTACACCATCCTGTTTAACAATGCACTGAATAATGCATATTATCCAGTGCACTGGAAGACAGCGGTGGTGCAACCAATCCCCAAGAGGGGTAAAGACACCTCAAACCCGGCAAATCTCCGGTCGATAAGTCTACTTCCGAGTATCAGCAAGGTCTTCGAGAAGGTGGTCCATAGAGCCCTGTCTAAATGGGTTGAGGACAATAAAAATCATTCCGGATAACCAATTCGGTTTCAGAGCGGGGCATGACACTATTCATGCCGCGTCAAATGCAAGAACCAATGCACGGGTGCCTGTCTGATTGACTTGGAAAAAGCCTTCGACACCGTATGGTTAAAAGGGCTTTATTACAAGCTCAGTCGGCTGGGCATGAGTCAACCACTGCTATATATGATTTTTGACATGTTAACAGGTAGAATGTTCGTTGTGAAAATTGCCAACATGACTTCTACTCAAACATTCGATATTAACAATGGACTGCAACAGGGTACGGTGAACTCGCCGATACTTTTCAGCATTTACTTCAGTGATCTGATAGCTTCTCTTCACCATTCGTACGCAGACGATTTAATTGCGTACAGTTCAGGTCCAACGATCGACGTTATTGTTATTCTTCTGCAACGTGACTTCGAAAAAATTCAGCAGCATTGTGATGACTGGAAGTTGAAAATCAACTTCCATAAATCAGAATCTATTTTATTCAGAACGCCTTTGTCTAGGGCCTCTCGGGACACTAGAAAAAACTGGCGCAGGTTCTTAATTTTAGGACCGGACGGGCGTCCACTGGCGAGACAAAGTGTGGTCAGATATCTTGGGATCGTGCTGGATCAGTATCTATATTTTGACAAACATGTAGATGCTGCTCTGGCAAGGGCCCGGGGCGCTTTCGCTCTGACAAGGTGGCTGTTTCATAGCAGCCAACTTGATTCTAGGGTGAAGGTAATCTGCTACATGGCCTTAATCAGGCCCATGGTTGCCTATGGATGTCCCGTCTGGTTCAATGTGAGAGCCAGCTTAATGGAAAGGATTCGGGTGTTTGAGAGACAATGTCTCAGGACTTGTCTCGGGTTACATAGGATACCTGAATCTGAGTACACGAAATTTTACCCGAACCAGGTCCTATACAATAGGGCCACGATTGTACGGGTGGATAACTTTCTGATAAAACTGATCCGAAGCCACGTTGCAAGAGCAATGACTTCGGTCAATAACTTGATCTCCGGGGCTTATTACCCCAACTACCTGTACCACGAGAGGGTGCGCCTTAACGGCTTTGTCCCACCAGAGGCATTCCTCTATTTAGACCAATGTGGGCTGATCCAAGATAGATTGGCAGTGCCGCTAATCTTCCACGTAGTCCGCAATTCCGTGGAACGACGGTTCCTGTACGAATGTGACGTCGCGCTTCGCGAGCCAGAGCGCCTCAGGTTCAGTAAGTCGAATTCACGCCGAGATCCAGAAGACGTCGTCCGACAGCATCAACGTTTTTCGTGGGTGGAGCGGACTACGTCAGTGGTAAATCTTAATAGGCCAGCCTCTTCAAGGCAAAGCCCGCCAAACACCAATGGCAGGCTTACATAGGTTATTGTAGTTTAGGGTAGATAAGGGTAGGTTAGGGTAAGCTAAGGTAGGCTAGTGTGGTAGATAGATTTAATTATTTTAAGTTCAAAAACAAAAATAATTTGATATAAAAAAAGAAAATAAAAAATAAATAAAAATAAAAAAAAAATAAAAAATTAAAAAACATGAAAAAAAAGATATATATGTACATATTTTTGTATATATATTTAAGTTAAGGTAGGTTAAGCTAGTTTTTACTTAGATGTAAGTTTTAAATATAAAAAAATAAAAATCAGATGCCAAGTTTTTCTTAACAAAAATATTCTTACCTTAAGTTTAAAATTATTTTAATTGTCATAATTTTTTGTTTTTCATAAGACCGAAAGGTATAATTTAATCAGTTCTTCTTACTTTAGAGTGTCCGCATAGGGCCAGTAAGGTAGTTATAAGTTATTTAAGCTAGTTTAATCATTTTTGTTTACCGCGTAAGATAGTTGTAAGAAATGAATATTAAAAATGAATTAAAAAAAAAAAAAAAAAAAAAACTACGATGGGCAGCGCACGTAGGACGAATGTACTGTAGAAAACCCTTAGGAAAAATACGGATAGGAAGGTCACGCTTAAGATGGGAGAACATCATGACCCAAAGGGTTCTTCAATTGGCGCCGGTGCTTTGTTTTTCTGTTGTTTATTATTCAATTACTGTTGCCATGATTGCCAAATGATGGGACAGCACGTCCAAATGATAAAACTTTATTTTAACAATCAGTGTCCATTAGTGCAAACGTTGCGGTCACTACGCCCATATTACGGTAGACGTGGTGGCCCTTCAGAGTGGACTCTTCAACGTTTGGTGGCGACGACCGTTGGTGAGAGGACCGTTCCAATCAGCCAAGATTCATACGTCAAAGAAATCCAAGAACGAACGAAAACATCGGCGCTGTCCGTGAAAGTCTACAGCAGAACCCGAAGCAGTCGATTTCTCGTCGTACACAAGAATTCAGTTTGGTCTTACCAATTTCAGTCTTCAACTTGGCAAATTTTCCGTCGGGACTTGGGCCTGTTCCTGCAAAAGATCTAACTGACTCAAGAGCTCAAAGTTTATGGCCATAAACTACGCCGTTTGTTTGCCGACTAAGCTTTAGAACTTTTGGAATAGGACCCCAAGTTTTGCTAATTTCAGCCGCATTTTTGGATAAATGGCTATTCTAAAAGCAAACAAACAAACCGTTAATAAATGAATGTAACTCTGTCTTTATTTTAAACGTAATCCATAAGGAAGCTCTTACGTCGGCGATTGGAAATGGACGAGAGCAACTGAGCTGCCGGAAACAGCAGAGTAGGCAATTTTGATTTGAACATGCTAAATCTGGAATAGGTGGTCGCCACCTATCCGCCACATTTTTCATCAGGCTATGTTAAGGAGCTGCGTATATGGGATACGCACAATTTTCATCAAGAGACAATACATCCTCAAAAGTTACCATTTGGTGTGGATTTTGGAAGGGCGACGTCATTGGTCCGTACATTTTCGAAAACGACTTCGGTGAGGCGCTCACCGGTGCCTATGAACCTAGGCGACATGTGGTTCCAGCTGGACGGTGCTACGTGCCACACAGCGGACGCCACGATTGACATTCTGCATGAAGGATTTGATAGTAAAATTATCTCTCGCTGAGATGACGTGAATTGGTCACCAAAACCATGCGATTTGAACCTGCTAGACTTTTTCCTGTGGCCGATGTTGACCGATGCCCTTGAGGTGACGCAGGTCATCGTTTAAATTCAGCCGGATCTATGCGAAAGAGTCATTGAAAATAGAACCACTCGGTTCCGTACCACCGAGGACGGCATTTGAACGACGTCATACTTCGTACATAATGGCATACATGGGCCAAGAGAAGAATTATGTTGATGCTTCGCACACAGCTTGCTTTCAACATCTAACCGCCCTTATTGAAAAACCGTTTAGAAAAGTTGAAACAGAATAGCGAAACATGGAAGGAACACACCGATGACAAGGAGACTTGCTCAAGCTTGCTAATAATAATGAAATATATATAGAGCTATGGTACTGAATGATATCTTATTGAATAATTACATATCCTTAACAATCCTTAATAGTACATTGTTTCTTTCCATTTATCATATAGCGAAGTTGTTGTCATTTGTATTCAGAATAAATAAATACGGTCCCAGTTTGGATCCTTGCGGAACTCCAAATGCACTTATCTTTTCCTCATTCAATATACTTTGTTTTTTTTTAACATTGTTATTTGGCATTGATATTTATCGAGAAGTTTCTTTTGCATCCAATTAATATACTATGTATTGTCAAGATTAGATCCCGTCTCATTGATGTCTTCCCACAAATCACAATATCAACCCTTTTTATTAAAAAGGGCTGATTGATTTGCATGTTTGTTGTGAAGATCGAAGAAAATGTCAAAGAACTTTCGTGGTGAAAGACTACCGACGAAGCATCGACAGTGACATTAAGAATTCAAAACCAGTTTTCCATGTCCGGTTCGTATTCATATAGATAGCAAATAACCGCTCAATAAAGCAGAAGCCCAGTTGAAAACCAAAATGCCAATCCATACCATGTAAATCGTCACGAACTGGAAACCTATCTATCTGCTACCATCCGGTGAATGGAGTACAGCAGCCATGGATCCCATTGAATACAAATAGGTAATCTACATGAATATACAATGTTTCGTTATAAATAACGTTCAATCCAAAAGTTGTGCTTTAGTCGGGGTACAGCTATGACTTTTAAGGGTAGAGGTGCAGCCGCAGCAAATGCCCATTCAGCTTTGAAAGAAGAAGAAGTAATAAAAGAACAACCTCATCTCCGAGTAGTGTCCTTCTGGTAATGACCTTTAACCCAATATCCACAGACTATATGTGTAGTACACAGCAAACTCATTCTAACCCGCACTACTTTGTGGGCGAAAGGCTACAGATGGTAATAGTGGTTGTAGAGGAGGTAAGCGGCGCCCTTAAAGGACCGGATAAAACTGGAATTAACTCAAATAGAGAATAACTCGCCCATGCATTCGTCGACTAAAGGAATACGAGTACATGCATGAGTTGGCCTTAATGCTCACAAGAGAACATCGAGAAAACTACTAAAAGGACGATGACAACAACAAGGAGAAACAAGTCCAGTAACAAAGAAACAAGAAAAGCAAAAGAGCTCTTGTGAAAAACGCAACCAAATAGCAGTAACACCACCCTGCCCCCAGTAGAACTTCGAGCGCTCATAAGTATATGTACATACAGTCTGTTGTGGTTGAGCTCCTGCTACTGACGGTGGTAATGGTAATAGGGACTAAAGGCTACTCGTAGATAGTAGAAATGGTGGGGTTAGAAAATCGATCGGTCAAAGGACACTCTAACGAGTTTCCTTCGCTCACGGTGGCGGAGATTCCGGTTGGTCGATGTCACCGGCAGCCACGGGTTCAGATATGCCCTGTGGTCCTCTGTTGCCATCACCTTAAGTGGCATGTGTATGTAATACGTCCGTCCTGCGTCCCTTAGTGCTGGAGTACATGCACCAAGGGGCACCCATAACAAATGAGTCGCTGGTGTAATGCGAGAGAACTCGCATGCACATCCACCTTTTCCACGAATGGACAGAAATAAAAAGGACAAACGAGAAAAGGAAAAAGGACGAGCACACCATCAAGGACGGTCAAAATTAGCCGGAGCGTTAGTTGGATTAAAAACGAAACGAAAAACTTTATTCATAGAAGAGATGAGCTATGAGGATAGTGTAATAGCAGACAAGGATATTATCAAGGACTACTCACAGTCTGGAGATTAACCTGAGTAAAGGAAGCGATGACGAGAAATACTATTACTCATATCTCCAACCGACGATGTTAGACCAAAGTGGTAAGGATGACAAAGAATTAAACACATTTTTGCCGCCATTCCTATCCCAGTATTTACAGTCGTCCTGTTAGCTGTTTTCAATAGCATCCCAATGCCGTAATTACGCTTCATTCATATCTCATTTAACCACTGACATTCCACTATATCTTCAGGTCCATTGTCCATCCGCTTTCTATACTACTGCCCTGGCTGGCCAGAAAAGCCAGCTTATCCGCCACATACGCCATACCTTCCCTGCTGGTGTGCTGCCCAGCTTGGTATTTGACCAAAAATCTAATTACGATATCCGAGCTTCCACAGTAGCCAGATGTGTTTATTCATTTCCATGTTTCGGATGGCGCCATGAATATGAGTGTGCGTGTATGTGAGTCTGGTGACTTAAATTAGTGGCGACTAAATGCGACTGTAATTGGCAGGGTAGGGCCCTTCGGTCATGGGTCGTTGGTGTCTTGAAGCAAATATTCGTCGTATACAAGCAACACTCTATTAACACGATCCTACGTTCGTTTAAGTCATATTGTTTGTTGTTCTGTCCGCTCGTTACGTTACGAGGACATGACAGCGATATGTAGTCGCTTAACAAGTATCTAGTTTGTTTTTCCTCCCTCGGTTAGTTAGCTAGTTTTTTTTTCCATTCCTTTTGATTTTTATTTCCTTGAACACCGTGGTCGGTTGAGGGGACAGCCGGCAGAATTAATTCTACAGCGTCAAGGAGAGGAAGGGACAATAAAAATTGGATAAAAGTGTTGTCAGAGGGTGTTGTCCTTTTCACATGCAACGTAGAACCTCTGTACAGGCCACATCCTGGAAGTGATTGTGGCGGTAAACGCTGATGCACCTTTTTCCTTTTTTCACTACGAGTACAAGCAACAGTCTTCGTTTGTTATGGTGAGAAGAAAGATAAAAGTTATGTTGACAGCAAGTTCTTTTTTTTGCGGCTGCCTATGTTGCTTATAAAAGGCTTTTTTTTTTAATTATGAGGCATGTTAGTGATTTCTGAAATAAGCTCAAGTTCAACCCGTAAAAACGAAGATTATTTTACGACATTTTAGGTACCTATCGCCACTATAATTTATGGTACTTTTACCTTTGACAATCCTCTTTTGTAACATCGTAAATCGTCAGTTTCAATGTCGGTTTCGGCCTATATCTTAGACAAGAACTCAACCTTAGCTTCAGTTCCCTTTTTAGTGTTAGACTCTAACACTTGACAGTGTTAGACTCGGTGTCAGTCTCATTTTCAGTCGCAATCTCAATGCCAGCTTAGCTTCAGCTTCAATATCAGTCATAGCCTTCATTGGTATTTAAAAGAGGACATGTGGAAAATATAATTAAAAATTATATTACTGCTGTTAATATCATTATTGTTATTATCATTTTAATTTGGACCTTGGAAGTTCGGAGCCTCGCTGGCAACCTTTGTCCAAGATTCCCTGTCATGACTGTGTTCCTTCTATATTTCGCTGTCCTGTTCCATACCATCTAGGTCCATTCTTATGTATATCGGGCCCCCGACGCGGAATTCCTGGATGTTCTTTTACTACGGGTCTTACACTCATTAATGTTTTGGCTGTTTGTCCACTGTCCATCCGTTCTAAGTGTGATGCCTATTTTAGTTTTCACGATTTTAGTACCCGGGCACTGCTTAAGGCGGAAAAGAGTACCATGAGTTTTTCACTGTACAGCTTTCTCCGTTCGGCCGTTTGTTCTTTCTATCTTTCTATCTTTAAACTACTACTACTACTTCCTCTTAGGCCAGTATAAAACTTTCTGCATTTCACTTAACTGTATCCTTACTATCCCCCCGCAGGTCAAGATCGTCACTGGAACTAGAGCGGATGTGACTCCATTAAGGGTTATATTCCAGCTCCAAATTAAAAAAAGTGGTGACAAGGCGTCTACTTGTTCCAATCCTTCATGTATCTCGAACGTTTCAGACAACACGTTTAGCATTTTTGTTTCACTTTAGGAATATTTGTATCAATTTCAGTAACTTTTTCGAGATTCCTAGCCTTACAAGGGTATGATACTTTTCAGGTTATAGAATCTTATGCCTTTTCAAATCTTCAAATTGTTAGCGGGTCGTTTCACCGAATTTCCGTTTGTTTTCTAAAACCCCCGTCGAGCGATTCCTCCTGAAGCCATACTGGTAGTCCCTGATCATTCCTTTGGACTATGATGTCAGTCTCCTTAAAAGAGTAGGAGACAACACCTTTGAGCCAGTTGATAGCAGTGATATTGTCCGGTAAATTGTGCACATTTCAAAAATAAGGGCTCTTTATCGTGATCAGCGTCGAATGGAGATGTCAAATATGTCCTCAAATTTGAAAAATCTCGACCTGATCGAGATAGTAATAACGTTTTAGATAGTAGAAGGAAAAGATAGAAATAAACGATAGATAGTGGGAAAGGGAGGAAAGATGGACATTAGCTTTGCATTAATTATTGATTAAGAATTCAAAAAGTTTTTCAATAAATACATTTGTATTCGTAGTGCTTATTCGCCTTATGGTTAGGGGCAAACGATTCCATAGTTGAATTGCATGAGCGAAGAATTGACGAGACGTTATTTTGTTTTTACACCGAGGTGGGATGAGTGTCAGGGATCGATCATTTACAGGGAAACGTACACTTTCGAACAGATATCCTGGTTGTTTCAGAGTTATCGTTTTATACAAAAGTAATATTGTTCTGAAATTTAGTAGGGTTAGTAATGAACAGCCGGTTATTTGTTTGGCATAATCAGAGATATGTTCGTCTCTTTTTATATTAAAAATATACCTTGCACAACTATTAAACGCGACAGTAAGTTTATGTTTGGATTCGAAGTCCATATAAGAGAATATTTCGCAGCCATAGAGAATGATGGGTAGGATGTAGGACCTGACCAATTTAAGTTTCACACTGGTTGGTAAATAATGTGCTGTGGGACTTAAAGCACGAAGTGCGCCGTATATTTTTGAGACTGTCTTATTAATATGTGTATTCCAACTAAAGTTTTCATTAAAGTAAATACCCAGGTTTTTAAAATTGCTCACAAATTCCACAGGCGTTTGATTTAGGTGGATGGCGGGTGGTAGGACCTTCATTTTACCACAATTTATTAGTAGAGCTTTAGTCTTTGTGAGGTTTAGGTCCAGTTTGTTTTGAGTCGACCATTCATATACCCTTATAAGTTGTTGGTTCATAATGTTTGCAGCACCGAGAATGTTTTACTTTGGGAAGGCGAGATAAAAACATCATCTGCATATATGAGATGGTGACAACTTGAAAAACATTTAGAAATGTCATTTATGAAACACATAAATAAGAGCGGCCCCAGCACCGAACCTTGTGGAACACCTGCCGGAAATGGCAGGCTAGAAGAATACTCATTTTTATAACATACATATTGTGAACGACTGGTAAGATACGATGATGTTAACCGACAAAGACTTATGTCAAACAAGAATTGCATCATAAGCTTTTTAACTAAAATACTGTGATCTACACTATCAAATGCCTTCGAAAAATCCAAAAATACCATTAAAACCCAAATTATCAGAACGTGTATCTAATTCTTGACGAAGATCTTCTATAACCTTCAATAAGGCCGTTACACAGCTGTGTTTAGCACGAAAGCCTGATTGGTATTTGCTGACTAAATTATTATTATGGAGGTGCAACTTAATTTGCTGGCTTATAATTGTTTCGAAGACCTTACTTAGAAAAGGCAGAATTGCGATTGGTCTGTGTTCTGAATTATGTGCAGGGCCCTTCGGAAGAGGTAGTATCTTTGCTATTTTCCATGAGTTGGGAAAAACTGATTATATATACTATATATAATAGTTATAATAGTGTTTACAGTATGTGTTATTTGATGAATTATACCAGGAAGAAGCATTCTTATGAACCTCGGATTTATATTGTCCGAACCTATTGCATTCGATTTTATTTTCAAAATCGTACTAGCAACGAGAGTTTCATCAATACAGTGGAGTGAGAATGGGCTCGTACATTGATTAATGTTGGGTGCAGCCGGAAAGGTCATTGAAGCGGAGCCTCTGGTTTGGCTAGCGGACACAAATTTCTTATTAAGAGTGTTCAAATCTGTTGGCAACGCGATATTTCTTGTGGACTGTAATTCCAATATTTAATTCCAACTGTCAAATTTCTTTTTTTTTTGGATTTCATATATTTCCGTTTTGGCTTTTACTTCTTGAACACTTGAATTCCGTATGGACTAGACTTATAATAAATGGATTAAAATAACGAAATATAATGTTGAGTATAATTTTAATAGTTAGAGATCACAACAGTGGCGACGAGGATAAAGTATTAAATAAAAATTAAATCAGTGCTATACAATTTTTAATCCAATTTTAGTCATGGAGGAAACTTTCCAGAAATTGCTTCAACAAATGCAAGAGCAGCAGCACCGTGACAATCTGGCAATGCAGTCGTTGGTGACACAGCTCATATCACATCAGAAATCCAATTCAAGCACTAGCGCAGATGTGAAAAACAAAAGTCCGGAATTCATAATGGAAGCGCTCGCATCAAATATCACAGAGTTCAGCTTTGACATCGAAAATAACCTAACATTTGACACATGGTTTGCTAGATATGAAGATCTTTTTGATATAGATGCATGCAAATTGGACGATGCGGCAAAGGTCAGGCTTTTACTGAGGAAACTCAACTCAAACGTTCACAGTAAATATATCAATTACATTCTTCCAAAGCACTCTCGTGATTTCAGTTTCAAAGAAACTATTCAGAAGCTTTCACAGTTGTTTGGCCTTCAGACATCTCAATTTAATTTGAGGTATAATTGCCTGCAGCTCACAAAAGAGGCTTATTGCGACTTTATTACATACGCAGGCATAGTGAACAAACATTGTGAACAATTCAAACTAAATGATCTTACTCTTGATCAATTCAAATGCTTAATTTTTATAATGGGAATGAAATCTACATCTGATTTTGAGATTCGAACCAAAATGTTGAATAAGTTGGATAGTGAAAGTGCTACCATTACGTTGGACGTTTTATCCAGAGAATGTCAACGATTAATTAATTTGAAAACAGACACAGCATTGATCGAGAACTCAAAGACGGACGCCCATGTAAACCGACTACATACTAAAATAATAAACAATAATTCAAAGGCTGTACCAAAGACACCATGCTGGTTCTGTGGCAACATGCACTATTCCCGTGACTGTTCATATGCCAAACACAAATGTGAACAATGCAATGTCATTGGTCACAAAGAAGGATATTGTCAAATTGCAAAAAAACAAAAACGTGGAACACACAAGCCAAATGGATGGAAAGCAAAGAAAAGGCACAACAACAACAAGGCATTTCGACCAGAATCCAAAAGTATTTTCATCACTAACAAAATTGATCCATCACAGCGAAAATACGTCAGTATCAACATTAATGAAAAAAACTTTTGACCTGCAATTGGACACAGCATCTGACATCACCATTATATCGGAGGATAACTTTAAAAAACTAAATACACCAAATATCGAAGAAGTAGTACATACAGCGAGAAGTGCAACCGGCACATTACCATTATCATTTCAATTTGGTTGTAATGTCAAATTCAGAACGCGACAGACATATTGTACCTGCTATGTCACCCCAATAAACAACTTAAATGTCATGGGACTAGATTGGATTAAGGCACTTAAACTGGACGACATGCCCATCAACGCAATTTGCAATCAAGTCATCGCCCCAAAATTGGAAAGTGCTGATATATCTATTGAAAAAAGTATTTCACATTTGAAACATTCTTTTCCAGATGTTTTTGAAGATACCTTGGGTCTCTGCAACAAAACAAAAGCGCACCTTATTACCAAACCAAATGCACAACCAGTTTTTCGTCCGAAGAGGCCTGTTGCTTATGCAGTTAGAAATCTTGTTGAAACAGAGCTGCAGCGATTACAAGACACCAATGTGATATCACCAATAAGTTATTCGGATTGGGCCGCTCCGATCGTCGTTATAAGGAAGTGCAATGGAAACATACGTATCTGTGCCGATTTTTCTACAGGTCTGAATAATGCTCTCGAAAATCATCAATATCCACTTCCATTACCAGAGTATATTTTTGCAAGACTTGCCAATGCCCAATTCTTTAGTCACATCGATTTATCAGACGCTTTTTTACAAATTGAAGTCGATGAGGAGTCGAAACAACTGCTGACTATAAACACACATATGGGGCTCTTTCGATACAACAGAATGGTGTTTGGAGTGAAAACATTTCCATCAATTTTTCAGCAGATTATGGATCAAATGTTTGCTGGTATGTCGAGTGCAGCTGCATATATCGATGATATCTTTGTATCCGGAACCGATTGGGATGACCATAATCGAAATTTGCATGAGGTTTTGCGTCGTATTCAAGACTATGGATTTAAGCTGAAGTTTGCCAAGTGTAAATTCTACGCCCAAGAAGTTAAGTATCTCGGCTACGTCATCGACAAGCATTGACTTCATCCTGACCCAGAACGTGTTTCAGCTATTTACAACATGCCAGAACCAACCAATGTTTCGGAACTTCGATCTTTCCTTGGTGCTATTAATTTTTACGGCAAGTTTGTGAGTAATATGCGACAGCATAGAGGACCATTGGATGAGCTGCTAAAGGCGAATACTCATTGGAAATGGACAGAAGATCACCGGAACAGCTTTCGGAAGCTAAAGGAAATTTTATCTTTTAACCTACTTCTAACGCATTACGATCCAAACAAAAATATAATCGTCGCAGCAGACGCGTCTAATTATGGCCTGGGTGCATGTATACTTCACGAATTTCCTGACGGATCCATGAAAGCAGTTTGCCATGCATCACGATCGCTCACACCAGCTGAAAAATCATACAGCCAAATTGAAAAGGAAGGTCTAGCACTCGTGTTTGCAGTTACTAAATTCCATAAAATAATTTTTGGCCGAAAGTTCAAACTGCATACTGACCATAAGCCGCTTCTTGCTATTTTTGGTAAAAAGACAGGGATAGCCGTTCATCAAGCCAATCGACTTCAGCGTTGGGCAGTAAAGTTGTTGGCATACGATTTCGACATAAGCTTCATTTCAACCAGCAGCTTCGGTTATGCCGATGTGCTATCACGTCTCATCAACAAAAGTATCCAAGTAACAGAGGACTTTGTAGTTGCCTCGATAAAGATGGAACAAGAAGTAAATCAAATTCTTGCTGATAGCCTTGAAAAGCTACCAGTTACACACCAGATGGTGAGGTCTGAATCAGCAAAGGACGGAACACTCCGTCAAATATTTCATTTCATGACTAGCGGATGGCCAAATCAAATTAAAGACAACAGCGAATTAAAGTTGTTTTATAATCGCAGAGAAGACATCAGCGTTGTCGATGGATGTATCATGCTTGGCCAACGGGTCGTTATTCCACAGCTATATAGGAAACGAGTTCTGAAACAACTTCATCGCGGGCACCCTGGAATTAAAAGAACAAAAGCAATCGCCAGAAGTTTTGTTTATTGGCCAAACATCGATTCCGAAATCAAAGCGCTCGTTCAAAAATGTAACAATTGTATGTCCGCAGCCAGGTTGCCTACTAAAACATTACTTCAGCCATGGCCGAGACCTATGGAGCAATGGGAACGGTTACACATAGATTATGCCGGACCAGTAGATGGATATTATTTTCTCGTCTTAGTGGACGCGTTTTCAAAATGGCCCGAAATAATTCCAACGAAGTCAACTACAACTCAACGCACAATTGAAATTCTCACTGAGATATTCTCCCGATTTGGATAACCCAAGAAAATTGTATCGGACAACGGCACCCAATTTAAAAGTGCACAGTTTCAACAGTACATGGCAGAAAATGGCATCGAACATCTTTGCTCCAGCCCGTACTATCCAATGTCTAATGGACAAGCTGAACGATTTGTAGACACTTTTAAACGTTCATTGTTAAAACTAAACACCGAAGGAACAACGATTCAGAATCTTCAAATGTTTCTACAGTCGTATCGGTCAACACCAAACAATAACACACCCAATTTAAAGTCACCAGCTGAAGTTATGTTTGGTAGAAACATTCGCATAAGTCTGAACCTTATACAACCGCCGAAAAAGGATCACAAGACCGAAGAGGAGACAGTACACTACAAGCAACGTAAAATGGCAGAGCAATTTAATCGAAAATTTGGTACAAAAAGGACATCATTTAATAATCCAGATTTAGTTTACGCCAGTGTACACTCTAATAAAGACAATTTTCAATGGAGACCAGGACAAGTAATCGAACGCATTGGTAATGTTATGTATAATGTTTTATTACAGAGTGGCAGATTGGTTCGTGTTCATGTTAATCAACTCCGAAGACGTCATACTGAAGATACGTTTGGGGAACCTCGAACTAAGAAGCCATGGGACAAGGCGTTGGACGTGTACGAATGTGAATCGGCTCCATCATCAGGCAATATCAACACAGAAAATGACATCAACTCGAGGCCTTCGCTAAACAACTCCGTAGCTACTTTAACATCTATACCACGTCGCACTCAACGTATACGACGACCAGTAGACAGATTTGTACCTGGTTAACTTCATTTTCATTCATACCTGCATTAACAAATATAAATATTGGATATATATATTCAACTAAGGATCTCAAAGGGGAAGGTGTTGGCAACGCGATATTTCTTGTGGACTGTAATTCCAATATTTAATTCCAACTGTCAAATTTCTTTTTTTTTTGGATTTCATATATTTCCGTTTTGGCTTTTACTTCTTGAACACTTGGATTCCATATGGACTAGACTTATAATAAATGGATTAAAATAACGAAATATAATGTTGAGTATAATTTTAATAGTTAGAGATCACAACAAAATCTACATTAATTGGTGGTAAATTTTTTGATTTAATTTGAATATGCCGTACTTTTTTCCAAAATTCAGTGTTGGAATAGTTAGAGCCGAATTGCCTCTCATAGAAGTGCTGTTTATTTCTATGTATAAGAGAAGTAATGAGGTTACGGCACTAAGCCACGAGCTCCAAGCTTCTAGAGCGAATATCTCGGTTATTTCTGCACTTTTTGCAAATAAGAGCTGGTTATCGTGATCAGCGTCGAATGGAGATGAACAAATATGCCCTCAAATTGGAAAAATTTCGAATCTCGAATTTTCCCATATATTCGCACTAGCCACGAGCTCCAAATTTCGAGAGCGATTATCTCGGTATGTATATCGCAGCTTAAACTTTTCAATATGTAATAAGAAAAAATAAAGGCCGTTAAAATCCTTGCTTTTGAATTTATTTTCCTTTGTGTCGCACGTAATGATACAATAAGAGTAAGTAATTATTATATACATTCTTCATTTATATACATTAATATTCCATTGGAATTGGGATAAACTTTGTTTATGATTTTGTTTATATTAAGACAGATTCACAATAGGTTTCCATTTGTTAAAAGAAAAAAAAATATAACAATAAAATTTAAATATACAATAAAATAAATCAAATAATGTTTTATTGATCGCCAACATTCTCCCCGGCCGTGGACTTGTCCGCAAAATGGATTTCCACCATGTACCACTGCCTTGCCTGCTTGTTCTAACACGTCCTAGATATCAAGGAAACCAATATTTAATGACAATTCAAATAATTTTGAAACAACAAGATCAGTCTTTGCAAAGTTCAATTTGTCTATTTCGCAAGTGTTGGCTAATGACAGAAGGGTCGGTATGATAGACTGGAAATCCCGGGGAAGAGTGAAGAGTATGCGTTGTTGATGGACTGGAAGTCCAAGTGAGGAGTAAGAAGTTTGTAACCGTTGTCGATGGATTTTGCAAGGTACGTAAACAATAATATTTTAATTTGTTTTAATTAGTGTAGTGTCGGGTAATTTGAATTACATTTACTTGCATGCAGTGTATTATTTGAATCGTATTTTATTATGTGCGGTGTTGGGTTAAGTGTATAACTAGTGGTGTAGGGAATGTATTAGATTATTTAGTTTTAGGATTACAGATTGTGCATGTGATTAACGAGAAATATATTATAACGAATTTTAACGAGTTATGCATGTGTGGTATCTTCTAAGTAAGTTTTTCATCTGAATAAATGTCATTACTGGGTAAAGGACAAATTTTGGTAATATGTCTTTTGTATATACCCTTTTGCGTTCTTAAAGAAACGACTCTTGTTAGGTTATCGGCTCCAGGATGTAATTGGGTCACTCGGGCCAGCATCCATTTGGATGGAGGAAGTTGTTCGTCTTTAAGAAGTACAAGATCTCCAACTCGCGGTTCCTTCTCTTTCGTAATCTATTTGGTCGATGTTGTAATCTGGCTAAATATTCTGAGTTCCATCGCTTCCAAAATGAGTTTACCATTTTTTGAAACCTTTTCCATCTATCATTATAGCAAATTTTTTCTTCAGTCAAATCCGGTTGTTGTACGTTTCCAGTTGGCTCCCCTATTAAAAAATGTGCTGGTGTAAGTGCTCCTAGTTCATTGGGATTATCTGACAGGGGTGTAAGCGGTCGAGAGTTTAAACAACTTTCAATTTGCGTCAAAACAGTATAGAATTCCTCAAAGGTAAATGATCACCTACGACTCTTTTTAGATGGTATTTTACCGACCTGGTATTTTAACGCCTGCCTCCCATAAACCACCAAAATGTGGGGACCCTGGAGGGATAAAGCTCCACTTCGTACCATCTTTTGCCAATAATTCCGCGAGTTCTTTTGTACTGCATCTGGCAGCGTTTAGTAACCTCTTGAGTTCTGCGTTGGCGCCGACAAATGTTGTGCCGCAGTCGCTATAAATTTCTCTGCAAAGCCCTCTTCTTGCGGTGAATCGCTTGAATGCAGCAATAAAGGCCTGGGTCGTCATGTCGCTGACGAGTTCTAAATGAATAGCTTTGGTGGCCAGGCATACAAAAATGGCAAAATAACTCTTTATTGTTTTTGCTCCCCGGCCCTTCCATGTCTTAAGTTCGATTGGCCCAGCATAATCAACTCCAGTGAACGTGAATGGTCTTGACATTTGCACTCGTGGAGCAGGCAAATTTCCCATGAGTTGATATGCCGGTTTGGCCCTGTACCTGAAGCAGATTGTACAGGAATGGATCAACTTTTTAATACTGGTTTTGAGGTTAAATATCCAGTAATGATTACGAATGTAGGCTGTCATTTGCTGGATTCCTCCATGGAAAGTTTTATCATGGGCCTCCTTGATAATCAGCTTACTTAGATGGCAATTTGGCCTTAATATTATGGGGTGTCGCTGCTCATAGTTTAGTGTTGAGTTTCGCAACCTACCTCCGACACGTAATACGGTAATATACGCCTATATTACCCCTTTTTATACGGTTTACGAATTTGGACCCAACGCGGAATTTTTATGGTTTCGATGATCGGTAATTCTCGTTGAAAGGCTCTCCAATTGGTTTCTAGTATGGGCGAGAGTGGTTGATCCCAAGATACTCCATCACACCATAGCTCTTGCATCAACATTTTAGCCTTGACGATACAAGGAGAGATCCATCCAAGCGGATCAAACAGCCTTGCTATTGTTGAGAGGACTATGCGTTTTGTTGATGTTTGCATTGCATCGACATACACGTTTTGGAATGATAACATGTCTTCAACCGGAAACCATCGGATACCTAAAGCCTTGATATTGTCTGCATTGGATAATGGCAATGTGAGTCCAATTTCTCTATGCTCAGAGGGAATTTCACCTAGTATTGAATCCTCATTACATACCCACTTACGCAAGGTAAAACCGCCTGTTTTTAATATTGCTTTGGTTTCGCTTACCTTTTGTATAGCCTCCTCTATAGAATCAGCTCCTGATATCAAATCATCAACATACATATCATCTTTAATCGTTTTTGAACCTATAGGATAACAGGTTTTTTCATCCTCTGCTAGTTGATGGTGCGAATAGCAAGATATGGTGCACTAGCAGTACCGAACGTGACGGTGTCCAAGCGATATATATTTAATTTCTCCACTGGTGAATTACGCCAAAATATAAGTTGATAATATGCATCTTTCTCTCTCATTCGGATTTGACGATACATCTTCTCAATGTCCGCTGTGAAAGAGTATCGATGCATTCTCCATTTTAGTAGTACATCCAATATATTATTTTGTGTTTTAGGACCAACCATCAGATGGTCATTTAAAGATGTTCCATCCAGACACTTAGCCGCTGCATCAAATACAACGCGCAATTTAGTAGTGGAACTGGAGGACTTCAACACTGCGTGATGAGGGACAAAATAATGGAATGGGGATTTAAGGACATCATCAGCTTCATCAATTTTTGTCATGTGAGTTAACTCCACGTATTCATTCATACATTGCGTGTAGTCTCTGTGTAGTGTCGGGTTGGAACTAAACCTTTTTTCTAATTGATGAAACCTACGCAAGGCTCCTTGCTTCGAGGGTCCAAGCGCAGGCTTACATCCACCTTCAAACGGAAGACACACCTCATAACGGCCGTCGGGCAATCGTGTTGTTGTGTCTACAAAGTGTTCTTCACACGCTGTTTCTTCTGCACCTTGGATTGAGTTCTCCGGTGCTTCTTCGATCTCCCAAAACTTTCGCAACTGTGTGTCTATGTCCACGATTTGCAGAAAACTCCTCAATTTAGAAGGGGCTTCTGTTGACACCTTACCTAACAAAATCCATCCTAGCTGAGTATTCTGTGCTATTGGTGAATGTTTGTTTTCGCTTCGCACAATCTCTGGCAGAATGAATTCCGGATATACGTCACTTCCGAGAAGAACGTCTACTGTACCCGGTCTATAGAACAGAGGATCCGCTAATGTCAAACCCTTTAAATGCATCCAATTGTTGTATGGGAGTTTTTTGGCCGGAAGAAGGCCAGTTAGGGACTTAAATACATAAGCTCGCGTTGTGGTTTCAAAATTTGTGTATGTTGATTTAAACACGATGTTCACGCACTTATGACAGGTTCCACTATTGACCTTCCCCAACCCGGATACTTCTATATGGATATTATTCGTGGGTATCTGTAACAATTGTACTGCATTCTCGGATATAAACGTCGCTTCCGATCCAGGATCGACCAAAGCTCTCAGGTTGAAGAATTCTCCTCTTGAAGATCGAACCCTTATTACCGCTGTGGCTAAAAGGATCTGTTGGTTATTTTGATACAGAGTGTGAAACGTTTTTATTTTAGAGCTTGACGTGGGATCATTTTGTGTTTGGTGGGTTGATTGCATTATGACCTTAGACTCTTTATGTTGTTGTATAGGTATATTTGTATCTTGGGTGGAATGCGATATTGTGTTGTTTTGTGGGTTATTGGTGTTTATATGGAGTAAGGAATGGTGCATTTGCTGACAATAATAACAGCGCACATTGTTTTTACACTGCGATGTTGTGTGGCTATAAGCCAAGCAGTTCCTGCATACCTTGATCTTATCCACAATCTGCGAACGTTCGATCATACTCATTTTAAGGAAGTGACTGCAGGTTCTAATCGAGTGCTGACCCTTATTGCATACGGCGCAACTATATTTTTCTCGTGGTCTTGGCTGGACATGGAAACTATATTTTGTTGACGTGTTTTTGCTCCTGTGACCACCTTGGTTAGCTTTCTGCTGCTGATCAACTATTTCCAATGTTCGGAATTTCGTTTCCAGAAAATCTTTAAATTCTTCGAACGTAGGTAGTTCTTTTCTGGCACCTAAACGTTCTTCCCAAGATTGCTGTGTCACAGAGGGTAACTTCTGCAGTAAAACGTGAATCAAGATCAAATCCCATTGATCAACCGGAACATCGATATTTTCTAACGAATGGATACATTCGGTCGACACGTCGAGTAATCTTTTAAGTCCAGCAGCACTCTCACTATGGTGTGTAGGTTGATTGAAAAATAATTTTAATTGGGTGTTCACAAGAATGCGTTTATGATCGTAACACCCTTTAAGCATTGACCAAGCCTTATCGTAGTTGCCCTTATCTATACTAAAATGCATTATCAGCCGTTCAGCTTCTCCAGATACACTCGATCTCAAGTAGTGTAGTTTTTGAACTTCGCTTAATGAATCGTTTTCATGAATCAACACTTCAAACATGTCATGGAATGATCGCCAATTCTCCTAATTACCTGAGAAATTCGGCAGGTTGATGTTTGGTAAACGAAATTCACTCTGAATAACGTTACCTTTAACACAAGCGAGAGGTTCTGTGAATTTATCCAGACAATCCATAAGATCGCTTTTATATTCTAAATAGATTTCACGAATTTCGTCAAAAAGCGCATCATTTTGATCACCATCTGATGTTCCTGATGTAACTGCCTTTTCATTATACTTCATCCCCTGTTTGAAGGTATCTTCTAAAATGGCGAGGCGACCACTAAGATAATTCTTCGTTCGCTTCGTCGCGCCTGCTTTCCGGAAGTTTGTATAATCCTTTTGCATAGTCGTGAGGGTATTTTTTAATAGCTTTGTGTCTTGTGATGTCATTTTATGGGTAGATTATCGAAAACGGCAAATATTAAAAATAAAATGAAATCACTCACCGTTTTATTGATTTCCTTTGTTCTTGGTTGAGCTCCTTTAAAAATACGGTTTGAGTCTCCCGTTTGCACGACGCGTTAACCCGTTTAGCACAATCTCACTGTAGTGAATTAAATTGTTTATTATTTTAAATTTTTGTTTCTTTTATTTTATCGCCGAATCCGGCTCAAAGGACCAATGTATATCGCAGCTTAAACTTTTCAATATGTAATAAGAAAAAATAAAGGCCGTTAAAATCCTTGCTTTTGAATTTATTTTCCTTTGTGTCGCACGTAATGATACAATAAGAGTAAGTAATTATTATATACATTCTTCATTTATATACATTAATATTCCATTGGAATTGGGATAAACTTTGTTTATGATTTTGTTTATATTAAGACAGATTCACAATAGGTTTCCATTTGTTAAAAGAAAAAAAAAATATAACAATAAAATTTAAATATACAATAAAATAAATCAAATAATGTTTTATTGATCGCCAACACCTATAAAGTCAAATCTTGTGTGATTCCTCCATGGTAACATAGCTGACCGAGGGCGCAAATTTAGCAAGTACAAGAAATTTGAAAACTGTACGTAATTTCACGGTAGTGCTTATGGTCGATCCCGTTTCTCGGCTTCAGAGCTACTTTCTTGACTGTATTTTGAGTTAAACAGTTGACGCGACTTCAGTTCTAGCCTATAAAGTCAAATCTTTTGTGGTTCCTCCATGGTAACATAGCTGCCCGAGGTCGAAAAGTTAGCAAGTACAAGAAATTTGAAAATTGTACGTAATTGCGCAGTAGTGCTTATGGTCGATCCCGCTTCTCGGCTTCAGAACTACTTTCTTGACTGTATTTTGAGCTAAACAGTTGGCGCGACTTCAGTTCTAGCCTATTAAGTCAAATCTTGTGTGATTCCTCCATGGTAACATAGCTGCCCGAGGTCGCAAAGTTAGCAAGTACAAGAAATTTGAAAATTGTACGTAATTGCACAGTAGTGCTTATGGTCGATCCCGTTTCTCGGCTTCAGAGCTACTTTCTTGACTGTATTTTGAGTTAAGCAGTCGGCGCGACTTCAGTTCTAGCCTATAAAGTCAAATGTTGTGTGGTTCCTCCATGGTAACGTAGCTGCCCGAGGTCGCAAAGTTAGCAAGTACAAGAAATTCGAAAGTTGTACGTAATTGCACAGTAGTGCTTATGGTCGATCCCGTTTCTCAGCTTCAGAGCTACTTTCTTGACTGCATTTTGAGTTAATGAGTTGGCGCGACTTCAGTTCTAGCCTATAAAGTCAAATGTTGTGTGGTTCCTCCATGGTAACGTAGCTGCACGAGGTCGCAAAGTTAGCAAGTACAAGAAATTTGAAAGTTGTACGTAATTGCACAGTAGTGCTTATGGTCGATCCCGTTTCCCAGCTTCAGAACTACTTTCTTGACTGTATTTTGAGTTAAGCAGTCGGCGCGACTTCAGTTCTAGCCTATAAAGTCAAATGTTGTGTGGTTGCTCCATGGTAACGTAGCTGCCCGAGGTCGCAAAGTCAGCAAGTACAAGAAATTTGAAAGTTGTACGTAATTGCACAGTAGTGCTTATGGTCGACCCCGTTTCCCAGCTTCGGAGCTACTTTCTTGACTGTATTTTGAGTTAGGCAGTTGGCGCGACTTCAGTTCTAGCCTATAAAGTCAAATGTTGTGTGGTTCCTCCATGGTAACGCAGCTGCCCGAGGTTGCAAAGTTAGCAAGTACAAGAAATTTGAAAATTGTACGTAATTTCACGGTAGTGTTTATGGTCGATCCCGTTTCTCAGCTTCAGAGCTACTTTCTTGACTAGATTTTGAGTTAAACGGTTGGCGCGACTTCAGTTCTAGCCTATAAAGTCAAATCTTGTGTGATTCCTCCATGGTAACATAGCTGCCCGAGGTCGCAAAGTTAGCAAGTACAAGAAATTTGAAAATTGTACGTAATTTCACATTAGTGCTTATGGTCGATCCCGCTTCTCGGCTTCAGAGCTACTTTCTTGACTGTATTTTGAGCTAAACAGTTGGCGCGACTTCAGTTCTAGCCTATAAAGTCAAATGTTGTGTGGTTCCTCCATGGTAACGTAGCTGCCCGAGGTCGCAAAGTTAGCAAGTACAAGAAATTTGAAAATTGTACGTAATTGCACAGTAGTGCTTATGGTCGATCCCGTTTCTCAGCTTCAGAGCTACTTCCTTGGCTGTATTTTGAGTTAAGCAGTGGGCGCGACTTCAGTTCTAGCCTATATAGTCAAATGTTGTGTGGTTCCTCCATGGTAACATAGCTGCCCGAGGCCGCAAATTTAGCAAGAACAAGAAATTCGAAAGTTGTACGTAATTGCACAGTAGTGCTTATGGTCGATCCCGTTTCTCAGCTTCAGAGCTACTTTCTTGACTGCATTTTGAGTTAATGAGTTGCCGCGACTTCAGTTCTAGCCTATAAAGTCAAATGTTGTGTGGTTCCTAGTACAAGAAATTTGAAAGTTGTACGTAATTGCACAGTAGTGCTTATGGTCGACCCCGTTTCCCAGCTTCGGAGCTACTTTCTTGACTGTATTTTGAGTTAGGCAGTTGGCGCGACTTCAGTTCTAGCCTATAAAGTCAAATCTTGTGTGATTCCTCCATGGTAACATAGCTGACCGAGGGCGCAAATTTAGCAAGTACAAGAAATTTGAAAACTGTACGTAATTTCACGGTAGTGCTTATGGTCGATCCCGTTTCTCGGCTTCAGAGCTACTTTCTTGACTGTATTTTGAGTTAAACAGTTGACGCGACTTCAGTTCTAGCCTATAAAGTCAAATCTTTTGTGGTTCCTCCATGGTAACATAGCTGCCCGAGGTCGCAAAGTTAGCAAGTACAAGAAATTTGAAAATTGTACGTAATTGCGCAGTAGTGCTTAGGGTCGATCCCGCTTCTCGGCCTCAGAGCTACTTTCTTGACTGTATTTTGGGCTAAACAGTTGGCTCGACTTCAGTTCTAGCCTATAAAGCCAAATCTTGTGTGATTCCTCCATGGTAACGTAGATGCCCGAGGTCGCAAAGTTAGCAAGTACAAGAAATTTGAAAGTTGTACGTAATTGCACAGTAGTGCTTATGGTCGATCCCGTTTCCCAGCTTCAGAACTACTTTCTTGACTGTATTTTGAGTTAAGCAGTCGGCGCGACTTAAGTTCTAGCCTATAAAGTCAAATGTTGTGTGGTTCCTCCATGGTAACGTAGCTGCCCGAGGTCGCAAAGTTAGCAAGTCCAAGAAACTTGAAAATTGTACGTAATTGCACAGTAGTGCTTATGGTCGATACCGTTTCTCGGCTTCAGAGCTACTTTCTTGACTGTATTTTGAGTTAAGCAGTCGGCGCGACTTCAGTTCTAGCCTATAAAGTCAAATGTTGTGTGGTTCCTCCATGGTAACATAGCTGCCCGAGGTCGCAAAGTTAGCAAGTACAAGAAATTTGAAAATTGTACGCAATTTCACGGTAGTGCTTATGGTCGATCCCGTTTCTCGGCTTCAGAGCTACTTTCTTGACTGTATTTTGAGCTAAGCAGTTGGCGCGACTTCAGGTCTAGCCTATAAAGTCAAACCTTGTGTGATTCCTCCATGGTAACATAGCTGCCCGAAGGCGCAAATTTAGCAAGAACAAGAAATTTGAAAACTGTACGTAATTGCACAGTAGTGCTTATGGTCGATCCCGTTTCCCAGCTTCAGAGCTACTTTCTTGACTGTATTTTGAGTTAGGCAGTTGGCGCGACTTCGGTTCTAGCCTACAAAGTCAAATGTTGTGTGGTTCCTCCATGGTAACATAGCTGCCCGAGGTCGCAACGTTAGCAAGTCCAAGAAACTTGAAAATTGTACGTAATTGCACAGTAGTGCTTATGGTCGATCCCGTTTCTCAGCTTCAGAGCTACTTTCTTGACTGTATTTTGAGTTAAGCAGTGGGCGCGACTTCAGTTCTAGCCTATATAGTCAAATGTTGTGTGGTTCCTCCATGGTAACATAGCTGCCCGAGGTCGCAAATTTAGCAAGTACAAGAAATTTGAAAATTGTACGCAATTTCACGGTAGTGCTTATGGTCGATCCAGTTTCTCGGCTTCAGAGCTACTTTCTTGACTGTATTTTGAGCTAAGCAGTTGGCGCGACTTCAGGTCTAGCCTATAAAGTCAAATCTTGTGTGATTCCTCCATGGTAACATAGCTGCCCGAGGTCGCAAAATTAGCAAGTCCAAGAAACTTGAAAATTGTACGTAATTGCACAGTAGTGCTTATGGTCGATACCGTTTCTCGGCTTCAGAGCTACTTTCTTGACTGTATTTTGAGTTAAGCAGTCGGCGCGACTTCAGTTCTAGCCTATAAAGTCAAATGTTGTGTGGTTCCTCCATGGTAACGTAGCTGCCCGAGGTCGCAAAGTTAGCAAGTCCAAGAAACTTGAAAATTGTACGTAATTGCACAGTAGTGCTTATGGTCGATCCCGTTTCTCAGCTTCAGAGCTACTTTCTTGACTGTATTTTGAGTTAAGCAGTGGGCGCGACTTCAGTTCTAGCCTATATAGTCAAATGTTGTGTGGTTCCTCCATGGTAACATAGCTGCCCGAGGTCGCAAATTTAGCAAGTACAAGAAATTTGAAAATTGTACGCAATTTCACGGTAGTGCTTATGGTCGATCCCGTTTCTCGGCTTCAGAGCTACTTTCTTGACTGTATTTTGAGCTAAGCAGTTGGCGCGACTTCAGGTCTAGCCTATAAAGTCAAATCTTGTGTGATTCCTCCATGGTAACACAGCTGCCCGAGGTCGCAAAGTTAGCAAGTCCAAGAAACTTGAAAATTGTACGTAATTGCACAGTAGTGCTTATGGTCGATACCGTTTCTCGGCTTCAGAGCTACTTTCTTGACTGTATTTTGAGTTAAGCAGTCGGCGCGACTTCAGTTCTAGCCTATAAAGTCAAATGTTGTGTGGTTCCTCCATGGTAACGTAGCTGCCCGAGGTCGCAAAGTTAGCAAGTCCAAGAAACTTGAAAATTGTACGTAATTGCACGGTAGTGCTTATGGTCGATACCGTTTCTCGGCTTCAGAGCTACTTTCTTGACTGTATTTTGAGTTAAGCAGTCGGCGCGACTTCAGTTCTAGCCTATAAAGTCAAATGTTGTGTGGTTCCTCCATGGTAACGTAGCTGCCCGAGGTCGCAAAGTTAGCAAGTCCAAGAAACTTGAAAATTGTACGTAATTGCATAGTAGTGCTTATGGTCGATACCGTTTCTCGGCTTCAGAGCTACTTTCTTGACTGTATTTTGAGTTAGGCAGTTGGCGCGACTTCAGTTCTAGCCTATAAAGTCAAATGTTGTGTGGTTCCTCCATGGTAACATAGCTGCCCGAGGTCGAAAAGTTAGCAAGTACAAGAAATTTGAAAATTGTACGTAATGTCAGGGTAGTGCTTATGATCGATCCCGTTTCTCGGCTTCAGAGCTACTTTCTTGACTGTATTTTGAGTTAAGCAGTTGGCGCGACTTCAGTTCTAGCCTATGAAGTCAAATGTTGTGTGGTTCCTCCATGGTAACGTAGCTGCCCGAGGTCGCAAAGTTAGCAAGTACAAGAAATTTGAAAATTGTACGTAATTGCGCAGTAGTGCTTATGGTCGATCCCGCTTCTCGGCCTCAGAGCTACTTTCTTGACTGTATTTTGAGCTAAACAGTTGGCTCGACTTCAGTTCTAGCCTATAAAGCCAAATCTTGTGTGATTCCTCCATGGTAACGTAGATGCCCGAGGTCGCAAAGTTAGCAAGTACAAGAAATTTGAAAGTTGTACGTAATTGCACAGTAGTGCTTATGGTCGATCCCGTTTCCCAGCTTCAGAACTACTTTCTTGACTGTATTTTGAGTTAAGCAGTCGGCGCGACTTCAGTTCTAGCCTATAAAGTCAAATGTTGTGTGGTTCCTCCATGGTAACGTAGCTGCCCGAGGTCGCAAAGTTAGCAAGTCCAAGAAACTTGAAAATTGTACGTAATTGCACAGTAGTGCTTATGGTCGATCCCGTTTCTCGGCTTCAGAGCTACTTTCTTGACTGTATTTTGAGCTAAGCAGTTGGCGCGACTTCAGGTCTAGCCTATAAAGTCAAATCTTGTGTGATTCCTCCATGGTAACATAGCTGCCCGAAGGCGCAAATTTAGCAAGAACAAGAAATTTGAAAACTGTACGTAATTGCACAGTAGTGCTTATGGTCGATCCCGTTTCCCAGCTTCAGAGCTACTTTCTTGACTGTATTTTGAGTTAGGCAGTTGGCGCGACTTCGGTTGTAGCCTACAAAGTCAAATGTTGTGTGGTTCCTCCATGGTAACAGGCCTGCCCGAGGTCGCAACGTTAGCAAGTCCAAGAAACTTGAAAATTGTACGTAATTGCACAGTAGTGCTTATGGTCGATCCCGTTTCTCAGCTTCAGAGCTACTTTCTTGACTGTATTTTGAGTTAAGCAGTGGGCGCGACTTCAGTTCTAGCCTATATAGTCAAATGTTGTGTGGTTCCTCCATGGTAACATAGTTGCCCGAGGTCGCAAATTTAGCAAGTACAAGAAATTTGAAAATTGTACGCAATTTCACGGTAGTGCTTATGGACGATCCAGTTTCTCGGCTTCAGAGCTACTTTCTTGACTGTATTTTGAGCTAAGCAGTTGGCGCGACTTCAGGTCTAGCCTATAAAGTCAAATCTTGTGTGATTCCTCCATGGTAACATAGCTGCCCGAGGTCGCAAAATTAGCAAGTCCAAGAAACTTGAAAATTGTACGTAATTGCACAGTAGTGCTTATGGTCGATACCGTTTCTCGGCTTCAGAGCTACTTTCTTGACTGTATTTTGAGTTAAGCAGTCGGCGCGACTTCAGTTCTAGCCTATAAAGTCAAATGTTGTGTGGTTCCTCCATGGTAACGTAGCTGCCCGAGGTCGCAAAGTTAGCAAGTCCAAGAAACTTGAAAATTGTACGTAATTGCACAGTAGTGCTTATGGTCGATCCCGTTTCTCAGCTTCAGAGCTACTTTCTTGACCGTATTTTGAGTTAAGCAGTGGGCGCGACTTCAGTTCTAGCCTATATAGTCAAATGTTGTGTGGTTCCTCCATGGTAACATAGCTGCCCGAGGTCGCAAATTTAGCAAGTACAAGAAATTTGAAAATTGTACGCAATTTCACGGTAGTGCTTATGGTCGATCCCGTTTCTCGGCTTCAGAGCTACTTTCTTGACTGTATTTTGAGCTAAGCAGTTGGCGCGACTTCAGGTCTAGCCTATAAAGTCAAATCTTGTGTGATTCCTCCATGGTAACACAGCTGCCCGAGGTCGCAAAGTTAGCAAGTCCAAGAAACTTGAAAATTGTACGTAATTGCACAGTAGTGCTTATGGTCGATACCGTTTCTCGGCTTCAGAGCTACTTTCTTGACTGTATTTTGAGTTAAGCAGTCGGCGCGACTTCAGTTCTAGCCTATAAAGTCAAATGTTGTGTGGTTCCTCCATGGTAACGTAGCTGCCCGAGGTCGCAAAGTTAGCAAGTCCAAGAAACTTGAAAATTGTACGTAATTGCACGGTAGTGCTTATGGTCGATACCGTTTCTCGGCTTCAGAGCTACTTTCTTGACTGTATTTTGAGTTAAGCAGTCGGCGCGACTTCAGTTCTAGCCTATAAATTCAAATGTTGTGTGGTTCCTCCATGGTAACGTAGCTGCCCGAGGTCGCAAAGTTAGCAAGTACAAGAAATTTGAAAATTGTACGTAATTGCACAGTAGTGCTTATGGCCGATCCCGTTTCTCGGCTTCAGAGCTACTTTCTTGACTGTATTTTGAGCTAAGCAGTTGGCGCGACTTCAGGTCTAGGCTATAAAGTCAAATGTTGTGTAGTTCCTCCATGGTAACATAGCTGCCCGTGGTCGAAAAGTTAGCAAGTACAAGAAATTTGAAAATTGTACGTAATGTCAGGGTAGTGCTTATGGTCGATCCCGTTTCTCAGCTTCAGAGCTACTTTCTTGACTGTATTTTGAGTTAAGCAGTGGGCGCGACTTCAGTTCTAGCCTATATAGTCAAATCTTGTGTGATTCCTCCATGGTAACATAGCTGCCCGAGGTCGCAAAATTAGCAAGTCCAAGAAACTTGAAAATTGTACGTAATTGCACAGTAGTGCTTATGGTCGATCCCGTTTCTCAGCTTCAGAGCTACTTTCTTGACTGTATTTTGAGTTAAGCAGTGGGCGCGACTTCAGTTCTAGCCTATATAGTCAAATGTTGTGTGGTTCCTCCATGGTAACATAGCTGCCCGAGGTCGCAAAATTAGCAAGTCCAAGAAACTTGAAAATTGTACGTAATTGCACAGTAGTGCTTATGGTCGATCCCGTTTCTCAGCTTCAGAGCTACTTTCTTGACTGTATTTTGAGTTAAGCAGTGGGCGCGACTTCAGTTCTAGCCTATATAGTCAAATGTTGTGTGGTTCCTCCATGGTAACATAGCTGCCCGAGGTCGCAAATTTAGCAAGTACAAGAAATTTGAAAATTGTACGCAATTTCACGGTAGTGCTTATGGTCGATCCCGTTTCTCGGCTTCAGAGCTACTTTCTTGACTGTATTTTGAGCTAAGCAGTTGGCGCGACTTCAGGTCTAGCCTATAAAGTCAAATCTTGTGTGATTCCTCCATGGTAACATAGCTGCCCGAGGTCGCAAAATTAGCAAGTCCAAGAAACTTGAAAATTGTACGTAATTGCACAGTAGTGCTTATGGTCGATACCGTTTCTCGGCTTCAGAGCTACTTTCTTGACTGTATTTTGAGTTAAGCAGTCGGCGCGACTTCAGTTCTAGCCTATAAAGTCAAATGTTGTGTGGTTCCTCCATGGTAACGTAGCTGCCCGAGGTCGCAAAGTTAGCAAGTCCAAGAAACTTGAAAATTGTACGTAATTGCACAGTAGTGCTTATGGTCGATCCCGTTTCTCAGCTTCAGAGCTACTTTCTTGACTGTATTTTGAGTTAAGCAGTGGGCGCGACTTCAGTTCTAGCCTATATAGTCAAATGTTGTGTGGTTCCTCCATGGTAACATAGCTGCCCGAGGTCGCAAATTTAGCAAGTACAAGAAATTTGAAAATTGTACGCAATTTCACGGTAGTGCTTATGGTCGATCCCGTTTCTCGGCTTCAGAGCTACTTTCTTGACTGTATTTTGAGCTAAGCAGTTGGCGCGACTTCAGGTCTAGGCTATAAAGTCAAATCTTGTGTGATTCCTCCATGGTAACATAGCTGCCCGAGGTCGCAAAGTTAGCAAGTCCAAGAAACTTGAAAATTGTACGTAATTGCACAGTAGTGCTTATGGTCGATACCGTTTCTCGGCTTCAGAGCTACTTTCTTGACTGTATTTTGAGTTAAGCAGTCGGCGCGACTTCAGTTCTAGCCTATAAAGTCAAATGTTGTGTGGTTCCTCCATGGTAACGTAGCTGCCCGAGGTCGCAAAGTTAGCAAGTCCAAGAAACTTGAAAATTGTACGTAATTGCACGGTAGTGCTTATGGTCGATACCGTTTCTCGGCTTCAGAGCTACTTTCTTGACTGTATTTTGAGTTAAGCAGTCGGCGCGACTTCAGTTCTAGCCTATAAAGTCAAATGTTGTGTGGTTCCTTCATGGTAACGTAGCTGCCCGAGGTCGCAAAGTTAGCAAGTCCAAGAAACTTGAAAATTGTACGTAATTGCACAGTAGTGCTTATGGTCGATACCGTTTCTCGGCTTCAGAGCTACTTTCTTGACTGTATTTTGAGTTAGGCAGTTGGCGCGACTTCAGTTCTAGCCTACAAAGTCAAATGTTGTGTGGTTCCTCCATGGTAACGCAGCTGCCCGAGGTCGCAAAGTTAGCAAGTACAAGAAATTTGAAAATTGTACGTAATTTCACGGTAGTGCTTATGGTCGATCCCGTTTCTCGGCTTCAGAGCTACTTTCTTGACTAGATTTTGAGTTAAGCAGTTGGCGCGACTTCAGTTCTAGCCTATAAAGTCAAATCTTGTGTGGTTCCTCCATGGTAACATAGCTGCCCGAGGTCGCAAAGTTAGCAAGTACAAGAAATTTGAAAATTGTAACTAATTTCACATTAGTGCTTATGGTCGATCCCGCTTCTCGGCTTCAGAGCTACTTTCTTGACTGTATTTTGAGTTAAACAGTTGGCGCGACTTCAGTTCTAGCCTATAAAGTCAAATCTTGTGTGGTTCCTCCATGGTAACATAGCTGCCCGAGGTGGCAAAGTTAGCAAGTACAAGAAATTTGAAAATTGTACGTAATTGCACAGTAGTGCTTATGGCCGATCCCGTTTCTCGGCTTCAGAGCTACTTTCTTGACTGTATTTTGAGCTAAGCAGTTGGCGCGACTTCAGGTCTAGCCTATAAAGTCAAATGTTGTGTAGTTCCTCCATGGTAACATAGCTGCCCGTGGTCGAAAAGTTAGCAAGTACAAGAAATTTGAAAATTGTACGTAATGTCAGGGTAGTGCTTATGATCGATCCCGTTTCTCGGCTTCAGAGCTACTTTCTTGACTGTATTTTGAGTTAAGCAGTTGGCGCGACTTCAGTTCTAGCCTATAAAGTCAAATCTTGTGTGTTCCTCCATGGTAACATAGCTGCCCGAGGTCGCAAAGTTAGCAAGTACAAGACATTTGAAAATTGTACGTAATTTCACGGTAGTGCTTATGGTCGATCCCGTTTCTTGGCTTCAGAGCTACTTTCTTGACTGTATTTTGAGCGACTTCAGTTCTAGCCTATACAGTCAAATGTTGTGTTTTTCCTCCATGGTAACGTAGCTGCCCGAGGTCGCAAAGTTAGCAAGTACAAGAAATTTGAAAATTGTACGCAATTTCACGGTAGTGCTTATGGTCGATCCCGTTTCTCAGCTTCAGAGCTACTTTCTTGACTGTATTTTGAGTTAAGCAGTGGACGCGACTTCAGTTCTAGCCTATATAGTCAAATCTTGTGTGATTCCTCCATGGTAACATAGCTGCCCGAGGTCGCAAAATTAGCAAGTCCAAGAAACTTGAAAATTGTACGTAATTGCACAGTAGTGCTTATGGTCGATACCGTTTCTCGGCTTCAGAGCTACTTTCTTGACTGTATTTTGAGTTAAGCAGTCGGCGCGACTTCAGTTCTAGCCTATAAAGTCAAATGTTGTGTGGTTCCTCCATGGTAACGTAGCTGCCCGAGGTCGCAAAGTTAGCAAGTCCAAGAAACTTGAAAATTGTACGTAATTGCACAGTAGTGCTTATGGTCGATCCCGTTTCTCAGCTTCAGAGCTATTTTCTTGACTGTATTTTGAGTTAAGCAGTGGGCGCGACTTCAGTTCTAGCCTATATAGTCAAATGTTGTGTGGTTCCTCCATGGTAACATAGCTGCCCGAGGTCGCAAATTTAGCAAGTACAAGAAATTTGAAAATTGTACGCAATTTCACGGTAGTGCTTATGGTCGATCCCGTTTCTCGGCTTCAGAGCTACTTTCTTGACTGTATTTTGAGCTAAGCAGTTGGCGCGACTTCAGGTCTAGCCTATAAAGTCAAATCTTGTGTGATTCCTCCATGGTAACATAGCTGCCCGAGGTCGCAAAATTAGCAAGTCCAAGAAACTTGAAAATTGTACGTAATTGCACAGTAGTGCTTATGGTCGATACCGTTTCTCGGCTTCAGAGCTACTTTCTTGACTGTATTTTGAGTTAAGCAGTCGGCGCGACTTCAGTTCTAGCCTATAAAGTCAAATGTTGTGTGGTTCCTCCATGGTAACGTAGCTGCCCGAGGTCGCAAAGTTAGCAAGTCCAAGAAACTTGAAAATTGTACGTAATTGCACAGTAGTGCTTATGGTCGATCCCGTTTCTCAGCTTCAGAGCTACTTTCTTGACTGTATTTTGAGTTAAGCAGTGGGCGCGACTTCAGTTCTAGCCTATATAGTCAAATGTTGTGTGGTTCCTCCATGGTAACATAGCTGCCCGAGGTCGCAAATTTAGCAAGTACAAGAAATTTGAAAATTGTACGCAATTTCACGGTAGTGCTTATGGTCGATCCCGTTTCTCGGCTTCAGAGCTACTTTCTTGACTGTATTTTGAGCCAAGCAGTTGGCGCGACTTCAGGTCTAGCCTATAAAGTCAAATCTTGTGTGATTCCTCCATGGTAACATAGCTGCCCGAGGTCGCAAAGTTAGCAAGTCCAAGAAACTTGAAAATTGTACGTAATTGCACAGTAGTGCTATGGTCGATACCGTTTCTCGGCTTCAGAGCTACTTTCTTGACTGTATTTTGAGTTAAGCAGTCGGCGCGACTTCAGTTCTAGCCTATAAAGTCAAATGTTGTGTGGTTCCTCCATGGTAACGTAGCTGCCCGAGGTCGCAAAGTTAGCAAGTCCAAGAAACTTGAAAATTGTACGTAATTGCACGGTAGTGCTTATGGTCGATACCGTTTCTCGGCTTCAGAGCTACTTTCTTGACTGTATTTTGAGTTAAGCAGTCGGCGCGACTTCAGTTCTAGCCTATAAAGTCAAATGTTGTGTGGTTCCTTCATGGTAACGTAGCTGCCCGAGGTCGCAAAGTTAGCAAGTCCAAGAAACTTGAAAATTGTACGTAATTGCACAGTAGTGCTTATGGTCGATACCGTTTCTCGGCTTCAGAGCTACTTTCTTGACTGTATTTTGAGTTAGGCAGTTGGCGCGACTTCAGTTCTAGCCTACAAAGTCAAATGTTGTGTGGTTCCTCCACGGTAACGCAGCTGCCCGAGGTCGCAAAGTTAGCAAGTACAAGAAATTTGAAAATTGTACGTAATTTCACGGTAGTGCTTATGGTCGATCCCGTTTCTCGGCTTCAGAGCTACTTTCTTGACTAGATTTTGAGTTAAGCAGTTGGCGCGACTTCAGTTCTAGCCTGTAAAGTCAAATCTTGTGTGGTTCCTCCATGGTAACATAGCTGCCCGAGGTCGCAAAGTTAGCAAGTACAAGAAATTTGAAAATTGTAACTAATTTCACATTAGTGCTTATGGTCGATCCCGCTTCTCGGCTTCAGAGCTACTTTCTTGACTGTATTTTGAGTTAAACAGTTGGCGCGACTTCAGTTCTAGCCTATAAAGTCAAATCTTGTGTGGTTCCTCCATGGTAACATAGCTGCCCGAGGTGGCAAAGAAATTCGAAAGTTGTACGTAATTGCACAGTAGTGCTTATGGTCGATCCCGTTTCTCAGCTTCAGAGCTACTTTCTTGACTGTATTTTGAGTTAAGGAGTTGGCGCGACTTCAGTTCTAGCCTATAAAGTCAAATGTTGTGTGGTTCTTCCATGGTAACGGAGCTGCCCGAGGTCGCAAAATTAGCAAGTACAAGAAATTTGAAAGTTGTGCGTAATTGCACAGTAGTGCTTATGGTCGATCCCGTTTCCCAGCTTCAGAGCTACTTTCTTGACTGTATTTTGAGTTAAGCAGTCGGCGCGACTTCAGTTCTAGCCTATAAAGTCAAATGTTGTGTGGTTCCTCCATGGTAACGTAGCTGCCCGAGGTCGCAAAATTAGCAAGTACAAGAAATTTGAAAATTGTACGTAATTTCACATTAGTGCTTATGGTCGATCCCGCTTCTCGGCTTCAGAGCTACTTTCTTGACTGTATTTTGAGCTAAGCAGTTGGCGCGACTTCAGTTCTAGCCTATAAAGTCAAATGTTGTGTGGTTCCTCCATGGTAACGTAGCTGCCCGAGGTCGCAAAGTTAGCAAGTACAAGAAATTTGAAAATTGTACGTAATTGCACAGTAGTGCTTATGGTCGATCCCGTTTCTCAGCTCCAGAGCTACTTTCTTGACTGTATTTTGAGTTAAGCAGTGGGCGCGACTTCAGTTCTAGCCTATATAGTCAAATGTTGTGTGGTTCCCCCATGGTAACATAGCTGCCCGAGGTCGCAAATTTAGCAAGTACAAGAAATTTGAAAATTGTACGCAATTTCACGGTAGTGCTTATGGTCGATCCCGTTTCTCGGCTTCAGAGCTACTTTCTTGACTGTATTTTGAGTTAAACAGTTGGCGCGACTTCAGTTCTAGCCTATAAAGTCAAATCTTGTGTGATTCCTCCATGGTAACATAGCTGCCGGAGGTCGCAACATTAGCAACAAGTACAAGAAATTTGAAAATTGTACGTAATTGCACGGTAGTGCTTCTGGTCGATCCCGTTTCTCGGACCAGAGCTACTTTCTTGACTGTATTTTGAGCTAAACAGTTGGCGCGACTTCAGCTCTCGCCTATAAAGTCAAATCTTGTGTGATTCCTCCATGGTAACATAGCTGCCGGAGGTCGCAACATTAGCAAGTACAAGAAATTTGAAAATTGTACGTAATTGCACGGTAGTGCTTCTGGTCGATCCCGTTTCTCGGACCAGAGCTACTTTCTTGACTGTATTTTGAGTTAACTAGTTGGCGCGACTTCAGTTCTGGCCTATAAAGTCAAATCTTGTTTGATTCCTCCATGATAACATAGCTGCCCGAGATCGCAAAGTTAGCAAGTACAAGAAATTTGAAAATTGTACGTAATTGCACAGTAGTGCTTATGGTCGATCCCGTTTCTTGGCTTCAGAGCTACTTTCTTGACTGTGTTTTGAGTTAAACAGTTGGCGCGATTCAGTTCTAGCCTATAAAGTCAATGTTGTGTTTTTCCTCCATGGTAACGTAGCTGCCCGAGGTCGCAAAGTTAGCAAGTACAAGAAATTTGAAAATTGTACGTAATTGCACAGTAGTGCTTATGGCCGATCCCGTTTCTCAGCTTCAGAGCTACTTTCTTGACTGTATTTTGAGTTAAGTAGCTGGCGCGACTTCAGTTCTAGCCTATAAAGTCAAATGTTGTGTGGTGCCTCCATGGTAACGTAGCTGCCCGAGGTCGCAAAGTTAGCAAGTTCAAGAAATTTGAAAATTGTACGTAATTGCACTTTATAGGCTAGAACTGAAGTCGCGACAACTGTTTAGCTCAAAATACAGTCAAGAAAGTAGCTCTGAATCCGACTGCTTAACTCAAAATACAGTCAAGAAAGTAGCTCTGAAGCTGGGAAACGGGATCGACCATAAGCACTACTGTGCAATTACGCACAACTTTCAAATTTCTTGTACTTGCTAATTTTGCGACCTCGGGCAGCTCCGTTACCATGGAAGAACCACACAACATTTGACTTTATAGGCTAGAACTGAAGTCGCGCCAACTGCTCAACTCAAAATACAGTCAAGAAAGTAGCCCTGAAGCCGAGAAACGGGATCGACCATAAGCACTACCGTGCAATTACGTACAATTTTCAAATTTCTTGTACTTGCTAACTTTGCGACCTCGGGCAGCTATGTTACCATGGAGGAACCACACAACATTTGACTTTATAGGCTGGAACTTAAGTCGCGCCAACTGTTTAGCTCAAAATACAGACAAGAAAGTAGCCCTGAAGCCGAGAAACGGGATCGACCATAAGCACTACCGTGAAATTACGTACAATTTTCAAATTTCTTGGACTTGCTAACTTTGCGACCTCGGGCAGCTACGTTACCATGGAGGAACCACACAACGTTTGACTTTATAGGCTAGAACTGAAGTCGCGCCGACTGCTTAACTCAAAATACAGTCAAGAAAGTAGCTCTGAAGCCGAGAAACGGGATCGGCCATAAGCACTACTGTGCAATTACGTACAATTTTCAAATTTCTTGTACTTGCTAACTTTGCGACCTCGGGCAGCTACTTTACCATGGAGGAAAAACACAACATTTGACTTTATAGGCTAGAACTGAAGTCGCGCGAACTGTTTAACTCAAAATACAGTCAAGAAAGTAGCTCTGAAGCTGAGAAACGGGATCGGCCATAAGCACTACTGTGCAATTACGCACAACTTTCAAATTTCTTGTACTTGCTAATTTTGCGACCTCGGGCAGCTACGTTACCATGGAAGAACCACACAACATTTGACTTTATAGGCTAGACCTGAAGTCGCGCCAACTGCTTAGCTCAAAATACAGTCAAGAAAGAAAGGGATCGGCCATAAGCACTACTACTGTATTTTGAGTTAAGCAGTTGGCGCGACTTCAGTTCTAGCCTACTACTAAACTTGAAAATTGTACGTAATTGCACAGTAGTGCTTATGGTCGATACCGTTTCTCGGCTTCAGAGCTACTTTCTTGACTGTATTTTGAGTTAAGCAGTCGGCGCGACTTCAGGTCTAGCCTATAAAGTCAAATCTTGTGTGATTCCTCCATGGTAACATAGCTGCCCGAGGTCGCAAAATTAGCAAGTCCAAGAAACTTGAAAATTGTACGTAATTGCACAGTAGTGCTTATGGTCGATACCGTTTCTCGGCTTCAGAGCTACTTTCTTGACTGTATTTTGAGTTAAGCAGTCGGCGCGACTTCAGTTCTAGCCTATAAAGTCAAATGTTGTGTGGTTCCTCCATGGTAACGTAGCTGCCCGAGGTCGCAAAGTTAGCAAGTCCAAGAAACTTGAAAATTGTACGTAATTGCACAGTAGTGCTTATGGTCGATCCCGTTTCTCAGCTTCAGAGCTACTTTCTTGACTGTATTTTGAGTTAAGCAGTGGGCGCGACTTCAGTTCTAGCCTATATAGTCAAATGTTGTGTGGTTCCTCCATGGTAACATAGCTGCCCGAGGTCGCAAATTTAGCAAGTACAAGAAATTTGAAAATTGTACGCAATTTCACGGTAGTGCTTATGGTCGATCCCGTTTCTCGGCTTCAGAGCTACTTTCTTGACTGTATTTTGAGCTAAGCAGTTGGCGCGACTTCAGGTCTAGCCTATAAAGTCAAATCTTGTGTGATTCCTCCATGGTAACATAGCTGCCCGAGGTCGCAAAGTTAGCAAGTCCAAGAAACTTGAAAATTGTACGTAATTGCACAGTAGTGCTTATGGTCGATACCGTTTCTCGGCTTCAGAGCTACTTTCTTGACTGTATTTTGAGTTAAGCAGTCGGCGCGACTTCAGTTCTAGCCTATAAAGTCAAATGTTGTGTGGTTCCTCCATGGTAACGTAGCTGCCCGAGGTCGCAAAGTTAGCAAGTCCAAGAAACTTGAAAATTGTACGTAATTGCACGGTAGTGCTTATGGTCGATACCGTTTCTCGGCTTCAGAGCTACTTTCTTGACTGTATTTTGAATTAAGCAGTCGGCGCGACTTCAGTTCTAGCCTATAAAGTCAAATGTTGTGTGGTTCCTCCATGGTAACGTAGCTGCCCGAGGTCGCAAAGTTAGCAAGTCCAAGAAACTTGAAAATTGTACGTAATTGCACGGTAGTGCTTATGGTCGATACCGTTTCTCGGCTTCAGAGCTACTTTCTTGACTGTATTTTGAGTTAGGCAGTTGGCGCGACTTCAGTTCTAGCCTACAAAGTCAAATGTTGTGTGGTTCCTCCATGGTAACGCAGCTGCCCGAGGTCGCAAAGTTAGCAAGTACAAGAAATTTGAAAATTGTACATAATTTCACGGTAGTGCTTATGGTCGATCCCGTTTCTCGGCTTCAGAGCTACTTTCTTGACTAGATTTTGAGTTAAGCAGTTGGCGCGACTTCAGTTCTAGCCTATAAAGTCAAATCTTGTGTGGTTCCTCCATGGTAACATAGCTGCCCGAGGTCGCAAAGTTAGCAAGTACAAGAAATTTGAAAATTGTAACTAATTTCACATTAGTGCTTATGGTCGATCCCGCTTCTCGGCTTCAGAGCTACTTTCTTGACTGTATTTTGAGTTTAACAGTTGGCGCGACTTCAGTTCTAGCCTATAAAGTCAAATCTTGTGTGGTTCCTCCATGGTAACATAGCTGCCCGAGGTGGCAAAGAAATTCGAAAGTTGTACGTAATTGCACAGTAGTGCTTATGGTCGATCCCGTTTCTCAGCTTCAGAGCTACTTTCTTGACTGTATTTTGAGTTAAGGAGTTGGCGCGACTTCAGTTCTAGCCTATAAAGTCAAATGTTGTGTGGTTCTTCCATGGTAACGTAGCTGCCCGAGGTCGCAAAATTAGCAAGTACAAGAAATTTGAAAGTTGTGCGTAATTGCACAGTAGTGCTTATGGTCGATCCCGTTTCCCAGCTTCAGAGCTACTTTCTTGACTGTATTTTGAGCTAAACAGTCGGCGCGACTTCAGTTCTAGCCTATAAAGTCAAATGTTGTGTGGTTCCTCCATGGTAACGTAGCTGCCCGAGGTCGCAAAGTTAGCAAGTACAAGAAATTTGAAAATTGTACGTAATTTCACATTAGTGCTTATGGTCGATCCCGCTTCTCGGCTTCAGAGCTACTTTCTTGACTGTATTTTGAGCTAAGCAGTTGGCGCGACTTCAGTTCTAGCCTATAAAGTCAAATCTTGTGTGGTTCCTCCATGGTAACGTAGCTGCCCGAGGTCGCAAAATTAGCAAGTACAAGAAATTTGAAAATTGTACGTAATTGCACAGTAGTGCTTATGGTCGATCCCGTTTCTCAGCTTCAGAGCTACTTTCTTGACTGTATTTTGAGTTAAGCAGTGGGCGCGACTTCAGTTCTAGCCAATATAGTCAAATGTTGTGTGGTTCCTCCATGGTAACATAGCTGCCCGAGGTCGCAAATTTAGCAAGTACAAGAAATTTGAAAATTGTACGCAATTTCACGGTAGTGCTTATGGTCGATCCCTCTCGGCTTCAGAGCTACTTTCTTGACTGTATTTTGAGTTAAACAGTTGGCGCGACTTCAGTTCTAGCCTATAAAGTCAAATCTTGTGTGATTCCTCCATGGTAACATAGCTGCCGGAGGTCGCAACATTAGCAACAAGTACAAGAAATTTGAAAATTGTACGTAATTGCACGGTAGTGCTTCTGGTCGATCCCGTTTCTCGGACCAGAGCTACTTTCTTGACTGTATTTTGAGCTAAACAGTTGGCGCGACTTCAGCTCTCGCCTATAAAGTCAAATCTTGTGTGATTCCTCCATGGTAACATAGCTGCCGGAGGTCGCAACATTAGCAAGTACAAGAAATTTGAAAATTGTACGTAATTGCACGGTAGTGCTTCTGGTCGATCCCGTTTCTCGGACCAGAGCTACTTTCTTGACTGTATTTTGAGTTAACTAGTTGGCGCGACTTCAGTTCTGGCCTATAAAGTCAAATCTTGTTTGATTCCTCCATGGTAACATAGCTGCCCGAGATCGCAAAGTTAGCAAGTACAAGAAATTTGAAAATTGTACGTAATTGCACAGTAGTGCTTATGGTCGATCCCGTTTCTTGGCTTCAGAGCTACTTTCTTGACTGTGTTTTGAGTTAAACAGTTGGCGCGATTCAGTTCTAGCCTATAAAGTCAATGTTGTGTTTTTCCTCCATGGTAACGTAGCTGCCCGAGGTCGCAAAGTTAGCAAGTACAAGAAATTTGAAAATTGTACGTAATTGCACAGTAGTGCTTATGGCCGATCCCGTTTCTCAGCTTCAGAGCTACATTCTTGACTGTATTTTGAGTTAAGTAGCTAGCGCGACTTCAGTTCTAGCCTATAAAGTCAAATGTTGTGTGGTTCCTCCATGGTAACGTAGCTGCCCGAGGTCGCAAAGTTAGCAAGTACAAGAAATTTGAAAATTGTACGTAATTTCACATTAGTGCTTATGGTCGATCCCGTTTCTCGGATTCAGAGCTACTTTCTTGACTGTATTTTGAGCTAAACAGTTGTCGCGACTTCAGTTCTAGCCTATAAAGTCAAATCCTGTGTGGTTCCCCCATGGTAACGTAGCTGCCCGAGGTCGCAAAGTTAGCAAGTACAAGAAATTTGAAAATTGTACGTAATTTCACGGTAGTGCTTATGGTCGATCCCGTTTCTCGGCTTCAGGGCTACTTTCTTGTCTGTATTTTGAGCTAAACAGTTGGCGCGACTTAAGTTCCAGCCTATAAAGTCAAATGTTGTGTGGTTCCTCCATGGTAACATAGCTGCCCGAGGTCGCAAAGTTAGCAAGTACAAGAAATTTGAAAATTGTACGTAATTGCACGTTAGTGCTTATGGTCGATCCCGTTTCTCGGCTTCAGGGCTACTTTCTTGACTGTATTTTGAGCTGAGCAGTTGGCGCGACTTCAGTTCTAGCCTATAAAGTCAAATCTTGTGTAATTCCTCCATGGTAACATAGCTGCCCGAGGTCGCAAAGTTAGCAAGTACAAGAAATTTGAAAATTGTACGTAATTTCACATTAGTGCTTATGGTCGATCCCGTTTCTCGGCTTCAGGGCTACTTTCTTGACTGTATTTTGAGTTAAGTAGCTTGCGCGACTTCAGTTCTAGCCTATAAAGTCAAATCTTGTGTGATTCCTCCATGGTAACATAGCTGCCCGAGGTCGCAAAATTAGCAAGTACAAGAAATTTGAAAATTGTACGTAATTTCACATTAGTGCTTATGGCCGATCCCGTTTCTCAGCTTCAGAGCTACTTTCTTGACTGTATTTTGAGTTAAGTGGCTGGCGCGACTTCAGTTCTAGCCTATAAAGTCAAATGTTGTGTGGTTCCTCCCTGGTAACGTAGCTGCCCGAGGTCGCAAATTTAGCAAGTTCAAGAAATTTGAAAATTGTACGTAATTGCACAGTAGTGCTTATGGCCGATCCCGTTTCTCAGCTTCAGAGCTACTTTCTTGACTGTATTTTGAGTTAAGTAGCTGGCGCGACTTCAGTTCTAGCCTATAAAGTCAAATGTTGTGTGGTTCCTCCATGGTAACGTAGCTGCCCGAGGTCGCAAAGTTAGCAAGTACAAGAAATTTGAAAATTGTACGTAATTGCACAGTAGTGCTCATGGCCGATCCCGTTTCTCAGTTTCAGAGCTACTTTCTTGACTGTATTTTGAGTTAAGTAGCTGGCGCGACTTCAGTTCTAGCCTATAAAGTCAAATGTTGTGTGGTTCCTCCATGGTAACATAGCTGCCCGAGGTCGCAAAGTTAGCAAGTACAAGAAATTTGAAAATTGTACGTAATTGCACGGTAGTGCTTCTGGTCGATCCCGTTTCTCGGCTTCGGGGCTACTTTCTTGACTGTATTTTGAGCTAAACAGTTGGCGCGACTTCAGTTCTAGCCTATAAAGTCAAATCTTGTGTGTTCCTCCATGGTAACATAGCTGCCCGAGGTCGCAAAGTTAGCAAGTACAAGACATTTGAAAATTGTACGTAATTTCACGGTAGTGCTTATGGTCGATCCCGTTTCTTGGCTTCAGAGCTACTTTCTTGACTGTATTTTGAGCGACTTCAGTTCTAGCCTATACAGTCAAATGTTGTGTTTTTCCTCCATGGTAACGTAGCTGCCCGAGGTCGCAAAGTTAGCAAGTACAAGAAATTTGAAAATTGTACGTAATTGCACAGTAGTGCTTATGGCCGATCCCGTTTCTCAGCTTCAGAACTACTTTCTTGACTGTATTTTGAGTTAAGTAGCTGGCGCGACTTCAGTTCTAGCCTACAAAGTCAAATGTTGTGTGGTTCCTCCATGGTAACATAGCTGCCCGAGGTCGCAAAGTTAGTAAGTACAAGAAATTTGAAATTTGTACGTAATTTCACATTAGTGCTTATGGTCGATCCCGCTTCTCGGCTTCAGAGCTACTTTCTTGACTGTATTTTGAGTTAAACATTTCGCGCGACTTCAGTTCTAGCCTATAAAGTCAAATGTTGTGTTTTTCCTCCATGGTAAAGTAGCTGCCCGAGGTCGCAAAGTTAGCAAGTACAAGAAATTTGAAAATTGTACGTAATTGCACAGTAGTGCTTATGGCCGATCCCGTTTCTCAGCTTCAGAGCTACTTTCTTGACTGTATTTTGAGTTAAGTAGCTGGCGCGACTTCAGTTCTAGCCTATAAAGTCAAATGTTGTGTGGTTCCTCCATGGTAACATAGCTGCCCGAGGTCGCAAAGTTAGCAAGTACAAGACATTTGAAAATTGTACGTAATTTCACGGTAGTGCTTATGGTCGATCCCGTTTCTCGGCTTCAGAGCTACTTTCTTGACTGTATTTTGAGTTAAACAGTTGGCGCGACTTCAGTTCTAGCCTATAAAGTCAAATGCTGTGTGGTTCCTCCATGGTAACATAGCTGCCCGAGGTCGCAAATTAGCAAGTACAAGAAATTTGAAAATTGTACGTAATTTCACATTAGTGCTTATGGTCGATTCCGCTTCTCGGCTTCAGAGCTACTTTCTTGACTGTATTTTGTTCTAAACAGTTGGCGCGACCTCAGTTCCAGCCTATAAAGTCAAATCTTGTGTGGTTTCTCCATGGTAACATAGCTGCCCGAGGCCGCAAATTTAGCAAGTACAAGAAATTTGAAAATTGTACGTAATTTCACGGTAGTGCTTATGGTCGATCCCGTTTCTCGGCGTCAAAACTACTTTCTTGACTGTATTTTGAGCTAAACAGTTGGCGCGACTTCAGCTCTAGCCTATAAAGTCAAATCTTGTGTGATTCCTCCATGGTAACATAGCTGCCCGAGGTCGCAACATTAGCAAGTACAAGAAATTTGAAAATTGTACGTAATTGCACGGTAGTGCTTCTGGTCGATCCCGTTTCTCGGACCAGAGCTACTTTCTTGACTGTATTTTGAGTTAAACAGTTGGCGCGACTTCAGTTCTAGCCTATAAAGTCAAATCTTGTGTGATTCCTCCATGGTAACATAGCTGCCCGAGATCGCAAAGTTAGCAAGTACAAGAAATTTGAAAATTGTACGTAATTGCACAGAAGTGCTTATGGCCGATCCCGTTTCTCAGCTTCAGAGCTACTTTCTTGACTGTATTTTGAGTTAAGTAGCTGGCGCGACTTCAGTTCTAGCCTATAAAGTCAAATGTTGTGTGGTTCCTCCATGGTAACATAGCTGCCCGAGGTCGCAAAGTTAGCAAGTACAAGAAATTTGAAAATTGTACGTAATTGCACAGAAGTGCTTATGGTCGATCCCGTTTCTTGGCTTCAGAGCTACTTTCTTGACTGTATTTTGAGTTAAACAGTTGGCGCGATTCAGTTCTAGCCTATAAAGTCAATGTTGTGTTTTTCCTCCATGGTAACGTAGCTGCCCAAGGTCGCAAAGTTAGCAAGTACAAGAAATTTGAAAATTGTACGTAATTGCACAGTAGTGCTTATGGCCGATCCCGTTTCTCAGCTTCAGAGCTACTTTCTTGACTGTATTTTGAGTTAAGTAGCTGGCGCGACTTCAGTTCTAGCCTATAAAGTCAAATGTTGTGTGGTTCCTCCATGGTAACGTAGCTGCCCGAGGTCGCAAAGTTAGCAAGTACAAGAAATTTGAAAATTGTACGTAATTTCACATTAGTGCTTATGGTCGATCCCGCTTCTCGGATTCAGAGCTACTTTCTTGACTGTATTTTGAGCTAAACAGTTGTCGCGACTTCAGTTCTAGCCTATAAAGTCAAATCCTGTGTGGTTCCTCCATGGTAACGTAGCTGCCCGAGGTCGCAAAGTTAGCAAGTAGAAGAAATTTGAAAATTGTACGTAATTTTACGGTAGTGCTTATGGTCGATCCCGTTTCTCGGCTTCAGGGCTACTTTCTTGTCTGTATTTTGAGCTAAACAGTTGGCGCGACTTAAGTTCTAGCCTATAAAGTCAAATGTTGTGTGGTTCCTCCATGGTAACATAGCTGCCCGAGGTCGCAAAGTTAGCAAGTACAAGAAATTTGAAAATTGTACGTAATTGCACAGTAGTGCTTATGGCCGATCCCGTTTCTCAGCTTCAGAGCTACTTTCTTGACTGTATTTTGAGTTAGGTAGCTGGCGCGACTTCAGTTCTAGCCTATAAAGTCAAATCCTGTGTGGTTCCTCCATGGTAACGTAGCTGCCCGAGGTCGCAAAGTTAGCAAGTACAAGAAATTTGAAAATTGTACGTAATTTCACGGTAGTGCTTAGGGTCGATCCCGTTTCTCGGCTTCAGGGCTACTTTCTTGTCTGTATTTTGAGCTAAACAGTTGGCGCGACTTAAGTTCCAGCCTATAAAGTCAAATGTTGTGTGGTTCCTCCATGGTAACATAGCTGCCCGAGGTCGCAAACTTAGCAAGTACAAGAAATTTGAAAATTGTACGTAATTGCACGGTAGTGCTTATGGTCGATCCCGTTTCTCGGCTTCAGGGCTACTTTCTTGACTGTATTTTGAGTTGAGCAGTTGGCGCGACTTCAGTTCTAGCCTATAAAGTCAAATCTTATGTGACTCCTCCATGGTAACATAGCTGCTCGAGGTCGCAAAGTTAGCAAGTACAAGACATTTGAAAATTGTACGTAATTTCACGGTAGTGCTTATGGTCAATCCCGTTTCTCGGCTTCAGGGCAACTTTCTTGACTGTGTTTTGAGTTGAGCAGTTGGCGCGACTTCAGTTCTAGCCTATAAAGTCAAATCTTGTGTGGTTCCTCCATGGTAACGTAGCTGCCCGAGGTCGCAAAGTTAGCAAGTACAAGAAATTTGAAAATTGTACGTAATTTCACGGTAGTGCTTATGGTCGATCCCGTTTCTCGGCTTCAGGGCTACTTTCTTGTCTGTATTTTGAGCTAAACAGTTGTCGCGACTTAAGTTCTAGCCTATAAAGTCAAATGTTGTGTGGTTCCTCCATGGTAACATAGCTGCCCGAGGTCGCAAAGTTAGCAAGTACAAGAAATTTGAAAATTGTACGTAATTGCACGGTAGTGCTTATGGTCGATCCCGTTTCTCGGCTTCAGGGCTACTTTCTTGACTGTGTTTTGAGTTGAGCAGTTGGCGCGACTTCAGTTCTAGCCTATAAAGTCAAATCTTGTGTGGTTCCTCCATGGTAACGTAGCTGCCCGAGGTCGCAAAATTAGCAAGTACAAGAAATTTGAAAATTGTACGTAATTTCACGGTAGTGCTTATGGTCGATCCCGTTTCTCGGCTTCAGGGCTACTTTCTTGTCTGTATTTTGAGCTAAACAGTTGTCGCGACTTAAGTTCTAGCCTATAAAGTCAAATGTTGTGTGGTTCCTCCATGGTAACATAGCTGCCCGAGGTCGCAAAGTTAGCAAGTACAAGAAATTTGAAAATTGTACGTAATTGCACGGTAGTGCTTATGGTCGATCCCGTTTCTCGGCTTCAGGGCTACTTTCTTGACTGTATTTTGAGTTGAGCAGTTGGCGCGACTTCAGTTCTAGCCTATGAAGTCAAATCTTGTGTGATTCCTCCATGGTAACATAGCTGCCCGAGGTCGCAAAGTTAGCAAGTACAAGAAATTTGACAATTGTACGTAATTTCACAGTAGTGCTTGTGGCCGATCCCGTTTCTCGGCTTCAGGGCTACTTTCTTGACTGTATTTTGAGTTAAGTAGCTGGCGCGACTTCAGTTCTAGCCTATAAAGTCAAATCTTGTGTGATTCCTCCATGGTAACATAGCTGCCCGAGGTCGCAACATTAGCAAGTACAAGAAATTTGAAAATTGTACGTAATTGCACGGTAGTGCTTCTGGTCGATCCCGTTTCTCGGACCAGAGCTACTTTCTTGACTGTATTTTGAGTTAAACAGTTGGCGCGACTTCAGTTCTAGCCTATAAAGTCAAATCTTGTGTGATTCCTCCATGGTAACATAGCTGCCCGAGGTCGCAACATTAGCAAGTACAAGAAATTTGAAAATTGTACGTAATTGCACGGTAGTGCTTCTGGTCGATCCCGTTTCTCGGACCAGAGCTACTTTCTTGACTGTATTTTGAGTTAAACAGTTGGCGCGACTTCAGTTCTAGCCTATAAAGTCAAATCTTGTGTGATTCCTCCATGGTAACATAGCTGCCCGAGATCGCAAAGTTAGCAAGTACAAGAAATTTGAAAATTGTACGTAATTGCACGGTAGTGCTTATGGTCGATCCCGTTTCTCGGCTTCAGGGCTACTTTCTTGACTGTGTTTTGAGTTGAGCAGTTGGCGCGACTTCAGTTCTAGCCTATAAAGTCAAATCTTGTGTGGTTCCTCCATGGTAACGTAGCTGCCCGAGGTCGCAAATTAGCAAGTACAAGAAATTTGAAAATTGTACGTAATTTCACATTAGTGCTTATGGTCGATTCCGCTTCTCGGCTTCAGAGCTACTTTCTTGACTGTATTTTGTTCTAAACAGTTGGCGCGACCTCAGTTCCAGCCTATAAAGTCAAATCTTGTGTGGTTTCTCCATGGTAACATAGCTGCCCGAGGCCGCAAATTTAGCAAGTACAAGAAATTTGAAAATTGTACGTAATTTCACGGTAGTGCTTATGGTCGATCCCGTTTCTCGGCGTCAAAACTACTTTCTTGACTGTATTTTGAGCTAAACAGTTGGCGCGACTTCAGCTCTAGCCTATAAAGTCAAATCTTGTGTGATTCCTCCATGGTAACATAGCTGCCCGAGGTCGCAACATTAGCAAGTACAAGAAATTTGAAAATTGTACGTAATTGCACGGTAGTGCTTCTGGTCGATCCCGTTTCTCGGACCAGAGCTACTTTCTTGACTGTATTTTGAGTTAAACAGTTGGCGCGACTTCAGTTCTAGCCTATAAAGTCAAATCTTGTGTGATTCCTCCATGGTAACATAGCTGCCCGAGATCGCAAAGTTAGCAAGTACAAGAAATTTGAAAATTGTACGTAATTGCACAGAAGTGCTTATGGCCGATCCCGTTTCTCAGCTTCAGAGCTACTTTCTTGACTGTATTTTGAGTTAAGTAGCTGGCGCGACTTCAGTTCTAGCCTATAAAGTCAAATGTTGTGTGGTTCCTCCATGGTAACATAGCTGCCCGAGGTCGCAAAGTTAGCAAGTACAAGAAATTTGAAAATTGTACGTAATTGCACAGAAGTGCTTATGGTCGATCCCGTTTCTTGGCTTCAGAGCTACTTTCTTGACTGTATTTTGAGTTAAACAGTTGGCGCGATTCAGTTCTAGCCTATAAAGTCAATGTTGTGTTTTTCCTCCATGGTAACGTAGCTGCCCAAGGTCGCAAAGTTAGCAAGTACAAGAAATTTGAAAATTGTACGTAATTGCACAGTAGTGCTTATGGCCGATCCCGTTTCTCAGCTTCAGAGCTACTTTCTTGACTGTATTTTGAGTTAAGTAGCTGGCGCGACTTCAGTTCTAGCCTATAAAGTCAAATGTTGTGTGGTTCCTCCATGGTAACGTAGCTGCCCGAGGTCGCAAAGTTAGCAAGTACAAGAAATTTGAAAATTGTACGTAATTTCACATTAGTGCTTATGGTCGATCCCGCTTCTCGGATTCAGAGCTACTTTCTTGACTGTATTTTGAGCTAAACAGTTGTCGCGACTTCAGTTCTAGCCTATAAAGTCAAATCCTGTGTGGTTCCTCCATGGTAACGTAGCTGCCCGAGGTCGCAAAGTTAGCAAGTAGAAGAAATTTGAAAATTGTACGTAATTTTACGGTAGTGCTTATGGTCGATCCCGTTTCTCGGCTTCAGGGCTACTTTCTTGTCTGTATTTTGAGCTAAACAGTTGGCGCGACTTAAGTTCTAGCCTATAAAGTCAAATGTTGTGTGGTTCCTCCATGGTAACATAGCTGCCCGAGGTCGCAAAGTTAGCAAGTACAAGAAATTTGAAAATTGTACGTAATTGCACAGTAGTGCTTATGGCCGATCCCGTTTCTCAGCTTCAGAGCTACTTTCTTGACTGTATTTTGAGTTAGGTAGCTGGCGCGACTTCAGTTCTAGCCTATAAAGTCAAATCCTGTGTGGTTCCTCCATGGTAACGTAGCTGCCCGAGGTCGCAAAGTTAGCAAGTACAAGAAATTTGAAAATTGTACGTAATTTCACGGTAGTGCTTAGGGTCGATCCCGTTTCTCGGCTTCAGGGCTACTTTCTTGTCTGTATTTTGAGCTAAACAGTTGGCGCGACTTAAGTTCCAGCCTATAAAGTCAAATGTTGTGTGGTTCCTCCATGGTAACATAGCTGCCCGAGGTCGCAAACTTAGCAAGTACAAGAAATTTGAAAATTGTACGTAATTGCACGGTAGTGCTTATGGTCGATCCCGTTTCTCGGCTTCAGGGCTACTTTCTTGACTGTATTTTGAGTTGAGCAGTTGGCGCGACTTCAGTTCTAGCCTATAAAGTCAAATCTTATGTGATTCCTCCATGGTAACATAGCTGCTCGAGGTCGCAAAGTTAGCAAGTACAAGACATTTGAAAATTGTACGTAATTTCACGGTAGTGCTTATGGTCAATCCCGTTTCTCGGCTTCAGGGCAACTTTCTTGACTGTGTTTTGAGTTGAGCAGTTGGCGCGACTTCAGTTCTAGCCTATAAAGTCAAATCTTGTGTGGTTCCTCCATGGTAACGTAGCTGCCCGAGGTCGCAAAGTTAGCAAGTACAAGAAATTTGAAAATTGTACGTAATTTCACGGTAGTGCTTATGGTCGATCCCGTTTCTCGGCTTCAGGGCTACTTTCTTGTCTGTATTTTGAGCTAAACAGTTGTCGCGACTTAAGTTCTAGCCTATAAAGTCAAATGTTGTGTGGTTCCTCCATGGTAACATAGCTGCCCGAGGTCGCAAAGTTAGCAAGTACAAGAAATTTGAAAATTGTACGTAATTGCACGGTAGTGCTTATGGTCGATCCCGTTTCTCGGCTTCAGGGCTACTTTCTTGACTGTGTTTTGAGTTGAGCAGTTGGCGCGACTTCAGTTCTAGCCTATAAAGTCAAATCTTGTGTGGTTCCTCCATGGTAACGTAGCTGCCCGAGGTCGCAAAATTAGCAAGTACAAGAAATTTGAAAATTGTACGTAATTTCACGGTAGTGCTTATGGTCGATCCCGTTTCTCGGCTTCAGGGCTACTTTCTTGTCTGTATTTTGAGCTAAACAGTTGTCGCGACTTAAGTTCTAGCCTATAAAGTCAAATGTTGTGTGGTTCCTCCATGGTAACATAGCTGCCCGAGGTCGCAAAGTTAGCAAGTACAAGAAATTTGAAAATTGTACGTAATTGCACGGTAGTGCTTATGGTCGATCCCGTTTCTCGGCTTCAGGGCTACTTTCTTGACTGTATTTTGAGTTGAGCAGTTGGCGCGACTTCAGTTCTAGCCTATGAAGTCAAATCTTGTGTGATTCCTCCATGGTAACATAGCTGCCCGAGGTCGCAAAGTTAGCAAGTACAAGAAATTTGACAATTGTACGTAATTTCACAGTAGTGCTTGTGGCCGATCCCGTTTCTCGGCTTCAGGGCTACTTTCTTGACTGTATTTTGAGTTAAGTAGCTGGCGCGACTTCAGTTCTAGCCTATAAAGTCAAATCTTGTGTGATTCCTCCATGGTAACATAGCTGCCCGAGGTCGCAACATTAGCAAGTACAAGAAATTTGAAAATTGTACGTAATTGCACGGTAGTGCTTCTGGTCGATCCCGTTTCTCGGACCAGAGCTACTTTCTTGACTGTATTTTGAGTTAAACAGTTGGCGCGACTTCAGTTCTAGCCTATAAAGTCAAATCTTGTGTGATTCCTCCATGGTAACATAGCTGCCCGAGATCGCAAAGTTAGCAAGTACAAGAAATTTGAAAATTGTACGTAATTGCACAGAAGTGCTTATGGCCGATCCCGTTTCTCAGCTTCAGAGCTACTTTCTTGACTGTATTTTGAGTTAAGTAGCTGGCGCGACTTCAGTTCTAGCCTATAAAGTCAAATGTTGTGTGGTTCCTCCATGGTAACATAGCTGCCCGAGGTCGCAAAGTTAGCAAGTACAAGAAATTTGAAAATTGTACGTAATTGCACAGAAGTGCTTATGGTCGATCCCGTTTCTTGGCTTCAGAGCTACTTTCTTGACTGTATTTTGAGTTAAACAGTTGGCGCGATTCAGTTCTAGCCTATAAAGTCAATGTTGTGTTTTTCCTCCATGGTAACGTAGCTGCCCAAGGTCGCAAAGTTAGCAAGTACAAGAAATTTGAAAATTGTACGTAATTGCACAGTAGTGCTTATGGCCGATCCCGTTTCTCAGCTTCAGAGCTACTTTCTTGACTGTATTTTGAGTTAAGTAGCTGGCGCGACTTCAGTTCTAGCCTATAAAGTCAAATGTTGTGTGGTTCCTCCATGGTAACGTAGCTGCCCGAGGTCGCAAAGTTAGCAAGTACAAGAAATTTGAAAATTGTACGTAATTTCACATTAGTGCTTATGGTCGATCCCGCTTCTCGGATTCAGAGCTACTTTCTTGACTGTATTTTGAGCTAAACAGTTGTCGCGACTTCAGTTCTAGCCTATAAAGTCAAATCCTGTGTGGTTCCTCCATGGTAACGTAGCTGCCCGAGGTCGCAAAGTTAGCAAGTAGAAGAAATTTGAAAATTGTACGTAATTTTACGGTAGTGCTTATGGTCGATCCCGTTTCTCGGCTTCAGGGCTACTTTCTTGTCTGTATTTTGAGCTAAGCAGTTGGCGCGACTTAAGTTCTAGCCTATAAAGTCAAATGTTGTGTGGTTCCTCCATGGTAACATAGCTGCCCGAGGTCGCAAAGTTAGCAAGTACAAGAAATTTGAAAATTGTACGTAATTGCACAGTAGTGCTTATGGCCGATCCCGTTTCTCAGCTTCAGAGCTACTTTCTTGACTGTATTTTGAGTTAGGTAGCTGGCGCGACTTCAGTTCTAGCCTATAAAGTCAAATCCTGTGTGGTTCCTCCATGGTAACGTAGCTGCCCGAGGTCGCAAAGTTAGCAAGTACAAGAAATTTGAAAATTGTACGTAATTTCACGGTAGTGCTTAGGGTCGATCCCGTTTCTCGGCTTCAGGGCTACTTTCTTGTCTGTATTTTGAGCTAAACAGTTGGCGCGACTTAAGTTCCAGCCTATAAAGTCAAATGTTGTGTGGTTCCTCCATGGTAACATAGCTGCCCGAGGTCGCAAACTTAGCAAGTACAAGAAATTTGAAAATTGTACGTAATTGCACGGTAGTGCTTATGGTCGATCCCGTTTCTCGGCTTCAGGGCTACTTTCTTGACTGTATTTTGAGTTGAGCAGTTGGCGCGACTTCAGTTCTAGCCTATAAAGTCAAATCTTATGTGATTCCTCCATGGTAACATAGCTGCTCGAGGTCGCAAAGTTAGCAAGTACAAGACATTTGAAAATTGTACGTAATTTCACGGTAGTGCTTATGGTCAATCCCGTTTCTCGGCTTCAGGGCAACTTTCTTGACTGTGTTTTGAGTTGAGCAGTTGGCGCGACTTCAGTTCTAGCCTATAAAGTCAAATCTTGTGTGGTTCCTCCATGGTAACGTAGCTGCCCGAGGTCGCAAAGTTAGCAAGTACAAGAAATTTGAAAATTGTACGTAATTTCACGGTAGTGCTTATGGTCGATCCCGTTTCTCGGCTTCAGGGCTACTTTCTTGTCTGTATTTTGAGCTAAACAGTTGTCGCGACTTAAGTTCTAGCCTATAAAGTCAAATGTTGTGTGGTTCCTCCATGGTAACATAGCTGCCCGAGGTCGCAAAGTTAGCAAGTACAAGAAATTTGAAAATTGTACGTAATTGCACGGTAGTGCTTATGGTCGATCCCGTTTCTCGGCTTCAGGGCTACTTTCTTGACTGTGTTTTGAGTTGAGCAGTTGGCGCGACTTCAGTTCTAGCCTATAAAGTCAAATCTTGTGTGGTTCCTCCATGGTAACGTAGCTGCCCGAGGTCGCAAAATTAGCAAGTACAAGAAATTTGAAAATTGTACGTAATTTCACGGTAGTGCTTATGGTCGATCCCGTTTCTCGGCTTCAGGGCTACTTTCTTGTCTGTATTTTGAGCTAAACAGTTGTCGCGACTTAAGTTCTAGCCTATAAAGTCAAATGTTGTGTGGTTCCTCCATGGTAACATAGCTGCCCGAGGTCGCAAAGTTAGCAAGTACAAGAAATTTGAAAATTGTACGTAATTGCACGGTAGTGCTTATGGTCGATCCCGTTTCTCGGCTTCAGGGCTACTTTCTTGACTGTATTTTGAGTTGAGCAGTTGGCGCGACTTCAGTTCTAGCCTATGAAGTCAAATCTTGTGTGATTCCTCCATGGTAACATAGCTGCCCGAGGTCGCAAAGTTAGCAAGTACAAGAAATTTGACAATTGTACGTAATTTCACAGTAGTGCTTGTGGCCGATCCCGTTTCTCGGCTTCAGGGCTACTTTCTTGACTGTATTTTGAGTTAAGTAGCTGGCGCGACTTCAGTTCTAGCCTATAAAGTCAAATCTTGTGTGATTCCTCCATGGTAACATAGCTGCCCGAGGTCGCAACATTAGCAAGTACAAGAAATTTGAAAATTGTACGTAATTGCACGGTAGTGCTTCTGGTCGATCCCGTTTCTCGGACCAGAGCTACTTTCTTGACTGTATTTTGAGTTAAACAGTTGGCGCGACTTCAGTTCTAGCCTATAAAGTCAAATCTTGTGTGATTCCTCCATGGTAACATAGCTGCCCGAGATCGCAAAGTTAGCAAGTACAAGAAATTTGAAAATTGTACGTAATTGCACAGAAGTGCTTATGGCCGATCCCGTTTCTCAGCTTCAGAGCTACTTTCTTGACTGTATTTTGAGTTAAGTAGCTGGCGCGACTTCAGTTCTAGCCTATAAAGTCAAATGTTGTGTGGTTCCTCCATGGTAACATAGCTGCCCGAGGTCGCAAAGTTAGCAAGTACAAGAAATTTGAAAATTGTACGTAATTGCACAGAAGTGCTTATGGTCGATCCCGTTTCTTGGCTTCAGAGCTACTTTCTTGACTGTATTTTGAGTTAAACAGTTGGCGCGATTCAGTTCTAGCCTATAAAGTCAATGTTGTGTTTTTCCTCCATGGTAACGTAGCTGCCCAAGGTCGCAAAGTTAGCAAGTACAAGAAATTTGAAAATTGTACGTAATTGCACAGTAGTGCTTATGGCCGATCCCGTTTCTCAGCTTCAGAGCTACTTTCTTGACTGTATTTTGAGTTAAGTAGCTGGCGCGACTTCAGTTCTAGCCTATAAAGTCAAATGTTGTGTGGTTCCTCCATGGTAACGTAGCTGCCCGAGGTCGCAAAGTTAGCAAGTACAAGAAATTTGAAAATTGTACGTAATTTCACATTAGTGCTTATGGTCGATCCCGCTTCTCGGATTCAGAGCTACTTTCTTGACTGTATTTTGAGCTAAACAGTTGTCGCGACTTCAGTTCTAGCCTATAAAGTCAAATCCTGTGTGGTTCCTCCATGGTAACGTAGCTGCCCGAGGTCGCAAAGTTAGCAAGTAGAAGAAATTTGAAAATTGTACGTAATTTTACGGTAGTGCTTATGGTCGATCCCGTTTCTCGGCTTCAGGGCTACTTTCTTGTCTGTATTTTGAGCTAAGCAGTTGGCGCGACTTAAGTTCTAGCCTATAAAGTCAAATGTTGTGTGGTTCCTCCATGGTAACATAGCTGCCCGAGGTCGCAAAGTTAGCAAGTACAAGAAATTTGAAAATTGTACGTAATTGCACAGTAGTGCTTATGGCCGATCCCGTTTCTCAGCTTCAGAGCTACTTTCTTGACTGTATTTTGAGTTAGGTAGCTGGCGCGACTTCAGTTCTAGCCTATAAAGTCAAATCCTGTGTGGTTCCTCCATGGTAACGTAGCTGCCCGAGGTCGCAAAGTTAGCAAGTACAAGAAATTTGAAAATTGTACGTAATTTCACGGTAGTGCTTAGGGTCGATCCCGTTTCTCGGCTTCAGGGCTACTTTCTTGTCTGTATTTTGAGCTAAACAGTTGGCGCGACTTAAGTTCCAGCCTATAAAGTCAAATGTTGTGTGGTTCCTCCATGGTAACATAGCTGCCCGAGGTCGCAAACTTAGCAAGTACAAGAAATTTGAAAATTGTACGTAATTGCACGGTAGTGCTTATGGTCGATCCCGTTTCTCGGCTTCAGGGCTACTTTCTTGACTGTATTTTGAGTTGAGCAGTTGGCGCGACTTCAGTTCTAGCCTATAAAGTCAAATCTTATGTGATTCCTCCATGGTAACATAGCTGCTCGAGGTCGCAAAGTTAGCAAGTACAAGACATTTGAAAATTGTACGTAATTTCACGGTAGTGCTTATGGTCAATCCCGTTTCTCGGCTTCAGGGCAACTTTCTTGACTGTGTTTTGAGTTGAGCAGTTGGCGCGACTTCAGTTCTAGCCTATAAAGTCAAATCTTGTGTGGTTCCTCCATGGTAACGTAGCTGCCCGAGGTCGCAAAGTTAGCAAGTACAAGAAATTTGAAAATTGTACGTAATTTCACGGTAGTGCTTATGGTCGATCCCGTTTCTCGGCTTCAGGGCTACTTTCTTGTCTGTATTTTGAGCTAAACAGTTGTCGCGACTTAAGTTCTAGCCTATAAAGTCAAATGTTGTGTGGTTCCTCCATGGTAACATAGCTGCCCGAGGTCGCAAAGTTAGCAAGTACAAGAAATTTGAAAATTGTACGTAATTGCACGGTAGTGCTTATGGTCGATCCCGTTTCTCGGCTTCAGGGCTACTTTCTTGACTGTATTTTGAGTTGAGCAGTTGGCGCGACTTCAGTTCTAGCCTATGAAGTCAAATCTTGTGTGATTCCTCCATGGTAACATAGCTGCCCGAGGTCGCAAAGTTAGCAAGTACAAGAAATTTGACAATTGTACGTAATTTCACAGTAGTGCTTGTGGCCGATCCCGTTTCTCGGCTTCAGGGCTACTTTCTTGTCTGTATTTTGAGCTAAACAGTTGGCGCGACTTAAGTTCTAGCCTATAAAGTCAAATGTTGTGCGGTTCCTCCATGGTAACGTAGCTGCCCGAGGTCGAAAAGTTAGCAAGTACAAGAAATTTGAAAATTGTACGTAATGTCACGGTAGTGCTTCTGGTCGATCCCGTTTCTCGGCTTCAGGGCTACTTTCTTGACTGTATTTTGAGCTAACCAGGTGGCGCGACTTCAGTTCTAGCCTATAAAGTCAAATCTTGTGTGATTCCTCCATGGTAACATAGCTGCCCGAGGTCGCAAAGTTAGCAAGTACAAGAAATTTGAAAATTGTACGTAATTTCACGGTAGTGCTTATGGTCGATCCCGTTTCTCGGCTTCAGGGCTACTTTCTTGTCTGTATTTTGAGCTAAACAGTTGGCGCGACTTAAGTTCTAGCCTATAAAGTCAAATGTTGTGTGGTTCCTCCATGGTAACATAGCTGCCCGAGGTCGCAAAGTTAGCAAGTACAAGAAATTTGAAAATTGTACGTAATTGCACGGTAGTGCTTATGGTCGATCCCGTTTCTCGGCTTCAGGGCTACTTTCTTGACTGTATTTTGAGTTGAGCAGTTGGCGCGACTTCAGTTCTAGCCTATAAAGTCAAATCTTATGTGATTCCTCCATGGTAACATAGCTGCTCGAGGTCGCAAAGTTAGCAAGTACAAGACATTTGAAAATTGTACGTAATTTCACGGTAGTGCTTATGGTCAATCCCGTTTCTCGGCTTCAGAGCAACTTTCTTGACTGTGTTTTGAGTTGAGCAGTTGGCGCGACTTCAGTTCTAGCCTATAAAGTCAAATCTTGTGTGGTTCCTCCATGGTAACGTAGCTGCCCGAGGTCGCAAAGTTAGCAAGTACAAGAAATTTGAAAATTGTACGTAATTTCACGGTAGTGCTTATGGTCGATCCCGTTTCTCGGCTTCAGGGCTACTTTCTTGTCTGTATTTTGAGCTAAACAGTTGTCGCGACTTAAGTTCTAGCCTATAAAGTCAAATGTTGTGTGGTTCCTCCATGGTAACATAGCTGCCCGAGGTCGCAAAGTTAGCAAGTACAAGAAATTTGAAAATTGTACGTAATTGCACGGTAGTGCTTATGGTCGATCCCGTTTCTCGGCTTCAGGGCTACTTTCTTGACTGTATTTTGAGTTGAGCAGTTGGCGCGACTTCAGTTCTAGCCTATGAAGTCAAATCTTGTGTGATTCCTCCATGGTAACATAGCTGCCCGAGGTCGCAAAGTTAGCAAGTACAAGAAATTTGAAAATTGTACGTAATTTCACGGTAGTGCTTATGGTCGATCCCGTTTCTCGGCTTCAGGGCTACTTTCTTGTCTGTATTTTGAGCTAAACAGTTGGCGCGACTTAAGTTCTAGCCTATAAAGTCAAATGTTGTGTGGTTCCTCCATGGTAACATAGCTGCCCGAGGTCGCAAAGTTAGCAAGTACAAGAAATTTGAAAATTGTACGTAATTGCACGGTAGTGCTTATGGCCGATCCCGTTTCTCAGCTTCAGAGCTACTTTCTTGACTGTATTTTGAGTTAAGTAGCTGGCGCGACTTCAGTTCTAGCCTATAAAGTCAAATGTTGTGTGGTTCCTCCCTGGTAACGTAGCTGCCCGAGGTCGCAAATTTAGCAAGTTCAAGAAATTTGAAAATTGTACGTAATTTCACATTAGTGCTTATGGTCGATCCCGCTTCTCGGCTTCAGAGCTACTTTCTTGACTGTATTTTGAGTTAAACAGTTCGCGCGACTTCAGTTCTAGCCTATAAAGTCAAATGTTGTGTTTTTCCTCCATGGTAAAGTAGCTGCCCGAGGTCGCAAAATTAGCAAGTACAAGAAATTTGAAAATTGTACGTAATTGCACAGTAGTGCTTATGGCCGATCCCGTTTCTCAGCTTCAGAGCTACTTTCTTGACTGTATTTTGAGTTAAGTAGCTGGCGCGACTTCAGTTCTAGCCTATAAAGTCAAATGTTGTGTGGTTCCTCCATGGTAACATAGCTGCCCGAGGTCGCAAAGTTAGCAAGTACAAGACATTTGAAAATTGTACGTAATTTCACGGTAGTGCTTATGGTCGATCCCGTTTCTCGGCTTCAGAGCTACTTTCTTGACTGTATTTTGAGTTAAACAGTTGGCGCGACTTCAGTTCTAGCCTATAAAGTCAAATGCTGTGTGATTCCTCCCTGGTAAGATAGCTGCCCGAGGTCGCAAAGTTAGCAAGTACAAGAAATTTGAAAATTGTACGTAATTTCACATTAGTGCTCATGGTCGATCCCGCTTCTCGGCTTCAGAGCTACTTTCTGGACTGTATTTTGTTCTAAACAGTTGGCGCGACTTCAGTTCCAGCCTATAAAGTCAAATCTTGTGTGGTTTCTCCATGGTAACATAGCTGCCCGAGGCCGCAAATTTAGCAAGTACAAGAAATTTGAAAATTGTACGTAATTTCACGGTAGTGCTTATGGTCGATCCCGTTTCTCGGCTTCAGAGCTACTTTCTTGACTGTATTTTGAGCTAAACAGTTGGCGCGACTTCAGCTCTAGCCTATAAAGTCAAATCTTGTGTGATTCCTCCATGGTAACATAGCTGCCCGAGGTCGCAACATTAGCAAGTACAAGAAATTTGAAAATTGTACGTAATTGCACGGTAGTGCTTCTGGTCGATCCCGTTTCTCGGACCAGAGCTACTTTCTTGACTGTATTTTGAGTTAAACAGTTGGCGCGACTTCAGTTCTAGCCTATAAAGTCAAATCTTGCGTGATTCCTCCATGGTAACATAGCTGCCCGAGATCGCAAAGTTAGCAAGTACAAGAAATTTGAAAATTGTACGTAATTGCACAGTAGTGCTTATGGTCGATCCCGTTTCTTGGCTTCAGAGCTACTTTCTTGACTGTATTTTGAGTTAAACAGTTGCCGCGATTCAGTTCTAGCCTATAAAGTCAATGTTGTGTTTTTCCTCCATGGTAACGTAGCTGCCCGAGGTCGCAAAGTTAGCAAGTACAAGAAATTTGAAAATTGTACGTAATTGCACAGTAGTGCTTATGGCCGATCCCGTTTCTCAGCTTCAGAGCTACTTTCTTGACTGTATTTTGAGTTAAGTAGCTGGCGCGACTTCAGTTCTAGCCTATAAAGCCAAATGTTGTGTGGTTCCTCCATGGTAACGTAGCTGCCCGAGGTCGCAAAGTTAGCAAGTACAAGAAATTTGAAAATTGTACGTAATTTCACATTAGTGCATATGGTCGATCCCGCTTCTCGGATTCAGAGCTACTTTCTTGACTGTATTTTGAGCTTAAACAGTTGTCGCGACTTCAGTTCTAGCCTATAAAGTCAAATCCTGTGTGGTTCCTCTATGGTAACGTAGCTGCCCGAGGTCGCAAAGTTAGCAAGTACAAGAAATTTGAAAATTGTACGTAATTTCACGGTAGTGCTTATGGTCGATCCCGTTTCTCGGCTTCAGGGCTACTTTCGTGTCTGTATTTTGAGCTAAACCGTTGGCGCGACTTAATTTCTAGCCTATAAAGTCAAATGTTGTGTGGTTCCTCCATGGTAACATAGCTGCCCGAGGTCGCAAAGTTAGCAAGTACAAGAAATTTGAAAATTGTACGTAATTGCACGGTAGTGCTTATGGTCGATCCCGTTTCTCGGCTTCAGGGCTACTTTCTTGACTGTATTTTGAGTTGAGCAGTTGGCGCGACTTCAGTTCTAGCCTATAAAGTCAAATCTTGTGTGATTCCTCCATGGTAACATAGCTGCTCGAGGTCGCAAAGTTAGCAAGTACAAGACATTTGAAAATTGTACGTAATTTCACGGTAGTGCTTATGGTCAATCCCGTTTCTCGGCTTCAGGGCCACTTTCTTGACTGTATTTTGAGTTAAGTAGCTGGCGCGACTTCAGTTCTAGCCTAAAAAGTCAAATGTTGTGTGGTTCCTCCGTGGTAACGTAGCTGCTCGAGGTCGCAAAATTAGCAAGTACAAGAAATTTGAAAATTGTACGTAATTTCACATTAGTGCTTATGGTCGATCCCACTTCTCGGCTTCAGAGCTACTTTCTTGACTGTATTTTGAGCTAAACAGTTGGCGCGACTTCAGTTCTAGCATATAAAGCCAAATCTTGTGTGTTCCTCCATGGTAACATAGCTGCCCGAGGTCGCAAAGTTAGCAAGTATAAGACATTTGAAAATTGTACGTAATTTCACGGTAGTGCTTCTGGTCGATCCCGTTTCTCGGCTTCAGGGCTACTTTCTTGACTGTATTTTGAGCTAACCAGCTGGAGCGACTTTAGTTCTAGCCTACAAAGTCAAATCTTGTGTTTTTCCTCCATGGTAACGTAGCTGCCCGAGGTCGCAAAGTTAGCAAGTACAAGACATTTGAAAATTGTACGTAATTTCACGGTAGTGCTTATGGTCGATCCCGTTTCTTGGCTTCAGAGCTACTTTCTTGACTGTATTTTGAGTTAAACAGTTGGCGCGACTTCAGTTCTAGCCTATAAAGTCAAATGTTGTGTTTTTCCTCCATGGTAACGTAGCTGCCCGAGGTCGCAAAGTTAGCAAGTACAAGAAATTTGAAAATTGTACGTAATTGCACAGTAGTGCTTATGGCTGATCCCGTTTCTCAGCTTCAGAGCTACTTTCTTGACTGTATTTTGAGTTAAACAGTTGGCGCGACTTCAGTTCTCGCCTATAAAGTCAAATGTTGTGTTTTTCCTCCATGGTAACGTAGCTGCCCGAGGTCGTAAAGTTAGCAAGTACAAGAAATTTGAAAATTGTACGTAATTGCACAGTAGTGCTCATGGCCGATCCCGTTTCTCAGCTTCAGAGCTACTTTCTTGACTGTATTTTGAGTTAAGTAGCTGGCGCGACTTCAGTTCTAGCCTATAAAGTCAAATGTTGTGTGGTTCCTCCATGGTAACATAGCTGCCCGAGGTCGCAAAGTTAGCAAGTACAAGAAATTTGAAAATTGTACGTAATTGCACGGTAGTGCTTCTGGTCGATCCCGTTTCTCGGCTTCGGGGCTACTTTCTTGACTGTATTTTGAGCTAAACAGTTGGCGCGACTTCAGTTCTAGCCTATAAAGCCAAATCTTGTGTGTTCCTCCATGGTAACATAGCTGCCCGAGGTCGCAAAGTTAGCAAGTACAAGAAATTTGAAAATTGTACGTAATTGCACGGTAGTGCTTCTGGTCGATCCCGTTTCTCGGCTTCGGGGCTACTTTCTTGACTGTATTTTGAGCTAAACAGCTGGCGCGACTTCAGTTCTAGCCTATAAAGTCAAATGTTGTGTGGTTCCTCCATGGTAACATAGCTGCCCGAGGTCGCAAAGTTAGCAAGTACAAGACATTTGAAAATTGTACGTAATTTCACGGTAGTGCTTCTGGTCGATCCCGTTTCTCGGCTTCAGGGCTACTTTCTTGACTGTATTTTGAGCTAACCAGCTGGCGCGACTTTAGTTCTAGCCTGCAAAGTCAAATCTTGTGTTTTTCCTCCATGGTAACGTAGCTGCCCGAGGTCGCAAAGTTAGCAAATACAAGACATTTGAAAATTGTACGTAATTTCACGGTAGTGCTTATGGTCGATCCCGTTTCTTGGCTTCAGAGCTACTTTCTTGACTGTATTTTGAGTTAAACAGTTGGCGCGACTTCAGTTCTAGCCTAAAAAGTCAAATGTTGTGTTTTTCCTCCATGGTAACGTAGCTGCCCGAGGTCGCAAAGTTAGCAAGTACAAGAAATTTGAAAATTGTACGTAATTGCACAGTAGTGCTTATGGCTGATCCCGTTTCTCAGCTTCAGAGCTACTTTCTTGACTGTATTTTGAGTTAAACAGTTGGCGCGACTTCAGTTCTCGCCTATAAAGTCAAATGTTGTGTTTTTCCTCCATGGTAACGTAGCTGCCCGAGGTCGCAAAGTTAGCAAGTACAAGAAATTTGAAAATTGTACGTAATTGCACAGTAGTGCTTATGGCCGATGCCGTTTCTCAGCTTCAGAGCTACTTTCTTGACTGTATTTTGAGTTAAGTAGCTGGCGCGACTTCAGTTCTAGCCTATAAAGTCAAATGTTGTGTGGTTCCTCCATGGTAACATAGCTGCCCGAGGTCGCAAAGTTAGCAAGTACAAGAAATTTGAAAATTGTACGTAATTGCACGGTAGTGCTTCTGGTCGATCCCGTTTCTCGGCTTCGGGGCTACTTTCTTGACTGTATTTTGAGCTAAACAGTTGGCGCGACTTCAGTTCTAGCCTATAAAGCCAAATCTTGTGTGTTCCTCCATGGTAACATAGCTGCCCGAGGTCGCAAAGTTAGCAAGTACAAGAAATTTGAAAATTGTACGTAATTTCACATTAGTGCATATGGTCGATCCCGCTTCTCGGATTCAGAGCTACTTTCTTGACTGTATTTTGAGCTTAAACAGTTGTCGCGACTTCAGTTCTAGCCTATAAAGTCATATCTTGTGTGATTCCTCCATGGTAACATAGCTGCCCGAGGTCGCAAAGTTAGCAAGTACAAGAAATTTGAAAATTGTACGTAATTTCACATTAGTGCTTATGGCCGATCCCGTTTCTCAGCTTCAGAGCTACTTTCTTGACTGTATTTTGAGTTAAGTAGCTGGCGCGACTTCAGTTCTAGCCTATAAAGTCAAATGTTGTGTGGTTCCTCCCTGGTAACGTAGCTGCCCGAGGTCGCAAATTTAGCAAGTTCAAGAAATTTGAAAATTGTACGTAATTGCACAGTAGTGCTTATGGCCGATCCCGTTTCTCAGCTTCAGAGCTACTTTCTTGACTGTATTTTGAGTTAGGTAGCTGGCGCGACTTCAGTTCTAGCCTACAAAGTCAAATGTTGTGTGGTTCCTCCATGGTAACGTAGCTGCCCGAGGTCGCAAAGTTAGCAAGTACAAGAAATTTGAAAATTGTACGTAATTTCACATTAGTGCTTATGGTCGATCCCACTTCTCGGCTTCAGAGCTACTTTCTTGACTGTATTTTGAGCTAAACAGTTGGCGCGACTTCAGTTCTAGCCTATAAAGTCAAATGTTGTGTTTTTCCTCCATGGTAACGTAGCTGCCCGAGGTCGTAAAGTTAGCAAGTACAAGAAATTTGAAAATTGTACGTAATTGCACAGTAGTGCTCATGGCCGATCCCGTTTCTCAGCTTCAGAGCTACTTTCTTGACTGTATTTTGAGTTAAGTAGCTGGCGCGACTTCAGTTCTAGCCTATAAAGTCAAATGTTGTGTGGTTCCTCCATGGTAACATAGCTGCCCGAGGTCGCAAAGTTAGCAAGTACAAGAAATTTGAAAATTGTACGTAATTGCACGGTAGTGCTTCTGGTCGATCCCGTTTCTCGGCTTCGGGGCTACTTTCTTGACTGTATTTTGAGCTAAACAGTTGGCGCGACTTCAGTTCTAGCCTATAAAGTCAAATCTTGTGTGTTCCTCCATGGTAACACAGCTGCCCGAGGTCGCAAAGTTAGCAAGTACAAGACATTTGAAAATTGTACGTAATTTCACGGTAGTGCTTCTGGTCGATCCCGTTTCTCGGCTTCAGGGCTACTTTCTTGACTGTATTTTGAGCTAACCAGCTGGCGCGACTTTAGTTCTAGCCTACAAAGTCAAATCTTGTGTTTTTCCTCCATGGTAACGTAGCTGCCCGAGGTCGCAAAGTTAGCAAGTACAAGACATTTGAAAATTGTACGTAATTTCACGGTAGTGCTTATGGTCAATCCCGTTTCTCGGCTTCAGGGCAACTTTCTTGACTGTGTTTTGAGTTGAGCAGTTGGCGCGACTTCAGTTCTAGCCTATAAAGTCAAATCTTGTGTGGTTCCTCCATGGTAACGTAGCTGCCCGAGGTCGCAAAGTTAGCAAGTACAAGAAATTTGAAAATTGTACGTAATTTCACGGTAGTGCTTATGGTCGATCCCGTTTCTCGGCTTCAGGGCTACTTTCTTGTCTGTATTTTGAGCTAAACAGTTGTCGCGATTTAAGTTCTAGCCTATAAAGTCAAATGTTGTGTGGTTCCTCCATGGTAACATAGCTGCCCGAGGTCGCAAAGTTAGCAAGTACAAGAAATTTGAAAATTGTACGTAATTGCACGGTAGTGCTTATGGTCGATCCCGTTTCTCGGCTTCAGGGCTACTTTCTTGACTGTATTTTGAGTTGAGCAGTTGGCGCGACTTCAGTTCTAGCCTATGAAGTCAAATCTTGTGTGATTCCTCCATGGTAACATAGCTGCCCGAGGTCGCAAATTTAGCAAGTACAAGAAATTTGACAATTGTACGTAATTTCACAGTAGTGCTTGTGGCCGATCCCGTTTCTCGGCTTCAGGGCTACTTTCTTGTCTGTATTTTGAGCTAAACAGTTGGCGCGACTTAAGTTCTAGCCTATAAAGTCAAATGTTGTGCGGTTCCTCCATGGTAACGTAGCTGCCCGAGGTCGAAAAGTTAGCAAGTACAAGAAATTTGAAAATTGTACGTAATGTCACGGTAGTGCTTCTGGTCGATCCCGTTTCTCGGCTTCAGGGCTACTTTCTTGACTGTATTTTGAGCTAACCAGGTGGCGCGACTTCAGTTCTAGCCTATAAAGTCAAATCTTGTGTGATTCCTTCATGGTAACATAGCTGCCCGAGGTCGCAAAGTTAGCAAGTACAAGAAATTTGAAAATTGTACGTAATTTCACGGTAGTGCTTATGGTCGATCCCGTTTCTCGGCTTCAGGGCTACTTTCTTGTCTGTATTTTGAGCTAAACAGTTGGCGCGACTTAAGTTCTAGCCTATAAAGTCAAATGTTGTGTGGTTCCTCCATGGTAACATAGCTGCCCGAGGTCGCAAAGTTAGCAAGTACAAGAAATTTGAAAATTGTACGTAATTGCACGGTAGTGCTTATGGCCGATCCCGTTTCTCAGCTTCAGAGCTACTTTCTTGACTGTATTTTGAGTTAAGTAGCTGGCGCGACTTCAGTTCTAGCCTATAAAGTCAAATGTTGTGTGGTTCCTCCCTGGTAACGTAGCTGCCCGAGGTCGCAAATTTAGCAAGTTCAAGAAATTTGAAAATTGTACGTAATTTCACATTAGTGCTTATGGTCGATCCCGCTTCTCGGCTTCAGAGCTACTTTCTTGACTGTATTTTGAGTTAAACAGTTCGCGCGACTTCAGTTCTAGCCTATAAAGTCAAATGTTGTGTTTTTCCTCCATGGTAAAGTAGCTGCCCGAGGTCGCAAAATTAGCAAGTACAAGAAATTTGAAAATTGTACGTAATTGCACAGTAGTGCTTATGGCCGATCCCGTTTCTCAGCTTCAGAGCTACTTTCTTGACTGTATTTTGAGTTAAGTAGCTGGCGCGACTTCAGTTCTAGCCTATAAAGTCAAATGTTGTGTGGTTCCTCCATGGTAACATAGCTGCCCGAGGTCGCAAAGTTAGCAAGTACAAGACATTTGAAAATTGTACGTAATTTCACGGTAGTGCTTATGGTCGATCCCGTTTCTCGGCTTCAGAGCTACTTTCTTGACTGTATTTTGAGTTAAACAGTTGGCGCGACTTCAGTTCTAGCCTATAAAGTCAAATGCTGTGTGATTCCTCCCTGGTAAGATAGCTGCCCGAGGTCGCAAAGTTAGCAAGTACAAGAAATTTGAAAATTGTACGTAATTTCACATTAGTGCTCATGGTCGATCCCGCTTCTCGGCTTCAGAGCTACTTTCTGGACTGTATTTTGTTCTAAACAGTTGGCGCGACTTCAGTTCCAGCCTATAAAGTCAAATCTTGTGTGGTTTCTCCATGGTAACATAGCTGCCCGAGGCCGCAAATTTAGCAAGTACAAGAAATTTGAAAATTGTACGTAATTTCACGGTAGTGCTTATGGTCGATCCCGTTTCTCGGCTTCAGAGCTACTTTCTTGACTGTATTTTGAGCTAAACAGTTGGCGCGACTTCAGCTCTAGCCTATAAAGTCAAATCTTGTGTGATTCCTCCATGGTAACATAGCTGCCCGAGGTCGCAACATTAGCAAGTACAAGAAATTTGAAAATTGTACGTAATTGCACGGTAGTGCTTCTGGTCGATCCCGTTTCTCGGACCAGAGCTACTTTCTTGACTGTATTTTGAGTTAAACAGTTGGCGCGACTTCAGTTCTAGCCTATAAAGTCAAATCTTGCGTGATTCCTCCATGGTAACATAGCTGCCCGAGATCGCAAAGTTAGCAAGTACAAGAAATTTGAAAATTGTACGTAATTGCACAGTAGTGCTTATGGTCGATCCCGTTTCTTGGCTTCAGAGCTACTTTCTTGACTGTATTTTGAGTTAAACAGTTGCCGCGATTCAGTTCTAGCCTATAAAGTCAATGTTGTGTTTTTCCTCCATGGTAACGTAGCTGCCCGAGGTCGCAAAGTTAGCAAGTACAAGAAATTTGAAAATTGTACGTAATTGCACAGTAGTGCTTATGGCCGATCCCGTTTCTCAGCTTCAGAGCTACTTTCTTGACTGTATTTTGAGTTAAGTAGCTGGCGCGACTTCAGTTCTAGCCTATAAAGCCAAATGTTGTGTGGTTCCTCCATGGTAACGTAGCTGCCCGAGGTCGCAAAGTTAGCAAGTACAAGAAATTTGAAAATTGTACGTAATTTCACATTAGTGCATATGGTCGATCCCGCTTCTCGGATTCAGAGCTACTTTCTTGACTGTATTTTGAGCTTAAACAGTTGTCGCGACTTCAGTTCTAGCCTATAAAGTCAAATCCTGTGTGGTTCCTCTATGGTAACGTAGCTGCCCGAGGTCGCAAAGTTAGCAAGTACAAGAAATTTGAAAATTGTACGTAATTTCACGGTAGTGCTTATGGTCGATCCCGTTTCTCGGCTTCAGGGCTACTTTCGTGTCTGTATTTTGAGCTAAACCGTTGGCGCGACTTAATTTCTAGCCTATAAAGTCAAATGTTGTGTGGTTCCTCCATGGTAACATAGCTGCCCGAGGTCGCAAAGTTAGCAAGTACAAGAAATTTGAAAATTGTACGTAATTGCACGGTAGTGCTTATGGTCGATCCCGTTTCTCGGCTTCAGGGCTACTTTCTTGACTGTATTTTGAGTTGAGCAGTTGGCGCGACTTCAGTTCTAGCCTATAAAGTCAAATCTTGTGTGATTCCTCCATGGTAACATAGCTGCTCGAGGTCGCAAAGTTAGCAAGTACAAGACATTTGAAAATTGTACGTAATTTCACGGTAGTGCTTATGGTCAATCCCGTTTCTCGGCTTCAGGGCCACTTTCTTGACTGTATTTTGAGTTAAGTAGCTGGCGCGACTTCAGTTCTAGCCTAAAAAGTCAAATGTTGTGTGGTTCCTCCGTGGTAACGTAGCTGCTCGAGGTCGCAAAATTAGCAAGTACAAGAAATTTGAAAATTGTACGTAATTGCACGGTAGTGCTTATGGTCGATCCCGTTTCTCGGCTTCAGGGCTACTTTCTTGACTGTATTTTGAGTTGAGCAGTTGGCGCGACTTCAGTTCTAGCCTATAAAGTCAAATCTTGTGTGGTTCCTCCATGGTAACGTAGCTGCCCGAGGTCGCAAAGTTAGCAAGTACAAGAAATTTGAAAATTGTACGTAATTTCACGGTAGTGCTTATGGTCGATCCCGTTTCTCGGCTTCAGGGCTACTTTCTTGTCTGTATTTTGAGCTAAACAGTTGGCGCGACTTAAGTTCTAGCCTATAAAGTCAAATGTTGTGTGGTTCCTCCATGGTAACATAGCTGCCCGAGGTCGCAAAGTTAGCAAGTACAAGAAATTTGAAAATTGTACGTAATTGCACGGTAGTGCTTATGGTCGATCCCGTTTCTCGGCTTCAGGGCTACTTTCTTGACTGTATTTTGAGTTGAGCAGTTGGCGCGACTTCAGTTCTAGCCTATAAAGTCAAATCTTATGTGATTCCTCCATGGTAACATAGCTGCTCGAGGTCGCAAAGTTAGCAAGTACAAGAAATTTGAAAATTGTACGTAATTTCACGGTAGTGCTTATGGTCGATCCCGTTTCTCGGCTTCAGGGCTACTTTCTTGTCTGTATTTTGAGCTAAACAGTTGTCGCGACTTAAGTTCTAGCCTATAAAGTCAAATGTTGTGTGGTTCCTCCATGGTAACATAGCTGCCCGAGGTCGCAAAGTTAGCAAGTACAAGAAATTTGAAAATTGTACGTAATTGCACGGTAGTGCTTATGGTCGATCCCGTTTCTCGGCTTCAGGGCTACTTTCTTGACTGTATTTTGAGTTGAGCAGTTGGCGCGACTTCAGTTCTAGCCTATAAAGTCAAATCTTGTGTGGTTCCTCCATGGTAACGTAGCTGCCCGAGGTCGCAAAGTTAGCAAGTACAAGAAATTTGAAAATTGTACGTAATTTCACGGTAGTGCTTATGGTCGATCCCGTTTCTCGGCTTCAGGGCTACTTTCTTGTCTGTATTTTGAGCTAAACAGTTGTCGCGACTTAAGTTCTAGCCTATAAAGTCAAATGTTGTGTGGTTCCTCCATGGTAACATAGCTGCCCGAGGTCGCAAAGTTAGCAAGTACAAGAAATTTGAAAATTGTACGTAATTGCACGGTAGTGCTTCTGGTCGATCCCGTTTCTCGGCTTCGGGGCTACTTTCTTGACTGTATTTTGAGCTAAACAGTTGGCGCGACTTCAGTTCTAGCCTATAAAGTCAAATCTTGTGTGTTCCTCCATGGTAACACAGCTGCCCGAGGTCGCAAAGTTAGCAAGTACAAGACATTTGAAAATTGTACGTAATTTCACGGTAGTGCTTCTGGTCGATCCCGTTTCTCGGCTTCAGGGCTACTTTCTTGACTGTATTTTGAGCTAACCAGCTGGCGCGACTTTAGTTCTAGCCTACAAAGTCAAATCTTGTGTTTTTCCTCCATGGTAACGTAGCTGCCCGAGGTCGCAAAGTTAGCAAGTACAAGACATTTGAAAATTGTACGTAATTTCACGGTAGTGCTTATGGTCAATCCCGTTTCTCGGCTTCAGGGCAACTTTCTTGACTGTGTTTTGAGTTGAGCAGTTGGCGCGACTTCAGTTCTAGCCTATAAAGTCAAATCTTGTGTGGTTCCTCCATGGTAACGTAGCTGCCCGAGGTCGCAAAGTTAGCAAGTACAAGAAATTTGAAAATTGTACGTAATTTCACGGTAGTGCTTATGGTCGATCCCGTTTCTCGGCTTCAGGGCTACTTTCTTGTCTGTATTTTGAGCTAAACAGTTGTCGCGACTTAAGTTCTAGCCTATAAAGTCAAATGTTGTGTGGTTCCTCCATGGTAACATAGCTGCCCGAGGTCGCAAAGTTAGCAAGTACAAGAAATTTGAAAATTGTACGTAATTGCACGGTAGTGCTTATGGTCGATCCCGTTTCTCGGCTTCAGGGCTACTTTCTTGACTGTATTTTGAGTTGAGCAGTTGGCGCGACTTCAGTTCTAGCCTATGAAGTCAAATCTTGTGTGATTCCTCCATGGTAACATAGCTGCCCGAGGTCGCAAATTTAGCAAGTACAAGAAATTTGACAATTGTACGTAATTTCACAGTAGTGCTTGTGGCCGATCCCGTTTCTCGGCTTCAGGGCTACTTTCTTGTCTGTATTTTGAGCTAAACAGTTGGCGCGACTTAAGTTCTAGCCTATAAAGTCAAATGTTGTGCGGTTCCTCCATGGTAACGTAGCTGCCCGAGGTCGAAAAGTTAGCAAGTACAAGAAATTTGAAAATTGTACGTAATGTCACGGTAGTGCTTCTGGTCGATCCCGTTTCTCGGCTTCAGGGCTACTTTCTTGACTGTATTTTGAGCTAACCAGGTGGCGCGACTTCAGTTCTAGCCTATAAAGTCAAATCTTGTGTGATTCCTTCATGGTAACATAGCTGCCCGAGGTCGCAAAGTTAGCAAGTACAAGAAATTTGAAAATTGTACGTAATTTCACGGTAGTGCTTATGGTCGATCCCGTTTCTCGGCTTCAGGGCTACTTTCTTGTCTGTATTTTGAGCTAAACAGTTGGCGCGACTTAAGTTCTAGCCTATAAAGTCAAATGTTGTGTGGTTCCTCCATGGTAACATAGCTGCCCGAGGTCGCAAAGTTAGCAAGTACAAGAAATTTGAAAATTGTACGTAATTGCACGGTAGTGCTTATGGCCGATCCCGTTTCTCAGCTTCAGAGCTACTTTCTTGACTGTATTTTGAGTTAAGTAGCTGGCGCGACTTCAGTTCTAGCCTATAAAGTCAAATGTTGTGTGGTTCCTCCCTGGTAACGTAGCTGCCCGAGGTCGCAAATTTAGCAAGTTCAAGAAATTTGAAAATTGTACGTAATTTCACATTAGTGCTTATGGTCGATCCCGCTTCTCGGCTTCAGAGCTACTTTCTTGACTGTATTTTGAGTTAAACAGTTCGCGCGACTTCAGTTCTAGCCTATAAAGTCAAATGTTGTGTTTTTCCTCCATGGTAAAGTAGCTGCCCGAGGTCGCAAAATTAGCAAGTACAAGAAATTTGAAAATTGTACGTAATTGCACAGTAGTGCTTATGGCCGATCCCGTTTCTCAGCTTCAGAGCTACTTTCTTGACTGTATTTTGAGTTAAGTAGCTGGCGCGACTTCAGTTCTAGCCTATAAAGTCAAATGTTGTGTGGTTCCTCCATGGTAACATAGCTGCCCGAGGTCGCAAAGTTAGCAAGTACAAGACATTTGAAAATTGTACGTAATTTCACGGTAGTGCTTATGGTCGATCCCGTTTCTCGGCTTCAGAGCTACTTTCTTGACTGTATTTTGAGTTAAACAGTTGGCGCGACTTCAGTTCTAGCCTATAAAGTCAAATGCTGTGTGATTCCTCCCTGGTAAGATAGCTGCCCGAGGTCGCAAAGTTAGCAAGTACAAGAAATTTGAAAATTGTACGTAATTTCACATTAGTGCTCATGGTCGATCCCGCTTCTCGGCTTCAGAGCTACTTTCTGGACTGTATTTTGTTCTAAACAGTTGGCGCGACTTCAGTTCCAGCCTATAAAGTCAAATCTTGTGTGGTTTCTCCATGGTAACATAGCTGCCCGAGGCCGCAAATTTAGCAAGTACAAGAAATTTGAAAATTGTACGTAATTTCACGGTAGTGCTTATGGTCGATCCCGTTTCTCGGCTTCAGAGCTACTTTCTTGACTGTATTTTGAGCTAAGCAGTTGGCGCGACTTCAGCTCTAGCCTATAAAGTCAAATCTTGTGTGATTCCTCCATGGTAACATAGCTGCCCGAGGTCGCAACATTAGCAAGTACAAGAAATTTGAAAATTGTACGTAATTGCACGGTAGTGCTTCTGGTCGATCCCGTTTCTCGGACCAGAGCTACTTTCTTGACTGTATTTTGAGTTAAACAGTTGGCGCGACTTCAGTTCTAGCCTATAAAGTCAAATCTTGCGTGATTCCTCCATGGTAACATAGCTGCCCGAGATCGCAAAGTTAGCAAGTACAAGAAATTTGAAAATTGTACGTAATTGCACAGTAGTGCTTATGGTCGATCCCGTTTCTTGGCTTCAGAGCTACTTTCTTGACTGTATTTTGAGTTAAACAGTTGCCGCGATTCAGTTCTAGCCTATAAAGTCAATGTTGTGTTTTTCCTCCATGGTAACGTAGCTGCCCGAGGTCGCAAAGTTAGCAAGTACAAGAAATTTGAAAATTGTACGTAATTGCACAGTAGTGCTTATGGCCGATCCCGTTTCTCAGCTTCAGAGCTACTTTCTTGACTGTATTTTGAGTTAAGTAGCTGGCGCGACTTCAGTTCTAGCCTATAAAGCCAAATGTTGTGTGGTTCCTCCATGGTAACGTAGCTGCCCGAGGTCGCAAAGTTAGCAAGTACAAGAAATTTGAAAATTGTACGTAATTTCACATTAGTGCATATGGTCGATCCCGCTTCTCGGATTCAGAGCTACTTTCTTGACTGTATTTTGAGCTTAAACAGTTGTCGCGACTTCAGTTCTAGCCTATAAAGTCAAATCCTGTGTGGTTCCTCTATGGTAACGTAGCTGCCCGAGGTCGCAAAGTTAGCAAGTACAAGAAATTTGAAAATTGTACGTAATTTCACGGTAGTGCTTATGGTCGATCCCGTTTCTCGGCTTCAGGGCTACTTTCGTGTCTGTATTTTGAGCTAAACCGTTGGCGCGACTTAATTTCTAGCCTATAAAGTCAAATGTTGTGTGGTTCCTCCATGGTAACATAGCTGCCCGAGGTCGCAAAGTTAGCAAGTACAAGAAATTTGAAAATTGTACGTAATTGCACGGTAGTGCTTATGGTCGATCCCGTTTCTCGGCTTCAGGGCTACTTTCTTGACTGTATTTTGAGTTGAGCAGTTGGCGCGACTTCAGTTCTAGCCTATAAAGTCAAATCTTGTGTGATTCCTCCATGGTAACATAGCTGCTCGAGGTCGCAAAGTTAGCAAGTACAAGACATTTGAAAATTGTACGTAATTTCACGGTAGTGCTTATGGTCAATCCCGTTTCTCGGCTTCAGGGCCACTTTCTTGACTGTATTTTGAGTTAAGTAGCTGGCGCGACTTCAGTTCTAGCCTAAAAAGTCAAATGTTGTGTGGTTCCTCCGTGGTAACGTAGCTGCTCGAGGTCGCAAAATTAGCAAGTACAAGAAATTTGAAAATTGTACGTAATTTCACATTAGTGCTTATGGTCGATCCCACTTCTCGGCTTCAGAGCTACTTTCTTGACTGTATTTTGAGCTAAACAGTTGGCGCGACTTCAGTTCTAGCATATAAAGCCAAATCTTGTGTGTTCCTCCATGGTAACATAGCTGCCCGAGGTCGCAAAGTTAGCAAGTATAAGACATTTGAAAATTGTACGTAATTTCACGGTAGTGCTTCTGGTCGATCCCGTTTCTCGGCTTCAGGGCTACTTTCTTGACTGTATTTTGAGCTAACCAGCTGGAGCGACTTTAGTTCTAGCCTACAAAGTCAAATCTTGTGTTTTTCCTCCATGGTAACGTAGCTGCCCGAGGTCGCAAAGTTAGCAAGTACAAGACATTTGAAAATTGTACGTAATTTCACGGTAGTGCTTATGGTCGATCCCGTTTCTTGGCTTCAGAGCTACTTTCTTGACTGTATTTTGAGTTAAACAGTTGGCGCGACTTCAGTTCTAGCCTATAAAGTCAAATGTTGTGTTTTTCCTCCATGGTAACGTAGCTGCCCGAGGTCGCAAAGTTAGCAAGTACAAGAAATTTGAAAATTGTACGTAATTGCACAGTAGTGCTTATGGCTGATCCCGTTTCTCAGCTTCAGAGCTACTTTCTTGACTGTATTTTGAGTTAAACAGTTGGCGCGACTTCAGTTCTCGCCTATAAAGTCAAATGTTGTGTTTTTCCTCCATGGTAACGTAGCTGCCCGAGGTCGTAAAGTTAGCAAGTACAAGAAATTTGAAAATTGTACGTAATTGCACAGTAGTGCTCATGGCCGATCCCGTTTCTCAGCTTCAGAGCTACTTTCTTGACTGTATTTTGAGTTAAGTAGCTGGCGCGACTTCAGTTCTAGCCTATAAAGTCAAATCTTGTGTGATTCCTCCATGGTAACATAGCTGCCCGAGGTCGCAAAGTTAGCAAGTACAAGAAATTTGAAAATTGTACGTAATTTCACGGTAGTGCTTATGGTCGATCCCGTTTCTCGGCTTCAGGGCTACTTTCTTGTCTGTATTTTGAGCTAAACAGTTGGCGCGACTTAAGTTCTAGCCTATAAAGTCAAATGTTGTGTGGTTCCTCCATGGTAACATAGCTGCCCGAGGTCGCAAAGTTAGCAAGTACAAGAAATTTGAAAATTGTACGTAATTGCACGGTAGTGCTTATGGTCGATCCCGTTTCTCGGCTTCAGGGCTACTTTCTTGACTGTATTTTGAGTTGAGCAGTTGGCGCGACTTCAGTTCTAGCCTATAAAGTCAAATCTTATGTGATTCCTCCATGGTAACATAGCTGCTCGAGGTCGCAAAGTTAGCAAGTACAAGACATTTGAAAATTGTACGTAATTTCACGGTAGTGCTTATGGTCAATCCCGTTTCTCGGCTTCAGGGCAACTTTCTTGACTGTGTTTTGAGTTGAGCAGTTGGCGCGACTTCAGTTCTAGCCTATAAAGTCAAATCTTGTGTGGTTCCTCCATGGTAACGTAGCTGCCCGAGGTCGCAAAGTTAGCAAGTACAAGAAATTTGAAAATTGTACGTAATTTCACGGTAGTGCTTATGGTCGATCCCGTTTCTCGGCTTCAGGGCTACTTTCTTGTCTGTATTTTGAGCTAAACAGTTGTCGCGACTTAAGTTCTAGCCTATAAAGTCAAATGTTGTGTGGTTCCTCCATGGTAACATAGCTGCCCGAGGTCGCAAAGTTAGCAAGTACAAGAAATTTGAAAATTGTACGTAATTGCACGGTAGTGCTTATGGTCGATCCCGTTTCTCGGCTTCAGGGCTACTTTCTTGACTGTATTTTGAGTTGAGCAGTTGGCGCGACTTCAGTTCTAGCCTATGAAGTCAAATCTTGTGTGATTCCTCCATGGTAACATAGCTGCCCGAGGTCGCAAATTTAGCAAGTACAAGAAATTTGACAATTGTACGTAATTTCACAGTAGTGCTTGTGGCCGATCCCGTTTCTCGGCTTCAGGGCTACTTTCTTGTCTGTATTTTGAGCTAAACAGTTGGCGCGACTTAAGTTCTAGCCTATAAAGTCAAATGTTGTGCGGTTCCTCCATGGTAACGTAGCTGCCCGAGGTCGAAAAGTTAGCAAGTACAAGAAATTTGAAAATTGTACGTAATGTCACGGTAGTGCTTCTGGTCGATCCCGTTTCTCGGCTTCAGGGCTACTTTCTTGACTGTATTTTGAGCTAACCAGGTGGCGCGACTTCAGTTCTAGCCTATAAAGTCAAATCTTGTGTGATTCCTTCATGGTAACATAGCTGCCCGAGGTCGCAAAGTTAGCAAGTACAAGAAATTTGAAAATTGTACGTAATTTCACGGTAGTGCTTATGGTCGATCCCGTTTCTCGGCTTCAGGGCTACTTTCTTGTCTGTATTTTGAGCTAAACAGTTGGCGCGACTTAAGTTCTAGCCTATAAAGTCAAATGTTGTGTGGTTCCTCCATGGTAACATAGCTGCCCGAGGTCGCAAAGTTAGCAAGTACAAGAAATTTGAAAATTGTACGTAATTGCACGGTAGTGCTTATGGCCGATCCCGTTTCTCAGCTTCAGAGCTACTTTCTTGACTGTATTTTGAGTTAAGTAGCTGGCGCGACTTCAGTTCTAGCCTATAAAGTCAAATGTTGTGTGGTTCCTCCCTGGTAACGTAGCTGCCCGAGGTCGCAAATTTAGCAAGTTCAAGAAATTTGAAAATTGTACGTAATTTCACATTAGTGCTTATGGTCGATCCCGCTTCTCGGCTTCAGAGCTACTTTCTTGACTGTATTTTGAGTTAAACAGTTCGCGCGACTTCAGTTCTAGCCTATAAAGTCAAATGTTGTGTTTTTCCTCCATGGTAAAGTAGCTGCCCGAGGTCGCAAAATTAGCAAGTACAAGAAATTTGAAAATTGTACGTAATTGCACAGTAGTGCTTATGGCCGATCCCGTTTCTCAGCTTCAGAGCTACTTTCTTGACTGTATTTTGAGTTAAGTAGCTGGCGCGACTTCAGTTCTAGCCTATAAAGTCAAATGTTGTGTGGTTCCTCCATGGTAACATAGCTGCCCGAGGTCGCAAAGTTAGCAAGTACAAGACATTTGAAAATTGTACGTAATTTCACGGTAGTGCTTATGGTCGATCCCGTTTCTCGGCTTCAGAGCTACTTTCTTGACTGTATTTTGAGTTAAACAGTTGGCGCGACTTCAGTTCTAGCCTATAAAGTCAAATGCTGTGTGATTCCTCCCTGGTAAGATAGCTGCCCGAGGTCGCAAAGTTAGCAAGTACAAGAAATTTGAAAATTGTACGTAATTTCACATTAGTGCTCATGGTCGATCCCGCTTCTCGGCTTCAGAGCTACTTTCTGGACTGTATTTTGTTCTAAACAGTTGGCGCGACTTCAGTTCCAGCCTATAAAGTCAAATCTTGTGTGGTTTCTCCATGGTAACATAGCTGCCCGAGGCCGCAAATTTAGCAAGTACAAGAAATTTGAAAATTGTACGTAATTTCACGGTAGTGCTTATGGTCGATCCCGTTTCTCGGCTTCAGAGCTACTTTCTTGACTGTATTTTGAGCTAAACAGTTGGCGCGACTTCAGCTCTAGCCTATAAAGTCAAATCTTGTGTGATTCCTCCATGGTAACATAGCTGCCCGAGGTCGCAACATTAGCAAGTACAAGAAATTTGAAAATTGTACGTAATTGCACGGTAGTGCTTCTGGTCGATCCCGTTTCTCGGACCAGAGCTACTTTCTTGACTGTATTTTGAGTTAAACAGTTGGCGCGACTTCAGTTCTAGCCTATAAAGTCAAATCTTGCGTGATTCCTCCATGGTAACATAGCTGCCCGAGATCGCAAAGTTAGCAAGTACAAGAAATTTGAAAATTGTACGTAATTGCACAGTAGTGCTTATGGTCGATCCCGTTTCTTGGCTTCAGAGCTACTTTCTTGACTGTATTTTGAGTTAAACAGTTGCCGCGATTCAGTTCTAGCCTATAAAGTCAATGTTGTGTTTTTCCTCCATGGTAACGTAGCTGCCCGAGGTCGCAAAGTTAGCAAGTACAAGAAATTTGAAAATTGTACGTAATTGCACAGTAGTGCTTATGGCCGATCCCGTTTCTCAGCTTCAGAGCTACTTTCTTGACTGTATTTTGAGTTAAGTAGCTGGCGCGACTTCAGTTCTAGCCTATAAAGCCAAATGTTGTGTGGTTCCTCCATGGTAACGTAGCTGCCCGAGGTCGCAAAGTTAGCAAGTACAAGAAATTTGAAAATTGTACGTAATTTCACATTAGTGCATATGGTCGATCCCGCTTCTCGGATTCAGAGCTACTTTCTTGACTGTATTTTGAGCTTAAACAGTTGTCGCGACTTCAGTTCTAGCCTATAAAGTCAAATCCTGTGTGGTTCCTCTATGGTAACGTAGCTGCCCGAGGTCGCAAAGTTAGCAAGTACAAGAAATTTGAAAATTGTACGTAATTTCACGGTAGTGCTTATGGTCGATCCCGTTTCTCGGCTTCAGGGCTACTTTCGTGTCTGTATTTTGAGCTAAACCGTTGGCGCGACTTAATTTCTAGCCTATAAAGTCAAATGTTGTGTGGTTCCTCCATGGTAACATAGCTGCCCGAGGTCGCAAAGTTAGCAAGTACAAGAAATTTGAAAATTGTACGTAATTGCACGGTAGTGCTTATGGTCGATCCCGTTTCTCGGCTTCAGGGCTACTTTCTTGACTGTATTTTGAGTTAAGTAGCTGGCGCGACTTCAGTTCTAGCCTAAAAAGTCAAATGTTGTGTGGTTCCTCCGTGGTAACGTAGCTGCTCGAGGTCGCAAAATTAGCAAGTACAAGAAATTTGAAAATTGTACGTAATTTCACATTAGTGCTTATGGTCGATCCCACTTCTCGGCTTCAGAGCTACTTTCTTGACTGTATTTTGAGCTAAACAGTTGGCGCGACTTCAGTTCTAGCATATAAAGCCAAATCTTGTGTGTTCCTCCATGGTAACATAGCTGCCCGAGGTCGCAAAGTTAGCAAGTATAAGACATTTGAAAATTGTACGTAATTTCACGGTAGTGCTTCTGGTCGATCCCGTTTCTCGGCTTCAGGGCTACTTTCTTGACTGTATTTTGAGCTAACCAGCTGGAGCGACTTTAGTTCTAGCCTACAAAGTCAAATCTTGTGTTTTTCCTCCATGGTAACGTAGCTGCCCGAGGTCGCAAAGTTAGCAAGTACAAGACATTTGAAAATTGTACGTAATTTCACGGTAGTGCTTATGGTCGATCCCGTTTCTTGGCTTCAGAGCTACTTTCTTGACTGTATTTTGAGTTAAACAGTTGGCGCGACTTCAGTTCTAGCCTATAAAGTCAAATGTTGTGTTTTTCCTCCATGGTAACGTAGCTGCCCGAGGTCGCAAAGTTAGCAAGTACAAGAAATTTGAAAATTGTACGTAATTGCACAGTAGTGCTTATGGCTGATCCCGTTTCTCAGCTTCAGAGCTACTTTCTTGACTGTATTTTGAGTTAAACAGTTGGCGCGACTTCAGTTCTCGCCTATAAAGTCAAATGTTGTGTTTTTCCTCCATGGTAACGTAGCTGCCCGAGGTCGTAAAGTTAGCAAGTACAAGAAATTTGAAAATTGTACGTAATTGCACAGTAGTGCTCATGGCCGATCCCGTTTCTCAGCTTCAGAGCTACTTTCTTGACTGTATTTTGAGTTAAGTAGCTGGCGCGACTTCAGTTCTAGCCTATAAAGTCAAATGTTGTGTGGTTCCTCCATGGTAACATAGCTGCCCGAGGTCGCAAAGTTAGCAAGTACAAGAAATTTGAAAATTGTACGTAATTGCACGGTAGTGCTTCTGGTCGATCCCGTTTCTCGGCTTCGGGGCTACTTTCTTGACTGTATTTTGAGCTAAACAGTTGGCGCGACTTCAGTTCTAGCCTATAAAGCCAAATCTTGTGTGTTCCTCCATGGTAACATAGCTGCCCGAGGTCGCAAAGTTAGCAAGTACAAGAAATTTGAAAATTGTACGTAATTGCACGGTAGTGCTTCTGGTCGATCCCGTTTCTCGGCTTCGGGGCTACTTTCTTGACTGTATTTTGAGCTAAACAGCTGGCGCGACTTCAGTTCTAGCCTATAAAGTCAAATGTTGTGTGGTTCCTCCATGGTAACATAGCTGCCCGAGGTCGCAAAGTTAGCAAGTACAAGACATTTGAAAATTGTACGTAATTTCACGGTAGTGCTTCTGGTCGATCCCGTTTCTCGGCTTCAGGGCTACTTTCTTGACTGTATTTTGAGCTAACCAGCTGGCGCGACTTTAGTTCTAGCCTGCAAAGTCAAATCTTGTGTTTTTCCTCCATGGTAACGTAGCTGCCCGAGGTCGCAAAGTTAGCAAATACAAGACATTTGAAAATTGTACGTAATTTCACGGTAGTGCTTATGGTCGATCCCGTTTCTTGGCTTCAGAGCTACTTTCTTGACTGTATTTTGAGTTAAACAGTTGGCGCGACTTCAGTTCTAGCCTATAAAGTCAAATGTTGTGTTTTTCCTCCATGGTAACGTAGCTGCCCGAGGTCGCAAAGTTAGCAAGTACAAGAAATTTGAAAATTGTACGTAATTGCACAGTAGTGCTTATGGCTGATCCCGTTTCTCAGCTTCAGAGCTACTTTCTTGACTGTATTTTGAGTTAAACAGTTGGCGCGACTTCAGTTCTCGCCTATAAAGTCAAATGTTGTGTTTTTCCTCCATGGTAACGTAGCTGCCCGAGGTCGCAAAGTTAGCAAGTACAAGAAATTTGAAAATTGTACGTAATTGCACAGTAGTGCTTATGGCCGATGCCGTTTCTCAGCTTCAGAGCTACTTTCTTGACTGTATTTTGAGTTAAGTAGCTGGCGCGACTTCAGTTCTAGCCTATAAAGTCAAATGTTGTGTGGTTCCTCCATGGTAACATAGCTGCCCGAGGTCGCAAAGTTAGCAAGTACAAGAAATTTGAAAATTGTACGTAATTGCACGGTAGTGCTTCTGGTCGATCCCGTTTCTCGGCTTCGGGGCTACTTTCTTGACTGTATTTTGAGCTAAACAGTTGGCGCGACTTCAGTTCTAGCCTATAAAGCCAAATCTTGTGTGTTCCTCCATGGTAACATAGCTGCCCGAGGTCGCAAAGTTAGCAAGTACAAGAAATTTGAAAATTGTACGTAATTTCACATTAGTGCATATGGTCGATCCCGCTTCTCGGATTCAGAGCTACTTTCTTGACTGTATTTTGAGCTTAAACAGTTGTCGCGACTTCAGTTCTAGCCTATAAAGTCATATCTTGTGTGATTCCTCCATGGTAACATAGCTGCCCGAGGTCGCAAAGTTAGCAAGTACAAGAAATTTGAAAATTGTACGTAATTTCACATTAGTGCTTATGGCCGATCCCGTTTCTCAGCTTCAGAGCTACTTTCTTGACTGTATTTTGAGTTAAGTAGCTGGCGCGACTTCAGTTCTAGCCTATAAAGTCAAATGTTGTGTGGTTCCTCCCTGGTAACGTAGCTGCCCGAGGTCGCAAATTTAGCAAGTTCAAGAAATTTGAAAATTGTACGTAATTGCACAGTAGTGCTTATGGCCGATCCCGTTTCTCAGCTTCAGAGCTACTTTCTTGACTGTATTTTGAGTTAGGTAGCTGGCGCGACTTCAGTTCTAGCCTACAAAGTCAAATGTTGTGTGGTTCCTCCATGGTAACGTAGCTGCCCGAGGTCGCAAAGTTAGCAAGTACAAGAAATTTGAAAATTGTACGTAATTTCACATTAGTGCTTATGGTCGATCCCACTTCTCGGCTTCAGAGCTACTTTCTTGACTGTATTTTGAGCTAAACAGTTGGCGCGACTTCAGTTCTAGCCTATAAAGTCAAATGTTGTGTTTTTCCTCCATGGTAACGTAGCTGCCCGAGGTCGTAAAGTTAGCAAGTACAAGAAATTTGAAAATTGTACGTAATTGCACAGTAGTGCTCATGGCCGATCCCGTTTCTCAGCTTCAGAGCTACTTTCTTGACTGTATTTTGAGTTAAGTAGCTGGCGCGACTTCAGTTCTAGCCTATAAAGTCAAATGTTGTGTGGTTCCTCCATGGTAACATAGCTGCCCGAGGTCGCAAAGTTAGCAAGTACAAGAAATTTGAAAATTGTACGTAATTGCACGGTAGTGCTTCTGGTCGATCCCGTTTCTCGGCTTCGGGGCTACTTTCTTGACTGTATTTTGAGCTAAACAGTTGGCGCGACTTCAGTTCTAGCCTATAAAGTCAAATCTTGTGTGTTCCTCCATGGTAACACAGCTGCCCGAGGTCGCAAAGTTAGCAAGTACAAGACATTTGAAAATTGTACGTAATTTCACGGTAGTGCTTCTGGTCGATCCCGTTTCTCGGCTTCAGGGCTACTTTCTTGACTGTATTTTGAGCTAACCAGCTGGCGCGACTTTAGTTCTAGCCTACAAAGTCAAATCTTGTGTTTTTCCTCCATGGTAACGTAGCTGCCCGAGGTCGCAAAGTTAGCAAGTACAAGACATTTGAAAATTGTACGTAATTTCACGGTAGTGCTTATGGTCGATCCCGTTTCTTGGCTTCAGAGCTACTTTCTTGACTGTATTTTGAGTTAAACAGTTGGCGCGACTTCAGTTCTAGCCTATAAAGTCAAATGTTGTGTTTTTCCTCCATGGTAACGTAGCTGCCCGAGTTCGTAAAGTTAGCAAGTACAAGAAATTTGAAAATTGTACGTAATTGCACAGTAGTGCTCATGGCCGATCCCGTTTCTCAGCTTCAGAGCTACTTTCTTGACTGTATTTTGAGTTAAGTAGCTGGCGTGACTTCAGTTCTAGCCTATAAAGTCAAATGTTGTGTGGTTCCTCCATGGTAACGTAGCTGCCCGAGGTCGCAAAGTTAGCAAGTACAAGACATTTGAAAATTGTACGTAATTTCACGGTAGTGCTTATGGTCGATCCCGTTTCTTGGTTTCAGAGCTACTTTCTTGACTCTATTTTGAGCTAAACAGTTGGCGCGACTTCAGTTCTAGCCTATAAAGTCAAATGTTGTGTTTTTCCTCCATGGTAACGTAGCTGCCCGAGTTCGTAAAGTTAGCAAGTACAAGAAATTTGAAAATTGTACGTAATTGCACAGTAGTGCTCATGGCCGATCCCGTTTCTCAGCTTCAGAGCTACTTTCTTGACTGTATTTTGAGTTAAGTAGCTGGCGTGACTTCAGTTCTAGCCTATAAAGTCAAATGTTGTGTGGTTCCTCCATGGTAACGTAGCTGCCCGAGGTCGCAAAGTTAGCAAGTACAAGACATTTGAAAATTGTACGTAATTTCACGGTAGTGCTTATGGTCGATCCCGTTTCTTGGCTTCAGAGCTACTTTCTTGACTGTATTTTGAGTTAAACAGTTGGCGCGACTTCAGTTCTAGCCTATAAAGTCAAATGTTGTGTTTTTCCTCCATGGTAACGTAGCTGCCCGAGGTCGCAAAGTTAGCAAGTACAAGAAATTTGAAAATTGTACGTAATTGCACAGTATTGCTTATGGCTGATCCCGTTTCTCAGCTTCAGAGCTACTTTCTTGACTGTATTTTGAGTTAAGTAGCTGGCGCGACTTCAGTTCTAGCCTATAAAGTCAAATGTTGTGTGGTTCCTCCATGGTAACGTAGCTGCCCGAGGTCGCAAAGTTAGCAAGTACAAGAAATTTGAAAATTGTACGTAATGGCACGGTAGTGCTTATGGTCGATCCCGTTTCTCGGCTTCAGGGCTACTTTCTTGACTATATTTTGAGTTGAGCAGTTGGCGCGACTTCAGTTCTAGCCTATAAAGTCAAATCTTGTGTGATTCCTCCATGGTAACATAGCTGCTCGAGGTCGCAAAGTTAGCAAGTACAAGACATTTGAAAATTGTACGTAATTTCACGGTAGTGCTTATGGTCGATCCCGTTTCTCGGCTTCAGGGCTACTTTCTTGTCTGTATTTTGAGCTAAACAGTTGGCGCGACTTAAGTTCTAGCCTATAAAGTCAAATGTTGTGTGGTTCCTCCATGGTAACATAGCTGCCCGAGGTCGCAAATTTAGCAAGTACAAGAAATTTCAAAATTGTACGTAATTTCACATTAGTGCTTCTGGTCGATCCCGTTTCTCGGCTTCGGGGCTACTTTCTTGACTGTATTTTGAGTTGAGCAGTTGGCGCGACTTCAGTTTTAGCCTATAAAGTCAAATCTTGTGTGATTTCTCCATGGTAACATAGCTGCCCGAGGTCGCAAAGTTAGCAAGTACAAGAAATTTCAAAATTGTACGTAATTTCACATTAGTGCTTCTGGTCGATCCCGTTTCTCGGCTTCGGGGCTACTTTCTTGACTGTATTTTGAGCTAAACAGTTGGCGCGACTTCAGTTCTAGCCTATAAAGCCAAATCTTGTGTGTTCCTCCATGGTAACATAGCTGCCCGAGGTCGCAAAGTTAGCAAGTACAAGAAATTTGAAAATTGTACGTAATTTCACATTAGTGCATATGGTCGATCCCGCTTCTCGGATTCAGAGCTACTTTCTTGACTGTATTTTGAGCTTAAACAGTTGTCGCGACTTCAGTTCTAGCCTATAAAGTCATATCTTGTGTGATTCCTCCATGGTAACATAGCTGCCCGAGGTCGCAAAGTTAGCAAGTACAAGAAATTTGAAAATTGTACGTAATTTCACATTAGTGCTTATGGCCGATCCCGTTTCTCAGCTTCAGAGCTACTTTCTTGACTGTATTTTGAGTTAAGTAGCTGGCGCGACTTCAGTTCTAGCCTATAAAGTCAAATGTTGTGTGGTTCCTCCCTGGTAACGTAGCTGCCCGAGGTCGCAAATTTAGCAAGTTCAAGAAATTTGAAAATTGTACGTAATTGCACAGTAGTGCTTATGGCCGATCCCGTTTCTCAGCTTCAGAGCTACTTTCTTGACTGTATTTTGAGTTAGGTAGCTGGCGCGACTTCAGTTCTAGCCTACAAAGTCAAATGTTGTGTGGTTCCTCCATGGTAACGTAGCTGCCCGAGGTCGCAAAGTTAGCAAGTACAAGAAATTTGAAAATTGTACGTAATTTCACATTAGTGCTTATGGTCGATCCCACTTCTCGGCTTCAGAGCTACTTTCTTGACTGTATTTTGAGCTAAACAGTTGGCGCGACTTCAGTTCTAGCCTATAAAGTCAAATGTTGTGTTTTTCCTCCATGGTAACGTAGCTGCCCGAGGTCGTAAAGTTAGCAAGTACAAGAAATTTGAAAATTGTACGTAATTGCACAGTAGTGCTCATGGCCGATCCCGTTTCTCAGCTTCAGAGCTACTTTCTTGACTGTATTTTGAGTTAAGTAGCTGGCGCGACTTCAGTTCTAGCCTATAAAGTCAAATGTTGTGTGGTTCCTCCATGGTAACATAGCTGCCCGAGGTCGCAAAGTTAGCAAGTACAAGAAATTTGAAAATTGTACGTAATTGCACGGTAGTGCTTCTGGTCGATCCCGTTTCTCGGCTTCGGGGCTACTTTCTTGACTGTATTTTGAGCTAAACAGTTGGCGCGACTTCAGTTCTAGCCTATAAAGTCAAATCTTGTGTGTTCCTCCATGGTAACACAGCTGCCCGAGGTCGCAAAGTTAGCAAGTACAAGACATTTGAAAATTGTACGTAATTTCACGGTAGTGCTTCTGGTCGATCCCGTTTCTCGGCTTCAGGGCTACTTTCTTGACTGTATTTTGAGCTAACCAGCTGGCGCGACTTTAGTTCTAGCCTACAAAGTCAAATCTTGTGTTTTTCCTCCATGGTAACGTAGCTGCCCGAGGTCGCAAAGTTAGCAAGTACAAGACATTTGAAAATTGTACGTAATTTCACGGTAGTGCTTATGGTCGATCCCGTTTCTTGGCTTCAGAGCTACTTTCTTGACTCTATTTTGAGCTAAACAGTTGGCGCGACTTCAGTTCTAGCCTATAAAGTCAAATGTTGTGTTTTTCCTCCATGGTAACGTAGCTGCCCGAGTTCGTAAAGTTAGCAAGTACAAGAAATTTGAAAATTGTACGTAATTGCACAGTAGTGCTCATGGCCGATCCCGTTTCTCAGCTTCAGAGCTACTTTCTTGACTGTATTTTGAGTTAAGTAGCTGGCGTGACTTCAGTTCTAGCCTATAAAGTCAAATGTTGTGTGGTTCCTCCATGGTAACGTAGCTGCCCGAGGTCGCAAAGTTAGCAAGTACAAGACATTTGAAAATTGTACGTAATTTCACGGTAGTGCTTATGGTCGATCCCGTTTCTTGGCTTCAGAGCTACTTTCTTGACTGTATTTTGAGTTAAACAGTTGGCGCGACTTCAGTTCTAGCCTATAAAGTCAAATGTTGTGTTTTTCCTCCATGGTAACGTAGCTGCCCGAGGTCGCAAAGTTAGCAAGTACAAGAAATTTGAAAATTGTACGTAATTGCACAGTATTGCTTATGGCTGATCCCGTTTCTCAGCTTCAGAGCTACTTTCTTGACTGTATTTTGAGTTAAGTAGCTGGCGCGACTTCAGTTCTAGCCTATAAAGTCAAATGTTGTGTGGTTCCTCCATGGTAACGTAGCTGCCCGAGGTCGCAAAGTTAGCAAGTACAAGAAATTTGAAAATTGTACGTAATGGCACGGTAGTGCTTATGGTCGATCCCGTTTCTCGGCTTCAGGGCTACTTTCTTGACTATATTTTGAGTTGAGCAGTTGGCGCGACTTCAGTTCTAGCCTATAAAGTCAAATCTTGTGTGATTCCTCCATGGTAACATAGCTGCTCGAGGTCGCAAAGTTAGCAAGTACAAGACATTTGAAAATTGTACGTAATTTCACGGTAGTGCTTATGGTCGATCCCGTTTCTCGGCTTCAGGGCTACTTTCTTGTCTGTATTTTGAGCTAAACAGTTGGCGCGACTTAAGTTCTAGCCTATAAAGTCAAATGTTGTGTGGTTCCTCCATGGTAACATAGCTGCCCGAGGTCGCAAATTTAGCAAGTACAAGAAGTTTGAAAATTGTACGTAATTGCACGGTAGTGCTTATGGTCGATCCCGTTTCTCGGCTCCAGGGCCACTTTCTTGACTGTATTTTGAGTTGGGCAGTTGGCGCGACTTCAGTTCTAGCCTATAAAGTCAAATCTTGTGTGATTCCTCCATGGTAACATAGCTGCTCGAGGTCGCAAATTTAGCAAGTACAAGACATTTGAAAATTGTACGTAATTTCACGGTAGTGCTTATGGTCAATCCCGTTTCTCGGCTTCAGGGCCACTTTCTTGACTGTATTTTGAGTTGAGCAGTTGGCGCGACTTCAGTTTTAGCCTATAAAGTCAAATCTTGTGTGATTTCTCCATGGTAACATAGCTGCCCGAGGTCGCAAAGTTAGCAAGTACAAGAAATTTCAAAATTGTACGTAATTTCACATTAGTGCTTATGGTCGATCCCGCTTCTCGGCTTCAGAGCTACTTTCTTGACTGTATTTTGAGCTAAGCAGTTGGCGCGACTTCAGTTCTAGCCTACAAAGTCAAATCTTGTGTAATTCCTCCATGGTAACATAGCTGCCCGAGGTCGCAAAGTTAGCAAGTACAAGACATTTGAAAATTGTACGTAATTTAACGGTAGTGCTTATGGTCGATCCCGTTTCTTGGCTTCAGAGCTACTTTCTTGACTGTATTTTGAGTTAAACAGTTGGCGCGGCTTCAGTTCTAGCCTATAAAGTCAAATGTTGTGTTTTTCCTCCATGGTAACGTAGCTGCCCGAGGTCGCAAATTTAGTAAGTACAAGACATTTGAAAATTGTACGTAATTTCACGGTAGTGCTTATGGTCGATCCCGTCTCTTGGCTTCAGGGCTACTTTCTTGACTGTATTTTGAGTTAAACAGTTGGCGCGACTTGAGTTCTAGCCTATAAAGTCAAATGTTGTGTTTTTCCTCCATGGTAACGTAGCTGCCCGAGGTCGCAAAGTTAGCAAGTACAAGAAATTTGAAAATTGTACGTAATTGCACAGTAGTGCTTATGGCCGATGCCGTTTCTCAGCTTCAGAGCTACTTTCTTGACTGTATTTTGAGTTAAGTAGATGGCGCGACTTCAGTTCTAGCCTATAAAGTCAAATCTTGTGTGATTCCTCCATGGTAACATAGCTGCCCGAGGTCGCAAAGTTAGCAAGTACAAGAAATTTGAAAATTGTACGTAATTTCACATTAGTGCTTATGGCCGATCCCGTTTCTCAGCTTCAGAGCTACTTTCTTGACTGTATTTTGAGTTAAGTAGCTGGCGCGACTTCAGTTCTAGCCTATAAAGTCAAATGTTGTGTGGTTCCTCCCTGGTAACGTAGCTGCCCGAGGTCGCAAATTTAGCAAGTTCAAGAAATTTGAAAATTGTACGTAATTGCACAGTAGTGCTTATGGCCGATCCCGTTTCTCAGCTTCAGAGCTACTTTCTTGACTGTATTTTGAGTTAAACAGTTGGCGCGACTTCAGTTCTAGCCTATAAAGTCAAATGTTGTGTGGTTCCTCCATGGTAACGTAGCTGCCCGAGGTCGCAAAGTTAGCAAGTACAAGAAATTTGAAAATTGTACGTAATTTCACATTAGTGCTTATGGTCGATCCCACTTCTCGGCTTCAGAGCTACTTTCTTGACTGTATTTTGAGCTAAGCAGTTGGCGCGACTTCAGTTCTAGCCTATAAAGTCAAATCTTGTGTGATTCCTCCATGGTAACGTAGCTGCCCGAGGTCGCAAAGTTAGCAAGTACAAGAAATTTGAAAATTGTACGTAATTTCACATTAGTGCTTATGGTCGATCCCGTTTCTTGGCTTCAGAGCTACTTTCTTGACTGTATTTTGAGTGACTTCAGTTCTAGCCTATAAAGTCAAATGTTCTGTTTTTCCTCCGTGGTAACGTAGCTGCCCGAGGTCGCAAAGTTAGCAAGTACAAGACATTTGAAAATTGTACGTAATTTCACGGTAGTGCTTCTGGTCGATCCCGTTTCTCTGCTTCAGGGCTACTTTCTTGACTGTATTTTGAGCTAACCAGCTGGCGCGACTTCAGTTCTAGCCTACAAAGTCAAATCTTGTGTTTTTCCTCCATGGTAACGTAGCTGCCCGAGGTCGCAAAGTTAGCAAGTACAAGACATTTGAAAATTGTACGTAATTTCACGGTAGTGCTTATGGTCGATCCCGTTTCTTTGCTTCAGAGCTACTTTCTTGACTGTATTTTGAGTTAAACAGTTGGCGCGACTTCAGTTCTAGCCTATAAAGTCAAATGTTGTGTTTTTCCTCCATGGTAACGTAGCTGCCCGAGGTCGCAAAGTTAGCACGTACAAAACATTTGAAAATTGTACGTAATTTCACATTAGTGCTTATGGTCGATCCCGTTTCTTGGCTTCAGAGCTACTTTCTTGACTGTATTTTGAGTTAAACAGCTGGCGCGACTTCAGTTCTAGCCTATAAAGTCAAATGTTGTGTTTTTTGTCCATGGTAATGTAGCTGCCCGAGGTCGCAAAGTTAGCAAGTACAAGAAATTTGAAAATTGTACGTAATTGCACAGTAGTGCTTATGGCCGATCCCGTTTCTCAGCTTCAGAGCTACTTTCTTGACTGTATTTTGAATTAAGTAGCTGGCGCGACTTCAGTTCTAGCCTATAAAGTCAAATCTTGTGTGATTCCTCCATGGTAACATAGCTGCCCGAGGTCGCAAAGTTAGCAAGTACAAGAAATTTGAAAATTGTACGTAATTTCACATTAGTGCTTATGGCCGATCCCGTTTCTCAGCTTCAGAGCTACTTTCTTGACTGTATTTTGAGTTAAGTAGCTGGCGCGACTTCAGTTCTAGCCTATAAAGTCAAATGTTGTGTGGTTCCTCCCTGGTAACGTAGCTGCCCGAGGTCGCAAATTTAGCAAGTTCAAGAAATTTGAAAATTGTACGTAATTGCACAGTAGTGCTTATGGCCGATCCCGTTTCTCAGCTTCAGAGCTACTTTCTTGACTGTATTTTGAGTTAAACAGTTGGCGCGACTTCAGTTCTAGCCTATAAAGTCAAATGTTGTGTGGTTCCTCCATGGTAACGTAGCTGCCCGAGGTCGCAAAGTTAGCAAGTACAAGAAATTTGAAAATTGTACGTAATTTCACATTAGTGCTTATGGTCGATCCCACTTCTCGGCTTCAGAGCTACTTTCTTGACTGTATTTTGAGCTAAGCAGTTGGCGCGACTTCAGTTCTAGCCTATAAAGTCAAATCTTGTGTGATTCCTCCATGGTAACGTAGCTGCCCGAGGTCGCAAAGTTAGCAAGTACAAGAAATTTGAAAATTGTACGTAATTGCACAGTAGTGCTTATGGCCGATGCCGTTTCTCAGCTTCAGAGCTACTTTCTTGACTGTATTTTGAGTTAAGTAGATGGCGCGACTTCAGTTCTAGCCTATAAAGTCAAATCTTGTGTGATTCCTCCATGGTAACATAGCTGCCCGAGGTCGCAAAGTTAGCAAGTACAAGAAATTTGAAAATTGTACGTAATTTCACATTAGTGCTTATGGCCGATCCCGTTTCTCAGCTTCAGAGCTACTTTCTTGACTGTATTTTGAGTTAAGTAGCTGGCGCGACTTCAGTTCTAGCCTATAAAGTCAAATGTTGTGTGGTTCCTCCCTGGTAACGTAGCTGCCCGAGGTCGCAAATTTAGCAAGTTCAAGAAATTTGAAAATTGTACGTAAATGCACAGTAGTGCTTATGGCCGATCCCGTTTCTCAGCTTCAGAGCTACTTTCTTGACTGTATTTTGAGTTAAACAGTTGGCGCGACTTCAGTTCTAGCCTATAAAGTCAAATGTTGTGTGGTTCCTCCATGGTAACGTAGCTGCCCGAGGTCGCAAAGTTAGCAAGTACAAGAAATTTGAAAATTGTACGTAATTTCACATTAGTGCTTATGGTCGATCCCACTTCTCGGCTTCAGAGCTACTTTCTTGACTGTATTTTGAGCTAAGCAGTTGGCGCGACTTCAGTTCTAGCCTATAAAGTCAAATCTTGTGTGATTCCTCCATGGTAACGTAGCTGCCCGAGGTCGCAAAGTTAGCAAGTACAAGAAATTTGAAAATTGTACGTAATTTCACATTAGTGCTTATGGTCGATCCCGTTTCTTGGCTTCAGAGCTACTTTCTTGACTGTATTTTGAGTGACTTCAGTTCTAGCCTATAAAGTCAAATGTTGTGTTTTTCCTCCGTGGTAACGTAGCTGCCCGAGGTCGCAAAGTTAGCAAGTACAAGACATTTGAAAATTGTACGTAATTTCACGGTAGTGCTTCTGGTCGATCCCGTTTCTCTGCTTCAGGGCTACTTTCTTGACTGTATTTTGAGCTAACCAGCTGGCGCGACTTCAGTTCTAGCCTACAAAGTCAAATCTTGTGTTTTTCCTCCATGGTAACGTAGCTGCCCGAGGTCGCAAAGTTAGCAAGTACAAGACATTTGAAAATTGTACGTAATTTCACGGTAGTGCTTATGGTCGATCCCGTTTCTTTGCTTCAGAGCTACTTTCTTGACTGTATTTTGAGTTAAACAGTTGGCGCGACTTCAGTTCTAGCCTATAAAGTCAAATGTTGTGTTTTTCCTCCATGGTAACGTAGCTGCCCGAGGTCGCAAAGTTAGCACGTACAAAACATTTGAAAATTGTACGTAATTTCACATTAGTGCTTATGGTCGATCCCGTTTCTTGGCTTCAGAGCTACTTTCTTGACTGTATTTTGAGTTAAACAGCTGGCGCGACTTCAGTTCTAGCCTATAAAGTCAAATGTTGTGTTTTTTGTCCATGGTAATGTAGCTGCCCGAGGTCGCAAAGTTAGCAAGTACAAGAAATTTGAAAATTGTACGTAATTGCACAGTAGTGCTTATGGCCGATCCCGTTTCTCAGCTTCAGAGCTACTTTCTTGACTGTATTTTGAATTAAGTAGCTGGCGCGACTTCAGTTCTAGCCTATAAAGTCAAATCTTGTGTGATTCCTCCATGGTAACATAGCTGCCCGAGGTCGCAAAATTAACAAGTACAAGAAATTTGAAAATTGTACGTAATTTCACATTAGTGCTTATGGCCGATCCCGTTTCTCAGCTTCAGAGCTACTTTCTTGACTGTATTTTGAGTTAAGTAGCTGGCCCGACTTCAGTTCCAGCCTATAAAGTGAAATGTTTTGTGGTTCCTCCATGGTAACGTAGCTGCCCGAGGTCGCAAAGCTAGCAAGTACAAGAAATTTGAAAATTGTACGTAATTGCACAGTAGTGCTTATGGTCGATCCCGTCTCTTGGCTTCAGAGCTACTTTCTTGACTGTATTTTGAGTTAAACAGTTGGCGCGACTTCAGTTCTAGCCTATAAAGTCAAATGTTGTGTTTTTCCTCCATGGTAACGTAGCTGCCCGAGGTCGCAAAGTTAGCAAGTACAAGAAATTTGAAAATTGTACGTAATTGCACAGTAGCGCCTATGGCCGATCCCGTTTCTCAGCTTCAGAGCTACTTTCTTGACTGTATTTTGAGTTAAGTAGCTGGCGCGACTTCAGTTCTAGCCTATAAAGTCAAATGTTGTGTGGTTCCTCCATGGTAACATAGCTGCCCGAGGTCGCAAAGTTAGCAAGTACAAGACATTTGAAAATTGTACGTAATTTCACGGTAGTGCTTCTGGTCGATCCCGTTTCTCGGCTTCAGGGCTACTTTCTTGACTGTATTTTGAGCTAACCAGCTGGCGCGACTTCAGTTCCAGCCTATAAAGTCAAATCTTGTGTGATTCCTCCATGGTAACATAGCTGCCCGAGGTCGCAAAGTTAGCAAGTACAAGACATTTGAAAATTGTACGTAATTTCATGGTAGTGCTTATGGTCGATCCCGTTTCTCGGCTTCAGGGCTACTTTCTTGACTGTATTTTGCGTTGAGCAGTTGGTGCGACTTCAGTTCTAGCCTATAAAGTCAAATCTTGTGTGATTCCTCCATGGTAACATAGCTGCCCGAGGTCGCAAAGTTAGCAAGTACAAGAAATTTGAAAATTCTACGTAATTGCACAGTAGTGCTTATGGCCGGTCCCGTTTCTCAGCTTCAGAGCTACTTTCTTGACAGTATTTTGAGTTAAACAGCTGGCGCGACTTCAGTTCTAGCCTATAAGGTCAAATCTTGTGTGGTTCCTCCATGGTAACATAGCTGCCCGAGGTCGCAAATTAGCAAGTACAAGAAATTTGAAAATTGTACGTAATTTCACATTAGTGCTTATGGTCGATCCCGCTTCTCGGCTTCAGAGCTACTTTCTTGACTGTATTTTGATCTAAACAGTTGGCGCGACTTCAGTTCCAGCCTATAAAGTCAAATCTTGTGTGGTTTCTCCATGGTAACATAGCTGCCCGAGGTCGCAAATTTAGCAAGTACAAGACATTTGAAAATTGTACGTAATTTCACGGTAGTGCTTATGGTCGATCCCGTTTCTTGGCTTCAGAGCTACTTTCTTGACTGTATTTTGAGTGACTTCAGTTCTAGCCTATAAAGTCAAATCTTGTGTGGTTCCTCCATGGTAACATTGCTGCCCGAGGTCGCAATTTAGCAAGTACAAGAAATTTGAAAATTGTACGTAATTTCACATTAGTGCTTATGGCCGATCCCGTTTCTCAGCTTCAGAGCTACTTTCTTGACTGTATTTTGAGTTAAGTAGCTGGCGCGACTTCAGTTCTAGCCTATAAAGTCAAATGTTGTGTGGTTCCTCCCTGGTAACGTAGCTGCCCGAGGTCGCAAATTTAGCAAGTTCAAGAAATTTGAAAATTGTACGTAATTGCACAGTAGTGCTTATGGCCGATCCCGTTTCTCAGCTTCAGAGCTACTTTCTTGACTGTATTTTGAGTTAAGTAGCTGGCGCGACTTCAGTTCTAGCCTCAAAAGTCAAATGTTGTGTGGTTCCTCCATGGTAACGTAGCTGCCCGACGTCGCAAAGTTAGCAAGTACAAGAAATTTGAAAATTGTACGTAATTTCACATTAGTGCTTATGGTCGATCCCACTTCTCGGCTTCAGAGCTACTTTCTTGACTGTATTTTGAGCTAAACAGTTGGCGCGACTTCAGTTCTAGCCTATAAAGTCAAATGTTGTGTTTTTCCTCCATGGTAACGTAGCTGCCCGAGGTCGCAAAGTTAGCAAGTACAAGAAATTTGAAAATTGTACGTAATTGCACAGTAGTGCTTATGGCCGATCCCGTTTCTCAGCTTCAGAGCTACTTTCTTGACTGTATTTTCAGTTAAGTAGCTGGCGCGACTTCAGTTCTAGCCTATAAAGTCAAATCTTGTGTGATTCCTCCATGGTAACATAGCTGCCCGAGGTCGCAAAATTAACAAGTACAAGAAATTTGAAAATTGTACGTAATTTCACATTAGTGCTTATGGCCGATCCCGTTTCTCAGCTTCAGAGCTACTTTCTTGACTGTATTTTGAGTTAAGTAGCTGGCCCGACTTCAGTTCTAGCCTATAAAGTGAAATGTTTTGTGGTTCCTCCATGGTAACGTAGCTGCCCGAGGTCGCAAAGCTAGCAAGTACAAGAAATTTGAAAATTGTACGTAATTGCACAGTAGTGCTTATGGTCGATCCAGTTTCTTGGCTTCACAGCTACTTTCTTGACTGTATTTTGAGTTAAACAGTTGGCGCGACTTCAGTTCTAGCCTATAAAGTCAAATGTTGTGTTTTTCCTCCATGGTAACGTAGCTGCCCGAGGTCGCAAAGTTAGCAAGTACAAGAAATTTGAAAATTGTACGTAATTGCACAGTAGTGCCTCTGGCCGATCCCGTTTCTCAGCTTCAGAGCTACTTTCTTGACTGTATTTTGAGTTAAGTAGATGGCGCGACTTCAGTTCTAGCCTATAAAGTCAAATGTTGTGTGGTTCCTCCATGGTAACGTAGCTGCCCGAGGTCGCAAAGTTAGCAAGTACAAGAAATTTGAAAATTGTACGTAATTGCACAGAAGTGCTTATGGCCGATCCCGTTTCTCAGCTTCAGAGCTACTTTCTTGACTGTATTTTGAGTTAAGTAGCTGGCGCGACTTCAGTTCTAGCCTATAAAGTCAAATCTCGTGTGATTCCTCCATGGTAACATAGCTGCCCGAGGTCGCAAAGTTAGCAAGTACAAGACATTTGAAAATTGTACGTAATTTCACGGTAGTGCTTCTGGTCGATCCCGTTTCTCGGCTTCAGGGCTACTTTCTTGACTGTATTTTGCGTTGAGCAGTTGGCGCGACTTCAGTTCTAGCCTATAAAGTCAAATGTTGTGTTTTTCCTCCATGGTAAAGTAGCTGCCCGAGGTCGCAAAGTTAGCAAGTACAAGAAATTTGAAAATTGTACGTAATTTCACATTAGTGCTTATGGTCGATCCCGCTTCTCGGCTTCAGAGCTACTTTCTTGACTGTATTTTGAGTTAAACAGTTCGCGCGACTTCAGTTCTAGCCTATAAAGTCAAATGTTGTGTTTTTCCTCCATGGTAAAGTAGCTGCCCGAGGTCGCAAAGTTAGCAAGTACAAGAAATTTGAAAATTCTACGTAATTGCACAGTAGTGCTTATGGCCGGTCCCGTTTCTCGGCTTCAGAGCTACTTTCTTGACTGTATTTTGAGTTAAACAGTTGGCGCGACTTCAGTTCTAGCCTATAAAGTCAAATCTTGTGTGGTTCCTCCATGGTAACATAGCTGCCCGAGGTCGCAAATTAGCAAGTACAAGAAATTTGAAAATTGTACGTAATTTCACATTAGTGCTTATGGTCGATCCCGCTTCTCGGCTTCAGAGCTACTTTCTTGACTGTATTTTGTTCTAAACAGTTGGCGCGACTTCAGTTCCAGCCTATAAAGTCAAATCTTGTGTGGTTTCTCCATGGTAACATAGCTGCCCGAGGCCGCAAAGTTAGCAAGTACAAGAAATTTGAAAATTGTACGTAATTTCACGGTAGTGCTTATTGTCGATCCCGTTTCTCGGCTTCAGAGCTACTTTCTTGACTATATTTTGAGCTAAACAGTTGGCGCGACTTTAGCTCTAGCCTATAAAGTCAAATCTTGTGTAATTCCTCCATGGTAACATAGCTGCCCGAGGTCGCAAAGTTAGCAAGTACAAGAAATTTGAAAATTGTACGTAATTGCACAGTAGTGCCTCTGGCCGATCCCGTTTCTCAGCTTCAGAGCTACTTTCTTGACTGTATTTTGAGTTAAGTAGATGGCGCGACTTCAGTTCTAGCCTATAAAGTCAAATGTTGTGTGGTTCCTCCATGGTAACGTAGCTGCCCGAGGTCGCAAAGTTAGCAAGTACAAGAAATTTGAAAATTGTACGTAATTGCACAGTAGTGCTTATGGCCGATCCCGTTTCTCAGCTTCAGAGCTACTTTCTTGACTGTATTTTCAGTTAAGTAGCTGGCGCGACTTCAGTTCTAGCCTATAAAGTCAAATCTTGTGTGATTCCTCCATGGTAACATAGCTGCCCGAGGTCGCAAAATTAACAAGTACAAGAAATTTGAAAATTGTACGTAATTTCACATTAGTGCTTATGGCCGATCCCGTTTCTCAGCTTCAGAGCTACTTTCTTGACTGTATTTTGAGTTAAGTAGCTGGCCCGACTTCAGTTCTAGCCTATAAAGTGAAATGTTTTGTGGTTCCTCCATGGTAACGTAGCTGCCCGAGGTCGCAAAGCTAGCAAGTACAAGAAATTTGAAAATTGTACGTAATTGCACAGTAGTGCTTATGGTCGATCCAGTTTCTTGGCTTCACAGCTACTTTCTTGACTGTATTTTGAGTTAAACAGTTGGCGCGACTTCAGTTCTAGCCTATAAAGTCAAATGTTGTGTTTTTCCTCCATGGTAACGTAGCTGCCCGAGGTCGCAAAGTTAGCAAGTACAAGAAATTTGAAAATTGTACGTAATTGCACAGTAGTGCCTCTGGCCGATCCCGTTTCTCAGCTTCAGAGCTACTTTCTTGACTGTATTTTGAGTTAAGGAGATGGCGCGACTTCAGTTCTAGCCTATAAAGTCAAATGTTGTGTGGTTCCTCCATGGTAACGTAGCTGCCCGAGGTCGCAAAGTTAGCAAGTACAAGAAATTTGAAAATTGTACGTAATTGCACAGAAGTGCTTATGGCCGATCCCGTTTCTCAGCTTCAGAGCTACTTTCTTGACTGTATTTTGAGTTAAGTAGCTGGCGCGACTTCAGTTCTAGCCTATAAAGTCAAATCTCGTGTGATTCCTCCATGGTAACATAGCTGCCCGAGGTCGCAAAGTTAGCAAGTACAAGACATTTGAAAATTGTACGTAATTTCACGGTAGTGCTTCTGGTCGATCCCGTTTCTCGGCTTCAGGGCTACTTTCTTGACTGTATTTTGCGTTGAGCAGTTGGCGCGACTTCAGTTCTAGCCTATAAAGTCAAATGTTGTGTTTTTCCTCCATGGTAAAGTAGCTGCCCGAGGTCGCAAAGTTAGCAAGTACAAGAAATTTGAAAATTGTACGTAATTTCACATTAGTGCTTATGGTCGATCCCGCTTCTCGGCTTCAGAGCTACTTTCTTGACTGTATTTTGAGTTAAACAGTTCGCGCGACTTCAGTTCTAGCCTATAAAGTCAAATGTTGTGTTTTTCCTCCATGGTAAAGTAGCTGCCCGAGGTCGCAAAGTTAGCAAGTACAAGAAATTTGAAAATTCTACGTAATTGCACAGTAGTGCTTATGGCCGGTCCCGTTTCTCGGCTTCAGAGCTACTTTCTTGACTGTATTTTGAGTTAAACAGTTGGCGCGACTTCAGTTCTAGCCTATAAAGTCAAATCTTGTGTGGTTCCTCCATGGTAACATAGCTGCCCGAGGTCGCAAATTAGCAAGTACAAGAAATTTGAAAATTGTACGTAATTTCACATTAGTGCTTATGGTCGATCCCGCTTCTCGGCTTCAGAGCTACTTTCTTGACTGTATTTTGTTCTAAACAGTTGGCGCGACTTCAGTTCCAGCCTATAAAGTCAAATCTTGTGTGGTTTCTCCATGGTAACATAGCTGCCCGAGGCCGCAAAGTTAGCAAGTACAAGAAATTTGAAAATTGTACGTAATTTCACGGTAGTGCTTATTGTCGATCCCGTTTCTCGGCTTCAGAGCTACTTTCTTGACTATATTTTGAGCTAAACAGTTGGCGCGACTTTAGCTCTAGCCTATAAAGTCAAATCTTGTGTAATTCCTCCATGGTAACATAGCTGCCCGAGGTCACAAAGTTAGCAAGTACAAGAAATTTGAAAATTGTACGTAATTGCACAGTAGTGCCTCTGGCCGATCCCGTTTCTCAGCTTCAGAGCTACTTTCTTGACTGTATTTTGAGTTAAGTAGATGGCGCGACTTCAGTTCTAGCCTATAAAGTCAAATGTTGTGTGGTTCCTCCATGGTAACGTAGCTGCCCGAGGTCGCAAAGTTAGCAAGTACAAGAAATTTGAAAATTGTACGTAATTGCACAGAAGTGCTTATGGCCGATCCCGTTTCTCAGCTTCAGAGCTACTTTCTTGACTGTATTTTGAGTTAAGTAGCTGGCGCGACTTCAGTTCTAGCCTATAAAGTCAAATGTTGTGTGGTTCCTCCCTGGTAACGTAGCTGCCCGAGGTCGCAAATTTAGCAAGTTCAAGAAATTTGAAAATTGTACGTAATTGCACAGTAGTGCTTATGGCCGATCCCGTTTCTCAGCTTCAGAGCTACTTTCTTGACTGTATTTTGAGTTAAGTAGCTGGCGCGACTTCAGTTCTAGCCTCAAAAGTCAAATGTTGTGTGGTTCCTCCATGGTAACGTAGCTGCCCGAGGTCGCAAAGTTAGCAAGTACAAGAAATTTGAAAATTGTACGTAATTTCACATTAGTGCTTATGGTCGATCCCACTTCTCGGCTTCAGAGCTACTTTCTTGACTGTATTTTGAGCTAAACAGTTGGCGCGACTTCAGTTCTAGCCTATAAAGTCAAATGTTGTGTTTTTCCTCCATGGTAACGTAGCTGCCCGAGGTCGCAAAGTTAGCAAGTACAAGAAATTTGAAAATTGTACGTAATTGCACAGTAGTGCTTATGGCCGATCCCGTTTCTCAGCTTCAGAGCTACTTTCTTGACTGTATTTTCAGTTAAGTAGCTGGCGCGACTTCAGTTCTAGCCTATAAAGTCAAATCTTGTGTGATTCCTCCATGGTAACATAGCTGCCCGAGGTCGCAAAATTAACAAGTACAAGAAATTTGAAAATTGTACGTAATTTCACATTAGTGCTTATGGCCGATCCCGTTTCTCAGCTTCAGAGCTACTTTCTTGACTGTATTTTGAGTTAAGTAGCTGGCCCGACTTCAGTTCTAGCCTATAAAGTGAAATGTTTTGTGGTTCCTCCATGGTAACGTAGCTGCCCGAGGTCGCAAAGCTAGCAAGTACAAGAAATTTGAAAATTGTACGTAATTGCACAGTAGTGCTTATGGTCGATCCAGTTTCTTGGCTTCACAGCTACTTTCTTGACTGTATTTTGAGTTAAACAGTTGGCGCGACTTCAGTTCTAGCCTATAAAGTCAAATGTTGTGTTTTTCCTCCATGGTAACGTAGCTGCCCGAGGTCGCAAAGTTAGCAAGTACAAGAAATTTGAAAATTGTACGTAATTGCACAGTAGTGCCTCTGGCCGATCCCGTTTCTCAGCTTCAGAGCTACTTTCTTGACTGTATTTTGAGTTAAGTAGATGGCGCGACTTCAGTTCTAGCCTATAAAGTCAAATGTTGTGTGGTTCCTCCATGGTAACGTAGCTGCCCGAGGTCGCAAAGTTAGCAAGTACAAGAAATTTGAAAATTGTGCGTAATTTCACATTAGTGCTTATGGCCGATCCCGTTTCTCAGCTTCAGAGCTACTTTCTTGACTGTATTTTGAGTTAAGTAGCTGGCGCGACTTCAGTTCTAGCCTATAAAGTCAAATGTTGTGTGGTTCCTCCCTGGTAACGTAGCTGCCCGAGGTCGCAAATTTAGCAAGTTCAAGAAATTTGAAAATTGTACTTCAGAGCTACTTTCTTGACTGTATTTTCAGTTAAGTAGCTGGCGCGACTTCAGTTCTAGCCTATAAAGTCAAATCTTGTGTGATTCCTCCATGGTAACATAGCTGCCCGAGGTCGCAAAATTAACAAGTACAAGAAATTTGAAAATTGTACGTAATTTCACATTAGTGCTTATGGCCGATCCCGTTTCTCAGCTTCAGAGCTACTTTCTTGACTGTATTTTGAGTTAAGTAGCTGGCCCGACTTCAGTTCTAGCCTATAAAGTGAAATGTTTTGTGGTTCCTCCATGGTAACGTAGCTGCCCGAGGTCGCAAAGCTAGCAAGTACAAGAAATTTGAAAATTGTACGTAATTGCACAGTAGTGCTTATGGTCGATCCAGTTTCTTGGCTTCACAGCTACTTTCTTGACTGTATTTTGAGTTAAACAGTTGGCGCGACTTCAGTTCTAGCCTATAAAGTCAAATGTTGTGTTTTTCCTCCATGGTAACGTAGCTGCCCGAGGTCGCAAAGTTAGCAAGTACAAGAAATTTGAAAATTGTACGTAATTGCACAGTAGTGCCTCTGGCCGATCCCGTTTCTCAGCTTCAGAGCTACTTTCTTGACTGTATTTTGAGTTAAGTAGATGGCGCGACTTCAGTTCTAGCCTATAAAGTCAAATGTTGTGTGGTTCCTCCATGGTAACGTAGCTGCCCGAGGTCGCAAAGTTAGCAAGTACAAGAAATTTGAAAATTGTACGTAATTGCACAGAAGTGCTTATGGCCGATCCCGTTTCTCAGCTTCAGAGCTACTTTCTTGACTGTATTTTGAGTTAAGTAGCTGGCGCGACTTCAGTTCTAGCCTATAAAGTCAAATCTCGTGTGATTCCTCCATGGTAACATAGCTGCCCGAGGTCGCAAAGTTAGCAAGTACAAGACATTTGAAAATTGTACGTAATTTCACGGTAGTGCTTCTGGTCGATCCCGTTTCTCGGCTTCAGGGCTACTTTCTTGACTGTATTTTGCGTTGAGCAGTTGGCGCGACTTCAGTTCTAGCCTATAAAGTCAAATGTTGTGTTTTTCCTCCATGGTAAAGTAGCTGCCCGAGGTCGCAAAGTTAGCAAGTACAAGAAATTTGAAAATTGTACGTAATTTCACATTAGTGCTTATGGTCGATCCCGCTTCTCGGCTTCAGAGCTACTTTCTTGACTGTATTTTGAGTTAAACAGTTCGCGCGACTTCAGTTCTAGCCTATAAAGTCAAATGTTGTGTTTTTCCTCCATGGTAAAGTAGCTGCCCGAGGTCGCAAAGTTAGCAAGTACAAGAAATTTGAAAATTCTACGTAATTGCACAGTAGTGCTTATGGCCGGTCCCGTTTCTCGGCTTCAGAGCTACTTTCTTGACTGTATTTTGAGTTAAACAGTTGGCGCGACTTCAGTTCTAGCCTATAAAGTCAAATCTTGTGTGGTTCCTCCATGGTAACATAGCTGCCCGAGGTCGCAAATTAGCAAGTACAAGAAATTTGAAAATTGTACGTAATTTCACATTAGTGCTTATGGTCGATCCCGCTTCTCGGCTTCAGAGCTACTTTCTTGACTGTATTTTGTTCTAAACAGTTGGCGCGACTTCAGTTCCAGCCTATAAAGTCAAATCTTGTGTGGTTTCTCCATGGTAACATAGCTGCCCGAGGCCGCAAAGTTAGCAAGTACAAGAAATTTGAAAATTGTACGTAATTTCACGGTAGTGCTTATTGTCGATCCCGTTTCTCGGCTTCAGAGCTACTTTCTTGACTATATTTTGAGCTAAACAGTTGGCGCGACTTTAGCTCTAGCCTATAAAGTCAAATCTTGTGTAATTCCTCCATGGTAACATAGCTGCCCGAGGTCGCAAAGTTAGCAAGTACAAGAAATTTGAAAATTGTACGTAATTTCACATTAGTGCTTATGGTCGATCCCACTTCTCGGCTTCAGAGCTACTTTCTTGACTGTATTTTGAGCTAAACAGTTGGCGCGACTTCAGTTCTAGCCTATAAAGTCAAATGTTGTGTTTTTCCTCCATGGTAACGTAGCTGCCCGAGGTCGCAAAGTTAGCAAGTACAAGAAATTTGAAAATTGTACGTAATTGCACAGTAGTGCTTATGGCCGATCCCGTTTCTCAGCTTCAGAGCTACTTTCTTGACTGTATTTTCAGTTAAGTAGCTGGCGCGACTTCAGTTCTAGCCTATAAAGTCAAATCTTGTGTGATTCCTCCATGGTAACATAGCTGCCCGAGGTCGCAAAATTAACAAGTACAAGAAATTTGAAAATTGTACGTAATTTCACATTAGTGCTTATGGCCGATCCCGTTTCTCAGCTTCAGAGCTACTTTCTTGACTGTATTTTGAGTTAAGTAGCTGGCCCGACTTCAGTTCTAGCCTATAAAGTGAAATGTTTTGTGGTTCCTCCATGGTAACGTAGCTGCCCGAGGTCGCAAAGCTAGCAAGTACAAGAAATTTGAAAATTGTACGTAATTGCACAGTAGTGCTTATGGTCGATCCAGTTTCTTGGCTTCACAGCTACTTTCTTGACTGTATTTTGAGTTAAACAGTTGGCGCGACTTCAGTTCTAGCCTATAAAGTCAAATGTTGTGTTTTTCCTCCATGGTAACGTAGCTGCCCGAGGTCGCAAAGTTAGCAAGTACAAGAAATTTGAAAATTGTACGTAATTGCACAGTAGTGCCTCTGGCCGATCCCGTTTCTCAGCTTCAGAGCTACTTTCTTGACTGTATTTTGAGTTAAGTAGATGGCGCGACTTCAGTTCTAGCCTATAAAGTCAAATGTTGTGTGGTTCCTCCATGGTAACGTAGCTGCCCGAGGTCGCAAAGTTAGCAAGTACAAGAAATTTGAAAATTGTACGTAATTTCACATTAGTGCTTATGGCCGATCCCGTTTCTCAGCTTCAGAGCTACTTTCTTGACTGTATTTTGAGTTAAGTAGCTGGCGCGACTTCAGTTCTAGCCTATAAAGTCAAATGTTGTGTGGTTCCTCCCTGGTAACGTAGCTGCCCGAGGTCGCAAATTTAGCAAGTTCAAGAAATTTGAAAATTGTACGTAATTGCACAGTAGTGCTTATGGCCGATCCCGTTTCTCAGCTTCAGAGCTACTTTCTTGACTGTATTTTGAGTTAAGTAGCTGGCGCGACTTCAGTTCTAGCCTCAAAAGTCAAATGTTGTGTGGTTCCTCCATGGTAACGTAGCTGCCCGAGGTCGCAAAGTTAGCAAGTACAAGAAATTTGAAAATTGTACGTAATTTCACATTAGTGCTTATGGTCGATCCCACTTCTCGGCTTCAGAGCTACTTTCTTGACTGTATTTTGAGCTAAACAGTTGGCGCGACTTCAGTTCTAGCCTATAAAGTCAAATGTTGTGTTTTTCCTCCATGGTAACGTAGCTGCCCGAGGTCGCAAAGTTAGCAAGTACAAGAAATTTGAAAATTGTACGTAATTGCACAGTAGTGCTTATGGCCGATCCCGTTTCTCAGCTTCAGAGCTACTTTCTTGACTGTATTTTCAGTTAAGTAGCTGGCGCGACTTCAGTTCTAGCCTATAAAGTCAAATCTTGTGTGATTCCTCCATGGTAACATAGCTGCCCGAGGTCGCAAAATTAACAAGTACAAGAAATTTGAAAATTGTACGTAATTTCACATTAGTGCTTATGGCCGATCCCGTTTCTCAGCTTCAGAGCTACTTTCTTGACTGTATTTTGAGTTAAGTAGCTGGCCCGACTTCAGTTCTAGCCTATAAAGTGAAATGTTTTGTGGTTCCTCCATGGTAACGTAGCTGCCCGAGGTCGCAAAGCTAGCAAGTACAAGAAATTTGAAAATTGTACGTAATTGCACAGTAGTGCTTATGGTCGATCCAGTTTCTTGGCTTCACAGCTACTTTCTTGACTGTATTTTGAGTTAAACAGTTGGCGCGACTTCAGTTCTAGCCTATAAAGTCAAATGTTGTGTTTTTCCTCCATGGTAACGTAGCTGCCCGAGGTCGCAAAGTTAGCAAGTACAAGAAATTTGAAAATTGTACGTAATTGCACAGTAGTGCCTCTGGCCGATCCCGTTTCTCAGCTTCAGAGCTACTTTCTTGACTGTATTTTGAGTTAAGTAGATGGCGCGACTTCAGTTCTAGCCTATAAAGTCAAATGTTGTGTGGTTCCTCCATGGTAACGTAGCTGCCCGAGGTCGCAAAGTTAGCAAGTACAAGAAATTTGAAAATTGTACGTAATTGCACAGAAGTGCTTATGGCCGATCCCGTTTCTCAGCTTCAGAGCTACTTTCTTGACTGTATTTTGAGTTAAGTAGCTGGCGCGACTTCAGTTCTAGCCTATAAAGTCAAATCTCGTGTGATTCCTCCATGGTAACATAGCTGCCCGAGGTCGCAAAGTTAGCAAGTACAAGACATTTGAAAATTGTACGTAATTTCACGGTAGTGCTTCTGGTCGATCCCGTTTCTCGGCTTCAGGGCTACTTTCTTGACTGTATTTTGCGTTGAGCAGTTGGCGCGACTTCAGTTCTAGCCTATAAAGTCAAATGTTGTGTTTTTCCTCCATGGTAAAGTAGCTGCCCGAGGTCGCAAAGTTAGCAAGTACAAGAAATTTGAAAATTGTACGTAATTTCACATTAGTGCTTATGGTCGATCCCGCTTCTCGGCTTCAGAGCTACTTTCTTGACTGTATTTTGAGTTAAACAGTTCGCGCGACTTCAGTTCTAGCCTATAAAGTCAAATGTTGTGTTTTTCCTCCATGGTAAAGTAGCTGCCCGAGGTCGCAAAGTTAGCAAGTACAAGAAATTTGAAAATTCTACGTAATTGCACAGTAGTGCTTATGGCCGGTCCCGTTTCTCGGCTTCAGAGCTACTTTCTTGACTGTATTTTGAGTTAAACAGTTGGCGCGACTTCAGTTCTAGCCTATAAAGTCAAATCTTGTGTGGTTCCTCCATGGTAACATAGCTGCCCGAGGTCGCAAATTAGCAAGTACAAGAAATTTGAAAATTGTACGTAATTTCACATTAGTGCTTATGGTCGATCCCGCTTCTCAGCTTCAGAGCTACTTTCTTGACTGTATTTTGAGTTAAGTAGCTGGCGCGACTTCAGTTCTAGCCTATAAAGTCAAATGTTGTGTGGTTCCTCCCTGGTAACGTAGCTGCCCGAGGTCGCAAATTTAGCAAGTTCAAGAAATTTGAAAATTGTACGTAATTGCACAGTAGTGCTTATGGCCGATCCCGTTTCTCAGCTTCAGAGCTACTTTCTTGACTGTATTTTGAGTTAAGTAGCTGGCGCGACTTCAGTTCTAGCCTCAAAAGTCAAATGTTGTGTGGTTCCTCCATGGTAACGTAGCTGCCCGAGGTCGCAAAGTTAGCAAGTACAAGAAATTTGAAAATTGTACGTAATTTCACATTAGTGCTTATGGTCGATCCCACTTCTCGGCTTCAGAGCTACTTTCTTGACTGTATTTTGAGCTAAACAGTTGGCGCGACTTCAGTTCTAGCCTATAAAGTCAAATGTTGTGTTTTTCCTCCATGGTAACGTAGCTGCCCGAGGTCGCAAAGTTAGCAAGTACAAGAAATTTGAAAATTGTACGTAATTGCACAGTAGTGCTTATGGCCGATCCCGTTTCTCAGCTTCAGAGCTACTTTCTTGACTGTATTTTCAGTTAAGTAGCTGGCGCGACTTCAGTTCTAGCCTATAAAGTCAAATCTTGTGTGATTCCTCCATGGTAACATAGCTGCCCGAGGTCGCAAAATTAACAAGTACAAGAAATTTGAAAATTGTACGTAATTTCACATTAGTGCTTATGGCCGATCCCGTTTCTCAGCTTCAGAGCTACTTTCTTGACTGTATTTTGAGTTAAGTAGCTGGCCCGACTTCAGTTCTAGCCTATAAAGTGAAATGTTTTGTGGTTCCTCCATGGTAACGTAGCTGCCCGAGGTCGCAAAGCTAGCAAGTACAAGAAATTTGAAAATTGTACGTAATTGCACAGTAGTGCTTATGGTCGATCCAGTTTCTTGGCTTCACAGCTACTTTCTTGACTGTATTTTGAGTTAAACAGTTGGCGCGACTTCAGTTCTAGCCTATAAAGTCAAATGTTGTGTTTTTCCTCCATGGTAACGTAGCTGCCCGAGGTCGCAAAGTTAGCAAGTACAAGAAATTTGAAAATTGTACGTAATTGCACAGTAGTGCCTCTGGCCGATCCCGTTTCTCAGCTTCAGAGCTACTTTCTTGACTGTATTTTGAGTTAAGTAGATGGCGCGACTTCAGTTCTAGCCTATAAAGTCAAATGTTGTGTGGTTCCTCCATGGTAACGTAGCTGCCCGAGGTCGCAAAGTTAGCAAGTACAAGAAATTTGAAAATTGTACGTAATTGCACAGAAGTGCTTATGGCCGATCCCGTTTCTCAGCTTCAGAGCTACTTTCTTGACTGTATTTTGAGTTAAGTAGCTGGCGCGACTTCAGTTCTAGCCTATAAAGTCAAATCTCGTGTGATTCCTCCATGGTAACATAGCTGCCCGAGGTCGCAAAGTTAGCAAGTACAAGACATTTGAAAATTGTACGTAATTTCACGGTAGTGCTTCTGGTCGATCCCGTTTCTCGGCTTCAGGGCTACTTTCTTGACTGTATTTTGCGTTGAGCAGTTGGCGCGACTTCAGTTCTAGCCTATAAAGTCAAATGTTGTGTTTTTCCTCCATGGTAAAGTAGCTGCCCGAGGTCGCAAAGTTAGCAAGTACAAGAAATTTGAAAATTGTACGTAATTTCACATTAGTGCTTATGGTCGATCCCGCTTCTCGGCTTCAGAGCTACTTTCTTGACTGTATTTTGAGTTAAACAGTTCGCGCGACTTCAGTTCTAGCCTATAAAGTCAAATGTTGTGTTTTTCCTCCATGGTAAAGTAGCTGCCCGAGGTCGCAAAGTTAGCAAGTACAAGAAATTTGAAAATTCTACGTAATTGCACAGTAGCGCTTATGGCCGGTCCCGTTTCTCGGCTTCAGAGCTACTTTCTTGACTGCATTTTGAGTTAAACAGTTGGCGCGACTTCAGTTCTAGCCTATAAAGTCGAATGTTGTGTTTTTCCTCCATGGTAACGTAGCTGCCCGAGGTCGCAAAGTTAGCAAGTACAAGAAATTTGAAAATTGTACGTAATTGCACAGTAGTGCTTATGGCCGATCCCGTTTCTTAGCTTCAGAGCTACTTTCTTGACTGTATTTTGAGTTAAGTAGCTTGCGCGACTTTAGTTCTAGCCTATAAAGTCAAATGTTGTGTTTTTCCTCCATGGTAACGTAGCTGCCCGAGGTCGCAAAGTTAGCAAGTACAAGAAATTTGAAAATTGTACGTAATTTCACATTAGTGCTTATGGCCGATCCCGTTTCTCGGCTTCAGAGCTACTTTCTTGACTGTATTTTGAGTTAAGCAGTTGGCGCGACTTCAGTTCTAGCCTAGAAAGTCAAATCTTGTGTGGTTCCTCCCTGGTAACGTAGCTGCCCGAGGTCGCAAATTTAGCAAGTTCAAGAAATTTGAAAATTGTACGTAATTGCACAGTAGTGCTTATGGCCGATCCCGTTTCTCAGCTTCAGAGCTACTTTCTTGACTGTATTTTGAGTTAAACAGTTCCCGCGACTTCAGTTCTAGCCTATAAAGTCAAATGTTGTGTGGTTCCTCCATGGTAACGTAGCTGCCCGAGGTCGCAAAGTTAGCAAGAACAAGAAATTTGAAAATTGCACGTAATTTCACATTAGTGCTTATGGTCGATCCCACTTCTCGGCTTCAGAGCTACTTTCTTGACTGTATTTTGAGCTAAACAGTTGGCGCAACTTCAGTTCTAGCCTATAAAGTCAAATCTTGTGTGATTCCTCCATGGTAACATAGCTGCCCGAGGTCGCAAATTTAGCAAGTACAAGACATTTGAAAATTGTACGTAATTTCACGGTAGTGCTTATGGTCGATCCCGTTTCTCAGCTTCAGGGCTACTTTCTTGACTGTATTTTGAGCTAACCAGCTGGCGCGACTTCAGTTCTAGCCTATAAAGTCAAATCTTGTGTGATTCCTCCATGGTAACATAGCTGCCCGAGGTCGCAAAGTTAGCAAGTACAAGAAATTTGAAAATTGTACGTAATTTCACATTAGTGCTTATGGCCGATCCCGTTTCTCGGCTTCAGAGCTACTTTCTTGACTGTATTTTGAGTTAAGCGGTTGGCGCGACTTCAGTTCTAGCCTATAAAGTCAAATTTTGTGTGATTCATCCATGGTAACATAGCTGCCCGAGGTCGCAAAGTTAGCAAGTACAAGAAATTTCAAAATTGTACGTAATTGCACAGTAGTGCTTATGGCCGATGCCGTTTCTCAGCTTCAGAGCTACTTTCTTGACTGTATTTTGAGTTAAGTAGCTTGCGCGACTTCAGTTCTAGCCTATAAAGTCAAATCTTGTGTGATTCCTCCATGGTAACATAGCTGCCCGAGGTCGCAAAGTTAGCAAGTACAAGAAATTTGAAAATTGTACGTAATTTCACATTAGTGCTTATGGCCGATCCCGTTTTTCAGCTTCAGAGCTACTTTCTTGACTGTATTTTGAGTTAAGTAGCTGGCGCGACTTCAGTTCTAGCCTATAAAGTCAAATGTTGTGTGGTTCCTCCCTGGTAACGTAGCTGCCCGAGGTCGCAAATTTAGCAAGTTCAAGAAATTTGAAAATTGTACGTAATTGCACTGTAGTGCTTATGGCCGATCCCGTTTCTCAGCTTCAGAGCTACTTTCTTGACTGTATTTTGAGTTAAACAGTTGGCGCGACTTCAGTTCTAGCCTATAAAGTCAAATCTTGTGTGATTCCTCCATGGTAACATAGCTGCCCGAGGTCGCAAATTTAGCAAGTACAAGACATTTGAAAATTGTACGTAATTTCACGGTAGTGCTTATGGTCGATCCCGTTTCTTGGCTTCAGAGCTACTTTCTTGACTGTATTTTGAGTGACTTCAGTTCTAGCCTATAAAGTCAAATGTTGTGTTTTTCCTCCATGGTAACGTAGCTGCCCGAGGTCGCAAAGTTAGCAAGTACAAGAAATTTGAAAATTGTACGTAATTGCACAGTAGTGCTCATGGCCGATCCCGTTTCTCAGCTTCAGAGCTACTTTCTTGACTGTATTTTGAGCTAATCAGTTGGCGCGACTTCAGTTCTAGCCTATAAAGTCAAATCTTGTGTGTTCCTCCATGGTAACATAGCTGCACGAGGTCGCAAAGTTAGCAAGTACAAGACATTTGAAAATTGTACGTAATTTCACGGTAGTGCTTCTGGTCGATCCCGTTTCTCGGCTTCAGGGCTACTTTCTTGACTGTATTTTGAGCTAACCAGCTGGCGCGACTTCAGTTCTAGCCTACAAAGTCAAATCTTGTGTGATTCCTCCATGGTAACATAGCTGCCCGAGGTCGCAAAATTAACAAGTACAAGAAATTTTAAAATTGTACGTAATTTCACATTAGTGCTTATGGCCGATCCCGTTTCTCAGCTTCAGAGCTACTTTCTTGACTGTATTTTGAGTTAAGTAGCTGGCCCGACTTCAGTTCTAGCCTATAAAGTGAAATGTTTTGTGGTTCCTCCATGGTAACGTAGCTGCCCGAGGTCGCAAAGTTAGCAAGTACAAGAAATTTGAAAATTGTACGTAATTGCACAGCAGCGCCTATGGCCGATCCCGTTTCTCAGCTTCAGAGCTACTTTCTTGACTGTATTTTGAGTTAAGTAGCTGGCGCGACTTCAGTTCTAGCCTATAAAGTCAAATGTTGTGTGGTTCCTCCATGGTAACGTAGCTGCCCGAGGTCGCAAAGTTAGCAAGTACAAGAAATTTGAAAATTGTACGTAATTGCACAGAAGTGCTTATGGCCGATCCCGTTTCTCAGCTTCAGAGCTACTTTCTTGACTGTATTTTGAGCTAAGTAGCTGGCGCGACTTCAGTTCTAGCCTATAAAGTCAAATGTTGTGTGGTTCCTCCATGGTAACGTAGCTGCCCGAGGTCGCAAAGTTAGCAAGTACAAGAAATTTGAAAATTGTACGTAATTTCACATTAGTGCTTATGGTCGATCCCGCTTCTTGGCTTCAGAGCTACTTTCTTGACTGTATCTTGAGCTAAACAGTTGGCGCGACTTCAGTTCTAGCCTATAAAGTCAAATCTTGTGTGATTCCTCCATGGTAACATAGCTGCCCGAGGTCGCAAAGTTAGCAAGTACAAGACATTTGAAAATTGTACGTAATTTCACGGTAGTGCTTCTGGTCGATCCCGTTTCTCGGCTTCAGGGCTACTTTCTTGACTGTATTTTGAGCTAACCAGCTGGTGCGACTTCAGTTCTAGCCTATAAAGTCAAATCTTGTGTGATTCCTCCATGGTAACATAGCTGCCCGAGGTCGCAAATTTAGCAAGTACAAGACATTTGAAAATTGTACGTAATTTCATGGTAGTGCTTATGGTCGATCCCGTTTCTCGGCTTCAGGTCTACTTTCTTGACTGTATTTTGCGTTGAGCAGTTGGCGCGACTTCAGTTCTAGCCTATAAAGTCAAATCTTGTGTGATTCCTCCATGGTAACATAGCTGCCCGAGGTCGCAAAGTTAGCAAGTACAAGAAATTTCAAAATTGTACGTAATTTCACATTAGTGCTTATGGTCGATCCCACTTCTCGGCTTCAGAGCTACTTTCTTGACTGTATTTTGAGTTAAACAGTTCGCGCGACTTCAGTTCTAGCCTATAAAGTCAAATGTTGTGTTTTTCCTCCATGGTAAAGTAGCTGCCCGAGGTCGCAAAGTTAGCAAGTACAAGAAATTTGAAAATTGTACGTAATTGCACAGTAGTGCTTATGGCCGATCCCGTTTCTCAGCTTTAGAGCTACTTTCTTGACTGTATTTTGAGTTAGGTAGCTGGCGCGACTTCAGTTCTAGCCTATAAAGTCAAATGTTGTGTGGTTTCTCCATGGTAACATAGCTGCCCGAGGTCGCAAAGTTAGCAAGTACAAGAAATTTGAAAATTCTACGTAATTGCACAGTAGTGCTTATGGCCGGTCCCGTTTCTCAGCTTCAGAGCTACTTTCTTGACAGTATTTTGAGTTAAACAGCTGGAGCGACTTCAGTTCTAGCCTATAAGGTCAAATCTTGTGTGGTTCCTCCATGGTAACATAGCTGCCCGAGGTCGCAAATTAGCAAGTACAAGAAATTTGAAAATTGTACGTAATTTCACATTAGTGCTTATGGTCGATCCCGCTTCTCGGCTTCAGAGCTACTTTCTTGACTGTATTTTGATCTAAACAGCTGGCGCGACTTCAGTTCCAGCCTATAAAGTCAAATCTTGTGTGGTTTCTCCATGGTAACATAGCTGCCCGAGGTCGCAAATTTAGCAAGTACAAGACATTTGAAAATTGTATGTAATTTCACGGTAGTGCTTATGGTCGATCCCGTTTCTTGGCTTCAGAGCTACTTTCTTGACTGTATTTTGAGTGACTTCAGTTCTAGCCTATAAAGTCAAATCTTGTGTGGTTCCTCCATGGTAACATTGCTGCCCGAGGTCGCAAAGTTAGCAAGTACAAGAAATTTGAAAATTGTACGTAATTGCACAGTAGTGCTCATGGCCGATCCCGTTTCTCAGCTTCAGAGCTACTTTCTTGACTGTATTTTGAGCTAATCAGTTGGCGCGACTTCAGTTCTAGCCTATAAAGTCAAATCTTGTGTGTTCCTCCATGGTAACATAGCTGCACGAGGTCGCAAAGTTAGCAAGTACAAGACATTTGAAAATTGTACGTAATTTCACGGTAGTGCTTCTGGTCGATCCCGTTTCTCGGCTTCAGGGCTACTTTCTTGACTGTATTTTGAGCTAACCAGCTGGCGCGACTTCAGTTCTAGCCTACAAAGTCAAATCTTGTGTGATTCCTCCATGGTAACATAGCTGCCCGAGGTCGCAAAATTAACAAGTAAAAGAAATTTTAAAATTGTACGTAATTTCACATTAGTGCTTATGGCCGATCCCGTTTCTCAGCTTCAGAGCTACTTTCTTGACTGTATTTTGAGTTAAGTAGCTGGCCCGACTTCAGTTCTAGCCTATAAAGTGAAATGTTTTGTGGTTCCTCCATGGTAACGTAGCTGCCCGAGGTCGCAAAGCTAGCAAGTACAAGAAATTTGAAAATTGTACGTAATTGCACAGTAGTGCTTATGGTCGATCCCGTTTCTTGGCTTCAGAGCTACTTTCTTGACTGTATTTTGAGTTAAACAGTTGGCGCGACTTCAGTTCTAGCCTATAAAGTCAAATGTTGTGTTTTTCCTCCATGGTAACGTAGCTGCCCGAGGTCGCAAAGTTAGCAAGTACAAGAAATTTGAAAATTGTACGTAATTTCACATTAGTGCTTATGGTCGATCCCGCTTCTCGGCTTCAGAGCTACTTTCTTGACTGTATTTTGAGTTAAACAGTTCGCGCGACTTCAGTTCTAGCCTATAAAGTCAAATGTTGTGTTTTTCCTCCATGGTAAAGTAGCTGCCCGAGGTCGCAAAGTTAGCAAGTACAAGAAATTTGAAAATTGTACGTAATTGCACAGAAGTGCTTATGGCCGATCCCGTTTCTCAGCTTCAGAGCTACTTTCTTGACTGTATTTTGAGCTAAGTAGCTGGCGCGACTTCAGTTCTAGCCTATAAAGTCAAATGTTGTGTGGTTCCTCCATGGTAACGTAGCTGCCCGAGGTCGCAAAGTTAGCAAGTACAAGAAATTTGAAAATTGTACGTAATTTCACATTAGTGCTTATGGTCGATCCCGCTTCTTGGCTTCAGAGCTACTTTCTTGACTGTATCTTGAGCTAAACAGTTGGCGCGACTTCAGTTCTAGCCTATAAAGTCAAATCTTGTGTGATTCCTCCATGGTAACATAGCTGCCCGAGGTCGCAAAGTTAGCAAGAACAAGACATTTGAAAATTGTACGTAATTTCACATTAGTGCTTATGGTCGATCCCGCTTCTCGGCTTCAGAGCTACTTTCTTGACTGTATTTTGAGTTAAACAGTTCGCGCGACTTCAGTTCTAGCCTATAAAGTCAAATGTTGTGTTTTTCCTCCATGGTAAAGTAGCTGCCCGAGGTCGCAAAGTTAGCAAGTACAAGAAATTTGAAAATTGTACGTAATTGCACAGTAGTGCCTCTGGCCGATCCCGTTTCTCAGCTTCAGAGCTACTTTCTTGACTGTATTTTGAGTTAAGTAGATGGCGCGACTTCAGTTCTAGCCTATAAAGTCAAATGTTGTGTGGTTCCTCCATGGTAACGTAGCTGCCCGAGGTCGCAAAGTTAGCAAGTACAAGAAATTTGAAAATTGTACGTAATTTCACATTAGTGCTTATGGTCGATCCCGCTTCTTGGCTTCAGAGCTACTTTCTTGACTGTATCTTGAGCTAAACAGTTGGCGCGACTTCAGTTCTAGCCTATAAAGTCAAATGTTGTGTTTTTCCTCCATGGTAACGTAGCTGCCCGAGGTCGCAAAGTTAGCAAGTACAAGAAATTTGAAAATTGTACGTAATTGCACAGCAGCGCCTATGGCCGATCCCGTTTCTCAGCTTCAGAGCTACTTTCTTGACTGTATTTTGAGTTAAGTAGCTGGCGCGACTTCAGTTCTAGCCTATAAAGTCAAATGTTGTGTGGTTCCTCCATGGTAACGTAGCTGCCCGAGGTCGCAAAGTTAGCAAGTACAAGAAATTTGAAAATTGTACGTAATTGCACAGAAGTGCTTATGGCCGATCCCGTTTCTCAGCTTCAGAGCTACTTTCTTGACTGTATTTTGAGCCAAGTAGCTGGCGCGACTTCAGTTCTAGCCTATAAAGTCAAATGTTGTGTGGTTCCTCCATGGTAACGTAGCTGCCCGAGGTCGCAAAGTTAGCAAGTACAAGAAATTTGAAAATTGTACGTAATTTCACATTAGTGCTTATGGTCGATCCCGCTTCTCGGCTTCAGAGCTACTTTCTTGACTGTATTTTGATCTAAACAGTTGGCGCGACTTCAGTTCCAGCCTATAAAGTCAAATCTTGTGTGGTTTCTCCATGGTAACATAGCTGCCCGAGGTCGCAAATTTAGCAAGTACAAGAAATTTGAAAATTGTACGTAATTTCACATTAGTGCTTATGGTCGATCCCGCTTCTCGGCTTCAGAGCTACTTTCTTGACTGTATTTTGAGTTAAACAGTTCGCGCGACTTCAGTTCTAGCCTATAAAGTCAAATGTTGTGTTTTTCCTCCATGGTAAAGTAGCTGCCCGAGGTCGCAAAGTTAGCAAGTACAAGAAATTTGAAAATTCTACGTAATTGCACAGTAGTGCTTATGGCCGGTCCCGTTTCTCGGCTTCAGAGCTACTTTCTTGACTGTATTTTGAGTTAAACAGTTGGCGCGACTTCAGTTCTAGCCTATAAAGTCAAATGTTGTGTGGTTCCTCCCTGGTAACGTAGCTGCCCGAGGTCGCAAATTTAGCAAGTTCAAGAAATTTGAAAATTGTACGTAATTGCACAGTAGTGCTTATGGCCGATCCCGTTTCTCAGCTTCAGAGCTACTTTCTTGACTGTATTTTGAGTTAAGTAGCTGGCGCGACTTCAGTTCTAGCCTCAAAAGTCAAATGTTGTGTGGTTCCTCCATGGTAACGTAGCTGCCCGAGGTCGCAAAGTTAGCAAGTACAAGAAATTTGAAAATTGTACGTAATTTCACATTAGTGCTTATGGTCGATCCCACTTCTCGGCTTCAGAGCTACTTTCTTGACTGTATTTTGAGCTAAACAGTTGGCGCGACTTCAGTTCTAGCCTATAAAGTCAAATGTTGTGTTTTTCCTCCATGGTAACGTAGCTGCCCGAGGTCGCAAAGTTAGCAAGTACAAGAAATTTGAAAATTGTACGTAATTACACAGTAGTGCTTATGGCCGATCCCGTTTCTCAGCTTCAGAGCTACTTTCTTGACTGTATTTTCAGTTAAGTAGCTGGCGCGACTTCAGTTCTAGCCTATAAAGTCAAATCTTGTGTGATTCCTCCATGGTAACATAGCTGCCCGAGGTCGCAAAATTAACAAGTACAAGAAATTTGAAAATTGTACGTAATTTCACATTAGTGCTTATGGCCGATCCCGTTTCTCAGCTTCACAGCTACTTTCTTGACTGTATTTTGAGTTAAGTAGCTGGCCCGACTTCAGTTCTAGCCTATAAAGTGAAATGTTTTGTGGTTCCTCCATGGTAACGTAGCTGCCCGAGGTCGCAAAGCTAGCAAGTACAAGAAATTTGAAAATTGTACGTAATTGCACAGTAGTGCTTATGGTCGATCCAGTTTCTTGGCTTCACAGCTACTTTCTTGACTGTATTTTGAGTTAAACAGTTGGCGCGACTTCAGTTCTAGCCTATAAAGTCAAATGTTGTGTTTTTCCTCCATGGTAACGTAGCTGCCCGAGGTCGCAAAGTTAGCAAGTACAAGAAATTTGAAAATTGTACGTAATTGCACAGTAGTGCCTCTGGCCGATCCCGTTTCTCAGCTTCAGAGCTACTTTCTTGACTGTATTTTGAGTTAAGTAGATGGCGCGACTTCAGTTCTAGCCTATAGAGTCAAATGTTGTGTGGTTCCTCCATGGTAACGTAGCTGCCCGAGGTCGCAAAGTTAGCAAGTACAAGAAATTTGAAAATTGTACGTAATTGCACAGAAGTGCTTATGGCCGATCCCGTTTCTCAGCTTCAGAGCTACTTTCTTGACTGTATTTTGAGTTAAGTAGCTGGCGCGACTTCAGTTCTAGCCTATAAAGTCAAATCTCGTGTGATTCCTCCATGGTAACATAGCTGCCCGAGGTCGCAAAGTTAGCAAGTACAAGACATTTGAAAATTGTACGTAATTTCACGGTAGTGCTTCTGGTCGATCCCGTTTCTCGGCTTCAGGGCTACTTTCTTGACTGTATTTTGCGTTGAGCAGTTGGCGCGACTTCAGTTCTAGCCTATAAAGTCAAATGTTGTGTTTTTCCTCCATGGTAAAGTAGCTGCCCGAGGTCGCAAAGTTAGCAAGTACAAGAAATTTGAAAATTGTACGTAATTTCACATTAGTGCTTATGGTCGATCCCGCTTCTCGGCTTCAGAGCTACTTTCTTGACTGTATTTTGAGTTAAACAGTTCGCGCGACTTCAGTTCTAGCCTATAAAGTCAAATGTTGTGTTTTTCCTCCATGGTAAAGTAGCTGCCCGAGGTCGCAAAGTTAGCAAGTACAAGAAATTTGAAAATTCTACGTAATTGCACAGTAGTGCTTATGGCCGGTCCCGTTTCTCGGCTTCAGAGCTACTTTCTTGACTGTATTTTGAGTTAAACAGTTGGCGCGACTTCAGTTCTAGCCTATAAAGTCGAATGTTGTGTTTTTCCTCCATGGTAACGTAGCTGCCCGAGGTCGCAAAGTTAGCAAGTACAAGAAATTTGAAAATTGTACGTAATTGCACAGTAGTGCTTATGGCCGATCCCGTTTCTTAGCTTCAGAGCTACTTTCTTGACTGTATTTTGAGTTAAGTAGCTTGCGCGACTTTAGTTCTAGCCTATAAAGTCAAATGTTGTGTTTTTCCTCCATGGTAACGTAGCTGCCCGAGGTCGCAAAGTTAGCAAGTACAAGAAATTTGAAAATTGTACGTAATTTCACATTAGTGCTTATGGCCGATCCCGTTTCTCGGCTTCAGAGCTACTTTCTTGACTGTATTTTGAGTTAAGCAGTTGGCGCGACTTCAGTTCTAGCCTAGAAAGTCAAATCTTGTGTGGTTCCTCCCTGGTAACGTAGCTGCCCGAGGTCGCAAATTTAGCAAGTTCAAGAAATTTGAAAATTGTACGTAATTGCACAGTAGTGCTTATGGCCGATCCCGTTTCTCAGCTTCAGAGCTACTTTCTTGACTGTATTTTGAGTTAAACAGTTCCCGCGACTTCAGTTCTAGCCTATAAAGTCAAATGTTGTGTGGTTCCTCCATGGTAACGTAGCTGCCCGAGGTCGCAAAGTTAGTAAGTACAAGAAATTTGAAAATTGCACGTAATTTCACATTAGTGCTTATGGTCGATCCCACTTCTCGGCTTCAGAGCTACTTTCTTGACTGTATTTTGAGCTAAACAGTTGGCGCAACTTCAGTTCTAGCCTATAAAGTCAAATCTTGTGTGATTCCTCCATGGTAACATAGCTGCCCGAGGTCGCAAATTTAGCAAGTACAAGACATTTGAAAATTGTACGTAATTTCACGGTAGTGCTTCTGGTCGATCCCGTTTCTCAGCTTCAGGGCTACTTTCTTGACTGTATTTTGAGCTAACCAGCTGGCGCGACTTCAGTTCTAGCCTATAAAGTCAAATCTTGTGTGATTCCTCCATGGTAACATAGCTGCCCGAGGTCGCAAAGTTAGCAAGTACAAGAAATTTGAAAATTGTACGTAATTTCACATTAGTGCTTATGGCCGATCCCGTTTCTCGGCTTCAGAGCTACTTTCTTGACTGTATTTTGAGTTAAGCGGTTGGCGCGACTTCAGTTCTAGCCTATAAAGTCAAATTTTGTGTGATTCATCCATGGTAACATAGCTGCCCGAGGTCGCAAAGTTAGCAAGTACAAGAAATTTCAAAATTGTACGTAATTGCACAGTAGTGCTTATGGCCGATGCCGTTTCTCAGCTTCAGAGCTACTTTCTTGACTGTATTTTGAGTTAAGTAGCTTGCGCGACTTCAGTTCTAGCCTATAAAGTCAAATCTTGTGTGATTCCTCCATGGTAACATAGCTGCCCGAGGTCGCAAAGTTAGCAAGTACAAGAAATTTGAAAATTGTACGTAATTTCACATTAGTGCTTATGGCCGATCCCGTTTCTCAGCTTCAGAGCTACTTTCTTGACTGTATTTTGAGTTAAGTAGCTGGCGCGACTTCAGTTCTAGCCTATAAAGTCAAATGTTGTGTGGTTCCTCCCTGGTAACGTAGCTGCCCGAGGTCGCAAATTTAGCAAGTTCAAGAAATTTGAAAATTGTACGTAATTGCACTGTAGTGCTTATGGCCGATCCCGTTTCTCAGCTTCAGAGCTACTTTCTTGACTGTATTTTGAGTTAAACAGTTGGCGCGACTTCAGTTCTAGCCTATAAAGTCAAATCTTGTGTGATTCCTCCATGGTAACATAGCTGCCCGAGGTCGCAAATTTAGCAAGTACAAGACATTTGAAAATTGTACGTAATTTCACGGTAGTGCTTATGGTCGATCCCGTTTCTTGGCTTCAGAGCTACTTTCTTGACTGTATTTTGAGTGACTTCAGTTCTAGCCTATAAAGTCAAATGTTGTGTTTTTCCTCCATGGTAACGTAGCTGCCCGAGGTCGCAAAGTTAGCAAGTACAAGAAATTTGAAAATTGTACGTAATTGCACAGTAGTGCTCATGGCCGATCCCGTTTCTCAGCTTCAGAGCTACTTTCTTGACTGTATTTTGAGCTAATCAGTTGGCGCGACTTCAGTTCTAGCCTATAAAGTCAAATCTTGTGTGTTCCTCCATGGTAACATAGCTGCACGAGGTCGCAAAGTTAGCAAGTACAAGACATTTGAAAATTGTACGTAATTTCACGGTAGTGCTTCTGGTCGATCCCGTTTCTCGGCTTCAGGGCTACTTTCTTGACTGTATTTTGAGCTAACCAGCTGGCGCGACTTCAGTTCTAGCCTACAAAGTCAAATCTTGTGTGATTCCTCCATGGTAACATAGCTGCCCGAGGTCGCAAAATTAACAAGTACAAGAAATTTTAAAATTGTACGTAATTTCACATTAGTGCTTATGGCCGATCCCGTTTCTCAGCTTCAGAGCTACTTTCTTGACTGTATTTTGAGTTAAGTAGCTGGCCCGACTTCAGTTCTAGCCTATAAAGTGAAATGTTTTGTGGTTCCTCCATGGTAACGTAGCTGCCCGAGGTCGCAAAGCTAGCAAGTACAAGAAATTTGAAAATTGTACGTAATTGCACAGTAGTGCTTATGGTCGATCCCGTTTCTTGGCTTCAGAGCTACTTTCTTGACTGTATTTTGAGTTAAACAGTTGGCGCGACTTCAGTTCTAGCCTATAAAGTCAAATGTTGTGTTTTTCCTCCATGGTAACGTAGCTGCCCGAGGTCGCAAAGTTAGCAAGTACAAGAAATTTGAAAATTGTACGTAATTGCACAGCAGCGCCTATGGCCGATCCCGTTTCTCAGCTTCAGAGCTACTTTCTTGACTGTATTTTGAGTTAAGTAGCTGGCGCGACTTCAGTTCTAGCCTATAAAGTCAAATGTTGTGTGGTTCCTCCATGGTAACGTAGCTGCCCGAGGTCGCAAAGTTAGCAAGTACAAGAAATTTGAAAATTGTACGTAATTGCACAGAAGTGCTTATGGCCGATCCCGTTTCTCAGCTTCAGAGCTACTTTCTTGACTGTATTTTGAGCTAAGTAGCTGGCGCGACTTCAGTTCTAGCCTATAAAGTCAAATGTTGTGTGGTTCCTCCATGGTAACGTAGCTGCCCGAGGTCGCAAAGTTAGCAAGTACAAGAAATTTGAAAATTGTACGTAATTTCACATTAGTGCTTATGGTCGATCCCGCTTCTTGGCTTCAGAGCTACTTTCTTGACTGTATCTTGAGCTAAACAGTTGGCGCGACTTCAGTTCTAGCCTATAAAGTCAAATCTTGTGTGATTCCTCCATGGTAACATAGCTGCCCGAGGTCGCAAAGTTAGCAAGTACAAGACATTTGAAAATTGTACGTAATTTCACGGTAGTGCTTCTGGTCGATCCCGTTTCTCGGCTTCAGGGCTACTTTCTTGACTGTATTTTGAGCTAACCAGCTGGTGCGACTTCAGTTCTAGCCTATAAAGTCAAATCTTGTGTGATTCCTCCATGGTAACATAGCTGCCCGAGGTCGCAAATTTAGCAAGTACAAGACATTTGAAAATTGTACGTAATTTCATGGTAGTGCTTATGGTCGATCCCGTTTCTCGGCTTCAGGTCTACTTTCTTGACTGTATTTTGCGTTGAGCAGTTGGCGCGACTTCAGTTCTAGCCTATAAAGTCAAATCTTGTGTGATTCCTCCATGGTAACATAGCTGCCCGAGGTCGCAAAGTTAGCAAGTACAAGAAATTTCAAAATTGTACGTAATTTCACATTAGTGCTTATGGTCGATCCCACTTCTCGGCTTCAGAGCTACTTTCTTGACTGTATTTTGAGTTAAACAGTTCGCGCGACTTCAGTTCTAGCCTATAAAGTCAAATGTTGTGTTTTTCCTCCATGGTAAAGTAGCTGCCCGAGGTCGCAAAGTTAGCAAGTACAAGAAATTTGAAAATTGTACGTAATTGCACAGTAGTGCTTATGGCCGATCCCGTTTCTCAGCTTTAGAGCTACTTTCTTGACTGTATTTTGAGTTAGGTAGCTGGCGCGACTTCAGTTCTAGCCTATAAAGTCAAATGTTGTGTGGTTTCTCCATGGTAACATAGCTGCCCGAGGTCGCAAAGTTAGCAAGTACAAGAAATTTGAAAATTCTACGTAATTGCACAGTAGTGCTTATGGCCGGTCCCGTTTCTCAGCTTCAGAGCTACTTTCTTGACAGTATTTTGAGTTAAACAGCTGGAGCGACTTCAGTTCTAGCCTATAAGGTCAAATCTTGTGTGGTTCCTCCATGGTAACATAGCTGCCCGAGGTCGCAAATTAGCAAGTACAAGAAATTTGAAAATTGTACGTAATTTCACATTAGTGCTTATGGTCGATCCCGCTTCTCGGCTTCAGAGCTACTTTCTTGACTGTATTTTGATCTAAACAGTTGGCGCGACTTCAGTTCCAGCCTATAAAGTCAAATCTTGTGTGGTTTCTCCATGGTAACATAGCTGCCCGAGGTCGCAAATTTAGCAAGTACAAGACATTTGAAAATTGTACGTAATTTCACGGTAGTGCTTATGGTCGATCCCGTTTCTTGGCTTCAGAGCTACTTTCTTGACTGTATTTTGAGTGACTTCAGTTCTAGCCTATAAAGTCAAATCTTGTGTGGTTCCTCCATGGTAACATTGCTGCCCGAGCTCGCAATTTAGGAAGTACAAGAAATTTGAAAATTGTACGTAATTTCACATTAGTGCTTATGGCCGATCCCGTTTCTCAGCTTCAGAGCTACTTTCTTGACTGTATTTTGAGTTAAGTAGCTTGCGCGACTTCAGTTCTAGCCTATAAAGTCAAATCTTGTGTGATTCCTCCATGGTAACATAGCTGCCCGAGGTCGCAAAGTTAGCAAGTACAAGAAATTTGAAAATTGTACGTAATTTCACATAAGTGCTTATGGCCGATCCCGTTTCTCAGCTTCAGAGCTACTTTCTTGACTGTATTTTGAGTTAGGTAGCTGGCGCGACTTCAGTTCTAGCCTATAAAGTCAAATGTTGTGTGGTTCCTCCCTGGTAACGTAGCTGCCCGAGGTCGCAAATTTAGCAAGTTCAAGAAATTTGAAAATTGTACGTAATTGCACAGTAGTGCTTATGGCCGATCCCGTTTCTCAGCTTCAGAGCTACTTTCTTGACTGTATTTTGAGTTAAGTAGCTGGCGCGACTTCAGTTCTAGCCTATAAAGTCAAATGTTGTGTGGTTCCTCCATGGTAACGTAGCTGCCCGAGGTCGTAAAGTTAGCAAGTACAAGAAATTTGAAAATTGTACGTAATTTCACATTAGTGCTTATGGACGATCCCACTTCTCGGCTTCAGAGCTACTTTCTTGACTGTATTTTGAGCTAAACAGTTGGCGCGACTTCAGTTCTAGCCTATAAAGTCAAATCTTGTGTGTTCCTCCATGGTAACATAGCTGCACGAGGTCGCAAAGTTAGCAAGTACAAGACATTTGAAAATTGTACGTAATTTCACGGTAGTGCTTCTGGTCGATCCCCTTTCTTGGCTTCAGAGCTACTTTCTTGACTGTATTTTGAGTGACTTCAGTTCTAGCCTATAAAGTCAAATGTTGTGTTTTTCCTCCATGGTAACGTAGCTGCCCGAGGTCGCAAAGTTAGCAAGTACAAGAAATTTGAAAATTGTACGTAATTGCACAGTAGTGCTCATGGCCGATCCCGTTTCTCAGCTTCAGAGCTACTTTCTTGACTGTGTTTTGAGCTTAGCAGTTGGCGCGACTTCAGTTCTAGCCTATAAAGTCAAATCTTGTGTGTTCCTCCATGGTAACATAGCTGCCCGAGGTCGCAAAGTTAGCAAGTACAAGAAATTTGAAAATTGTACGTAATTTCACATTAGTGCTTATGGCCGATCCCGTTTCTCAGCTTCAGAGCTACTTTCTTGACTGTATTTTGAGTTAAGTAGCTGGCGCGACTTCAGTTCTAGCCTATAAAGTCAAATGTTGTGTGGTTCCTCCCTGGTAACGTAGCTGCCCGAGGTCCCAAATTTAGCAAGTTCAAGAAATTTGAAAATTGTACGTAATTGCACAGTAGTGCTTATGGCCGATCCCGTTTCTCAGCTTCAGAGCTACTTTCTTGACTGTATTTTGAGTTAAGTAGCTGGCGCGACTTCAGTTCTAGCCTATAAAGTCAAATGTTGTGTGGTTCCTCCATGGTAACGTAGCTGTCCGAGGTCGCAAAGTTAGCAAGTACAAGAAATTTGAAAATTGTACGTAATTTCACATTAGTGCTTATGGTCGATCCCACTTCTCGGCTTCAGAGCTACTTTCTTGACTGTATTTTGAGCTAAACAGTTGGCGCGACTTCAGTTCTAGCCTATAAAGTCAAATCTTGTGTGATTCCTCCATGGTAACATAGCTGCCCGAGGTCGCAAATTTAGCAAGTACAAGACATTTGAAAATTGTACGTAATTTCACGGTAGTGCTTATGGTCGATCCCGTTTCTTGGCTTCAGAGCTACTTTCTTGACTGTATTTTGAGTGACTTCAGTTCTAGCCTATAAAGTCAAATGTTGTGTTTTTCCTCCATGGTAACGTAGCTGCCCGAGGTCGCAAAGTTAGCAAGTACAAGAAATTTGAAAATTGTACGTAATTGCACAGTAGTGCTCATGGCCGATCCCGTTTCTCAGCTTCAGAGCTACTTTCTTGACTGTGTTTTGAGCTAAACAGTTGGCGCGACTTCAGTTCTAGCCTATAAAGTCAAATCTTGTGTGTTCCTCCATGGTAACATAGCTGCCCGAGGTCGCAAAGTTAGCAAGTACAAGACATTTGAAAATTGTACGTAATTTCACGGTAGTGCTTCTGGTCGGTCCCGTTTCTCGGCTTCAGGGCTACTTTCTTGACTGTATTTTGAGCTAACCAGCTGGCGCGACTTCAGTTCTAGCCTACAAAGTCAAATCTTGTGTTTTTCCTCCATGGTAACGTAGCTGCCTGAGGTCGCAAAGTTAGCAAGTACAAGACATTTGAAAATTGTACGTAATTTCACGGTAGTGCTTATGGTCGATCCCGTTTCTTGGCTTCAGAGCTACTTTCTTGACTGTATTTTGAGTTAAACAGTTGGCGCGACTTCAGTTCTAGCCTATAAAGTCAAATGTTGTGTTTTTCCTCCATGGTAACGTAGCTGCCCGAGGTCGCAAAGTTAGCAAGTACAAAACATTTGAAAATTGTACGTAATTTCACGGTAGTGCTTATGGTCGATCCCGTTTCTTTGCTTCAGAGCTACTTTCTTGACTGTATTTTGAGTTAAACAGTTGGCGCGACTTCAGTTCTAGCCTATAAAGTCAAATGTTGTGTTTTTCCTCCATGGTAACGTAGCTGCCCGAGGTCGCAAAGTTAGCAAGTACAAGAAATTTGAAAATTGAACGTAATTGCACAGTAGTGCTTATGGCCGATCCCATTTCTCAGCTTCAGAGCTACTTTCTTGACTGTATTTTGAGTTAAGTAGCTGGCGCGACTTCAGTTCTAGCCTATAAAGTCAAATCTTGTGTGATTCCTCCATGGTAACATAGCTGCCCGAGGTCGCAAAGTTAGCAAGTACAAGACATTTGAAAATTGTACGTAATTTCACGGTAGTGCTTCTGGTCGATCCCGTTTCTCGGCTTCAGGGCTACTTTCTTGACTGTATTTTGAGCTAACCAGCTGGCGCGACTTCAGTTCTAGCCTATAAAGTCAAATCTTGTGTGATTCCTCCATGGTAACATAGCTGCCCGAGGTCGCAAAGTTAGCAAGTACAAGAAATTTGAAAATTGTACGTAATTGCACAGTAGTGCTTATGGCCGGTCCCGTTTCTCAGCTTCAGAGCTACTTTCTTGACAGTATTTTGAGTTAAACAGCTGGCGCGACTTCAGTTCTAGCCTATAAAGTCAAATCTTGTGTGGTTCCTCCATGGTAACATAGCTGCCCGAGGTCGCAAATTAGCAAGTACAAGAAATTTGAAAATTGTACGTAATTTCACATTAGTGCTTATGGTCGATCCCGCTTCTCGGCTTCAGAGCTACTTTCTTGACTGTATTTTGTTCTAAACAGTTGGCGCGACTTCAGTTCCAGCCTATAAAGTCAAATGTTGTGTTTAGTTTAGTAAGTACAAGACATTTGAAAACTGTACGTAATTTCACGGTAGTGCTTATGGTCGATCCCGTCTCTTGGCTTCAGGGCTACTTTCTTGACTGTATTTTGAGTTAAACAGTTGGCGCGACTTCAGTTCTAGCCTATAAAGTCAAATGTTGTGTTTTTCCTCCATGGTAACGTAGCTGCCCGAGGTCGCAAAGTTAGCAAGTACAAGAAATTTGAAAATTGTACGTAATTTCACATTAGTGCTTATGGTCGATCCCGCTTCTCGGCTTCAGAGCTACTTTCTTGACTGTATTTTGAGCTAAACAGTTGGCGCGACTTCAGTTCTAGCCTACAAAGTCAAATCTTGTGTAATTCCTCCATGGTAACATAGCTGCCCGAGGTCGCAAAGTTAGCAAGTACAAGACATTTGAAAATTTTACGTAATTTCACGGTAGTGCTTATAGTCGATCCCGTTTCTTGGCTTCAGAGCTACTTTCTTGACTGTATTTTGAGTTAAACAGTTGGCGCGACTTCAGTTCTAGCCTATAAAGTCAAATGTTGTGTTTAGTTTAGTAAGTACAAGACATTTGAAAACTGTACGTAATTTCACGGTAGTGCTTATGGTCGATCCCGTCTCTTGGCTTCAGGGCTACTTTCTTGACTGTATTTTGAGTTAAACAGTTGGCGCGACTTCAGTTCTAGCCTATAAAGTCAAATGTTGTGTTTTTCCTCCATGGTAACGTAGCTGCCCGAGGTCGCAAAGTTAGCAAGTACAAGAAATTTGAAAATTGTACGTAATTGCACAGTAGTGCTTATGGCCGATCCCGTTTCTCAGCTTCAGAGCTACTTTCTTGACTGTATTTTGAGTTAAGTAGCTTGCGCGACTTTAGTTCTAGCCTATAAAGTCAAATCTTGTGTGATTCCTCCATGGTAACATAGCTGCCCGAGGTCGCAAAGTTAGCAAGTACAAGAAATTTGAAAATTGTACGTAATTTCACATTAGTGCTTATGGCCGATCCCGTTTCTCAGCTTCAGAGCTACTTTCTTGGCTGTATTTTGAGCTAAGTAGCTGGCGCGACTTCAGTTCTAGCCTATAAAGTCAAATGTTGTGTGGTTCCTCCCTGGTAACATAGCTGCCCGAGGTCGCAAAGTTAGCAAGTACAAGAAATTTGAAAATTGTACGTAATTTCACATTAGTGCTTATAGTCGATCCCACTTCTCGGCTTCAGAGCTACTTTCTTGACTGTATTTTGAGCTAAACAGTTGGCGCGACTTCAGTTCTAGCCTATAAAGTCAAATCTTGTGTGATTCCTCCATGGTAACATAGCTGCCCGAGGTCGCAAATTTAGCAAGTACAAGACATTTGAAAATTGTACGTAATTTCACGGTAGTGCTTATGGTCGATCCCGTTTCTTGGCTTCAGAGCTACTTTCTTGACTGTATTTTGAGTGACTTCAGCTCTAGCCTACAAAGTCAAATGTTGTGTTTTTCCTCCATGGTAACGTAGCTGCCCGAGGTCGCAAAGTTAGCAAGTACAAGAAATTTGAAAATTGTACGTAATTGCACAGTAGTGCTTATGGCCGATCCCGTTTCTCAGTTTCAGAGCTACTTTCTTGACTGTATTTTGAGTTAAGTAGCTGGCGCAACTTCAGTTCTAGCCTATAAAGTCAAATGTTGTGTGGTTCCTCCATGGTAACGTAGCTGCCCGAGGTCGCAAAGTTAGCAAGTACAAGAAATTTGAAAATTGTACGTAATTGCACGGTAGTGCTTCTGGTCGATCCCGTTTCTCGGCTTCGGGGCTACTTTCTTGAATGTATTTTGGGTTAAACAGTTGGCGCGACTTCAGTTCTAGCCTATAAAGTCAAATCTTGTGTGTTCCTCCATGGTAACATAGCTGCCCGAGGTCGCAAAGTTAGCAAGTACAAGACATTTGAAAATTGTACGTAATTTCACGGTAGTGCTTCTGGTCGATCCCGTTTCTCGGCTTCAGGGCTACTTTCTTGACTGTATTTTGAGCGAACCAGCTGGCGCGACTTCAGTTCTAGCCTACAAAGTCAAATCTTGTGTTTTTCCTCCATGGTAACGTAGCTGCCCGAGGTCGCAAAGTTAGAAAGTACAAGACATTTGAAAATTGTACGTAATTTCACGGTAGTGCTTATGGTCGATCCCGTTTCTTGGCTTCAGAGCTACTTTCTTGACTGTATTTTGAGATAAACAGTTGGCGCGACTTCAGTTCTAGCCTATAAAGTCAAATGTTGTGTTTTTCCTCCATGGTAACGTAGCTGCCCGAGGTCGCAAATTAAGCAAGTACAAGAAATTTGAAAATTGTACGTAATTGCACAGTAGTGCTTATGGCCGATCCCGTTTCTCAGCTTCAGAGCTACTTTCTTGACTGTATTTTGAGCTAACCAGCTGGCGCGACTTCAGTTCTAGCCTATAAAGTCAAATCTTGTGTGATTCCTCCATGGTAACATAGCTGCCCGAGGTCGCAAAGCCAGCATGTACAAGACATTTGAAAATTGTACGTAATTGCACAGTAGTGCTTATGGCCGATCCCGTTTCTCAGCTTCAGAGCTACTTTCTTGACTGTATTTTGAGTTAAGTAGCTGGCTCGACTTCAGTTCTAGCCTATAAAGTCAAATGTTGTGTGGTTCCTCCATGGTAACGTAGCTGCCCGACGTCGCAAAGTTAGGAAGTACAAGACATTTGAAAATTGTACGTAATTGCCCAGTAGTGCCTATGGCCGATCCCGTTTCTCAGCTTCAGAGCTACTTTCTTGACTGTATTTTGAGTTAAGTAGCTGCCGCGACTTCAGTTCTAGCCTATAAAGTCAAATGTTGTGTGGTTCCTCCATGGTAACGTAGCTGCCCGAGGTCGTAAAGTTAGCAAGTACAAGAAATTTGAAAATTGTACGTAATTGCACAGTAGTGCTTATGGCCGGTCCCGTTTCTCAGCTTCAGAGCTACTTTCTTGACTGTATTTTGAGTTAAGCAGTTGGCGCGACTTCAGTTCTAGCCTATAAAGTCAAATCCTGTGTGGTTCCTTCATGGTAACATAGCTGCCCGAGGTCGCAAAGTTAGCAAGTACAAGAAATTTGAAAATTGTACGTAATTGCACAGTAGTGCTTATGGCCGATCCCGTTTCTCAGCTTCAGAGCTACTTTCTTGACTGTATTTTGAGCTAAACAGTTGGCGCGACTTCAGTTCTAGCCTATAAAGTCAAATCTCGTGTGATTCCTCCATGGTAACATAGCTGCCCGAGGTCGCAAAGTTAGCAAGTACAAGACATTTGAAAATTGTACGTAATTTCACGGTAGTGCTTCTGGTCGATCCCGTTTCTCGGCTTCGGGGCTACTTTCTTGACTGTATTTTGAGCTAACCAGCTGGCGCGACTTCAGTTCTAGCCTATAAAGTCAAATCTTGTGTGATTCCTCCATGGTAACATAGCTGCCCGAGGTCGCAAAATTAGCAAGTACAAGACATTTGAAAATTGTACGTAATTTCATGGTAGTGCTTATGGTCGATCCCGTTTCTCGGCTTCAGGGCTACTTTCTTGACTGTATTTTGCATTGAGCAGTTGGCGCGACTTCAGTTCTAGCCTATAAAGTCAAATCCTGTGTGGTTCCTTCATGGTAACATAGCTGCCCGAGGTCGCAAAATTAGCAAGTACAAGACATTTGAAAATTGTACGTAATTTCACGGTAGTGCTTCTGGTCGATCCCGTTTCTCGGCTTCGGGGCTACTTTCTTGACTGTATTTTGAGCTAACCAGCTGGCGCGACTTCAGTTCTAGCCTATAAAGTCAAATCTTGTGTGATTCCTCCATGGTAACATAGCTGCCCGAGGTCGCAAAATTAGCAAGTACAAGACATTTGAAAATTGTACGTAATTTCATGGTAGTGCTTATGGTCGATCCCGTTTCTCGGCTTCAGAGCTACTTTCTTGACTGTATTTTGAGTTAAACAGTTCGCGCGACTTCAGTTCTAGCCTATAAAGTCAAATGTTGTGTTTTTCCTCCATGGTAAAGTAGCTGCCCGAGGTCGCAACATTAGCAAGTACAAGAAATTTGAAAATTGTACGTAATTGCACAGTAGTGCTTATGGCCGGTCCCGTTTCTCAGCTTCAGAGCTACTTTCTTGACTGTATTTTGAGTTAAACAATTGGCGCGACTTCAGTTCTAGCCTATAAAGTCAAATCCTGTGTGGTTCCTTCATGGTAACATAGCTGCCCGAGGTCGCAAAGTTAGCAAGTACAAGAAATTTGAAAATTGTACGTAATTGCACAGTAGTGCTTATGGCCGATCCCGTTTCTCAGCTTCAGAGCTACTTTCTTGACTGTATTTTGAGTTAAGTAGCTGGCTCGACTTCAGTTCTAGCCTATAAAGTCAAATGTTGCGTGGTTTCTCCATGGTAACATAGCTGGCCGAGGTCGCAAAGTTAGCAAGTACAAGAAATTTGAAAATTGTACGCAATTGCACAGTAGTGCTTATGGCCGGTCCCGTTTCTCAGCTTCAGAGCTACTTTCTTGACTGTATTTTGAGTTAAACAGTTGACGCGACTTCAGTTCTAGCCTATAAAGTCAAATCCTGTGTGGTTCCTCCATGGTAACATAGCTGCCCGAGGTCGCAAAGTTAGCAAGTACGAGAAATTTGAAAATTGTACGTAATTGCACAGTAGTGCTTATGGCCGGTCGCGTTTCTCAGCTTCAGAGCTACTTTCTTGACTGTATTTTGAGTTAAGTAGCTGGCTCGACTTCAGTTCTAGCCTATAAAGTCAAATGTTGTGTTTTTCCTCCATGGTAAAGTAGCTGCCCGAGGTCGCAAAGTTAGCAAGTACAAGAAATTTGAAAATTGTACGTAATTGCACAGTAGTGCTTATGGCCGATCCCGTTTCTCGGCTTCAAGGCTACTTTCTTGTCTGTATTTTGAGGTAAGCAGTTGGCGCGACTTCAGCTCTAGCCTATAAAGTCAAATCCTGTGTGGTTCCTCCATGGTAACATAGCTGCCCGAGGTCGCAAAGTTAGCAAGTACAAGAAATTTGAAAATTGTACGTAATTGCACAGTAGTGCTTATGGCCGGTCCCGTTTCTCAGCTTCAGAGCTACTTTCTTGACTGTATTTTGAGTTAAGCAGTTGGCGCGACTTCAGTTCTAGCCTATAAAGTCAAATCCTGTGTGGTTCCTTCATGGTAACATAGCTGCCCGAGGTCGCAAAGTTAGCAAGTACAAGAAATTTGAAAATTGTACGTAATTGCACAGTAGTGCTTATGGCCGGTCCCGTTTCTCAGCTTCAGAGCTACTTTCTTGACTGTGTTTTGAGTTAAGTAGCTGGCTCGACTTCAGTTCTAGCCTATAAAGTCAAATGTTGTGTGGTTTCTCCATGGTAACATAGCTGGCCGAGGTCGCAAAGTTAGCAAGTACAAGAAATTTGAAAATTGTACGTAATTGCACAGTAGTGCTTATGGCCGGTCCCGTTTCTCAGCTTCAGAGCTACTTTCTTGACTGTATTTTGAGTTCAACAGTTGGCGCGACTTCAGTTCTAGCCTATAAAGTCAAATCCTGTGTGGTTCCTCCATGGTAACATAGCTGCCCGAGGTCGCAAAGTTAGCAAGTACAAGAAATTTGAAAATTGTACGTAATTGCACAGTAGTGCTTATGGCCGATCCCGTTTCTCAGCTTCAGAGCTACTTTCTTGACTGTATTTTGAGTTAAGTAGCTGGCTCGACTTCAGTTCTAGCCTATAAAGTCAAATGTTGTGTGGTTTCTCCATGGTAACATAGCTGGCCGAGGTCGCAAAGTTAGCAAGTACAAGAAATTTGAAAATTGTACGTAATTGCACAGTAGTGCTTATGGCCGGTCCCGTTTCTCAGCTTCAGAGCTACTTTCTTGACTGTATTTTGAGTTAAACAGTTGGCGCGACTTCAGTTCTAGCCTATAAAGTCAAATCCTGTGTGGTTCCTCCATGGTAACATAGCTGCCCGAGGTCGCAAAGTTAGCAAGTACAAGAAATTTGAAAATTGTACGTAATTGCACAGTAGTGCTTATGGCCGATCCCGTTTCTCATCTTCAGAGCTACTTTCTTGACTGTATTTTGAGTTAAGTAGCTGGCTCGACTTCAGTTCTAGCCTATAAAGTCAAATGTTGTGTGGTTTCCCCATGGTAACATAGCTGCCCGAGGTCGCAAAGTTAGCAAGTACAAGAAATTTGAAAATTGTACGTAATTGCACAGTAGTGCTTATGGCCGGTCCTGTTTCTCAGCTTCAGAGCTACTTTCTTGACTGTATTTTGAGTTAAACAGTTGGCGCGACTTCAGTTCTAGCCTAGAAAGTCAAATCCTGTGTGGTTCCTCCATGGTAACATAGCTGCCCGAGGTCGCAAAGTTAGCAAGTACAAGAAATTTGAAAATTGTACGTAATTGCACAGTAGTGCTTATGGCCGATCCCGTTTCTGAGCTTCAGAGCTACTTTCTTGACTGTATTTTGAGTTAAGTAGCTGGCTCGACTTCAGTTCTAGCCTATAAAGTCAAATGTTGTGTGGTTTCTCCATGGTAACATAGCTGGCCGAGGTCGCAAAGTTAGCAAGTACAAGAAATTTGAAAATTGTACGTAATTGCACAGTAGTGCTTATGGCCGGTCCCGTTTCTCAGCTTCAGAGCTACTTTCTTGACTGTATTTTGAGTTAAACAGTTGACGCGACTTCAGTTCTAGCCTATAAAGTCAAATCCTGTGTGGTTCCTCCATGGTAACATAGCTGCCCGAGGTCGCGAAGTTAGCAAGTACGAGAAATTTGAAAATTGTACGTAATTGCACAGTAGTGCTTATGGCCGATCCCGTTTCTCAGCTTCAGAGCTACTTTCTTGACTGTATTTTGAGTTAAGTAGCTGGCTCGACTTCAGTTCTAGCCTATAAAGTCAAATGTTGTGTGGTTTCTCCATGGTAACATAGCTGCCCGAGGTCGCAAATTTAGCAAGTACAAGAAATTTGAAAATTGTACGTAATTGCACAGTAGTGCTTATGGCCGGTCCCGTTTCTCAGCTTCAGAGCTACTTTCTTGACTGTATTTTGAGTTAGACAGTTGGCGCGACTTCAGTTCTAGCCTATAAAGTCAAATCCTGTGTGGTTCCTCCATGGTAACATAGCTGCCCGAGGTCGCAAAGTTAGCAAGTACAAGAAATTTGAAAATTGTACGTAATTGCACAGTAGTGCTTATGGCCGGTCCCGTTTCTCAGCTTCAGAGCTACTTTCTTGACTGTATTTTGAGTTAAACAGTTGGCGCGACTTCAGTTCCAGCCTATAAAGTCAAATGTTGTGTTTAGTTTAGTAAGTACAAGACATTTGAAAACTGTACGTAATTTCACGGTAGTGCTTATGGTCGATCCCGTCTCTTGGCTTCAGGGCTACTTTCTTGACTGTATTTTGAGTTATACAGTTGGCGCGACTTCAGTTCTAGCCTATAAAGTCAAATGTTGTGTTTTTCCTCCATGGTAACGTAGCTGCCCGAGGTCGCAAAGTTAGCAAGTACAAGAAATTTGAAAATTGTACGTAATTTCACATTAGTGCTTATGGTCGATCCCGCTTCTCGGCTTCAGAGCTACTTTCTTGACTGTATTTTGAGCTAAACAGTTGGCGCGACTTCAGTTCTAGCCTACAAAGTCAAATCTTGTGTAATTCCTCCATGGTAACATAGCTGCCCGAGGTTGCAAAGTTAGCAAGTACAAGACATTTGAAAATTTTACGTAATTTCACGGTAGTGCTTATAGTCGATCCCGTTTCTTGGCTTCAGAGCTACTTTCTTGACTGTATTTGGAGTTAAACAGTTGGCGCGACTTCAGTTCTAGCCTATAAAGTCAAATGTTGTGTTTAGTTTAGTAAGTACAAGACATTTGAAAACTGTACGTAATTTCACGGTAGTGCTTATGGTCGATCCCGTCTCTTGGCTTCAGGCCTACTTTCTTGACTGTATTTTGAGTTAAACAGTTGGCGCGACTTCAGTTCTAGCCTATAAAGTCAAATGTTGTGTTTTTCCTCCATGGTAACGTAGCTGCCCGAGGTCGCAAATTAAGCAAGTACAAGAAATTTGAAAATTGTACGTAATTGCACAGTAGTGCTTATGGCCGATCCCGTTTCTCAGCTTCAGAGCTACTTTCTTGACTGTATTTTGAGTTAAGTAGCTTGCGCGACTTTAGTTCTAGCCTATAAAGTCAAATCTTGTGTGATTCCTCCATGGTAACATAGCTGCCCGAGGTCGCAAAGTTAGCAAGTACAAGAAATTTGAAAATTGTACGTAATTTCACATTAGTGCTTATGGCCGATCCCGTTTCTCAGCTTCAGAGCTACTTTCTTGACTGTATTTTGAGCTAAGTAGCTGGCGCGACTTCAGTTCTAGCCTATAAAGTCAAATGTTGTGTGGTTCCTCCCTGGTAACGTAGCTGCCCGAGGTCGAAAATTTAGCAAGTTCAAGAAATTTGAAAATTGTGCGTAATTGCACAGTAGTGCTTATGGCCGATCCCGTTTCTCAGCTTCAGAGCTACTTTCTTGACTGTATTTTGAGTTAAGTAGCTGGCGCGACTTCAGTTCTAGCCTATAAAGTCAAATGTTGTGTGGTTCCTCCTTGGTAACGTAGCTGCCCGAGGTCGCAAAGTTAGCAAGTACAAGAAATTTGAAAATTGTACGTAATTTCACATTAGTGCTTATGGTCGATCCCACTTCTCGGCTTCAGAGCTACTTTCTTGACTGTATTTTGAGCTAAACAGTTGGCGCGACTTCAGTTCTAGCCTATAAAGTCAAATCTTGTGTGATTCCTCCATGGTAACATAGCTGCCCGAGGTGGCAAATTTAGCAAGTACAAGACATTTGAAAATTGTACGTAATTTCACGGTAGTGCTTATGGTCGATCCCGTTTCTTGGCTTCAGAGCTACTTTCTTGACTGTATTTTGAGTGACTTCAGCTCTAGCCTATAAAGTCAAATGTTGTGTTTTTCCTCCATGGTAACGTAGCTGCCCGAGGTCGCAAAGTTAGCAAGTACAAGAAATTTGAAAATTGTACGTAATTGCACAGTAGTGCTTATGGCCGATCCCGTTTCTCAGTTTCAGAGCTACTTTCTTGACTGTATTTTGAGTTAAGTAGCTGGCGCAACTTCAGTTCTAGCCTATAAAGTCAAATGTTGTGTGGTTCCTCCATGGTAACATAGCTGCCCGAGGTCGCAAAGTTAGCAAGTACAAGAAATTTGAAAATTGTACGTAATTGCACGGTAGTGCTTCTGGTCGATCCCGTTTCTCGGCTTCGGGGCTACTTTCTTGAATGTATTTTGAGCTAAACAGTTGGCGCGACTTCAGTTCTAGCCTATAAAGTCAAACCTTGTGTGTTCCTCCATGGTAACATAGCTGCCCGAGGTCGCAAAGTTAGCAAGTACAAGACATTTGAAAATTGTACGTAATTTCACGGTAGTGCTTCTGGTCGATCCCGTTTCTCGGCTTCAGGGCTACTTTCTTGACTGTATTTTGAGCGAACCAGCTGGCGCGACTTCAGTTCTAGCCTACAAAGTCAAATCTTGTGTTTTTCCTCCATGGTAACGTAGCTGCCCGAGGTCGCAAAGTTAGAAAGTACAAGACATTTGAAAATTGTACGTAATTTCACGGTAGTGCTTATGGTCGATCCCGTTTCTTGGCTTCAGAGCTACTTTCTTGACTGTATTTTGAGTTAAACAGTTGGCGCGACTTCAGTTCTAGCCTATAAAGTCAAATGTTGTGTTTTTCCTCCATGGTAACGTAGCTGCCCGAGGTCGCAAATTAAGCAAGTACAAGAAATTTGAAAATTGTACGTAATTGCACAGTAGTGCTTATGGCCGATCCCGTTTCTCAGCTTCAGAGCTACTTTCTTGACTGTATTTTGAGCTAACCAGCTGGCGCGACTTCAGTTCTAGCCTATAAAGTCAAATCTTGTGTGATTCCGCCATGGTAACATAGCTGCCCGAGGTCGCAAAGCTAGCATGTACAAGACATTTGAAAATTGTACGTAATTGCACAGTAGTGCTTATGGCCGATCCCGTTTCTCAGCTTCAGAGCTACTTTCTTGACTGTATTTTGAGTTAAGTAGCTGGCTCGACTTCAGTTCTAGCCTATAAAGTCAAATGTTGTGTGGTTCCTCCATGGTAACGTAGCTGCCCGACGTCGCAAAGTTAGGAAGTACAAGACATTTGAAAATTGTACGTAATTGCACAGTAGTGCCTATGGCCGATCCCGTTTCTCAGCTTCAGAGCTACTTTCTTGACTGTATTTTGAGTTAAGTAGCTGCCGCGACTTCAGTTCTAGCCTATAAAGTCAAATGTTGTGTGGTTCCTCCATGGTAACGTAGCTGCCCGAGGTCGTAAAGTTAGCAAGTACAAGAAATTTGAAAATTGTACGTAATTTCACATTAGTGCTTATGGTCGATCCCCCTTCTTGGCTTCAGAGCTACTTTCTTGACTGTATTTTGAGCTAAACAGTTGGCGCGACTTCAGTTCTAGCCTATAAAGTCAAATCTCGTGTGATTCCTCCCTGGTAACATAGCTGCCCGAGGTCGCAAAGTTAGCAAGTACAAGACATTTGAAAGTTGTACGTAATTTCACGGTAGTGCTTCTGGTCGATCCCGTTTCTCGGCTTCGGGGCTACTTTCTTGACTGTATTTTGAGCTAACCAGCTGGCGCGACTTCAGTTCTAGCCTATAAAGTCAAATCTTGTGTGATTCCTCCATGGTAACATAGCTGCCCGAGGTCGCAAAATTAGCAAGTACAAGACATTTGAAAATTGTACGTAATTTCATGGTAGTGCTTATGGTCGATCCCGTTTCTCGGCTTCAGGGCTACTTTCTTGACTGTATTTTGCATTGAGCAGTTGGCGCGACTTCAGTTCTAGCCTATAAAGTCAAATCTTGTGTGATTCCTTCATGGTAACATAGCTGCCCGAGGTCGCAAAGTTAGCAAGTACAAGAAATTTGAAAATTGTACGTAATTTCACATTAGTGCTTATGGTCGATCCCGCTTCTCGGCTTCAGAGCTACTTTCTTGACTGTATTTTGAGTTAAACAGTTCGCGCGACTTCAGTTCTAGCCTATAAAGTCAAATGTTGTGTTTTTCCTCCATGGTAAAGTAGCTGCCCGAGGTCGCAACATTAGCAAGTACAAGAAATTTGAAAATTGTACGTAATTGCACAGTAGTGCTTATGGCCGGTCCCGTTTCTCAGCTTCAAGGCTACTTTCTTGTCTGTATTTTGAGGTAAGCAGTTGGCGCGACTTCAGCTCTAGCCTATAAAGTCAAATCCTGTGTGGTTCCTTCATGGTAACATAGCTGCCCGAGGTCGCAAAGTTAGCAAGTACAAGAAATTTGAAAATTGTACGTAATTGCACAGTAGTGCTTATGGCCGATCCCGTTTCTCAGCTTCAGAGCTACTTTCTTGACTGTATTTTGAGTTAAGTAGCTGGCTCGACTTCAGTTCTAGCCTATAAAGTCAAATGTTGCGTGGTTTCTCCATGGTAACATAGCTGGCCGAGGTCGCAAAGTTAGCAAGTACAAGAAATTTGAAAATTGTACGTAATTGCACAGTAGTGCTTATGGCCGGTCCCGTTTCTCAGCTTCAGAGCTACTTTCTTGACTGTATTTTGAGTTAAACAGTTGACGCGACTTCAGTTCTAGCCTATAAAGTCAAATCCTGTGTGGTTCCTCCATGGTAACATAGCTGCCCGAGGTCGCAAAGTTAGCAAGTACGAGAAATTTGAAAATTGTACGTAATTGCACAGTAGTGCTTATGGCCGGTCGCGTTTCTCAGCTTCAGAGCTACTTTCTTGACTGTATTTTGAGTTAAGTAGCTGGCTCGACTTCAGTTCTAGCCTATAAAGTCAAATGTTGTGTTTTTCCTCCATGGTAAAGTAGCTGCCCGAGGTCGCAAAGTTAGCAAGTACAAGAAATTTGAAAATTGTACGTAATTGCACAGTAGTGCTTATGGCCGATCCCGTTTCTCGGCTTCAAGGCTACTTTCTTGTCTGTATTTTAAGGTAAGCAGTTGGCGCGACTTCAGCTCTAGCCTATAAAGTCAAATCCTGTGTGGTTCCTCCATGGTAACATAGCTGCCCGAGGTCGCAAAGTTAGCAAGTACAAGAAATTTGAAAATTGTACGTAATTGCACAGTAGTGCTTATGGCCGGTCCCGTTTCTCAGCTTCAGAGCTACTTTCTTGACTGTATTTTGAGTTAAGCAGTTGGCGCGACTTCAGTTCTAGCCTATAAAGTCAAATCC